>OX465500.1:1210770-2421541 GCA_950022335.1 Eurois occulta | reverse complement strand
AACAACAGATTTGAGATTAGACCAGATTGCCTCTAGGCTGACGCATTTAAATATTCAAAGTGAATGTGTGGTTTGGTAAAGTGTGTGCTTCGCTTTCTTTTATTAGGGTAGTTTTAGACTATCGCCAGACATGATGAAGTGTATTTTAAGCTAAAAAATTGATTAATATGGAGACTGAGTGATATAACAAAGTTTAATTTTGAGTATGGTGTGGTATAAGCAGCAGTAGCATAATGCTAGTATAGTTAATACGTGTGTTTGCGGCAGTAAATATAGTGTCTTCCTTGACTCTTTATTTCCATGAAAAATGATACTCCTCTGCCCGATTTCACAAACACTAAGTGACACCTTAATAATTGCCTAAATTTGAATAGCTATGTTGGAATTTCTAATCTCAGTTCTGAGCTGAAAGTATAATTTCCACTGTAACGCATTTATTTAGGCATTGATTTACGTGGAGCCTTGTGTTTGCAGAAACGGGCGTTACTTTTAGAGTACTGTACATATTCGGATATTCAACCGGATATTGTTTCTGACAAAACTAATGTCCTATCCCGTATTTTGGTGGCTCGTCTTTTTTTAGTCTGGTAATCTTTCGTGTGAATTTGTGATTGTTGCCATGCTTCGGCCGTACTGCCAAAGATTTGTCTCACAAAACTGAATATAATTGAATTATTCGTGCTTTTGTGATAACGCTAGAGGTCTTGCTTCATCGTTGCGGGGTTTTGTCGCAAACACGCCATTAACGCCTTTATTTTAATGTAAACATGTCACTAATTAAAAGTTGTCATTAATTTATTTTTGTTTAAAATTGTCACTAACATTATTTTAAGCACAGTAATGAATAGTATTTAGGTGGTGTTTTTGTAAACCACTAGTTTTGTCAAAGAATACGTTTAGCTATCTGCCGTAGCAACGTGCTAACGAGCTGTACGATGAGTTCAATTCTAATGTCTTTTATATTACGCAAACGTCAGTGGATCAAAGTAGCCGAAATTCTGACTACCAGTTTTACCAAGGGTTAACGTATTACCCAATACTAACTGGGTTGTGGAGGTCAGATAGGCCAGCTGCATCCAGTTAGACTGGATGCCGATACCTACATAGTTGGGAAAAGGCTAGGCAGATGATGATGATGAAAAGACAGTGGCTCAACTTAAGTTAATACGCCCTGAGTCTCATCGCATAACGAAAGTCATGAAGAATACAGTATTTAGGCGTCTTCTGTTAATGGAAACAGTCGTCAGAATTAAACTAAAACATTTGTATTATAAACAGTTACTTTTCATCTGTGGTTCCAAAACTACATACATTTCTGAAAATTGTAAATAAAAGTCTTTTTATTCATTTATATTTTAAATATTTTATCGAAATTTCCTTTTTTTATCACATTTCAACCGTAATCACCATTTCATCGTTCTCCAAATTCATCGTTTCGCACTGGGTCGCTTGGTTTTGGTATCAAAATTCTTTGTTCCATTTTGGTCTTTATTCCATACAGCTTTAGGCTTGGTTTACTATGAAAACAACGGGCTAAAAGGTATTTACCGCTACCTCTAATAGCTCCTGTATACAATGGCCTATGTTAACCACGTTATAAGAAAAAATAATAAACATACACACTACTTTTGATAAAGGAGTAAATGATGCCGTGACGTCTGACATTGGAGAATGGAAGAAGAAAACGTGTTGCGCCGACTCCAAGTAGAATGGGACAAGGGCAGGTAGATGATGACACAGCCCTTGGGCTGGCGCCTGATCTTTTTCTTCAGTTGTGTAAGATTGCCGTCTAATCGGACTATGAGAGTGAGGGAATTGGAGTAAACCTGTCTACGAACTTGTGCACTCCAAAATCTTCAGCATCAATGGCTGGTTCCACTAAGATTGGTTATGGCCGAAAACGGGCAAGAAGATTACTAATTATGTACTTTATACAATCATAGATTTATGTGTTATAGCTGATACCCGCGATTTCGTCGTGAAATGATTATAAAAATATTACTTCCCTATTTGATTCGGATTTTGTTAACAATTTCAAGGGTTTTAAGTTTTTTCACGGAACAAAAGTTGCATAAGTTTTTTTTTATGACATTATGGGCCTGCTCTTGACCTCGATCACGCCTTAAGTTACACCTTGTAACATCAGCTCTCTGCCAGTAAAAGTCCCGTTGAAATCGGTCCAGCCATTTAAGAGATTAGCCGGAACAAAGATACAGACAAAAAATAAAAAAAATAAAAGTTTTTCGTCAGTAATCGACTGAAATTTGTATAGTGACGTCAAAAGGCAGAGTTTTCAGTAACGTCATAAAATCTGTACTACATTATTTCTGTTTAATCGTTGTTCGTGATTAATCAAAATGAAAACTGGTCGAACATAAGCCATTGTGTACACGGGCTATCACAATCTTGGTCTAGTCTCCCCACGGTGTGTGGCCAGCTTCTTCTATGAAGGTAAGAGTAACTAACGGCTTTGCTTTCTGACTAATACGTGTACTATGCACTTCCCTCCATTAAGCACAAAATACATTTAATGTACACAAAATAATTGTAAAAGTTTACTTGCATGGTGTTTGAAAAAGATTTTGTAAACATATTCTGCTATAATAGTAAGATTTTTTTTGAGGAGTTTTGATTGAAAATTTGCTATAATGAGTAGGAGATTTTATTGAAAATAATACTGCAATTTAAATTAGGATTGAAATGCACTAGGTATACATATATATATTCTGTTTTCATATCATATCATAGCATACCTACTACAATCATCTCATTACAACACACAAACATGTATACGGGGTGGAAGGGACACCGACGCGAAAACGGTTACCACGTATTCAGTACATCATTCTGAACCGAAATGTTTCATCGGTAATTAAAAAAATAATCAGTTTTTCCATATATTTGGCCGTGTAGGTATTGCAGTTTTGTAGGAAACAAGTTTTTTTTTAAATTCAGTTCAGAATTTTGTACTGAATACGTGGTAACCGTTTTAGCGTCGGTTGTTTCCACCCTGTATAAACAAACATCAACTTAGGTACACAAAAGTTCATAAATTAGGGACAAAAAACACTAAGGCATGTAGTTTCGTATCCAGGTGAAAAATATGCGATTCGTCGAAACTAATAAGAAGTTTTAAGAAGATAACAGCGCTTCACCGGAAACTGGACATTTAAAATCTGTTTGTCACTGACTTTTTAAAGTGGAGTAAATTACTAAACAATTAGTAATTAATTTTGTGCATGTCTTGTGTCGAAATCAGTAAAAAAATAAGCGAAAATTCTACTTATACCATGCCCGTTTTACTCAAATTATTCACTAACCGCTATAAATACACAGGCACCATATTTGTTTAAAACAATTTCACAGAATTTAGGCATAATTTATTACTCAACAATACAACGTGAATTACACAAAAAGAGAAGCCATATAATCAAGGAAAAGCTTCCATCGCTTGAGATGTATGGACGGCTGCATTTATTCCCATATCTTACATATTCAATACTAAAAGATCAGTTAAACTGGTATAAATAGGATGCGGATTGGCTACGTACACCGGAAATTGACCTCTATTTCAGTATAATATCTGTCGAAAGTGCGTTGTATGGCGTCAAGTCAATAATCTGTCTATATTAGTTTGCCCGAACATATAAGTAGTTTTTAAATGCAGCCATACATACACCTCCCGCCCCAAACTAATAAAAAACACAACCGTCCATTCAATCGCATAACACAATATCCATTGCTGGTTTCCCCTTCCTCACCCTGCTCCAAGCCTGTACATAAGCGTCGATGTATACAGAGACGCGGTCGGGCGACACAACGCCGGGCTCGAGACCAGGCAGTGCACTGTCCAATGCTACTGGAGTGATACGAAGGCCTACTTCTGCACCGAGAAAGCCAAGACCTGCGTCCATTGCCGGTACGGGAGTTAACACGCCTAGAGGTAATTGAATTTAGATTGTATCCTTGACGTGATAAAGTCCTTTTTTGTTTGGATTTTTGTTGTGATTTTTGAATTTATATTTGGAATAACGATCCTAACATTTGAATTGACCTTCGGCTTTAATCATTATGTTATAAAGTTCTCATTTGTTTGCGGTTTGTCGTGATATTTGAATAACTACATTATGCAGAGGTAATTGAAAGTCGACTTTGATGACTAAGTTACAAAGTTGTTTTTTGTGTTTAGGTTCGAATAATGACGTGATTAGGGTTTATTTTTTTATTAATGTGCTCTATGTCGCTATTTAGCGATGTTGTTTAAATGTGTCGATGTTTTAATATTGAATGTGCTTTTGTATATTTATTAACATGAATGTAAGAAATTAACAATAATATAATAGTGGTTCGATTTCCTATTAATGTTATGTGATTTTTTTTTTAATGATTTTCCACGCTAACTAGAAATAAATTTGCAATGGCATGTTTTTAAAAGTTAAATTAATCTTCGTTACCTATACGGGGTGGAAGGGACACCGACGCGACAACGGTTACCACGTATTCAGTATTTTACATCATTCTGAGAACAGAAATTTTTCATCGGTTATTAAAAAAAATTGCTGTTCCATACATTTGGACTGTTTATAAGGTATTGATTGCACTTTTGCAGGAAACGCTGATTTTTATTTTAATAACCGATGAATTTTTTTATGTGGGGGGCTCGGAATGATGTACTGAATACGTGGTAACCGTTTTCGCGTCGGTGTCCCTACCACCCCGTATATCTTGCTAAATTATGATTCTACGAGTGTGTGAAATCCAAATAAAAAATAATATTAAAAAATATATATATATATATGTATACATTAACAGGCTGTTAATAAAATTATTGGAATCCTTCTACGGGATGGAAGTACTCCAGAAAACCAAGTATTTATTGATAAAAGACCAAGTCGAAATTAGCTTAACAGTATTGCAGAATTTGCAGAGTTGGTCCTATATTATAAGATGTTGACACAAGTAACTTGTCCCCTAGAAATAGGCCAAAGATTTCAATTACAACTTTAGGGTAGAAGCGCCTTTGACGGCGGCGACCTCTCGCGTCCGGCCCTGGTTCAAGCCATGGTCCGGGGCGAGAGGGAATGGGAAGCCGTCACCTCCTTCTGCGAAGCAGTCATGCTAGCGAAGGAGGTGGCGGAACGTGAGAGGGAGAGAACCTCACGTCCCAGCCGCCACGGGAGAAGCACCGGGCGTCGGGGGCCACGTGGTGGCTCTCGGCCACCGTAGGCGCGGGCCTGTGGACGGTGAGTAATGGGCCAGCTCGCCGTCCGACCGTCTTATGACGACAGGCCGTGTCGACGATGCGTTCGTGTTCCACGCGCGCCTCAAAGAGATGTCAGCAAACGCAAGGGCCGAAGCCTGCCAGGGCTGCGGGACTGTTCGAAAGAGATACCGTGGCCCTGGAACATAACGGGCAGAAGAAAGAACATGGATGGTTTTTAGTCAGTAAAAGTCTGACACTCCCTTCCGCTCCGCCCAGAGCGGGAGGAGTCATTTGATGATTTCACATCCGAAAAAAAAAAGGGTGGAAGCGCCAGGGTAGCCCGCGAAAAAAATTTTCTTAAGTTTTTTGCAATTTGCAGGACAGTGTCAGCTTGTATGTTGATTAAAAATGAGTCACGCTAGTAACACGTATGTAGTTACAGAATTATAATTTATATGAATGTGTTGGTCAGGCGGCGGCGGCGACACTCTGGCGCAGAGCGCCGCCACCACGCCCAGCGTGTCGCGCGACAGCACCGTCATGGCGGGCGGCGACGTGCCGCGCCGCGCGCACACCACGCCGCGCCGCCCGCGCCCGGCCTCGCTGCACACACAACCCAAGCCAAGTGAGTAATGCGTCATACGTCCCTGAGGCGCAAGGGAAGTCTCTTACACGTGGGGTATAGGGCCCTACGTCATACAGTCGCGCGACAGCACCGTCATGGCGGGCGGCGACGTGCCGCGCCGCGCGCACACCACGCCGCGCCGCCCGCGCCCGGCCTCGCTGCACACACAACCCAAGCCAAGTGAGTAATGCGTCATACGTCCCTGAGGCGCAAGGGAAGTCTCTTACACGTGGGGTATAGGGCCCTACGTCATACAGTCGCGCGACAGCACCGTCATGGCGGGCGGCGACGTGCCGCGCCGCGCGCACACCACGCCGCGCCGCCCGCGCCCGGCCTCGCTGCACACACAACCCAAGCCAAGTGAGTAATGCGTCATACGTCCCTGAGGCGCAAGGGAAGTCTCTTACACGTGGGGTATAGGGCCCTACGTCATACAGTCGCGCGACAGCACCGTCATGGCGGGCGGCGACGTGCCGCGCCGCGCGCACACCACGCCGCGCCGCCCGCGCCCGGCCTCGCTGCACACACAACCCAAGCCAAGTGAGTAATGCGTCATACGTCCCTGAGGCGCAAGGGAAGTCTCTTACACGTGGGGTATAGGGCCCTACGTCATACAGTCGCGCGACAGCACCGTCATGGCGGGCGGCGACGTGCCGCGCCGCGCGCACACCACGCCGCGCCGCCCGCGCCCGGCCTCGCTGCACACACAACCCAAGCCAAGTGAGTAATGCGTCATACGTCCCTGAGGCGCAAGGGAAGTCTCTTACACGTGGGGTATAGGGCCCTACGTCATACAGTCGCGCGACAGCACCGTCATGGCGGGCGGCGACGTGCCGCGCCGCGCGCACACCACGCCGCGCCGCCCGCGCCCGGCCTCGCTGCACACACAACCCAAGCCAAGTGAGTAATGCGTCATACGTCCCTGAGGCGCAAGGGAAGTCTCTTACACGTGGGGTATAGGGCCCTACGTCATACAGTCGCGCGACAGCACCGTCATGGCGGGCGGCGACGTGCCGCGCCGCGCGCACACCACGCCGCGCCGCCCGCGCCCGGCCTCGCTGCACACACAACCCAAGCCAAGTGAGTAATGCGTCATACGTCCCTGAGGCGCAAGGGAAGTCTCTTACACGTGGGGTATAGGGCCCTACGTCATACAGTCGCGCGACAGCACCGTCATGGCGGGCGGCGACGTGCCGCGCCGCGCGCACACCACGCCGCGCCGCCCGCGCCCGGCCTCGCTGCACACACAACCCAAGCCAAGTGAGTAATGCGTCATACGTCCCTGAGGCGCAAGGGAAGTCTCTTACACGTGGGGTATAGGGCCCTACGTCATACAGTCGCGCGACAGCACCGTCATGGCGGGCGGCGACGTGCCGCGCCGCGCGCACACCACGCCGCGCCGCCCGCGCCCGGCCTCGCTGCACACACAACCCAAGCCAAGTGAGTAATGCGTCATACGTCCCTGAGGCGCAAGGGAAGTCTCTTACACGTGGGGTATAGGGCCCTACGTCATACAGTCGCGCGACAGCACCGTCATGGCGGGCGGCGACGTGCCGCGCCGCGCGCACACCACGCCGCGCCGCCCGCGCCCGGCCTCGCTGCACACACAACCCAAGCCAAGTGAGTAATGCGTCATACGTCCCTGAGGCGCAAGGGAAGTCTCTTACACGTGGGGTATAGGGCCCTACGTCATACAGTCGCGCGACAGCACCGTCATGGCGGGCGGCGACGTGCCGCGCCGCGCGCACACCACGCCGCGCCGCCCGCGCCCGGCCTCGCTGCACACACAACCCAAGCCAAGTGAGTAATGCGTCATACGTCCCTGAGGCGCAAGGGAAGTCTCTTACACGTGGGGTATAGGGCCCTACGTCATACAGTCGCGCGACAGCACCGTCATGGCGGGCGGCGACGTGCCGCGCCGCGCGCACACCACGCCGCGCCGCCCGCGCCCGGCCTCGCTGCACACACAACCCAAGCCAAGTGAGTAATGCGTCATACGTCCCTGAGGCGCAAGGGAAGTCTCTTACACGTGGGGTATAGGGCCCTACGTCATACAGTCGCGCGACAGCACCGTCATGGCGGGCGGCGACGTGCCGCGCCGCGCGCACACCACGCCGCGCCGCCCGCGCCCGGCCTCGCTGCACACACAACCCAAGCCAAGTGAGTAATGCGTCATACGTCCCTGAGGCGCAAGGGAAGTCTCTTACACGTGGGGTATAGGGCCCTACGTCATACAGTCGCGCGACAGCACCGTCATGGCGGGCGGCGACGTGCCGCGCCGCGCGCACACCACGCCGCGCCGCCCGCGCCCGGCCTCGCTGCACACACAACCCAAGCCAAGTGAGTAATGCGTCATACGTCCCTGAGGCGCAAGGGAAGTCTCTTACACGTGGGGTATAGGGCCCTACGTCATACAGTCGCGCGACAGCACCGTCATGGCGGGCGGCGACGTGCCGCGCCGCGCGCACACCACGCCGCGCCGCCCGCGCCCGGCCTCGCTGCACACACAACCCAAGCCAAGTGAGTAATGCGTCATACGTCCCTGAGGCGCAAGGGAAGTCTCTTACACGTGGGGTATAGGGCCCTACGTCATACAGTCGCGCGACAGCACCGTCATGGCGGGCGGCGACGTGCCGCGCCGCGCGCACACCACGCCGCGCCGCCCGCGCCCGGCCTCGCTGCACACACAACCCAAGCCAAGTGAGTAATGCGTCATACGTCCCTGAGGCGCAAGGGAAGTCTCTTACACGTGGGGTATAGGGCCCTACGTCATATAGTCATCGGTTGCTATGACATCAAAAAAGTATGTCTCCGAGATGTATAATTAAGTTACACGTACGCCTACAACGTATATACTCATCATACGTCCCAAAGAAGTATGGTCCGTGAAGTGTGGACCCTCTGTTTACACCATGTGATAGCGATATCACATGGTGCCCAAGCATTCTAACATCAAACGAACTAACTACGCAAAAATTATTGCTGGGAAACTACTTTTTTTTTGGGGTAAAAAATCTCGTTTTTCTATTTGACTCAATGTAACGCACTCAAAACATTGTAATAATGGATGCATTGAATAGTACGGGGATCGTGGCGGTATTTAAAGTAAAGTAATAACATTAAAATCTTGTATTAAAAACAAAAAATACTTCTGGAAAAGGTGAAACTTCGACTCCCATTTTCAGTTTCCCAGGTATGCTTTAAACCAAAAATATATATTGAAATGACGGGGAGAACAAGTGCCTTTCGGATTCGATAAGAGTATTTTTTCACCCATTATAGTCCTACGCCACTACGACGTATAAATCTAGTCGTACACGGTGCCTGCGACGCATAGTCGACGTCGTAAGATGTCATGCAGTGACACGGATTGTAGATACTTGTAGTTTTTAACACCTATTTATTTTAAACACTTATTTATACACTTATTTATTTTTAACACCTAATTATTTTTAACACCTATTGATTTTTAACACCTAATTATTTTTAACACCTATTTTCGACTCTTCACGTGACCAGAGGGCGGGCCTATTTTTTGACCAAAGAATCAGCATTGCCATCCAACGTGGCAATGCTGCCAGCCTTCTGGGCACTTTTCCTGTTGACAGCGATGCGGACGAATTTTTGGACGCCCTGTATCCCTTTTAAGTGTACATATTTATTACTATTAGGTATAGTTTTGTAGTTTGTAAATAATTTACACCTATTTATTTTTTACAGCACCACCAGTCGCGCCAGGTGACGGGAAGCCGCCAGTACACAGAAAGCCAAAGCCATCCAAAGATCACGATAAGGTATAATATCAATACTATGTTACTGACTCATATCTTTGACGTCTTTGTTCTTTAAACCTGCATATTTTTACTGGAACATTAAAGAGCTGTTGATGTAAAACACATTTTAATGTATGTAATTTAAATATCAGTGAGTAATCAACATATTTCTCCATCCATCCCCTGAAACAACTTCTGAAAACTGCTTGTGAGGAGAACTCATTAGCTCGTGTTCATACCGATATGACTTAAAGTTGAACGTGACTGCCTCGTTGGTCTAGTGGTCGTAAGCGCGACTGCTGAGCATGTGGTCCTGGGTTCGATTCCCTGGTCGGAGAAAGTGTAATTGGGTTTTCCATCAGGAATTTCTCAGTAGCAGCCACGGAGCGTGGATCCGTGCCCAGTCGATGGCAATAGGCTCGCCACCTATTTCATGGGACTTAAACATAACTGTCGAAATATGGGTGTGCTATTTTAGGTACACCTCTGCCTTACCCGTTGGGGATTACTGGCGTGATGTTATGTTGAACGTGTACAAATGTGTCGTGTTCGCATTCCCAGGCGGGACGTGGCAAGTCCCTGTCGGCGTCGCCGGGCCGCACGCTGTCGCCGTCGCCTGCCGTCTCCAAAGAGTCCAGCGTCGACAAGGAGGTCACTAAGGTAACATTCGTTTTATATTGTTATTCAAAATTCAAATAACGAAGTCACGCCACCCATGCATTGGTTTTTCTAGGTTCACATGTAGTGTTGCACGAGTTTACCGAAATACAGTGTTGATGATTTGAGCCAAAATCGATTTATAAAACCAATTAAATGAGCTTTATTTAGTAAATAGTTTAAGAAGCCGCTATTACATTTAAATCATTACAGGGTGGAAGGCACACCGACAGACAAACGGTTACAACGTATTCACTAAATCATTTTGAAACACATAGAAAATCATCGGCCAAAAAGAACATCAGTTGTTCGTTAAAAAAAAATCGGCTGTTTTCTACAAAAGTGCAATACCTACACGGTCAAAATTTATGGAACAGCAAGTTAAAAAAAATGCTTTTCCTACAAAAGTGCAATACCTACACGGTCAAAATGTTTGGAACAGCTGATTTTTTTTAAATTACTATTAAAAAAACTTGACAAAATTCTATGTGGCTCAGAATGATGTACTGAATACGTGGTAACCGTTTTCCACCCCGTATATAAAATAGTTACAATGGCATTATACACCATTATTTTTAGGTCGTTCTGGAGCCGAATACCATGAACTCGAAACGATTGGGACTATTTTTTTCAAAAAATAACAATAATAAAAAATACGAAAGAATAAATTTAATGTTTTTTTTTTAAATAATGAGAACTCAAATGCATATGTGTGTAAAACGTATCCACGATCGGCAACACATGCGAACGATACCCATTGAAAAATTCATTCATCGATCGATTCTCATTATTTCACAAAAAAAAACATTAAATTTATTCTTTCGTATTTTTTTTATTGTTATTTTTTGAAAAAAAATAGTCCCAATCGTTTCGAGTTCGATGATCGAGTTCATGGTATTCGGCTCCAGAACGACCTAAAAATAATGGTGTGTAGGAAGTTAGTATACATAAATAGACACTAATGAACACATTATCTCTGTGTACGGTAAGTATTTAGCGTTCAATAGACCTAGTAGGTCTTAGCAAAGATATCCGTCGTGTTCACTTCAAAAACATGGTTTGTGTGACAGCCGGCGGCGCCCTTGCCGGGCGCGGCGCTGCAGGCGACCGTGGACCCCGCCGAGGTGTCGCACAAGCTGCAGGCGCTGCAGATACAGAACGGAGACGCACTCCACCTTATTGATAAGGTAGCCAGATTACACGTACTAGCATGATAGCGCACTGAATATACGTAGTGGATTGGCACTGTGATCTGTACTCACTCTAATGCTACATTCTGACGCCGGCCAGTTGATCAGCTTTTGTTCGCATTTTATTTAACAGCCATGGTGTTTCTTGCCCATTATTCTCCATAAGATTACGCTTTGGAATGGGCAACTATAGTCTATTCACAGTTATTATGCCTGTGGCTGGACTGTAGGTAGCTTATTTTTGACTATTCGAAAGTGCCTGTCACGCCTCAAAAGCTGAAAATTGACTTACTCGTTCTCTACAGACGCCGCTTGAAAAGCTGAATCCAAAAGCGATTTTGCTTTGGATCTAATTACTGTAGCTTTGTGTTTACATTTGGGTACAATTTGGGTTAACTTGAACTACAGTCAGCATGCAATTTAGCTTCGCTTACTAGAAAAAGTGACGTCGCGGAAAAATATCACGACGCCCGACGTTGATTTTTACTAAGTGGGGATAAGCTGGATTTTGCGAATTAGTGTTTAGTGTTTCGATTGCAAGTATGTTTTGAGTGTTTGTGCGTGTGAATGTGTTTATACATTTATAAATTAAGCTGGAATTAAACTAAGAACAAAAAAGTGAAGTGGGGACCCCCATGCATGTACAAGAAACTTTTTTTTTTTAACTAATCATGATTATAATCTGTATTTTCTTTTAAATTTCCAGGTAAACGAAATCAAAGAAACAATAGAAGATAAGCAGGAAACGAAAATCGAGCAAGTAACGGAAGTAGTGAAACACGAAGAGAGAGTGAGCGAGAAGTCCGAACAGAGAAGCGAGAAGTCCGAACAGAAAGAGAAGAAGGAAGTCAAGGAGGACAAGAAGGAGCCCTCCGTCGAAAAGACTGATGATAATGAGATGACTGGTGAGCAAACCCTGATAAATATACCATTATTTTTATGACTCAGAAAATGCAACATTTCACAAGTCAATCTAGGGCAGATTTTTACTGATTCCGTTGCCGTAATGTAATCAGACAGTGGGAGAATAAAACTACCCTTTCTCAGTATTTTGCAGGACTGTGTTTATAACAAATCAAGCAGTCAATTTTTCAATCCTATCAAATAATAGAAACCGACTGTAGTCCGTTGTGGTTCGTTTGGCGCTTGAAGGACATTGTGTAACGACGATCTGTAAGCTAATAATTTAATTTGAATGGGGAAGGCAAACTATGCAACTAATGGCGCTAGCATAGCTTGTACCATGCATAGTCATTGGTTGAAAATCAGTCAATGTCAAAATAGCTTGACAATGGCAATTGGTCAGATTGGGACTAAGCTATGGACACGCCATCCACAATCAGCTTTAACCATCCTTCCCGATTATCTGGCGGGCGCTGTTGGCAAACTATGAAATTATATTGAAATAACAAGATTTCAGCGCTAGTTCCGACTAAAGTCACGCACTACCTGATTTTTAAGATCTTGTTTGTAATTATCAACTATGTTTACGAATAAATGATTCTGATTCTGACTAAAAAAACCATGACGCTAGACGCACTTTATGCTCATTAAAGTAAATAAGTCTGAATAAATGAACCAACAGACGGCCCTTTTCCCCCGTACGTTTGTGACATAAGTAATTGATTGTTCCAGCGTCAATGACGGCGCGGCGCATCACTACGGAGGAGCAGGCCAAGGCCGCGCTGGCCGAGCGACGCCGGCGCGCCAGGGAGGAGCTGGAGCGGCAGGCCGAGCTGGAGCGCCAGAGGTAACGTGCTATGTGTGAGCTTTATATCAGCCCAAGGTGTCCCACTGCTGCCTCCCTCTCCAGCTATGACTATATTAATTCTTCTATGATTTAAGTTTAGGTCTGGAAATCCAGACGATCGGGGATGAGGAACTTACACCCTGTTGTGCAGTGGCGAAGGTCTCGATTCCTACCGGATTCCATTTGGAAAATGTCACAGTCGGTATTCTCATCACATTCAAGATATGTTCATAATATAATCACATTTAAGATATGTTCTCCGGCTTACCTCTTACAAAAATTTACCCTTCACTACTGTTGTGTATAGTTCCTCATCTCCGATTGAAAAGGGAGGGAACTCCGACCAAACGGAGGCTGCATCTGGTGGACTACTGCCCGACGGTGGTTGTCTCATTCATATGGTTGTCCGCTTATCTCACGGATAACTTTAATATCGCGATGCAGAATTTCTTAGTTCTTTTATCACATTAGCTACGTTTAGATTGGGTAAATCACATTATATCAAATTGTTACCGTAACCAAAGCTATTAAACAGTAATCGTATTACCCCGACACTGACGTTGGTACCTGATATTTGAAATCGCTTCTGTGAAAGCGGATTTTAGTGGCAGATTTACGGCTTTTATTGGATTTCTAGAGAAACAAACCCACAAAAGGAGCAGAATGTGCCAAACAAGGTTACGGCGACATTTACATTCTAAAATTCAGAAATAAAACCTTTTTACCATACCATTCCAGATTGCAACGCGAAGCCGAGGAAGAAGCTGAGCGACAACGCCAAGAGGAAGAGCGGCAACGTCGCGAAGAGGAAGAGGCGCGCGAGCTGGCGCAACTACAGAGAGCGATGAACGAGGAGAAACTTAGGAAAGCTATCGAGGTAAACACTTGGCTCACGCTTCCTACTGATGATTGGACTTCTGCTTATTGTCCCCATTTTACGCGTGTGAAAGAATTTCTGTTTAAATAGCACAAACGGGTACCACGTATTCAGAAAAAAATATGTTGGGGGGTGGGGGAGGGGGTTCAGAAGGATGTACCTTCTGAACCCCCCCCCCCCCCCTCCCCCAACATAAAATTTTTCATCGGTAGGTACCGTTAATTATTTTTTAAATCTGCTGCTTCCTACATAAGTGAAATACCCATGGTCTACTGCCACGGTCAGAATGTCTGAAACAACTGTTTTTTTTTTAATTAACGATGAAAAATATCTATTTGGTGGAGGGGGTGGGGGGATTAGAATGATGTACTGAATACTCGGTAACCGTTTGCGCGTCGATGTGGATTCCACTCCGACAAAACAAATTCTGTTTTTATAACTCTTTCCGCATTGAAAAAATGTACAACAACATCTGAATAATTACCATTTTTCAAAACTTTGACAAAACCTTTGGTCGGGAGATGGCTGATCGATATAGTTATTTTTGAAAAGATGTAAAGAGAAAAAGCAAACAGAAGTGTCGATCGGGGTTCATTTAGACCAGAGTCAGTTACATTTGTAGTGGATTGTGTACCGGTGAGTTAAAAATATAAAAAAACATTTTTGGGGCCACAACATGACACATCTACGGCAACTTCGATTTTCTAACTTATACTGTCACTTACGGGATATCTTCCGTGACTGTTCATAATTTTATTTTGAGCTCCGGATATTTCGACGGAAGATATGTGAAAGCTTAAAACAGAACTTTGATTATCGCAATAGAATTATCCTAATTAATCGTATGTTTCACAGGCTCAACAACAACTCGAACGCGAGGAAGCAGAACGCAAAGCCCGCGAAGAAGTAGAGAAGCAAGCTCGTCTCAAAGAGGACGAGGAGAAGAGGAAGGCGGCAGAGGAAGCAGAGAAGTTGCGCCGAGAGGAGGCGGAGAAGGAAGAGAAGGAGAGGCTCGCTAGGAAACAGAGGGTCGAGGCTATCATGGCCAGGACTCGGCTCAGGAAGGTACGTGTCGCAGATATAGTAAGAGATAAGAGAAGTTGCGCCGAGAGAAGCAGAGGGTCGAGGCTATCATGGCCAGGACTCGGCTCAGGAAGGTAAGGTCTCCGGAATCCATTGAGATGCAGCTAAATACCAGCATTTCACATGAACGTTGAAGAAGTGAAAGGAGTATGTAGCGATCATAGTAGGTGGCGTTTTGGAGTTTCTGCCAACTCCCGTGGGAATAAGCCGTGCGTTTTATATATGTGTATTGTTGAAATCGGGTTTCTGATTACTCGTAATGTCTGTCAGATATCTACTTATAACCGACGGTTATAAATTATTGTATGTTAGCTGGACTCTCGTATTCGCAGAATGCTAAACGATTAATTGTTTTCATCAAATTGTGAAATTGCATTCAAACTGACATTTTGCTGCTAATTTTATATCCAAATGCTGACCTAGTCTAGAAATAAATGATTTGTATATAAAATAGTTGTTGTAGTATACCCTTTAACGAGTTTTTTTAAAGTTTATTTCGTCTCACTGCTTGAAAAAGATCCCTTTTTCTTTCTAAATTTGTGAGACCTCGTGTGATGAATGAAACAAATTCGAATTTTAAAAATCCACAGCAGGCGGAAGAAGACAAGAGCAAACAGCAAGCTCCTGCGGCTACCGAACCCGCGCCCGCGCCAGTCTCCGCCCCCGCGCCTGCGCCCGCGCACGGGGAGCCGTCCGCGCCCGCCGCGAGCGAGGCGCCGGCAGATAACGGGAATGCCACTGCCGATTTATTAGGATTGGACTTCGCGCAGGTAACATACACTAAATTATGCATTGTACTCTTCATCATCTATACAAATTAATAAAATTGAAGTGTCTGTTTGTAATTTAAAAATAACAGATTTAACACCTACATTTTGATATGAATGATACGCTGCCTAACCATATCTATAATTACAGACAGGTCCACACAGGACCATCTGTTTAATTAAAATCACAAATTCTATTATGATTATTAATCACGTTTCTTACTATTCCAGCCCCAAGAGACGCCCGTGGAGGTGCTACCTAACGCAGTAGAGCCTGCGCCCGCGCCGGTAGCACAGCACACCACGCCCAACAACGGCAACGTCACTGCCGACCTACTGGGACTGTCCGAACAACTCGCTGTACGTATAAATATAATATCAAACTTTATAAAATACCTATTCTAACCCCCCCACAAAGAAGCAAATGTTACGCTCAGTATCTTTATTATGGGGCAACCAGTGATATTAGCAAAAAGCATATATTTAGTGGTTTATTCACCGAAAAACTGCAGTACTTCAAAAACTAGTTCAGGTACTAATGTGGACGGTGAGTAATGGGCTAGCTCGCCGTCCGTCCGACGGCGCGTTCGTGTTCCACGCGCGCCTCAAAGAGATGTCAACAAACAGGAGGGGCCCGCAAGGGCCGATGCCTGCCAGGGCTGCGGGACTGTTCGAAAGAGATACCGCGGTCCTGGAACACAAAGGGCAAAAGAAGGAACATGGATGGGTTTTAGTCAGTAAAAGTCTGACACTCCCCTTCCGCTCCGCCCAGAGCGGGAGGGGTCATTTGTTTATTTCGAATAAAAAAAAAGGTACAACTGGTGACTATACTTTACAGTCACCAAAGATAGCATTACTTTTGTCTACGGTATTAGCATTTTCTCATATAGTTCATGCCGTCATGGCTGAGAGAATCAAAAATTCAACATGCTCTAATACTGTCTTAAGGTTAATTCCCTTAGTCTAAACAACAAATTGTGACCATCTTTTTTCTATTGCAGACTGAGGACAAAACCGCAGAGCAGACGACGACACCCAAACTACAAACAAACGACAACGCACCAATAACCAACACCAACACGCCAGTCGAGGCCAACAACGGCAACTCGCAGCCTGCCAACATTGGCCACATATCCGCCAACTTCATCCAATCCGAGCGCTTGTCTAACGAGACCCAAACCAAGATGGCCGACGTGCCCAAACTACTCGACGATGACTTCACAACGCACAACGGTCACGGGGCCACTCACAACCACCCCTTGACATTGCAGAATGCGATCTAATTGTGTATAGATAAGGTTGGTAACTGAATGCAGTCGGTTTTCATTGCGTATATATTGGCTGGTGGACGTGAGGTTGTGATTATGGCACGCTATTATTGATTACTTGGAGGGAGGTAGGGTTAATTATATTGACAAAAGAGTTTTGCTGACCGCTGGAGGTGGAAAACTTCACAAATGCTTGAAACTGCACCATACGCTAAATATTTATAACAAAATGGCGTAAGTACATCACTACATGGCGGTCAATAAAATAAACACACGGATAAGACTTGAAAATAGAGGGCAGCACTTACGCTTGTCCCTTTTTGGATGAAAATACTAATAATTAACAAATAAAATGTGTGTCACGGTGCTTTCCTTAATTAAATCACACAATATCTCAAAAAAGGTTGAAACAATGTTTTTGTTATTCATCGTTGGTGCTAGTTAATGTTTTTAGATAGACTTGTAATAGTAACAAATTAACAAAAGTGGCCAGTCTTAGCCTAGGCACTTCTTTGAATAGGTTTCCAACTGCCTTAGCATTTATAACTATATTTCAAATAAAAACCCGTGCGTTTTGTATAGAATTTCTATAGAAAAATATGGGTTTTTGTGTGAAATATAATAGTAGTGACAAAGTCATCTTAAACCAATGTTAAATATTGAAAGACGAGAATAATAAAGAGGTGTTAAACCTGGGAAGTCACACTTCCATAGTGAGACCGTTTCAGTCCGAAACCAATAGGGCGTCCCCACAATCGTGCTCCTCAAAACTTTCCATGGAAATCTTCAAATACCCATACTAGAGTGACCCCATGCCACGCTGGGGGGTAGCAGAAATGTAGGTAGGAAAAAAATCTATAGTCGAATGGGCGATCTCTTACTAAGCCAATATGTATGCGTGAAAACAGGGTATGTTGTGTCTGTCACTCCAGCCAGTGCTGTTTATGTATAACGAAACTATAAATAAGTAATACTTACTGGACTATGTAACTGAAAAATGCTTCATTTTAGTTTAGAAGGTATAATTTTTGTTTAGGACCAGTTTAGGTTAGTATTCGTCTGATGCCCGTTTTCTGTAACACTACCTTGTTGGTCTATGATCAAGCATGAGGTCCTGGTTACGATTACCAGGTCGGGTGAAGTGTTATTGGAGCCACGGAGTCTGGATCTGTGCCCGGTTGATGGCAGTAGGCTCGCCCTCTATTACATGGGACTTAATAACTGGCGAAATGTGGGTGTACCATTAGGTACACATCTGCCTAACCCTTCGGGGATTACAGGCGTGATGTTATGCTAAAAAGCAGCTAAATTGAATGCATAAATAAAAGCGAAATCCATCAGTACGCCTTTATTTTTCATTTAGGCACAAATTTTGCGTAGCGTTTTTGAAAACGTGCATGCCAATGCGTTCAGTCCAATTATCTTATGCTAGTAAAAATCAATCCGTCACATTTTTACTGTAGATTTCCATAAAATTCATTGCCCAGTTATAGGCTAGACTACGTTAGCTGACATGCTTTAAATATGCAGGAATATTGTATACTAAACTTATATATTTAAGTAAGCATTCGTAGGCGAAATGGTCTTAGGTTGGTCCTAAGCAATACTATAACAACTTATTCGTGAATTGCCTCAAAGTGCACTGTGATTTTCAACTCTCGAGTCAGTGCCAAGGGTTGAAAATCTATTGAAATGTGGCATTTTTCTAAATGATAATACTTAATCAGAATATCACAGAGTGACAGATCACCGGGAAGGCACTAAATTATTATAATATATTATAATTAATGCATTTATTGTAAATTATCGCAAGTGATTATACTATGGTTTTACTCACAAACTGCTAGGTTGGTCGGATGTAAGCTTATTTTGTATATCGTTGTGACGGGACTCAGTGCAAGCGAAGAGGAAGATTTATGAAGCATTCATTCTCTTTCATCAACGTAAATAATCAGCTTATAAAGTCCCCACTGATGAGATACAGGCCTCCTATCTGTCCACTCCCCAGGCCCAATGAGGTTTGGTGGATTTCAGAGATATCGACGATCACAAGACATAATATTGACCATCAGTAAATATCAAACTGATTTTCCAAATGATTGTATTTCCTTTTCCTTCGTTTACATTGGATTCCCGGCTTTAAGTTCTTCAGTTGAATTTGACTTCTACTGAAGATCATAGAACCTGTAATAATTTAGTTTGTTGTAATCGATTACTTGCCAACATTCTCTCAAACGTAAGAATTTTGTACAGTAATCGGTTGCAGTGAAAAATTACATAAAACCTAACTTAATGATCCAATAACCAATATGTAGAGTTAAGATATAAATATGAAACTTTATTTATTCAACAATGACGACGTGTGATTAGATGCCAGGCCGCTAGAAATGATTTTATTATGAATATAAACTCTTTGGTCCGTAAACCGCTCATAAAATGACACAGAAAAAAAGAAATTGTTGTCAAAATGTAAACGTCATCTTAATTTCATTGTCAAATCTCAAGATTGACATTAGGATACTTAAGATTGATCTCAAACGTAAGAGCGGTTTATCAAAACGGGCTGTAATGTATTGCTATATTTTGTAATACTGAAAAAGCATAATACTTATCCACCATGCCAATGTAAGTCAAGTCAAAAGTTCGCGCCATTTTTCAAAATTCATCGACGGAAAACCTTCTTTTTTTGTTTGTCTTTTCCCTTTAGTAAATGTTGTATATTGAAAAATCCGTCTCATAAAGATTGGTGTTGTGTGATACGTTTTAAATAAGATTAATTTTTAATTGTATTTATAATTTTGAATACGCGTAATTTGATTATTAGTGTGAATAGAGTTTAATGTGAAAAAAAATAAACAATTTGTATGAACTGGCATTGAAAAGAGACAACATGTTTTACATTTTTATGGAGAATAGAAAATTGAGATGGAAATATTAATTTTTAATTATTAACAACATTATTAAAAGACGTGACACCTTAATACAATTGAGCATTTAACCGATATCAAGATATTTTTATTACTCGACAAGAAATTGAGCTAAAAATTGCTCTTTCAACTAACTTGCTTTCAAGCAAATCTACTGGTTATCGGTTTCACCCGATTAATTATTTTATCGGTTAGCCAATCACTAAGCTTTGCTGTAGGCATTGAAGTATATAAGACCATGCCAAACATAACTAGTTTGGTTTCGAAGATAGGTACTAGAAAATTACAGAGGCATCAACTTTAATGTTGCACATTGCCGTATTTGCGACAACAACAGCACAGAACGAGAATTCACAAACATGAATTTGTTGTGAGATTCAAACGCTTGTGTCCCTATTCAAATTTAATGAAAATATAGTGTTTATAATGAGGGAAAAGACTTCGAATGACCAGTTTAATTGAGGCAAGCGGACAATATAATAAATGATGTGAAAATCATCGGTCATACCCGTTTAAAAATATAGACAAACGCACAGAGTTATTTCTGATTACGGACACAAGTGTAAATTCCTAAAAGCGACGTTATGTTTTTTTTTTCTAAAGTTGTTCTTAGAAAAACAATCAAATGAACAGTTTATATTTGGGGTTGAAATGAAGTTATGCTTAATAAAGTTACAATAATGTAATTTAAGTTATTTAACAAGTTATATATACAAATTTTTGTATGATAAGTAGATAGCATTCAATGTTATTCAGCTTCTTTTTATAGGATGTTAAAAAAAAACTAGTTATTTGATGCCGTTTCGGTTCATAAAACAAGGTTACAATGGGTTGCATTAATATTATTTTCAACTGAACTAAGATTCTAACCGTTTACTAGTTATTGTATAAATTAATTATTAAGTCAAAAGTTATGGTTATGTTTTCATACAAAAGTATTTAACTATTTTTATTGTGTTAAGATTTTAAACTTATTAGCGTTTCACTTTACTTTGCCTGTTTTAAAATGGTTTTTTATGAAAATGTAACTAAAACTGGTTGACTTGGGGGAAATGTTTCCCCTGCCTGTATATTATTCCATAATATTTTCTTTCACATAATAATAATAGTAGTTTTTCCAATTTATATCTGTTGTGTGTTGAGTACATTATTTTGTGTGTTCAGAAAACTTAGGTAAAGGTTAGTTATTTGATGGGTAAGGAGAGATTGACTTCGGTTATGCAAATAAACATCATCGTATGTAATTTGTGTATGCGAGAAAAAGTATATCAAAATGTATTCAACACACAACAGACTAAACATACACAACAACTGTCATTTACTGTCAAAATGACACAACTGACAGTTGTTGTGAACGTTAGTTAACAAATTTATCATACGATTTTTGCTTGTAGGTAACATTTGTACGATTTGTGTTTTATTTTGCTTATCCATCCACTCTTAATCGTTCAAATTATATGGAAATCATGTAGATGTCTCACGGCCTTAATTATTATACAAAATATGTATGAAATCGAGGCCAGAATGAGTGACCTATCTTTGAAAACATTGCGGCAGTAATCATACAAAATAATTCTGAACTGTATACGATTCAGACAAGATCTTACTAAGATGTCGGACCTATTTAATTTAATTTTATTGGATGGTACACTTATTCTGGTCTGAAGTATACTTGGGTTGACATTTTGACATCGTGGCTTACTAATCAATAATGTGACAATAGATTTTGTTATCAATTAATTCTTGCCAAGCGTGGTATCAATGAATTCGGGATTTTAGTAGTAAACATTATAAAATTGTCAGATTATTTATCAGTGAATTGGAAAAATGTGTTCCCAAGTATTTCCGTGTATAATTGTAATATTTTATTACAATAACCAGTGTGACAGGTCGCCCACATATGTCGATCGTCATGTTCCATAGTCTGAAGTTATTTTATAAGTTTAAATGAGTTGACGAGCGCCGAAAGTTGCGAATACAACCTCCATTCAACGCGACCATCATACCAAAATAAGCTAGTCTAAAATGTTATGTAATTATTGAAGAAATATCGTGCTATTTAAATTATTTTCCATTGCAGGGACTGTACCACCTCTTGTAGCAGTATTACTTTAATCTTAGTCGATGTGGAAAAGAGATGGAACTATTCAGGACGTATACGTCGCATCTCTTTCCCACGGTTTAGTATTGAAATAATACTGACATAAGAAGTGGTGATAGGTCCCCAGATGTACTAAATTGTTGGTTTTTAAGTACTTGTGTATGTAACTATAGAGTTAGTAATAAATGAAGTACGGTGGCCTGTCACACTGCGCCTGCGCAAGTGTGTGCGTGTTTATGTATGTGTGCGTGCGCGAACGCAGTCCATTCATCAGTACGGTTAGTCGTTGAATAATAATGTAATAAATATCATACATAGATGGACATGGCTTCGATGCGTTATATAACTACTGTATTACGTTTATAAACATCATGGATTTATTAAATGAAACAATTTTAATACGAAAAATAAATACAAAGAAGATAATTTTGTGTTTTTCTTTTCTTTTTGACCCACTCTACAGTTACATTATGTATGTGGAGGCTTGTTAGCGACGCCGGCACTAGCCCTGAGGGTAAAAAGGCCACATCAACCTTTGGTATGCCTATGCCGGGAACTTGGATCCGCGCAATCCCGTTATACTGCCAGAACGCGAATCTACATTACGCGTTTTATTTTAGATAACTAGCTTTAGTTCGCGGATCCATGTTCCCCGATATCAAAGGTTAATAAAATTAAGCATTTCCTCTTAGAGCGAATCATTTCCCGAGAGTTCATATTGTCCTAATACGATTATGCTAAAGCTATAAAAGGCTTTAAAGACCCCTCGTAATTCCCATGTTGCCCGGTACGGTCGTGGCAAGGCCCGGCGCGGCGCACCGTCAAGTATGACAAGCTATGGCCGTACCCGCTACGCTGGGCCCGCCGTTGTTTCTCCCGGAAGATCTTGCGGCTGAACAATTTCTATAAAGCTGCTGACATAATGCCCGATCCGCTATAAGTACCGAGTCGGAAATGTAACAGCGACCTACCGACCTTGTAACAGTTCAGACAGCGGAAAAGTCCTCGTTCTCTCTTGCGTTTTGACGCGCGCGTATTCGTGCCTTCTCTCAATGTCGCACCGTCTCGACGCGCGTTTCTGCTCTTAGTGTGAATTGCGACTAGAGGAGGCTCGAGCCTACGCGAGCATTTTTCTGTTCGTTCTGTACTGACCCCAAGTCGTAGTAGGGTTAAATTGCCATGTGGTCGACCATCTGTACCTAAATTATTAACCCCTGCCCATAGCCTGGTCGAGTATGCCTTGCCCATAGTCTGTTTATTCGGCGTCCGCTAAAAAGTAGGTGCACGGAGCGGGTGACCGAAAAAATTTGCTAAGGCCTGTTCTTCACCTAAGCTGAGTTCCGCGAAACAGAGAGGAGAGGCTTAGGAGCTAGGGTGTATCCTTTAGGGTCGGCTAAGACAGAGCAGAGACTGATGTGTGTATTGGCTACTCACGCACAATTTAGCCCGATCTAACACGAAAAGCGACCCGCGAGCCGAGGCGGGGAGGGGTGCATGCGTTGCGACACCGCCGCGCCAGTACGGCACCGCTCAGTTTGTTTAGATGGTAAAACCTCTGTTCGTCTGTAGCAATGCCGCGACACCGCACCGTCCGTGTGCCTAGGCGTGTATAGGCCGTTAGTGTCCTGGTTTGACTAAACTGGTTTTACGAAGAGGTAGACTTAAGTTTTGACGAGGAACCCCGTTTCAGAGTTCAAAAAATGTATTCACTGATAGAAAGCTGCGTTATTACCGAGCGCCATATTATGTTCCGTCGACACGGACTTAGTCGCGGACACAAGCTAGTTATTTATAATAATTATGATCTAGTTCCAAGTTGGTGATTCATATGAAATTGAGAAGATAAATAAAAACAGAAAGAACTTACAAATCGTTTATTAAAAATTGTTCTTAAAGGTAACTTACAACATGATATCAGCCGGCATCATAACTTATGTTATTAATTTCCGCTTATATTGCATGCTGTTCATATCTTACCGAACTCTAAAAGATGCAAGACCAATTTACATATTTTAGTAGATAGTATAGCAGTACTACAGTAACATAGGACAAAAACTAATACAGCGCCATCTATGACACAGATGATGAACATTGAAATCCTACATCGCGCAGTTATCCGCGACTTAAGAATATATTTAAAAAAAAACCCGACAACTACCGTCGGGCAGCAGCCAGACCAGCCCTGGATGGAGAACTTAACATCCTGTTCTGCATACACCAAAAGTAGTATTTAAATAGATACAATATTTACTTAATTATAGACAAAAATTGTTACACATCATTACAATATTTCTATGGAATTCTAAGGGTACAACGGGTCTTACTGCTGATAGAGCTCCAGTGGAGTTGGCAAGTTAAAATAGCTTTCCTAAGTATTATTTAATCGACCCAACGACCGGTTCTGAGCTCCTCGCATCCAGCAGATTCCAGCGATCTTCTCGTGGTCGTCGCAAATATTTCATACCTATACAATATACCTAGTATCTAATAAATAAAAAAAAAGACTATTTCATTATAAATCTACGAGTATTTGCTCATTCCTTCCTCAGTCACAGGCGAAAAAGCACATCCCATGTACTTATTTTCTTTGAATGCTTGATTTATGACTTGGTCCCATAAGGGGTCAGTCCTTAGCAAATGGGGGTCGCAGAACAAGATTACAGCTACTTGAGCTCGTGTTAGGGCGACATTAAAACGCTTAGAACTTCGGACAAATCCCAAGGAATGTTTTTGGTCTTCAGCCAGTAGGGCCTCTGATGACCGCACCGTGGATATGATGATAAGTGGTCGTTCCTGGCCCTGGAACTCTTCCACGGTTCCTATTTTCGGACGTTCCAATAGCATGTTGTCGAGTAAACGCCGTAGATGTTTTATCTGGAAAATAAAACTTTAATTAAAATAATTGAATTATATTTTTTATTGTTATAATATTGAAATACCCTACATCGTTGGTCTAATGGTCGTAATCGCAACTGCTGAGCATGAGGTCCTGGGTTCGATTCTCAAGTCGGGCAAAGTGTAATTAGGTTCCATCAGGAATTTATCAGTAGCAGCCGGATTGGGTGGAGTCTGGATTCCTATTACATTGGATTTAACTGGCGAGATCTAGGGTTACTGTTAGGTACACCTCTGCCTAACCCTTCGGGGATTACAGGCGTGATTTTATGCTATGAAATATTTGAAAATGTTTTAAAGAAATTAAAATCGTTATGTGGGTACTGCAGTCTTGAACAAAACGGAATTGGACAGCACAAGAACCACAGCAAACAAAACTTTTAAATTTCATTAGTTACGAGCCAATAGAAAAACATGGTATGTAACAAGTCATCAGAAATAAAACATTGTAGAACATTACTTGTGCCTGATAAGGTGTAATGATACCAATTTCATCAGGTGATATTTTCTTCTGATATAGTTTACACAAAGTAAATGCAACCATCGACGCTTCTTCAGGATTAAACCAAGAAGGACTGTCTGTATCCCTTGCATTGTTGCCTTTGATACCATGCACGAACACCCCGCCAGTTTTTATATCATCAGTCATTTCAAATATCTCTTGAACAACATCAATAATTTTCGGTACAAATGGCGTATTTCGATCTAGTTTAGCAACTAAAGAAGCATCATAAAACATTTTACTGGGCAAATTTAAAACTTCCTGTAAAGACCTGTAAGTATCGGTCAACTGTGTTATCAGCTTATTATTAAATCCATTTTCGAAAGCAGCATAATCTTTTTGGTATGGGAATGTTTCAAGCATTCGTGACAAATATGAAATATCCATTCCAAGCTCCTTGCAATATTTAGATAATACGACTGGTCCAAGCTGCATTGGGTCACCCGCTACAACAATTTGGCCGTTCTCTTTGTTAACAAATGTCATTGGGATCATGATCTCGGGTTCTGTTGCTTGGCCTGCTTCATCCACTATTATGTGTGTATAGTGACCTTTGGGAAGTTCAATTTGCGCCAATGATCCTAGACAATGACTTGTCCCAATAGTCACTCGATATCTCCCAACATAAGATGCTGGCACACCCAAATTAATGCCATTTTGAACTACATGGGTGGGTCTTGATGTATTTTCTTTAGCTATGTTTAATGTAGCACAAAAAGGTTTTATTATCTCTGGAATATTTTCGGAGTCAACCAAATAGTTTGCAATGAGTCTGATTACAGAACTTGAAAATAGGTTCCGGTATTCTAATAGTCTCTCTGTTATTAAGTTGGCAGCACTATTTGACGGCGTTGCTACTAAAATTCTGCTATCTGGTATAAGTGTGAGTATTTGTAACAATGTTTCAACAACAGTGACGGTCTTCCCCGTGCCAGGTGGTCCAAATATGCAATAAGGCATCGGACGACATTCTCCGATTAAAATATTTGTCACAGCCTCTTTTTGACGGCTGTTTAAACTTGGATTGAACCATTTTATAGTTTTTAATTTTTCTAATGGTATTTGCGGTGGCCGTGTTATTATACGAGATGGGAATAAGACATCTGGGCCTAATGTTGATATTGCCAAATTGATTGCATGATGTAATTTTCTCATTTGGCTTCTGCTGTATTGGAATTCTACAGAAAGATCACCTCCTCGGTAAGTTTCATGGAACCGAGGATAGAACTTCATCAGTACCAAATTCCCTCGAACAACATGAATTACGCCTTCATATGAAGGGGCTTGATCGTCCCAAATGTCTTTCACAACGACTTTATCTCCTACGATTAAAGACGGTCTTTTTTCAGCTAATCTTTTTACTTGGAGACCAAGATACTCTCCCTGTTTTACCAAAAATGCTGAATTCATATTAAAACCTTGCATCACGAGTGTAGCCTGAATTTCTTCCAAGTATAATAGGGTGTGCCATCTGTCCGTGTAGTTGTTGATATTCAAATTTTGTAAGAGACAAGGCAAACGGGTTTCAATTCTTGTTAAAATTTCTTTCTCGTCATTCGTTTGTTCGTAGTTGTTCCCTAAAACCGCTGACCACACTTTGTCAGGTATTCTATAAAATCCCAGTCTCACTGCAATAAAATTTGCATTCTTCTTTAATGGCACTCCAGGTACCGTAGATTTGTGACCATTTCTGATATTCTTCAACATCTCTCTATCATCATAATCGTTCTTGAAAGTATTACCATTCTCTCTTGGGCTAGAACTAATGGCAGATAAAATGTTTATTTCTATTAATCTTTCAATTTTGAATCCTCTAAAAGTTATTATCATATGTTCTTTAGACTTTCCGTAAAACTTTGGAGTGCAAGTGACTTGTAAGTAAAATGTTTTATTTGGGTACAATCTTATGGAATTGTTTAAAGTTGGGTGTATACTAATTTGGGAGTCTCTTTTCTTGCAAAGTAGCATCCATTTATACATTATAATTGGTTGATCACTCTTGTTTGTTATAGCCATATCTATTTGGGGATTTTCATGAAACTTTACGTTTTCAAACTTCAGTGGAAATGTTATTTCGATGTTATTAAGTTTTTCTGTTTCTAAACTCTTTTGTTCAATGTCGACTATGTCCTCCACTACTGGAGTGGTTGCAATGGTTTTTGATTTTTCTGTTATCTCTATTCTTATCACTCTCCATGAACAGACGCCTTGAATGCTCTCCACAGCTTCAATAAGAGCCTGTAATAGGTGAGATGAGGATACATGAATTAAAGAAAATAATGTCAAAAAATGGGTAGTCTGGCCAGGTTCTATGTTAGTCTGAGTGGTTATTTTGTTAGATAATATGTTTTAACTCCCTTTTCTTAAACCGCATAAACTACAAGTTTCCTATTAATCATGGTCGGTCAACAAGTTTTATTGCCATATCATAAAGCTCAATTTCCTTCACTTCAACTGACTAGTTACAGAGTAGAAAGGAGATGACTGAAAGCAGGTTGTAGCTGCGTCTTTCCCATTTTGAGGCAAAAATATTCTTTTGAATTTTATTATAATTTCACATATATTATATTTATTTTAGTCTGAAGCAGTTGGGGGTTTAGAAGGTTTTTTTATAATTTTTAAATGTTTTTACAAATATTACAAAAAAAAAAAAGATTATTTCTTGAAGAATGAATAAAGAAAAATAATTATGTGTATATTACCTTAGCTCCAACATGTATTTCACCACCATTGATAACACAATGTTTGTTGAGAAATATTTGTTTATCACAAATTCCCTCTTCTCCATTCCATTTAGTTATTGTAGTTGTTAAGACTTTGCTCCTTAATGGTCGAAATGACATTACCTCCACTACCTGAATAAATAAAAATATTTTATTTCACAAAAAAATACACGGGCATTGGGCAGAGGGCACTCATGAAACCTCAAACCATAGCACACCTACCTTCAAAAAAATAATGGATAATATTTTTGTGTTCACCAAAAATCTAAAGGTACATCTATGTATGCATTTCTAAAATATTGATCTTAAACCCGTTTAATTGTTTTACTATAATTAAACTACTCGGCCAACAAAATATGTTACATCAAACAAATTCCAAATTAACACCAAGATATAACACTTTTTTATTGTAGTGCGCTGCAAATATTCTATTGTAACAATAACTATTTTATTCTTCCCCGAAAAATACTGATCGTGCACCAAATATTCCTGAATGTTAGGTTAGGTTAGGATACATTTTGCAGTGCATTATCTGAAGTAAACCTAAAAAAATAAATGCTTGTTTTTAAAATTAGGTGTATTACTATTTTTACAAATTTGCAACAGTTGTTAAATAGATGCTCGTTATGACATATTTTAATGAACATATTTTGGTGCACATTCAGTATATTTGGTGGAACACAGGCAAAATTAGGTAAATGAAATGGGAATAAATTGAAGTACTTTTAAATACCATCCAAAAATAATTAACTATGAGTTAATTTTAATTTTGTGGGATTTACTCTGCCATGGAGGCAAAAGGAGTATGTATGGATTGTAGCAGGTGGCGTTCTATGGTTTCTGCCTAAAAAGGCGTGAGTGTATAGTATGTATTCTCGGCCATTTTGGTTATTAAACCTTCATTTACAAAAGTGGTACACAGGCAGACTTAATGCCACAAGGCATTCTCTACACATCAACCTTAGAATTAAATAGACAACATTTTGAATATTGTGATAGGGTACAAAAAATAACTGAAATTAACCAACTTATATAGATACTAATACACATACACAAATAAAATAAACTTTGCATGGATAATGTGTGAAGTTAATTCAATAGATGGTAAAAATTAATTGTTGTCAGAATTCCGATTAAATGATTACTGTACATAATTAAATTAAATGTTGAACTCACATTGTTCAGAGTAATATCCATAGGTTTGTCTTCATCATATTTAACCTTGCACAACAATTCCAGTAAATCACCTTGTATCGGTACAAATGTAGCCACAACTTTATCCAGACTGAATTTGAGATCACTTTCTTTAATGATCACCAAACGGTCTTTACGATATTCAACTTCACCGATGAAAACATGTTCTATTACTCCGAAACCACTTTCTTCACATTCAAATTCATAATCACCCCAGTGTTCTCCATCGTTTTGTAGTATTCGCACCACAACCAGAGAGTCTTTGGAATCTTTGTAGCATAGATACTCAACCTTGTCATTTAGTTTCAACGGAATGGAGCAACCAGTAGTGTCAAAGAAGAACATTCCATCGATAAGAACATAGTTGCCATCGTTGTTAATGTAATTTATTACCCCTGAAAAATAATTGCCATTGAAATTACAACATCATGCTTCAGTTTAAAAAAACATAAATAGCAGCCTAGTAAAAAATAGATACTATCTTAAACCACTGATTTAGTCAAAAAGGTCTTTTAAGACTGATGAGACAGAACTTCACAATGCTGAATGATGCAAAAACACTGCAGAAACTGGCATGTCCTAGAATCAAAAATTTGAAGATTATTGAAATCAACCAACCCGCACTAGGCCTGTGTGGTGGATTACAGCCCAGTCCCTGTGATAGAGAGGAGGCCCGTGTCTCAGTTGTGGGAACATTTTAGTCTGATTGTGCTAAAATAATACTTTTTAATGTATTGATGGACACCTTGGAAGGTGTTGATGAGTCTTTTTGGTCCTTGCCTGGTTGATACCATTAGCTCGCACCCTACTACGTGGGACTAAAAGATAAATGACAGATATGTGGGAGTAATATTAAGTACACTTAGTAGACTAAACCTTCGGGAATTATGGGAGTGACGTTATGATGAGACTTTCCGAATTTGGTGTAAGTACAAATTACTTACCAGTCCGTTTAAAACAATCATTTCTATGTATCTCCGGTATATCTGGTTCATCTTCTCTTTCTTCCTCCTCTCTTTCTAACTCTAGTTTCAGAAGCTCGTCAGCAACCCAAGCCTCCATTTCTTTGTCATATTCTTCATAAGGATCGATGCCAAGTAAATAATAAAAAAATGACTTTATGTAAGAAAAAACCATTTTGACGTAGTGCTGTAACTTATGGTTTTTTTTAAAGGCAAAAATGATATTTTATTTATTTATTCTTATTGCACAAATCCTTTGTCATATTCAAATTCCCATTCAGTAGACTTAAGGTAGTCAAGCTCTTTCCTCAATGATTGAATTCTCTTCTGGTGCAATTCTTTTTGTGCATTTTTCATTGATTGTTCAATGCTGAGTCCAAGATCAGCATGGTTCAGCGATTGGTCAAAATTCTGTATTCTACTTTGAGTTGTGCTCTGAAATTAGAAAGTGGTGTTTTGTTTTTGTATCCTGGGTAATAAAGATTAATAATGGTTCTGTTATTGTGTTCATTGTCATTCATTTACCCTCTTTCCAATTTACTTCGAGTTGGGCAGAATGTCTTCTTCCATACTTCTCCATTACTTATCATATCCGCAGTCACTTCCTTTTCCTAGCCATATTATTTTTCACAGATTCATCCATCGCTTCTATGGTTTTCCTCTAGGTGCTCTTATAGCCATCCAAATTCATTCATACCTAATATTTATTTCATTCATACTTCAATAAACATCAGGTAATCAAATATACCTCTAACATTAGTCAAGTTTTTAGTGTTAAATTCAGAACAACCTAATAAAAACTGTCCTGAAAAAAACAATCTAGCAAAATCCAAATCGCCGACCCGTTTCTATGTGATGATCCTAAGTATATACATGTGGTAATTAATTTTTATTATAGATAGATAAGAACTTACTTGAGGAGTTTCAGGTTCCGAAGGGGAATAAGTCGACTGTGAAATGTTACTTGAAGTAGACATTATCAATTTCAGAGCAAACAATAATGATAGTTCATTGCGATTCCCAGAACTTTAAGTTTCAAATTCAATTGAGTCCGACAGTGTTAGGTGTATCCCGCTCGGCAGCGCCCCGTACTACAAGAGGATCGATCATTCAGTCTATACAATTATATTTTAAACTATTGATATGCTGCACTAGTCGGCCGGCTTTACGAAGAGTAAAATACTTTTCATAGACCAAAACGGGCATAAATTAGCAATTCGACATCGGCAATTTTTATTTTTGTTGACATATCACACTGACAGTGACATTTGCCTTATCCGTGCATGGATAAAAACAACTACAGTCATGGAACTAATAAGTACCACGACGCTATTTTATCATAATATTATGTCGTGTGTGTAATCTTGTGTTTGTGCATCAATTTTTTTACTTTAATAAATGACGGCTGTATTTACCACATGCCACCTCTGACTCAATTTGCATTACAAAAACAAAAAAAAACTTTTAAAATGTAACTAAAACAACTTCACTACGTTCGCTGAATTGTATTATTTTTTCACTTTCCGATGAAAACTTAAAAATTTCGAAAAAGGTTAATTTTATTTCCGAGTTTCTTTTCAAACTGTTTACGAGTTGTTAAATGACTTTCTGATAATTGTTTACTTTAATTTTATTTTTTGATTTATGACCGGCAATCATCAGGCCATGAACTAACCATTTGTAAGGCTCAAACTTACCTAATTGGTAGTTAGGTGCGGAGAGATGTGAAATAACAGTGGAAAGACTGTACTTGACTGTAGTACTCTAACCTCATTGTTGGTGGTTGGTAGTGAAGAGTATTTTGGAAGCGCAACGGTAGCCCGCGAAATTCAAATTTTCTTACGTTATTTTGCAATTTGCAGGTCAGTGTCAGGTTGTATGTGCGTATAACGCAAGCACGCAAGGGTATTTCCTTTTGTAAGTGTCCTCCGTGTTGTAAGAAAAAATACTGCCTTATTGGTTTAGGGATCGCAAGAGTGATGTTTTTTTTGTGAAATAATGAGAATCGATCGATGAATTAATTTTTCAATGGGTATCGTTCGCATGTGTTGCCAATCGTGGATACGTTTTACACACACCTAAGCATTTGAATTCTCATTTTTCCACAAAAAAAAAACATTAAATTTATTCTTTCGTGTTTTTTTTTATTGTTATTTTTTGAAAAAAATAGTCCCAATCGTTTCGAGTTCGATGATCGAGTTAATGGTATTCGGTTCCAGAACAACCTAAAAATAATGGTGTATTATTATTATTTTATTTATTTATATTTTTAATCTAATTTATATCCCGCTTTTCGAATTACGTGTTGCAAAATGTAATTTTATTGAATTTTGCCTACTTAGAAATAGTAATAGCGGAACATAGTGCTATAGCTGCACCGCAGAAAAAAATCTCTTTAAAACGTGTAAATGAGTGCTTAAAATTAAATATAAAATGTAGTACATTTCAGTACAATATATTTATATAACTTTTCATGTTAAAGTTGATAAAAACACCTAAAATCTATGGTGGTCGTGCCAGAAAGGTTCTACCTAGCACGGCCACGGTCGATATGTTATAACAGTGAAAATATGTGAGTACATTTTTTAAAGTCGCTGGTACAATAAAATACTAATTTTTTCATGAATATGTACCGCATTAAAACTAAGGTAATCATCCATGGTCGTGCTGGAGAGGATGACACTGACAGCTAAGCATCAGATCCTGGATTCGATTCGCAGATAGCTGGGTGATTCATCAGGAATTTCTCGGTAACAGACACAGAGCCTGGATTTGTGCTCGGACACAAATATAGGTGGCGAAATGTGGAGATACAATGTGTAAACGGATCCTTCACGAAGCCGTCAACCAAGCATTCTGTACATCAAATTATAACTATACGCAACAATTATTGCTGAGAAACGACTGTTTCTGGGGTCACGTTTCATGGTAAGACTTAATTGTAGCGCACTCAAAACATTGTGCTATTTTAAGTATTATTGTATTATGGTATTTAAAGTAAAGTTATAACAAGTAATAAGTAATAATAAGCTTGTGAAAAAGTCGGAACTTTGAACCCCAATATCTCCGTAAGTAGAAGGTTTCCAGATATGGTCCTGAACAAAAAAAATATCTCAATGACGTGGATAACAACTGCCTTTCAGCTACGTTAAGGGTATTTTACCACCCATTAGGTACACCTCACCCCACCTCATATTGGGTACGCCTCTGCCTGACCCTTTGGGGAAATCAGGCGTGATGTTATAAGATTTCACACAACCGGTGACTGGTTGGACATTGACGAGGAAATATGACTCAATTCGCTGCGATCGCGTGGTCAGTTCTGTTGAAAGCGTGCTCGTGCGATCAATTATTTAAGTCGTAATTTAAGGTGGAATTGTTTTTTGACGTGGATTATACTGCCTCAAAATCCTTCCGAGTTTTAAAGATTAATCCTGTATTTTTGGTAACATCATCAAGCGAATACTTACATTAATGTATAACCATTATGGTGTTTACCAAATATACCTACATCATCACCTAGCCTTTTCCAAATTATGTTGAGTCGGCTTCCAGTCTAACGGGATGCAGCTAAATCCCAGTAGGTATTTTACAACCTAGTTATTACTGGGTAATACGATACCCCTCGGTAAGACTGGCTGTCAGACTTTCTGGCCACTGACTACCTGTAACGACTGTCAAAGATCTACAAATGACAGCCGGGACTAACAGCTTAAAGTGCTTTCCGAGGCACGGAGGAAATTCGGTATGTAATGGGTGGTCACCCATCCAAGGACCAACTCCGGCAAGAGCCATGAGCTGCTCGCCAAATATACATAATTATTTCTATTTCATGTGCCTATTTTTGTCCTGGGTGTTAATTTACCGAACTCAGCCTATCGCCCTCACTCAGCCTTAAATTCTGCTGCATATAGATAGGCCTCTCCAAAGTGCGCCACGACACCTTGGCCACATCTTCCGCATTCAGTCTAATATAAACAAGCCGCGTTTCGCGGAAGGGACTGTCAGACTTTTACTGACTAAAAACCATCCATGTTCCTTCTTTTGCCCTTTATGTTCCAGGGCCGTGGTATCTCTTTCGAATAGTCCCGCAGCCCTGGTAGGCATTGGCCCTTGCGGGCCCCTCATGTTTGCTGACATCTCTTTGAGGCGCGCGAGGAACACGAACGCGCCGTCGACACGGCCTGTCGTCATAAGACGGACGGACGGCGAGCTAGCCCATTACTCACCGTCCACAGACCCATGTATGTACATATTGTACATCCTAACCCACTATTTTTGTACAATCCATATTTTTTATTATGTTTGCAAGCCTTATAGGTGGTAGGTGTAGGTATGTCAGAATGTTTCAGTAGGTTTGTTTAAATGTCAATTTTTTAACTAATTTATTTCTTCTCTTCTTTTTAGCGTGTCGATGGCAATCTAAATTGTGTCGGCCTAGAACTGAGCTATACTAGTTTGGCGCTTTCGGTAGCGTCCATCAGTTCCTGTAGTGAACTAACAACAGTACACGCAGGATACAATAAGTGCCAACGCCACGTGCCACTTCCAATTTTAGCCAATGATTATCTCGCTAACCAACTCTAACACTTGGTGTTTCGTTCTACTTCGAGACTCCAACTCTAACACTTGGTGTTTCGTTCTACTTCGAGACTCATTTGCTTTATCTGCCTTCAGTCTTGACATAAATCTATGTCCGGTGTATAACCGTGTCGCTCATCATCATCTCTTCTCTTTCGTTTCCCTCCACACTCTTCAAGTTGGTATGATGGATCATTTACTGGTCATGATGTACGCCTTTGGTATTCGCTTCCACACGCCTTGCGGGATAGCCCTTCGTTAGACGAGTTCAAAAAAGGAATTTGGGAACATTTCCTGTCAACATAATTAATATGTATGTATTTAAATAGGATTTTATATGTATGTATTTGTATTGCACTTATCTAGTTCGTATATTATATTGTACCTATGTACAGTCATGAGCACGAATATGTTTGCACTTTACTAAATTTAAAAGCAGTTTTCGCGAGAAATAACAATTATTACTTGGAGATAGGATCTTTTTCATAAAAATATGAGTTCCAGAGTACTATGTTCATAACAACATGAAGTATTAATCAGAAAAGTAGCAGAAAAACACTTAAAATTTGTTATGTGTTTACACATAAACACTTAACAGCTTTAAAGTTGTTACGAACATACTAGGTTTAGCAAAAATATCCTGATTTAAAAGAGTGTCCATGGAATTTCTTGCCCGTTCTTCTCCATAGAGATCTACGTTAGCGAATGGGCAACTACAGTACTTTCGCAATTTTTATGCCTTGTGACTGGGACTGTAGCTACATTTCATTGTTGTCTTTGTTTCGACAATTCAAAAGTGCCTGTAACTGGCCTACTTGAAATAAATGCTTTGATTTTTGATTTTGAGTATTTTCGAGGAGCTCGTGGCTAAATAAGAACAGCCACTCGGGTCGATCTTTAGGTTAAGCCGTACTTACCTAGATTGGTCTGTTGATGGGTGACCACCCATTTCATACCGAGTTTCCTGCGTGCCTCGGAAAGCACGTTAAGCCGTTGGTCCCGGCTGTCATTTGTAGATCTTTGACAGTCGTTACAGGTAGTCAGTGACCCGAAAGTCTGACAACCAGTCTTACCAAGGCGTACCGTATTACCTAGCACTAACTGGGTTGAGGAGTTCAGATAGGCAGTCGCTCCATGTAAAATACTAGTATTCAGCTGCATCCGGTTAGACTGGAAGCCGACCGCAACGTAGTTGGGAAAAGGCTAGGCAGATGATGATTTTGAGTGTTTTCGAACTCATATTTTTATGAAAAAGATCCTATCTCCAAGTAATTAATTGTTATTTCTGGCGACAGTTGCTCAAAAAAAAAAAAGAAAAAGAAAAGAAATGAAGGTTGTTGACACCCCAAATTGTCTGATTTGCAACGTGAGGGAAGACACCCACCACGCTTTGGTGGAGTGTGCTTGGGTTAGAAAAGAACGAAGACCTTTAGAATTAGAAGCGAGACTTAGTTTAAGGGATGTTGGAATATGTTATTCGATGTTGTTTAAACCTACATCCAAATTCCTATTAAATTGATTGTTAAATTAATTAAGGTAAGATCCTATGTTTTTGTCGACATTCTATTTATTTTGTAAAATATCATAATCGCTCCGCTATTAAAGCCTTTTTTCTAATTTTTTTTTTTTAATTACTGTTTATGCACATTGCACATGTCCAGTTTTGCAAATCTTGCAATCGAAATAAGGTCTGCTGTATTAAAACCCAATGCGAGGTTAAACTCGCCCTTGTACAGACGCCAGCACATCAAGCTACGCTTCTGTCAAATTTATTTAATAGATTTTCAACTTTATATCTGAAGCTTTAGGTTCAAGGTTTGTTGGGAAAATCTGACAGTTTCAACTGGTCTGTACATAAGCTTTATTATTGCAATTTGAATGTATATCATTTCATTTATGTGTAATAAAGAATAAGACTAACCCGCAGTGGGTTGGCCATGTTCTTACTATTCGGATTGGAGTTCATATTATTAACTTTATTAACATTTACGTAGGTAGTATAGGTACGTAGGTAACTCAGGAATTATTAACTCATCATCACCAGCCTACAGCATTCCACTGCTGGACATAAGATCTCTCCAATCGCACGCCACTCAGCTTGATTCTCGGCAACTCTCATCCTGCTGCTAACAGCCGACTTGCGGAGATCGTCGTTCCACCGAGCCTGAGGGCGTCCCACCTTACGCTTGCCGATTGGCAGTGTCAGTTCCAAAGAGCCTACTGGAGAACTATTCGAGAAGATTCATGATGCTGCAACCTTATTTAATAAGGGATAAGGTGTAAAATGAAGCAACATTAAAATTGACAACTGCGTATATTAATTTGACTATTGTTCTAATACAGTTTTACATTTTGCCAGCCCTTACAAAATGTGAAGACAATAACCAACGTAACTAATTTATACAAATATTCGGATTACGTATTAAATTAACAGTTATAAACTAACTAAGGTAAACTTATTGTTGTAATAATTTACTGTTTTGAAATAAGTAAATCGTTAAAAATAACTTTGCATCGTTAAAAAAAATAAAAACTAAAGTTTTAACCATAGGACTGATTTCATTGCTTATTAGTTTATAATTATGAAAATTCAAGTACGTGAAGAAAACATGTTTTTCTTAATTGTTTTTAGGAAAAAAATGACGCAAACGTGTTAGTATTGAATGAAATCAATTGTTTATCAAATTGACACACGTTGTCAACTTGCCGTGTTCCAGCGATTTCATACAAGTGTCAAATAATGACAGTTGTGATTTGAAAATATGTACAGACAAGTTGGCAGTCAATGTGCTTATCAATTAATTTCTCTGACTTTACTTAGCTGTAGATTTTTTTCTCAATTTCTAATAACGACTGCTTTGAAATCAGCCCCGTATAAAATTAAATTGTTGACATCTGAATGCTTTTTTTTTCAATAATATTTCTACATTTGTTTTTCGTAAAATTATAAAAAATAAATATAAATAATAGGTGCCTATGTAACAATGAAAATTAACGTAAACGTTATTATAAACCTAAAGTTTATTTTTATAGTGATATTAATTACAATTACGAATACAATCTACATTTATTATTTATAATTGAAAATACTCATCGTGAGCTATCTACTATTTATTCAACTTTTATATTTTAACAATTATTAGGAAATGTAGAATAATTCTGATTTGATAGTGATAAAAATATAAGATAGTTTTAATTAGATATTTATTTTTTTAAAGAGTTACAACATTTTATTAACACAGGGTAGATATTTTCTAATAGTAAAACATATTCCAACAATTGAATGAAGTTCAGCGATTCTGTTTCTTCAATACAATGTTAAAATTCTTTCTAGTCACTTCAAAGCGATAAAACGAGAAAAAAAACTAAAACAGCCAGAACGCGAACGGTTTGGTAACAAAAGAAACAAAGATTAACGAGTGACCGATAAAATAATGGCAAAAATTAGGCCGTTTATCAGGATATATATTACGAGGGAGTCCATAAAATACCTTTTTAACTAGGACAGAATGGCTTCTAATGTAACAAGAATACAGTCTTCCCGCACACACAAACTTCTAAAAACTTTGTTTTTTTATTAAACAATATTTTTTCTACGCAAGATATACTATAATATTACATTAATGAGAAATTATTTTGTTACTATTTTTTGTAAACTAACTTCAATTCAGTAAACTCGGAGAACAGTTTCTCTATAAATTTAATATAACTTACTTAACTATAATATTTATTAAACAAATAAACAAAAAACAAATCATACATAGTCTAGTATTTTTAACAGTTTTTGTTTGAATCAGTTTTGTGTATATTAATAAAATAAATAAGAGTAACAAAAATGTCTACTGATGAAATATGTTTTAACTAGTTTTAAACATAAACAATATTTTTTAAACAGTTAGTATATAATAGTATGGTTAAATAGATATAATTTACTGACTAGAATCTCTTAATAACCAGTGAAAATAACGCTAAAATAAGCCTCATTATTTTTATTGGCAAGAGTTCTTAATTCATAGGATATGTTGAAAAGGTAAGTCTTTCTCAAGAAATAGGTAGCATTTAATTTTTTATTATTATTATATAATACTTTTTAGTAATCAATGTTTGAAGACACTTAGTTTGGCATATCCATCTCGAGAGTGGGCTCTGAAACAAAATAATTATGAATTAATAAACATGATAATGATGTATTCACGAGCTCGTGGCTGAATAATAACAGCCGTTTTTGTCCACTTTCAGGTTAAGCCACACTTGCTACGGTCCCGGCTGTCATTTATAGATCTTTGACAGTCGTTACAGGTAGTGAGTGGCCCGAAACTACTAACTGGGTTGTGGAGGTCAGATAGGCAGTCGCTCCATGTAAAATATTAGACCCCAACATAGTTAGGAGAAGGCTAGGCAGATGATGTAATTACAAGTCGAAACGCTCGGGTCATGGGGCCCGAGTGCGCGTCTCCTTTTTAAGGAAATCTCTCTCCGACTGGTCGACACATCGCGTGACCAGAGGGCTGGCTCTTTCTTTGAGCAAAGAATTAGCATTGCCATTCAACGTGACAATGCTGCCAGTCTTCTGGGTACGTCTCCAGATAACAGCGATGCGGAGGAGTACTTTGACGCCTAAGACGTGTCCTAATATCGTCGTTGTATATACACCATTATTTTTAGGTCGTTCTGGAACCGAATACCATTAACTCGATCATCGAACTCGAAACGATTGGGACTATTTCTTTCAAAAGTAACAATAAAAAAAACACGAAAGAATAAATGTAATGTTTTTTTTTGTGAAATAATGAAAACTCAAATGTATGTGTGTGTAAAACGTATCCACGATCGGCAACCCATGCGAACGATACCCATTGAAAAATTCATTCATCGATCTATTCTCATTATTTCACAAAAAAAAACATTAAATTTATTCTTTCGTGTTTTTTTTATTGTTACTTTTTGAAGAAAATAGTCCCAATCGTTTCGAGTTCGATGATAGAGTTAATGGTATTCGGTTCCGGAAAATAATGGTGTACTTAAGTTAAGATACTTTATTTTAGTCTTATTTTTATATATATTTTAGTTATTTGTAGTCTGTATATAATATACCTAACATAATAAATAAAATAATAAGTTTATAAAAAAAATACAAGTCACGTATTATAATCCCAGCATTAATATATAAATAAACTTAAACTGCTGAGACATAGCCCTTTTCTCTAATCTGCCACACAGGCCCAGTGCGAATGCCACAAGCCTTCGAAACGGGTTCGAATATTTTAGCCTGTCTTACTTTCCGCCATTTTATTTAATTTTCAAAATAGCTGTCATCAATACAAACAAGTATCGTATGAGACATAATCTTCTGAAGCGTCTAATTTAAGAAATAAAGTACTGATGCCGCCATTAGTAAAAAGATTCTAGCTTATATCTAGAAAACGTTTTTTACAGGTTGGCTGCTAGTCTTAAAAAAAGAAGTGGCGGTAGTTATGGTCAGGCTCCATACAAAAATATTCCAACCACTTTGGTTCTACATAATGTAGGACATGTCGGTTTCCTCACGATGTTTTCCTTTATCGTTTTGGGAGTAGTGACATTTGTCAACATATTTTGAGATTTTGTGAGTAATAAAACAAGAAACTACATTTTAATGTTACGTGAATGAAACATGAGCTGATAAATAACTTGTAGTGGTACTTTTTATACATTTATTAGAAGGTACATAGTTAGTTTGTTTTACTAGTTAAGGCAATTAATATTGTGATCTGCGTGTCCTGTTGTTTGTTCATTACAGGAATTGATGGACGCTACTGAAGGCGCCAAATTCGTGGCTCAGTTCTGGGCCGAAAATTTAGATTGCCAACGACACGGTAAGAAGAAGAAGTGAAGGATTTTTTGTTTGTTAATAAAACAAAAAATGAAATAGAAAAACTTTCAATATAGGTATGGAAACCCAAGAAAAAAACCGTCAAGATTTGCAAAATATTCGCAACTTATGCCAAATTTTGAAAAAAAGTAGACACGGTGAAAAAATTAAAAGACAGGAAAAAGACATTGTACCTACATTATAGTACAGTCAATTTTCTCCATGACATGGGTTCCATAGTTATATTGTACCATGACTTGTACCTCTTTGAACGACGTTGCGTTATGATATCTGATAAATCTCCTGAAAATGAATGATAATGATTTTAAGCGTTTACACTGTGGTACTTATTACTTCGAATATGATCAATAAAAAATAATAAAAGTCAATGAATGCAATAAATAATAATTAAAGCAACCATGAGCTGTAAAAAAATTGTCCACAGAATTAATAAAATTATTGTCGCTCTTTTTGCTAGATGATACTGATTGCTACGACGCGCTACGTCACTGCTACGCCAAGTGCTACGGCGTAGCACACTGTTAAGTAGAGCAGTGTTTTTTGTGTTTGAGGTATATCTAGAAAATCAGAAAATTTTGGAGATACAACATAAATGAAAAACCCATTTTGTTTTGTTCGCCTGAACTGTCCCACTCCTAGGCAAAGGCCTAACTGTTTAAATAGGTATTTTTTTTTCAGTTTGACTTATTAATTTTATGAGATAACCTTATTTTTTTGAGGCACACCAACTAATGACCTCGGTACACTAGTGTGCCGCGGGCATACACTTTGCGAAACACTGAAGTAGCGCACTAAATATACTTCAGTCTCTTTCTTGTTTTTGAAAGGTTAGAAAAAGTAAAAACTTTCTTAGTAAAATATTTACGCATAACACAGAGGTTAAGGCCACGCCTCTCATGCACGTGGTAGTGGGTTCAAATCCGGGTAAGTACCAATGTGACTTTTTTCAATTCATAAGTATCATCGGTGAAGGAAAACATCGTGAAGAAACCTGGACTTATAAGTAATATTAAGTCTGAAATCGCCAACCTGTTTTGAGCAAGGGTGGTGAGAAATGCTCGTGTCTTCTCTGTTTGAGAAGAGGCACTTGCCCAGCAGTGGGACAGTATTAGGCTAGTATTATTACTATGTAATCATGGAAAAATTTACCGATTAATTTATAAAAGGCGAGGACGTATTTATCATAACTGTCTGCGGCCTTACTTCTTTTTTAGTGAGTTGCGCAATAACTTAAGCGTAAAAAGTTTTTTGTTCATAATTTTTGTATTAATCATGATCCAAAATATTTTTTTTGCGGTTTACTTTAAAAGTTTGTTTTCAAAAGGGAGTAAAATTGCCTTTTTATTACTGTTAATTTTAAGAAATATTTTTTTGTTTGAAAAATTTCGCTTCGTTTAAGAAGTAACAGCTTTACAATAAAACAAAATAACTTCGTTTCTTATAGCCTCAATTGTAAGAGCGTATTTTATTATAAATTGAACGCAGTGAGCACATCTAAGGCATATTCAAGAGCTATCAGTGTCTTAATTCTTATGGAATATTGACTCAGACAGCAGCTGAACGCAGTTTAGACGTTCAGATCACGTTTAGTTCTATTGGTGAAATTCGCCCTAAAATATGGTCTGTAACATTTTACGCTAAATCAATGCGGAAGTCCTACCATTATGTATGTACATTGACCTTTCATTTAATATTGATATCAAACTCGTCAGAAATTCACGTAAAAAAACTCACCATCAGCTGTCCACTTCTTGCCTCGCATCCCGAAGAAGCCCATCTGAGCCTTTCTCTTGGGCAGGGGTCCGTTCTGATCCACCAAAAACTTAATTTCATGCGCACCGCTGTTTTTCAGATCCTTTTTGCCCCTCACGCCGATAAATTTGCCACGGAAAGTCAGGTCGTAAGGTCGTTTATTGTTCATGGATTTCTTTCCCCGTACTCCGTAAAACTGGTTGAAATTCGCAGCTCGTTTGTCGAGATCGTTAGACTGTTCAGGTTCCAAAGACTCTAAAGAGTCCCTGGGAGCATTCAATTGAGACAAATAGTGCAGGAGCAGTTCGTTGAGGATTGGGAAGTCAGGGTCGGTGGGTTCTTCCTTGGAGGAATAGTCTATTTGGCCGATGAGGGATCCATCTCTCTTCGGGAACAGCTCAGTGCTTTGGGATTCTTCTAAGAGGTCTTTTTTGCCTCTCATTCCCATAAAACCCATTGGCGCTCGTTTGTAGTATTCTTCATTGGCTTCCAGGATGTCATGGAGGCTCTTCTTTCCTTTGACTCCGACGAAGAACTGTGGTTTCCGTTTGTAGAACTGTTCGATGCCATCTTCGTCGAAGTACTTCTTGCCACGCATGCCAAGGAATCCTTGAGGGACTCGCTTGGCGACTTCCTGCGCGCATGCAAGGGATACCAGCTGGATGGTGATGAAGATGAGACAGACTCGCGGGGCACCCATGTTTGAATGATCTGGAACAATGGAAATAATTGTGAGACAATTGGTAAACATGGGATTTCTATGAGGACAGATCCATACAAGTGCTTTATTTTTATTTTTAATTAAACACAACATCACGACTGCAGTCCACAAAGGATTAGACAGAAACATATTAATACCTATTACTTATTTCACTAGTTATGTTTAAGTTCCATGTAATAAGGGGCGAATCTGTGGCCATCAATTGGACTCTATTCAAACTCCGGGCTAGGCTGCTACTGAGCAATGAAAAAAAAAAAGAAAAAGCTGCCCGTCCTGAGAATAGAACCTAGAATTCCAAAGTGAGCAGTTGACGACCAACCACGGAAGACGCAGTTTTAAAGTAACCTATCTACAACTGTTCTATTTGTTAACCTTGGTCTTACATGAAAAACTGACATCAACGTTTAGGTGGAATGTTTTTTCATATTGTTGGCCTACTATGTTCCCCGTGGGAGGTACAGTCACATGCACGATGGTTTGTTTGAGCCAGGGTTGATACAATATTCATGTTAGTAATATAGCTCTGATGGCACTGCGTAGGTAGGTATATTTTTAAATTACGGCATTTTTAAGGTAGAGCGCCAAGGCAGCGAAATTCTAAATTCTTGTTTTTTTGCTATTTGCAGGTCAGTGTCGGGTTGCATGTTAAATTGAATGACTTTTTCATGAAATAGTCATTCATTTAAAGGGATGAAGCTCCGCTGTCTGTCTGGCGTCTGTAACAGGTCTGTATCTTTTGAACTGATATAGGTAGACACTTGAAAGAAAGTAGAAAAGACACACACACACACAGAATGACACAATCACACACACACGCACACACAGAAAAACAGAATGTGTTTTAGATGTGTGTGTGTGTGTGTATGTCACAGAATGTGTATAACTATGGCCGCTATAACCAACATTGATAAAAATATAACATCTCACTTTTTGCGTCAGGCGTTAAAATAAAGTAAATAAGTTTTTTTCGGTGTACGACTCCCAATTGGCTGGTTTTTTTTTATAAATACTTCTTTGGTTTTTGTTCAGTCACCTGTGCCGATATATGTATGTAAAAAGAAATTGGATCAGTCAAACTGAATCTGTGTTGATGAGTATTATTTGGGCCTGGTTCCTCCAAACAGACGATGAGAGACGAAAACAAATAATAAGTACCTAATTATATTACTCCTATTCGAGCCGATGTGGAAATAATGATCACCTATTGGTAGTTCATGAAATTTCTCATTTCTGCTTTGTTAGAAATCGGAGTGGTGGTTAACACGCTAGCTGCAGCAAAAAAATCATAAACTTTCATCTGGTGCGGTCGCGGTCAGAACGCGCATCCATCGACCTTTTCTACAGTGCGTATCAGTCCTTTTTGACCTGACATCACTAGGATAGATTAAAGCGCAATAAGTGCGCCGAGCATACTACGTAGTCGGATACGGGCCCATCACCAAAATGGCCGACTAGGTACCTAACATTTTTAGTGAAGTCCGCAAGTGAAACCATAATAAATATTTTTTTTTTCGTATTAACATATTTATAATAATGAAGCATTGTTTTGTTTTTGTCTATGCATAGATGCAGTGCAGCATACTTACTGGTTGTGCCTATGATATTTTTTTTGTAATTTTTTTTTTGTCGAACTGCTCCAACTCCGAATAATTATAATCGTTCCGCACCAGCGAGGAAGATATACACTTCTCATCAAAAAAATCGAAACACCTCGCAGTTTATGATTTGATAAGGATTATCAGAAAAATGTGTATATTTAGGAATAAATGTAAAATGTCATTTAATAGTGAGTAGTATGAGGTTTTTAAATCCTAATGTTATTGTTCTAAATTCAAATTAAGTCTTCATAGGTTTCGTATTTTGTATAATGAGTAATTTTTACCCTGTATGGAATATGAAGGAAATGGGTAAAACAACACGCGTAAATGAAAAAAAAATGTAAGAAACGTTTATTTAATAACTTGTATTCCCTCCGCGAGCTCTTATTACTGCTTCCATACGGTTCTTCATCGATCGGATGAGAGTCACGATCACATGTTGTGGTATATTATCCCATTCCTCTTGGATTACATTTTGCAGCTGGCTAAGTGTTTCTGGGGCTGGATCTCTTGCTCGAATTCGTCTCTTTAATTCATCCCATAGATGTTCAATGGGATTCATGTCCGGGCTTCTTGCTGGCCATACCATAATGGAGATACCGACTTCGGTAAGATAATCTCGTACGACGCCCGCGGTGTGAGCTCTAGCATTGTCGTGCATGAATATGAAGTCGTTGCCAATAAAATGTGCATAGGGCATCACATGAGGTTCAAGACACTGTTCGATGTACCGATGAGAGTTTAGTGCAGGCAGCCGTGGCCCAGACACAAAGGCAAGTTCTGTCTTACCGTCGGCGCTGATTCCTCCCCAAACCGTCCACGAACCGCCACCATAGCTGACCTTTTCTTCAATGCAGCATTGTGCAAAGCGTTCTCCATCTCTTCTGTAGACCTTGTTCCTTCCGTTGTTACCATACAGCATAATTTTACACTCATCAGAAAACAGTACTTTGCTCCACTGAAGGTATGACCAAGTTAGGTGCTCGCGTGCAAAGTTAAGGCGCGCTCTTCGATGGTCTGCAGTTAATTTCGGCCCATTCGCTGGCTTATGCGGTGCCAATCCGCGTTCCTTCAACCTTCTTCTTATTGTAGAGTCACTTACAGCTACTCTTCGTACAACGCGAAGCTGCTGCTGCAGTTGAAAAGCGTTAAGGCGTCGATTTCGTAAAGAAGTTGTTACAATAAATCGATCATCTCGCTCAGAAGTGACCCGATTCCTGCCAGATCCTGAACGGCGCGTGAACGAACCAGTCTCCCGATAGCGTTTGTAGACTCTATGAACAGATGATAAGCTTAGATGCAATCTTGCAGCCACAACACGCTGACTAAGTCCAGAATCCAGCAATGCCACCACTTGGGCGGCTTCTGCGGGCGAAGTATCCATATGTTTTAGAAAAAAAAGTTTTTTCAGACGTCCCAAAGTCACAGTAAATGAAATAAGAAACAAAAAGTTTAAAGACAAGCGCTAATTTTTAGTTTTTAAACGAGAAACGTACTCCAACCCTAAATACACATTTGTCTCAAAACAGTGATTAATTTCATTTATAGGATAAACAAATGAAATTCTAATTTCGAATTTTGATTTTTTTCTTCTTACTGTAATGACCAAACTGCCAGCTACACAATAATGTTTTTTTTTTTCATGGAATTAATTCTCTTTTGTAAAAAATTAGGACAAAAACAATAAAAACATAATAATAATAATAATAATAAATAATTTTATTGACACAAAGAAAAAAGTTATACATTTTCATTTGAAACCCTGACTCCTGTGCTAGGTGAGACCTGTGTTACAGGAGTCAGTGTCTTCACCCGTTTTTGGTACTAATGTTCACAACATTTTATGCATCAAGAACCGAAAAATAAAATAAAAACATAGAAAAAAAACAATAATAATAATCTTTAAAAATAATGCATGCATGTTCTTGTGTGGTGTGTCCGTGTGTTTATGCGTAGGTGTGAAAGTGTGAGTATGTTCGTGTGTTTATGCGTAGGTGTGTAAGTGTGAGTGTGCTTGTGTGTGTTTGGTGTGCGGTGTAAGTGATTGTGGTTGGTGGCTGACTTTCGTTATATATAGACTAGGTTTGTCTACCTAATTATTAATCATCCCGAGTATTGTTCCTTAATTAAGTTTTCCGTCTGTTGGTAATCCAGTGTTTGAAGCCATGAGTTTAGTTTTATCTTAGTTTTAGTTTTTGTTAGTGGGTTGAAGTTGTGGATGTTGTTTATTTTATTATATAAATAAGTAGATAAGTATAGACGTTGCCGTCGAGCGGATGCGGTCTTACATTTGACTGTGCTACATACGTTACCGATAGTTCTTTTATATTTGGTTGGGTTATTTATCGGTGTCTTTCCATGCTGTTTCAATATAACATTGAGCAGGTATAGTTGTCTCACTGTAAGTACTTGGCACGTTTCATACAGGGTTCTTGTAGGGAACCGATACGGCTTGAGGGTCATGACTTTTAACAGAGATCGTTGGGCTCTCTCGAGGCGTATCATGTAGGTTTTACAAGCACCTCCCCAAGCAGTAATACAGTACCCTATGATGGACTGTGCCAGAGCCAGATAAACCTCACGGAGGAGCTTAAAATTAGCCACTTGTCGTAGCTTTTTAAACGCCCATATAAGTTTCCTAACACGGGAGGAGGTCTGTTCAATGTGGGGACGCCAGCTGAGTCTCTCGTCTAGAATCACTCCCAGGTACTTCATTGTTTTCTGTTGTGTGATTGGAAGACATGAGCATGGAATACTACTGTTTGTGGCGTCACAGGAGTGTGCTTTGAGACTTACTACTGGTGGTTTGATTTTGGCGAAAGTAAATTGCAAAAATGAGGTTTTCGAGATGTTAAGGGTTAGCAAGTTAGATTCCAGCCAGTGGATTATTTTACGTAAGCCTGTCTCAGCAGCCTCCCGTGCCGCGTCCCAATGCTCACCGTGGAATATTAGTACCGTGTCATCTGCATAGCTAAAGATTTTACCATTACTAAGAGACTGCTGACATAGGTCATTCACATAGAGTAGGAAAAGACTGGGGGATAGGCAGCTGCCTTGAGGCACACCGTAATCAACCCTAGCTTCGTTGCTAATGACCTCACCAATCTTTACTTTTTGTGTCCTGTCGTTGAGAAAGTCTGTGAAAATGCCTAGAGCCTTTCCCCGGATTCCAGCATGCTCTAACTTGGTCACAAGGGTTGGAATACAGACGGTGTCAAACGCCTTGGCTAGGTCCAGGAAAACACCTAGACATTTCTGTTTTGCGTCGAGTTTCCCAGTCACGTAATCAACGAGTTGATTAACTGCATCTGCGGTACTTTTCCCGGGCCTAAAGCCAAATTGTGTGTCCGATAGTATTTTGTAGTGCTCTAGGTATTTCATGAGTCTACGGTTCAACAATTTTTCCAATATTTTTGATAGTGCTGACAGAACTGAGATAGGTCTATAATTTTTTACCTCGTCTAGGTTTCCACCCTTGTGAACAGGTGTGATTAGGGATTTCTTAAAGATACGAGGATAAACGCCTTGTTCAAAGCAGACTTCAACAAGTTTTGTAATAGGTGGAACTAGTACTTCTTTACCCAGCTTGAGGAGTTTAGCTGGAATAGAGTCCCATCCTGTGGCACAATCATTTTTTAGGTTGTTAATAACTGCCTCTACTTCAGCCTCGTCCGGAGCAAGTAAGACCATGGAATCTCGCGCAGGAGGTGTTTCAATGATATACGGAGCCAGTGACGAATTTTGGTTTAATATATTGTCTGCCAATTGCTTACCGATGTTTGAAAAATAATGGTTTATTTGCTCAATGGCGTTAGGCGCATCCGCAATTTCAGTGGCAGGTAGAAGTTTCTCAGCAGATTTTTGTTTCTCGGATTGATTGGTAATAGATTTTATAATATTCCATGTTTCTTTATTGTCCTTTGCAGATTTTAAGGCGCAACTTTCGTGAGCGTTTCTTAGTTTTCTGAGCAATAGATTACAGTGATTACGATATCTTTTGTATGATAACTCGACAATTCTGTTTTTTGGGTCTGCCAGAAATTTTCGATGGAGGTTATCTCTATGTCGGACACACCTTAAGAGGCCAGGTGTGATCCAGGGCTTAAGAACAACTTTACGGTTAGGAACTTTCGCTACCGTTGAGTGTTGGGATACCGTGGACATAAGACATTCGACAAATCTTGTAGCAGCCTCATTTGCATCACAATTTTGCGTAATAAAAGTAAAATCTGTAGTTTTTAGTTGTTCAACAGCGCTCTCATAGTTTACTTTTGTAATTTGTTTATGATTCTTGTTTTTAGAGGGAGCGCTACCTAGACATAACATTACGGAGGCGTGGTCACTAACTGTGGAGTCCATAACTATAACTGTTGCACAAGTAGCGGTTCTAATCATCATGTGATCGAGGCAGTTATGCAGTCTAGTAGGAAAGGCATGTCCCGGTAAGAGGCCCATCTCTGCAGTTAGATTAAGATAGGACGAACTATTTCTATCTGTATTATTAGATTTTATGTCTATATTTATATCTCCTACCAGCATTAGGTTATTCGCTTTTAATTTACTTAAAATGTTTTCCAGGGAGTTAAGGAAGCTGTCAATACAATATATTGATGGTGATCTATAGGAAGCTAAAATATGAGTATCGGAATCGATTTTTAACAGAAGAAAGTTAGCCCCTACCGGGTCTGGTTCTTCAACCGTACATTGGAGGTTGCTTTTAACAAATATTACAATCCCGTCGTTTTGATTAAGACATTTTTTACTAGAGTATGTAACGTAATTTTCCATAGTCGGTATCGGTTTGTCAGCATTTAGCCAGCACTCTGTCAAGATTATGATGTCGATTTCATACGATAGCCTAGCCAATTGAGCTTGAAAACCATCTAAGTTTTTATAGATACTTCGGATGTTTTGAGTTATAATTTTTAGCGATGAATTAGAGTTTTTTATGATTTCGTTACAGGCGTCCGTATCACAGTGATGAGAAGATGCCACCGTAAAGTTATCTATCTGTGTTGAGATGTTATTGTTTATGTTAGCCATTGAATAGCCGTATATATTTTTTGTTGCATGTTGGGGGGCAAATTAATATGATAGACGTGGTGAAAATTAGTGCTGGATCAATGATGTTAGGCATACCCACACGAGACCAATTTATATTGTGTATGTAAGTGTTTTCATTGTTTGTTTGTATTGTAGTAAGTCGTTTTGGTTGAGTGTGTTTGGTTGGTTTTTGTTTATGTGTTTTACAGAAGAGCAATTGCAGATAAAAAAATAACAGTAATATAATAACAAGCAGTGCATGAACAAAACGTGCAAGTTCTCTATACAGTCATAGTAGTAATTTAGGTTTTAGGTCAGCTTCGTCTTTTACGTGTACGTATTGATCTCCTTCTTTTTGTCGAAGAAAGACTTTTCCAAGTGAGGTCCAGCAGAACTTAAAGCCATTTTCGCTCGCAAATTTCCTCGCCAGATAGAATAATCTTTGTGCCTTCATAGTCAAGCACTCTGATAGAAATATTGGTTTTAATTCACCTGGTATATTTATATGGGACGTGTTTAGCTTGGCTTGGGAGTTATTGCGATTGAAGTTACGCACTTTATGCAGTATATTTTCCTTTGTAGTTACCGAGATAAAGTCGACTATAATAGATGACCCTCCACCCTTTTTATTAATGCGAAAAACATCCTTTATATCCCGTCGTTCGAGAGGCATATCCAGTACTTTGGCTGTTTCGGATACTACTCTATGCAGATCCTCTTTATTTTCACCTTCCTTCTTTGGTATGTTTCTCATCTCAATTTTTGTAAGACATAAGATACGCTCTAAATTCTCGACTTTACTTTCTAGCTGATTAATATATGCATGGTCGGTTTTTCGTTCTTTATCAATTTCTTCTATTTTTATTTTTATGTCCTCATATTGTTGCGTGACGAAGGCTAGGGATGTTTTCATTTCCGAATTTTGTGCTATAATTTCGCGCATTGACTCTTGCAATGATTTGAACTTGTTTTCCGATTGGGCGGTAGCCGATTGTAATAAGTCTCGTATCTCTTGCATAAAGGCAACCATTTCATCTTCACGTCTACGTTTAATTTGTCGTGCCGTGACATTGGCATCTCTGCTTAGTAGGTTGGGGGTAGATCCGGTTAGTGATGTAGTGAGATTTCTTACTTGAAGAATCTCAGAGTCGCTAGCTACGGACGTGGCTGGCGATTGGGGCGGCGTGCGCTTCATGATGTTAAAGTTTACGTAAACTCGTAATACCTTGTAGCCACTTGTGGCGATGTCCGGCGCCGGCGTTTGCGCGTAGCTCCCTTGATGCGGTGTAGTACGGAGAGTTTGTGAGTCTCGGCACGCGCAGTCGCTGTGTGAGCGGGATGGCAATTATGGAGCGTGCCCTGTTCTTGCAGAGGTGAGGCAGAGGTGAGGCGGCGGTGGCGGGCGCGCGGTTAGCACACCTTGTGAGCTTGGTGACCGGCCGATATCAACCCGTCGCGAACGCGAATTTGTTCACTTCTTGTATTCACATATAGGTGACAATCCCATATGCGGTAGAGGTGATAAATTAATACTTATATTTTTAAATTTCGACACACGTCCACTCTTGGTCACGGTAACGGGCGAAAGTGTTTCGATTTTTTTGATGAGAAGTGTAGTTTTCACCGCGCAGCAGCGGTAAGCACCGTATCGGGCCGATTTTGTATGATCCGCAGAGAAGTTGTTAAAGGCATTTTCATGTAATTATCCAGTATTGTAGTCTATACATATAATAAAACTGTAGAAAAGTCGTTTTTGTACATCGAAAAAAAATAAAAAAAAAATAGCCAGGGTGTTAAAGGACAACCAATAGAACCCATTTCCAGCATTTTTGGAATTTTTGTCTGTTTGTCTGTGTATTTCTTCGGGCATCACGTAAAATGTACAAAAGTAATGTAGATAACTTTTATACACAACGATTGAGCGTAACTTGGAGTAACATTTAGTTTTTGTTTCATTGCAATCGGTTCAGTCTATCAAAAGATATTTGAATTTAAAGTGTTACAGAAGTAAAATTGGGGTTATGTGCACTTGGTCTCACAACTTCCCGTAACTTTTATACACAACAATATGTGCGTAAATTGAAGTAACATTAAGTTTTTGGTTTCATCGTAATCAGTTCACACCTTATAAATGAAAAGAAAGAAAAATGTAAATTAATAAACAGACCGTGCCGCTACAGAACCAAAATAAAATTTCCCTTGCTGTCGCCTCTTCAGGGATAGCAGCCACATTATTGCCTGGAGGAAAAACGGCACACACAACATTTATAATTCCTATCGACTTAGACCGCACGGAAAGCCCGGTTTGCAACATATCGCGAAATAGCGATAAAGCAAGAGTTTTATGCGATTGTGTTTTAATTTTTTGGGACGAGTGCACTATGGCAAACCGCAAAGCTGTAGAAGCAGTGAATAGAACTTTACAGGACATAAGGCAAAATGACCGGCCGATGGGGAGGCATTACGGTGCTGTTCTGCGGTGATTTTCGGCAGACACTCCCGATAGTACCCCGAGGAACGAGAGCCGAAGAAATTGCTGCCTGTCTGAAGAGTTCTGTTCTAGGGCGCAATTTATCATCTAGGTACACATCTGAGTGTAAATATGCGTGCACAGTTGCGGGGCTGCGAAAATGCACAGGAGTTTCCCAATTTATTGTTTCAAATAGGCGATGGCACATACCCCGTACAAGAAGATGGAAAAGTTATTATATGGTTGATTATCTCTGTTCTTGCGTTACATCACAACAGGAGCTAATTTCTTCTTTGTACGGAGATTCCACAAACATGGGATATCAAGCCGGTTCTTGGCTATGTCAGCGAGCTATTTTGACTCCTCGCAATGTCCAAGCTGCGGCAATTAATTTAAAAATATTGATTCATGTGTCCGGGAATAGTAGAGAATACACCTCTATAAATACAGTTATGGAAGAAGATGACTCCACGTACTACCCGGTAGAATTTTTGGATTCCCTCAACACACCCGGACTTCCAGCCCACAAAATAGTTTTAAAAATCGGTGTACCAATAATTCTCCTCAGAAATTTATGTCCTCCAAACTTTGTAACGGCACTCGGCTCAAAGTCACAAATCTGCAGCAAAACATAATCGAAGCTGAAATATTAACCGGTTGCGGCGCTGGTGATAAGTATTGTTTTAAAGAATACCTATAATTCCTAACAACTTTCCTTTCTATTTCAAACGAGTGCAATTCCCAGTCAGTCTCTGTTATGCCATGACAATTAATAAAGCTCAGGGCCAGACATTATCCGTTGCGGGGGTGGACCTAAGTATTGGATGCTTTTCCATGGTCAACCATACGTAGCTTTTTCTCGCGTAAACCCCAATAACCTTTTTGTGTACGCTCCAGATGGTTCCACAGCTAATGTTGTTTATAAAGAAGCACTAGCATAAATACATTGTTACGAGTAAGTTCCGACATCCACGCGAACGAAGTCGCGGGCACAGCTAGTTTCTAATAAAGTTACTAAGATGTCTAAACTGTCATTTGCAGATGTTCGACAGTCGTTACAGGTGGCCCGGTGGTTCAGTGGCCTGAAAGTCTGACAACCAGTCTTACCAAAGGGTACCTATCGTGTTACCTAGAGCTAGCTGGGTTGTGGAGGTCAGATAGGCAGTCGCTCCGTGTAAAATACTGGTATTCAGCTGCATCCGGTTAGGCTACATACATATACATTTACATATATACCCAAACTCTTAATATTCAACGGAAAGATTGAACTTTGGACTCGGTTTTCGGTGGTTCGGTTCGGTTTCGGTACCAATTAGCCCGTGAATGAAAATAATGTAGCCATTTAGTTATCCAACCACGTTTTTCAAATAACTGTTGATACAATTCTTCTAAAAGATTAACTCAATTTCATCAACAATCTAAAACAAACATTATTACAACATAGTATAAGAAGGTAATAATTTCTTTATCGCGACATAGGTCGGGTACAAAGGGCCGTGGTGACCGTTCATACAATTTATATCATTACATATAAATACATATTTATGTTCTTAATATTGTTTTTGTTGTTTATAAATGAAGAGATATTATGGTAGTCGTGTTTGTTTTGAATAAAATGGTTTACTTGTATGATTGTTATTTATTTATTTGTTTGGGTTTTATTTTCGTTCTTAATGGAACTTTGGTCCAATGGTTGCAAAGTCTGCCACGCGTGTGCTTTTTGTCTTGTAAAGTTAGACAAAGAAAGAAAGAACAATTATTTATTTGTCTCGCAGGGGACAAAACAAAATGGTTAAATTAACAATACAACAAAATTATATAAAAAGTAAACATAAATAAAAACCGGCCAAGTGCGAGTCGGACTCGCTCATGAACCGTTCCGTACCATCGTAGTAGGGCCCTTACTACGATGGTACGGAACCCTTTAATTTTTAATATATTTTTATTATTTTTGTTACAGCGGCAACAGAAATACACATTTTGTGAAAATTTTAACTGTCTACCTATAGACGGACGGACAGATGGACAGCGGAGGTTTAGTACTCGTTGGTTACCCTTCGGGTACGGAACCCTACAAATTTAAAATAAAACACACATTAGACTAAGATGGTCGTGTACGAGAACCAAAGGCATCTCAGCATGAGGTGCGCGGGCAAAGTGGAGTTATATTTTAGAATAACTACAAGGTGGATTTTTGAGAGGCAGTATGGATCTTATGTATCTGCATTTTTAGATCACAGAAAACTGGGAAAATCCGCTAGAAAAATGACAATTCCCAAGTTTATTTTATGATGCCACCCGATGTAGAACTATTCTTTACCTCTACCTTAATACTTCGAGGATACCAGTTATGTTAAAAACATTGAACGTAGTTAATAATAACCACCACTCAAATTTTAAACATTGGCTCATTGACGCCTAAACAGAAATAACCAATGTAAAAATCCAATTATAAAAAGCGTCCACCTTAAGCATAACCCTTACACTGTCGACGTTCAAACGAAAAAAAAAAAGATAATTATACAACACGAACTGCCAACGACAACTCCGTTCTACTCAAGTAGTGTGAGGGAGAAGGACTTAGAGAATAAGGTAGGAGTGAAAGAGATCGACGACTGGCTAATGAGCGCCGGTTGACAATGCTGAAGGGTTTGAAGATGTGTGGAGGTTTACTTTTGAATTATTAAGGAAACGGAAGCTATTTATAAAATATGGAATACCTAAATGAAGCGTTTGAGTTTAAGGCATTATTGAAAACTGAATGCAGGCTTTGCCTTTGTTCGCGACTTCGAGTGAGCACGGATATTAAGTACTTTCACCTACCACGTATTTGATTTTCCCAAAGTAAAATCATACATACCCTGACCATTTCAGGGTGATAAAATCTTCATTAAATACTGACTATACACATTAAAACAATTAAAAACGATTAAATGAACTAAACTAAGAACAATGTATTAAAGGGCTTAAAAAAAACTCCTCCTCAATGCCGTCTGCTAGTAATGTGCCCAAAAGACTGGTGGCGTGTCCACGTTGTTTTGCAATACTTAGCCTCTGGCCAAGGTAAAAGCCAGCCCTTGGTCACGGGAAGCGTCAACTAGGCGTTTAGAAATTTCCTAAAAAAGGCTGTGAGCACTAGTATTAGGGTTTAGTTGCTAAAATCCTTCCTCATAGTGTACTTCTACACATCTGCAGCAATTGAATCATCAATGGTACAAACTTTTGTCTATCATCTTTGCTTAAGTTCATCAACTTCTAATTTTACTACATGTCAAAGCCGCTTATTGACAGCTAACCCCAAACCACCGCTGACAGTTTTGCACCTCTATAATTATCCGAGAATATCCGAAATTTGCACATGATGTAGCCATGAACGAGCGATGACCGCAAACTCGTTTATGCGCAGCATTATCTTCCATTAAGGTTCGTGCAGACGATAATTTCTTAAGTAACATCTCCACTATGACATCACACAAGCTATGTTCTTCCTATTCTACCTTCTGTGCCACAAAACATGTAGTCTAAGTTACCTATGCGCTGTCACCGATGATGTCGTGGAATGGGTGAAGTTTTGAGCCGATAGAATTAAAAATACTGTGTGCAAAGTCATGACTCCTATATTCGTCGAAAGGTTAGGCCGAGGTTTTCCTATAGTACGCTCACATTGCCCCATTACGTTTCGGGTATTTTTCCTCTCCGCAGACAGTCCTTAGTCTGCACAGTCTATTATTGACTTTATTCCGGTGGATATATTGCATTGTTTTATGCAACGCGTACAAGAATTGGCACTGGCATATTTGTGCAGGGATGGAATAGGTAGGCGTGGACATTTTTTTTGAAAAGTAAAAAAAGCAAGGTAGTGACTAAGATCTACACTCGTAACTTTATTAAAGTTATAAGAGGTACGAAGCACTCAGAAACATCAGCCGACGTCTATTTTCAGAACTTCGTCGTGTAGACAAACTTAAAAACATTATTTTGATTTAACGAAAATAAAGGTTTTTACAAAAATTGTGGGAAATTTTCTCTAGTTTAATTTTATAATGTATGTTTAAATGTTTTTATCGTAAAGTCGGCAAAAATATGTATATTGTCAAAAAACTGCTTTTATGCGCCATGTTTTTAATATGGCGTCGCGAGCGGGAAAGATGCGAGGTGACAAAGTTGAAACTCGGAAAGAGCATTTCGAAATTACCCATTTTAAAAAACTCCCGGAAAACTTTCCAGTTAAAATTATCAAATGACTACTATTTGTGGTACAATCAGACCTTATTATGTAAGAATAACCAACTTATACTAACAGTTTACACCACACATACATGTTATTGGTTGAACATAAAAATAATTGGTGTCATCATTTGTACCCAGACGACGTATTTCAAATCCGACTCTGTTCGATAGTCCGTTTATGTTATTACGCCTTTTTTGCTACATACATTGAAGCTGACAGATCCGTAGTGGGGTGTCTCTCTGCGTTTTTCTGCGTATTCGAGGGCACCTGAACGGGGCATAGGTCAATGACCGATCTGTAGGAAGGATACAGTGTATACGAAATGCATGTTAATTACTGATAAAATGTGTCAAACCATTTTTAATGATATTTTTTTGGGAAATCGTGCGAAATTGTTAATATAGCTTATGCCCGCGGCTTCGCCCTCGTGTAGTTTGGTAATTGTCCCACGGGATCGTACTACCGGGATAAAATAAAACCTATGTGATAATCCATGTTATAAACAGATAGTTTATAACTTGGATTATCACAAAAAATCCGGTGTGCCAAATTTCATTCAAATCAGTTCACTAGTTTTTCCGTGGAAGATTAAGAAACATCCATCCATCCTCAGATACTTTCGCATTTATAATATTAGTAGGATAGTCGCAACCGCGTCTGCTGAGCATGAGCTCCTGGCTTCGATTCCCGAGTAGGGAAATTGTTATTGGGTTTTCCTATCATTTTTTTTTTCAGTAACACCGATGGAGTCTGGATTTGTGCCCGATTGATGGCAACAGGCTCGCCCTCTTTTACATACGATACATAACTGGCAAAACGTGGGTGTACTATTAGGTACACCTCTGCTTGAACCATTACTTTATTCCCAAAAATCACAACACAATATTTTCTTATGTTAGTATGAATGAATGACAACTTTTTATTTTATTTTACTAATTCTTACTTTATTTTTTATTAATAGTAATGATGTCAGTTTTGATCTCATTTGTATTTGCAATAAGTACTAATATTTTTTATATTTTATGTCTTTTTATTTTTCTCGTAATTAAAGCGATGCCGTTTTTATTTCTGAATTTTATATTTTTTAAGCTAAGTATACTCTTAAATTTAAGGAGTTTAATTGTATTTTATGTGTGTTGTGTTATTTTAGTTAAGTTGTATCTCATTTCTAGAGCCACTCGGTTTAATTTTTATATTTTTTATGTTATCTTTAGAATGCTGGTTAACCAGTAATTGGCGCCTGTGTCAGTCCAAGACTGTAAAACCTGTACTCAAGACATGTTGTACACAGAAGCTGTTGGTAAACCTTTATAAAAAAACTGGCCAAGTGCGAGTCGGACTCGCGCACAAAGGCTCTATGCGGGGATCTTGCGGTCCATGGCCCTATACGGGGCCCCGGTGTGGGCGCGTTCGCTGAGGCTGCGTGCAAAGCACTACCTGAACGCGCCCCAAAAGGTGGTAGCCGTAAGGCTGATCCGTGGGTACCGCACGATCTCCCGCGAGGCGGCGAGCCTCCTTGCCGGATTGCCGCCATGGGATCTGGAGGCCATAGTCCTCGCGCGCCTGCACGAGTGGCGCGCGGAGGTACAGAGCCGGGGGGTAACTCCGCTGCCGCGGCATATTGTCGCGCGGCGGACAGACCTCCGCCGTGATCTCATGGCGACATGGAGAGAGCGACTATCGCAACCCCGTGCAGGGCACGCCACGATAGTGGCGGTAAGTCCCCTCTTTGAGGAGTGGCTAGGGAGGCGCCACGGCGCCCTCACCTTCCGCCTGACGCAGGTCCTCACCGGACACGGGTGCTTCGGGAGGTACCTGCACCGAATCGGGCGGGAGGAAACGTCCGGGTGCTACAATTGCGAGGATCGACCGGAGGACACGGTGGAGCACACCGTGGAGGTCTGCTCTGCTTGGGCGGAGCACCGCCGTGTCCTCGTAGCGGCGATTGGCGGCGGCGACCTCTCGCGTCCGGCCCTGGTTCAAGCCATGGTCCGGGGCGAGAGGGAATGGGAAGCCGTCGCCTCCTTTTGCGAAGCAGTCATGCTAGCGAAGGAGGCGGCGGAACGTGAGAGGGAGAGAACCTCCTCACGTCCCAGCCGCCGCGGGAGAAGCACCGGGCGTCGGGGGCCACGCCGTGATGGCTCTCGGCCACCGTAGGCGCGGGCCTGTGGACGGCGAGTAATGGGCTAGCTCGCCGTCCGTCCGTCGTATGACGACGGGCAGGCCGTGTCGACGGCGCGTTCGTGTTCCACGCGCGCCTCAAAGAGATGTCAGCAAACGGGAGGGGCCCGCAAGGGCCGGTGCCTGCCAGGGCTGCGGGACTGTTCGAAAGAGATACCGCGGCCCTGGAACATAAAGGGCCAATGAAGGAACATGGGTGTTTTTTAGTCAGTAAGAGTCTGACACTCCCTTCCGCTCCGCCCAGAGCGGGAGGAGTCATTTGATGATTTCTCTACCCCCAAAAAAAAAAAAAAAAGGGTTCCGTACCATTATCTATGAAAACGGCAAAAAAATCATCTCTGTTGTATGGGAGCCCCCCTTAAATATTTATTCTATTTTGTTTTTAGTATTTGTTGTTTGGCAACAGAAATACATAATTTGTGAAAATTTCAACTGTCGCTATCGCGATTTTTGAGATACAGCCTGGTGACAGACAGACGGACGCACAGACAGCGAAGTCTTAGTAATAGGGTCCCGTACTTACCCTTTACGGTACGGAACCCTAATAAATAAATAAATCCTTCGGGGATTATAGGTGTGATGGGATGTATTGAACAGCGGTTTTTTTTGCTATTACAATGGGAAAATTTGTTCAGATTGATCTATACCACATCCAATATTATGACCACAATTTTCTGATATACAGTGTAAAGGTCTACGGGGATTACAGTAAGACGCTATGTCTAAGTAAACATGTATGGGCTTAGAGAAGTCAATACCAGTACTGCCCACTAATTCACAGGGAGTCCCGTTGTGTACAGAGATAGTTGACAGTATTAATTACTGTTTAGATTAGGTATACATACAGGTGCATAGGTAGGTAGTACGACACAGAATCAGAAGCTACAGGAGGACCGAGTGAACCGTTCCAATCAATTGGTTTCTGTCAAAAGAGTTGCATTTTTAATGTTCGATTTTTGGCGTCTAACTTGTATTCACTGACGGAAAACGGCACAGCTGGTGGGTCAGGTGGGTCTAGAAACATGAATTTTGCTCAAAAATTCCTTAAATTGTAACGAAAAGAAGCACTAAGGAAGGATTTTTGGAAATCATCTAACGCTGTTGAATAATGGTGAAACGTTGCATGGTACATCATCATTTTTCCAATTAAAATACCATCGCGCACACGGCAAATAAGAACCCACCCAGAACTGTTTGACCATAACATGATCATCTCTATACCCTTATTCTATGTTCATTGTTGTCGGCACAACACGTTTTTTTCTTCCATTCTTCCCTGTCAATCGCCATGCTATAATTTACTCCTTTTTCCTTCCTTCTTATCATTCCTCACACAATCCTTCCATTCTCAATCCATCTTTAACCATAATATACTTAATTATAAAATATTGCATTTATGACAAGTTGTTACTAGGATAAAGACTAATTTCCTGATAATTAGAGATAAAAAGGTTATTTCAACCCGTAAACATGCAAACGCCGTTATTTGTCGGATTATAAACGTTTAGCAAAACAAACAATATTGATCGGCGAAAAAAAAAAACAATTTCGAAATGTATTTCATGCAAAAACACGATAGTATATTCAGCCTATAATGTTTCCACGGCTCCAGTGCCTCGGATAGCTCCTTAAGTCGTTGGCCCCACTATCATTTGTAGATCTTTGACAATCGTTACAGGTAGTCAGTGGCCTAAAAGTCTGACAACCAGTCTTACCAAGGGGTGCCGTATTACCCAGTACTTACTGGGTTAAGGAGGTAAGATAGGCAGCCGCTGGTATATTCAGGCTGCTAGACTGGAAGCCGATCCCAACATAGTTGGAAAAGGCAAGGCAGATAATAAATTAATGTTTCCACAGCTATGACGCAGGCCTCTGCTCAACGCGTGGGCCATAATCCACCACGTGGGCGCAGTGCAGTTTGGTGAATAACACTCGCTAGCATAATCCAGCAATAATTGCCCTACTGCTGGGGAACAGAGATCTCCTCTCTGTAAGAAGCAGTGGGTCATAAGGGTTGCACCACATCTGGCAGCACGGAATCGCATTTTACCATGCTTCTATCCTTTTCTGTCGCTCAGAACCGTCATTTGCTAGAGCGAGGAAAAGGTTGGTTCAACCCTCCCACGATAGTTTATAGAAATAATGTTTTTACATAAAATATTCGTGTTTGGCTCACAACAGAATCATATTATTAATGTGGAAAATAAATTATTCTGAACACGATTCTATAGATAAATGTATTTCCATAAGTAAGTCAAAGTTACATAAATATCATTCGTCTGTTACCATTCAAGGTTGTACAGTAATTAACCTGATATATCATTAGGCACATATTATACCGTGTTACTGGGGGCTAAAGTTCGTGAAAATTCAGTCCACTGAGTCTGCTAATCTGATGGCCTAGACAGATGGCAACAGCTTTCAAAACGTCTTTCTATAATTATAAAGGGTGTAACAAGACCCTTAACGAAGTCGAAAGGCACTTGTTCTCCCCGTCATTGCGATCATTTTCTTGATCTAGACCGTACCTGGGAACCCTCTAGTTACAGAGATACTGGAGCTTAAATTTTTTAATGTAAGATTTTTACTTTAAATACCTCCATGACCCTCGTGCTATTCAATCCATCCACTAGCACGATGTTTTGGGTTACATTGAGTCCTACCGTTAAAAGTGATTTTCCACCCATAAAAAAAAAATCGTTTCCCAGCAGTAATGTTTGCGTAAAGTTACTTAGTTTGATGTGCAGAATGCTTGGTTGTCGGTTTCGTGAAGGGTTCCATTACACCTAGTAATATAAGTCTTATAAATTTTTGGCATCTTTTTTAAACGTTGCCCCTCACTCGGAATTTCACCTATATCGTGGGTGCAGTTACAAACAACTAAACTCACATACACAAACAGCCAGATCCGGAACAAATACCTGTAAGCCATACAAACATCTTTTCCGTGCGGAAATCGTACCCGCGACACGCAGCGCAGCAGCCAATCTCTCAGCCACTGCGCTGCGCCAACCGTGCCGTCCGTCATCCATTCATCATCGTCCGTTTCCATCATTATTATCGCTGAATATTAGTAATATTTAGAAAGACAAAAACTATAAAAAAAATATTTCTCAAAAAAATATTGTGATGGATAATTAATCAGACAGTTTCTTTAACGTTAAATATAATTTTAACACTTCCGAATAATTGACAGTATGTTTAAAATGCCTATACACAATTACAACACAGTATCTTCTTAGTCAGAAGATTAGATCACTCACAACATGGAAGAAACACGAGTCTTCTATCAACAATAACAATAAAGAAAACTATCATAAAATGAAAAGCAAAAAATCAATGTTCAAAATAAAAATAAACACTAAACGTTCACAACTTGTGTACATTACTGTACAGTCTGATTGTAAACGTGACGTGAACTCACCGCACGTACAGTCGTAACGAAAAGCGTTCCGTTTGAAATAACTAGTTTGTTTGATTGATTTGAAAGCGGTCAGTTTTGAAACGGACGATGTATGTATTTGTTCTGAACTAGTTTGGATAAAAACGTATCGTGAACTAAATGTTTACACATCAATCTAGGAATTAAGTTTTGGTTTGCATTCAGAGGGACGAAATAGACTAAAAATAAATAAATAAGTGCGTTTAAGAGAGTAAAATAAGATAACATAACATCACGCCTGTAATCCCCGAATGGTTAGGCAGAGGTGTACCTAATAGTACACCCACATTTCACCAGTTATGTTTAATTTACGTCCTATATAATAGGGGGTGAGTCTATTGCTATCTACCACAAATCCAGACTAAGTGGCTACTACTGAGAAATAAAACCCAATAACACTTTTCCCGACCTGCGAATGCCGGCGCCCGCACCCTCCTGACAAAATAATTCAAACGGCAAAATAATATAACACTAGCTTAAGCCCGCGGCTTTTGGTCCGCGCCCACTTGACCCGCTTAGACTCGACCCGAAGAATAATACCTGGATATTTCTGTTTTGATAGGCGTAAAAACGTCGATGTATAGTCAGACAGAAACGTGTCAATTTAACGCTTCCACCACAAATAGTGTAAAATTTAAATAATCTTTGGATAAAATAAATCAATAGTATTATTAAACAAGTAAGTACTTATCCTTTTTTAATATAATACTGTATTAAAAAACGTTGATTTGAAATTACACACGCACGTTGATTTGTAATTAATTTATAATTTTTACGCACTGCCCTGACAGGCCCTTCACCTTTTTTTTGGGATCGCAAATTATCAAATAACCCCTCCCGCTCTGGGCGGAGCGGAAAGGAGTGTCAGACATTTACTGACTAAAACCCATCCATATTACTTGTTTTGCCCTTTGTGTTCCAGGGCCGTGGTATCTCTTTCGAACAGTCCCGCAGTCAAGGCCCTTCACCTGACATATGACAAACTAACCATACATACTTTACTTTCTTATCATGTCGGCACGCTACATACTTGCATTTTTGTCGAGCTGAAAAGAGACAAAACCAGTTCGAACAATAGATACGAGCCACTTTGTCTATCTTTGTTATAGCTACATTATTTAAACGAAATTATTGACTACCAGGATGAATTATGTATCACAACAAAATGTTAAATATTCTATGTATAACAAGTTATTTGGAATTAAAATATCACTTTGCCTGACTACAAATGGCACTGAATTGGTAGTAAAATATCTGGTATTATTCTTCGGGTCGAGTCTAAGTGGGTCGAGTGGGTACGAACCCGCGGCTTCGTCCGCGTGTATTTCGATAATTATCCCACGGGATCATACTTCCGAGATAAAAAGTATAATAGTAAACTATGTGTTAATACAGGTTATAAACTATCTGTTTGCAAAATTTCATCCAAATCCGTTCATTCATTCATTAGATTTATTTATTTCATAAACATATTTTACACTCAAACATTGTATCGAAAACTATTACCACTGTAACTAGTAGTTTTTGCGCGAAAGATTAACAAACATCCAGCCATACTCGCAAATTTTCGTATTTATAATATTAGTAGGATTACAGTAAACAGTAACTTCAAAAACAGCACCATTTTTATTTAACCCTGTCGGTTAACGTTTAACATAGGTCGAGGCTGTCATCGATGGAGACCAATTAAACATTCACGCCGTTCGAAAGTGACAAATATTTATTAAACAGGCACTCTTTACTGTTTGAAAAAAGGGGATTTGAACGAAAGAATCGCTCTTTGTCAAGCAGGGACCCGTGAAAATAATAAAGTGTCGTATTGTGATGAGTGAGTAGTACGCATAAATGGACAAAATGATTGGCATTCGCACCTTGAATAAAAAGTAAAAGTTGTAAAACTAAAACTTTAGGCCTTAGCACGAAAATGAGACGTAAACGTAAAGAAAATACAAACACGATTTTCGAATTGAAATATAACTAGTCTTTAACATTGTGGATAAACAAGATAAGGCCATAGATGTGAATAAAGTAATAAAACTTAGTGTGTGAAACGAGTATTTTGTCAATTTTGAAATATTACCAATTTTCACACAAACTTTTATCCTTTATTTAACCCATACTACTAAACATTCATAACAAATAGATAATAATGAGATTTGAATAATTTAAAAATAAAAATAACACCCTGTTGCGAGCGATGATCTATTCGACTCGTGCGCTGGGTAGATACGTTCTTCCGATTGACACGTAAAAAATATTAACAGGATGTTTCATAATTAATAATGTATTATTTACTTTCTTTGTACCTATCTTAATCAATGGTCCACAAAATTTAATCGCGCCTAGAGGTATATTATTATGTCGGTTACATTGAGTGGACCACCTTTGTAAGAAGTCACGGTGTTTATCTACATTGATAACGCAAGTATCACGATCCGTATGAAAACCAAGCGTGCCATTTTTTGACTACCTGCTATGACGTCATAAGCACTATTTAATTACTATACAAACGAGTTACTATACAAAATGGACTACGTTTTTGTTCTTTAATTTTCTAGAACTCAGTTCATGAGTTGTAACGTTGTTGTTTTAAACAAATTAGCTTGTTGCGACAGTAGCCACGTTAAGCATAAAATGCTTAAGCCGGGCACGCGACGTAGGTGCTCTTGCGTTACTTAGGAAAATAGATATATCTATATCTGTGATTTAACCCCTTGTGGAGAGAAATTTTCAGAAATTCTTCCTAAATATGCAGTATGGCACGAAAAATACGAACTACTGCGTACTTTTCTGGATCTCACTATTATCTTGCATGCAATGTATCATGTACACCATGTTTAAACAAATAAAATTTACTTACTTACGAAGGTGTTCAACTTTATAATAATCTACCCGTAGATGTCAGGAACACATCTTTAAACTTATTTAAAGCTGAACTAATTTTTTTTGAATGGCCTTTTTTTTGAATGGCCTCTTGCAGCGCAACAACTCTCTAAGGTTGAAGCTGCTTAACCGGTCAATCCTGTGGTGACCAGAATTAGTTTAAGGCCAAGCCAGGGTTTACAAACTAAGAAAGCTAAACTCAAGCAGTACGTCACTAACAACACAAAACTATTAAGTTAACGATATAAGCTAATCTTTCACACAATAATATGTCGACATCGTACCGAAAACAAAACTGTTAACTACTGGACTGCACTTTACCTTAGCAATGTATTTATTCGATAAGTGAACAAAGTATATTTTTTTAGAATAAATAAAGAATCTTTATACCCAAATACTGTTCTACACATGTCATACTTCTAGTTTTCTGGATGATATGGCTCGAAAGGGAGTAACTTTTGAGATGACGACTATTATAGAAGTATGGAAGAAGATGACTCGCTGATCCGAACGACCCCAAATAAATTGAGATAATAGCAGGAGAATGATGAGGAGATCTGAAGGCTTAGGCTGTGTATCCTTTAGTAAAACACGGTTTTTGGAACGTAGTTCCTTATCGCTTTTTTTGTGCCAATTTTTTTTTTTTACAATTCCTTCACTGCTTAATCGAAAGGAACTTCGTTCCATCCGGGTGTCCCTTGACACCTCTCTAGTTTTTTTTTAGTAGCGGTGGTTCCCTCCACATAAACAAATTGAAAGCATCCAATTTATTATTTACTCGCAGAGGCGTGACTTTGCATTATAAATTTAAAATTTTTGAAAACGAAGCCACGTATTTTACATATTTCCTGAATGTATAATGTACACTGTAATCTGTAGATTAATTACTTAAATAAGTTGTATACGAGGTAGCCAGTATAACTGGAACCTTCATATCGAGACTTCTTACCAGACCGATATCAATTAAACGTCACAGTCTTTAGTTCTGTACTTCACTGGAGGTCAAGGTAAAATGGTACCCTTTTCTATACAGTGACATACGTAAAACTCCGGTTAAGCCTACGTAAAACTATTGGCACCGTGTATTAAAGTTGTAACTCTTATAATACCCGTTTTCCTGGCCAAAACGTGAACGTTTTGTGTCCTTTGAAAAGACTAAAGGCTGACTGATTCCCTCTGGTAGGATAATGCTTCTAAAGAATTAAAGGGTTTCCTATGCTTAGTTTTATCAATGTATAGGCTTTGAAACTGACTTAACGAAAATAGTTCTTATTTTCGTGTGGATAGTGTCTAATCTGGTGTCAGAGTTTTTATGCCGCCCGTGGACTCTGACTTGGCTTTACATGCCGTCGAGATATATCTCTCAGGCATGCTGGTTTCCTCACAATGTTTTCTTTCACCGAAGCAAGTGATAGTAATATAATACGCACATGACTCCGAAAAATCTGATGTGCGTGTTTTGGGTTTGAACTCGAGACCTAGACTTGGCAGTCCGACGGTCACACCACTAGTCTAACAATGCAGGAAAATACTATAGCTGATACTTGCAAGTGCCTACATATCACAAATTGGTCTTTATGAACGAGTGCGCTACATGATCTCGAAAATATGTTATGTCGAATTACACAACGCCGAAAGTTTGCAGCAACGAATGATATGACGACAAAAGCAGGCAGCAAGGCATATTGTAACAACAAATGCATTTGACCGCGAATTACGAACAACCAATGCACGTACCCTAGCTAGGACATGTTATACCCAAATTGAGAAGGAACTATCAACTTCTAAAGTTATTATGTGTATAGTTTTTAATTAAAGTTAAACTAGGTGAATACAGACCGGGTCTCCGTCGAATACGACCACGGTGAGCGGCATAGGCTATGTTCACAAAATGAATTTGAAAATTGAACCTCAAGATGAGATTTTTTAAATTATAAAAAAAAAACTATGCATTTCTTAAATCTTACCCATGCCCTCGGGGGGTGGGGGAATCTTTACACCTTCTCCCCCCCTCCCCTCCTCAAGTAAACATCCCATATATTAAAAGTCCTTCCGAGTACCTCTTCCTAATAAATCAATTAATATTCTGGTATGACCATAATGCCATGGAAGTTGGGTAGGCCTTTGGTGTGGGACGCAACTTGCGTCGACACCCTTGCGCCATTCCATCTTTCTAGCACAGTGGGCTGCGCTGGGGCGGCTGCTGCAGGTGCTGAAAACCTCAAACGGCGCAAATTCAATAATTTAATTGGTAGTTATGTGTTTGAGCCGTTTGGGGTTGAAACACTAGGGCCATGGGGTCCGAGTGCCCACCTAGTATTTCGGGAAATCGCCAAGCAGTTGGTCGACTCTTCACGTGACCAAAGGGCGGGCCTATTTTTTGGCCAAAGAATCAGCATTGCCATCCAATGTGGTAATGCTGCCAGCCTTCTGGGCACTTTTCCTGTTGACAGCGATGCGGACGAATTTTTGGACGCCCTGTAACCCTTTTATACTTGTACATATTTATTTCTATTATAGTTTTGTGGTTTATTAAAATTTTTGAATAACAAAATCTTCAATTTACGTCGTCGCTTATAAAATCAACTAAATAGTTACGTTCATAAATCTTTCATTGTAGCGCACTACGGCTAGTCCCTTAGCTGTCTAAAGTGAACGAGGCTCCAAAGAGGCACAAACGAGTTTCAGATAATAAGGCCATATTGCCAATCTAGCCAAGTGTCCCTCCCCATTTTATCCTGATTTATTAGAATAGTGATTGAAGTTTCTAGTTCCGGTAGTCTATCAAGGAAACAATAGGATACAAACGAACACTGTGTTTAGGCTTTCACGGTTTAAAACTAAACTTATACTGTCACTTACGTCATATTCCGTGATTGATCATTATTTTGTCAACTTTTTTTTTGCGTTACCTGTCATCCCGCGATCATGGCGCTTGCAACAGCGTCGAACTATCAAGAGCTAAAAATAGTGACTAATCAAATCACGGAAGATATCCCGTAACTAAAAGTATAAGTTTAAGATAATAACAATATTAAAAACTAATTGATTCGCTGACTTTTAACAGTTTCACCAGTCGATGCGCTTTTCTACCTATAAGGATTTAAATAAACTAGGTTTCTAGAAAAGCTACAAATCGCAAAAACATTTCACTAGACCAACGGGTTTGTTATTTATTGATTTGGGATCTCGAACAAATGGTACACAGATACAATATGAGTCACAATTATGTAAATAGTTCTTTTACGTTTGCTACTCCCATTACAGGAGACCACAGCATGCACGTTTGTACATACTTATAACGAGGCGTAAAATGAGAAAATAAAGTTGAATATAGAAAAAAAATAACTTCAAACTTTACGTTAATATTATGCTTTTGGATTTGTCACACACACACACTAGTGCTATTTGCTCACTCACACACACATACAAACACACAATCTTTTTAAATTCTAAGTTTTTGTTATTTTACCTACTTTGTTTTTAATTACTAGTTTACAGGTACTGGCCTCTACAATTCAATTCAATTCAATAAGCAACAATGCATCGAATAAGCTTCTATTATTACGAGGCGCCATCTATTATCATAAGAACGTTATGTTGTTTTCCTCGGGAACAGTACTTTTTCGGGATGAAAGGTGTATGTCCGTTTCTGTACACCTGAAAACGTATATGCAAAATTTCAGGATGATCAGTTCAGTGGTTTAGGCGTGAAAAGGTACCAAACAAACAAACAAACTTACTTTCGCATTTATAATATTAGTTAGGAATCTTAAACTAAAAAGTAAAAACCAAAATATAACTCTTTTGAAGACAAGAAATCATTTTTTTTTTGTGAATTGTTATAGTGATTGAAGTAGGTTCGAGTTCCAGTGTCCTGTCGAGTCGACAATGGGCGACACGTATGTAGAGAGTCAATTTATGATGTTGTGTGTTGAATTACAAAAAGAGAGAGAATTTCTTTGGCCTTTGTAAACGTTAAGATACGACCTCTTAGATCACATAGGAAATCTCTTAATTTATATCGTATTAGCTCATGCCCACGGCTTCGCTCGCGTGGAGTATGGTAATGCCCCGATCGGGGGGATCTTTCTATATACCGGGACAAAAAGTATCCTATGTGTTAATCCAGGTTATAAACTGTCTGTTTACCCGAATCCGTTCAGTAGTTTTTTCGTGAAAGAGTAATCAACATCCATCCATCCAACCTCACAAACTTTATAATACACTCGAGAGCAATGAATCCGGGTCACTTAAAGAATGTTAAAAATCTCGGAAACTAAAAATGATAGGTTAATGCAATAAATTGTATTTAATAGACAATGTAATACTCCTTAAATGAAAGTAAAAAAAATATGAGTCGCCATACATTTTATTAACACAAAATTACATAAAGAAAAAAACTGCTGATCTCTCCTTAAAACAAAAATAGGAAACATGAAATTTTTGAACTTTATTACGATTTTCTTGAATTTTAATACTTCGTATTGCCTCCTCGTGCTTTCATTACTGCGTTTACGCGGTTTGGCATGCTGTACACCAAGTTCCTTATACGATTTTGGGGAATATTCTCCCATTCCTCTGTGAGAGCAATTTTGAGCTCACGAAGCGTGATTGGGGGAGGGTTTCGTTGTTTTACGCATCTGCCTAGCTCGTCCCAAGCATGCTCGATCGGGTTGATATCCGGGCTGCGCGCTGGCCACTCCATACGAGTAATGTTCATCTCTTGAAGGTAGTCATTCACAATCCTACCTGTATGAGGTCGGGCATTGTCATGCATAAATATAGCATCCTAACCTAAATTGACCATAAATGGACCAACGTGATCATTGAGGATTTCTTCCACATATCTTACGCTAGTTAAAGAGCCGTTTTCTATGATCACTGTACAGCTACAAGCTCTGTGCGACTTTCAGAAGAAATTCCGGCCCACACAAGTACAGACCCACCACCGTAGGCTACTTTTTCTTCGATGCATGCTTGCTTGAATCTTTCCCCTGGTCTTCGATACACTCTGTGTCTTCCATCGTGCTTGTAGAGCATAAATTTTGATTCGTCGGAGAACATAACTTTTGACCAATCTTCAATACTCCAATTTACGTGGCTCTGGGCATATCTTAGTCTTGAAATACGATGCCCACGCTCCAGTTTAGGGCCGTTTGCAGGTCTAAGGGGTTTTAAGTTAGATTCAGCAAGCCAACGTCTTACTGTCCATGCACTTGGGTTACTTCCTCCGAGGCGTCGAAACTGATTTGTGAGTTCAGTTCCTGTGAGAAAGCGATTTCGAAGCATGGTGTTCACCAAGTATCGGTCTTCTCGTGCTGTGGTACACCTGGTTCTGCCCGTTCCTGGTCTGCGTAGGTTAGAACCAGTTTCTTCGTAACGTCGGAGAACTCTTTGTACTGTTGACAGCGACACACCGACAGTCCTGGCTGTATCGCGCTGACTCCGGCCGGTTTCCAGCATTGTAAGTATTCTGGTGCATTCTTCAGGCGTAAGCGACATAATTTCAGCTTGAATAATGAATATAGAGCACTATCAACATGGTTTATGTACCCACATAAATGACAGATTACAAACAAAAGCAAAACCAAATGCTGTAATTTCGTAGTTCCATCTTCGAAAGTGGCCCTTTTTCAAATTTGATTTTTTTATGATATAACTTTACAATAACTAAGAAGTTTTAATATCTTCATTTAAGGAGTATTACATTGTCTATTAAATACAATTTATTGCATTAACCTAGAATTTTTAGTTTCCGAGATTTTTAGGATTCTTTAGGTGACCCGGATTCATTGCTCTCGAGTGTATTAGCAGGAAGTAGGACTAGCCCACCCGCACCAGCTTCGCCCGTTTGACGGATTTTTATACAAACTGAACCCCTATTTCATACGCTTAGGGGATGACTTTTCTAAATTCTTCTCCTAGCCTGCGTTATAATAGCTATCTATATGTCAAAAAGCCCGGTCCGTCCGGTGGAGCTGTGCGTTGATAGTCGGGCACGAGCGATTTTATATGTATAGATTTTGTAGGTCATAATTTCTGCCTCCCTATTTGTTGTGAAAACTGTGGCAAGAATGTTTTTTTTTATTATTGTCAACATTTTATTGATATTTTGCTTGTTGATATTACTTTTTTTTTGTCTCATAGTTTTATTTTTTGTTTTAGTTGTTTTTTTGTTTCACTTTCGTGTTCCACGCGCACCTCAACGAAATGTCAGCAGACAGGGAGCGGTCCACAAGGGCCGATGCCGATTTTGGGCCGAAGAGTAGGTGCCCCTACATCCAAGCGTACATTAAAAATCTAAGTATTTTATTTACAAACTAAACATCTTTATAATATTGGTATGTAAATATCGCTGTTTCTGGTACATAGTACTGAAACATAACTAGCTAAATTGGAATGTACTATAATTATGAGGAGCCCGTGGCTAAATAATAACAGCTACTCAGGTCAATCTTTAGGTTAAATCCCGCTTGCCTAGGTTGGTTCGTGGATGGGTGATCGCTCATTACATAGCTGCATAGTGAGTTTCCTCCGTGTCTCAGACAGCACTAAGTCGTTAAGCCGTTGTCTGCGGCTGTCATTTGTAAATCTTAGACAGTTGTTACAGGCAGTCAGTGGCCCAAACATTTGACAACCAGTCTTACCAAGAACTTTCCCAGTACAAACTGGGATGTGGAGGTCAGATAGGCAGTCGCTCCATATAAAATACTGTTTTTAAGCTGTGTCCGGTACGACTGGACGCCGACCCCAACATAGTTGGGAAAAGGCTAGGCAGATGTCACGATAATAGTGAGGACACACTGCCTACCTCTGAGGGATTAAAATATGGCATGTTTTGGTGATTGAGCAACTTTTTTCAAGCATTCAAGGTTTAGTACCCACTTATGTAGTTGAGTAATTTTGAATAAACCTCCGAAGGATCTAAAGAATATAATCTACGCGAAATTGTCAGCACGAGATGAGGAAAATTGAGAGCAAACTGTTTCCAAATCGTTGAACGTAATCCGTGCTATGATCGGGTAAGCATGTTTGAAGTATTACCTTTTGGCGGAAATGTTGAGGAAAAAATAATACGGAATGCCGTTTTTGACAACTGTCTCTCCATAAGAAGAGGCGATGCGGTCGACTGAAAAATACGGTTGCTGATCTTAGTACTCTTTTAAATGCGAAAGTTTGGACTGTGTGTTACTCAGTCACGCTAGAACGGCTGAACGGATCTGGATGAAATTTAGCACACAGATAGATTATAGTCTGGACAGTATTGGACACATAAGCTACGTTTTTTCCTCAACAAAATTTCCACGCGAACAAAGTCGCGGGCAACTGCTAGTGTCTAGTATACGACAAGTTTATTTTTTGGTCTTAACTTGAATAAACGTAGATTTTATCTTTATGATAACACTAGCTTTTGCCCGCGGCTTCGCTTGCGTTAATTTAGAATTTGACAATCGATTCGGGTTGTACTTTTCTTGTAATAATATAATTCAATCATGATTCGAAAAACAAGTGGTGCCATCTATTATCATATTATTTATTATTTATTTTTATTATCTATAATATTTTTGTTTTCCTCGGGGAAAGTACGTGTTTCCGGGATATAAGGAAGCCGGTATCCGTTTCTTTACACTTGACATATGCAAAATTTCAGGGTAAAACGGTTCTGTGGTTTAGGCGTGAAAAGGTAACAAAAAAACTTAATATCGCATTTATAATATTAGTTAGGATTACGATTATAAGTTTAGAATAGAATAGAATATTTATTTATTGCTGTTAGGTTAGGTTAGATGGTAATAAGTAAAAAAAAACCGGCCAAGTGCGAGTCGGACTCGCGCACGAAGGGTTCCGTACCATTATATATAAAAACTGCAAAAAAATCATATCTGTTGTATGGGAGCCCCCCTTAATATTTTTTTTTAATTTTTAGTATTTGTTGTTATAGCGGCAATAGTAATACATCATTTATGAAAATTTCAGCTTTCTAGCTATCACGGTTTATGAGATACAGCCTGGAGATAGACAGACAGACAGACAGACAGCGGAGTCTTAGTAATAGGGTCCCGTTTTACCCTTTGGGTACGGAACCCTAAAAAGCATAATATCTACAACGGTATCCTGCCATTTTGAAAATTGTTTGGCAGATTGTCACTTGCCAACCAACCTTTTTGGCCGATGTTTCACTTTGACAACTAACGATTAGCAAATTTTTGTATGACAACATTTCATTTCATTTCTTTTCTTTAAACAATATAATATGTATTTTGCGATTCTTGGGACTTTGATTTGGCACCAGTATATTCCCAAATATATTACACATATAAACACATTTATCGTTGTAGGAAGGCAAGAAGATTATATCGATAAATTTCTCTTATTAAGTAAAATTGACGGGAACTGGTTACTGATATGCTGCGAAGAGTATTAGGTTACATTTGCGTACCTATTACCTACCAATAGGCAATAATGTGTTATATACTTAATGTAAAATGGTTATAGGTATTGGGATGTTATCTGAATGTTAATTTGAAAATAATAAACAAACTTTAAAAAAATATGTAATTAAATACCTATTAAAATTGACGAATACAGGAGAACTTTTATAGTTCTCTTGTATTCGTCAATTTTAATATTTATTTATATTTTTTTTGTACTTTGAAAGTTTAGTATTAACGAACGTTTCACATTTAATGTTATCTTAATTTCCTTTCTTCCTTTTTTTTTAAAAAACGTTGCCCCACTAGTAATTTCTAATTTTTCGTGTATCGTAGGAGCGTTTACAAACATTAAACATACACAAACAGCCAGACCCGGAACAACTACCTTTAAGCCATACAAATTTTTGTTCCGTGCTGGGATCCAACCCGCGACTAGCAGCGCAGCAGCCAGTCGCTTAGCCACTGCGCCAACCATGCCGCGAAAAACCGTGCCGTCGGGCGAAAAAAAATGTACCAAAATGTAAAAGGATTGTTGTATTTTCGATTAAAATATCGTTCGTGCCCCAAATAAATTGGGATAAGGACAGGAGAATGATGATGGAGAATGATGATGGTGAGGAAATGGCTCCATATTTACGTTCACACCGCATGCTCAAGCTAGTGCGTCTAATCTCAGACTTAAGGTCTCTGCACACAGCGGGCGCGGCGCGGCGGGACGGGACGGCGACGCGACACTGAGCAGTTGTAATGTACTAGATATTACGGACGACGCCACACAGAGCGTCGCGTCGCGACGCGCCGAGCGGGACGGCTCTGTGTGGCGTCCCCCGCTGTGTGCAGAGACCTTTACCCACACTTTGTGGATCCTAACACAAGCTAGATAATTCCAGAACGAAACATATTTTCATAATTGTATTGGTATATGAAAATTGATGTTTGTGTAAAGTATACTCTAAAATTGCTCGGTTGAAAAATGCAATTTACAAATAACGTGGAAGAATTTGATACGAGCTAGTCCATATTGTTTTACATTGAAGAAGTTACATATTGCGAAGTTATTTAGGCATATTATATTTACATAGTTAAGGTAAAAACCTACTTGAACACACAAGACAGCCAATTTGTTTTCTTTTGTGTTCTAACTCAAAGTTAAGTAAGCTAAGTTTGTGCACGTAACTAATATGTACGCAGTGTTACTTTAATATCAAAGTACTTTTACTGTTTATACATTATTTACTAAGTATAGTTGCTAAAATAATGTACATAAGTACATGTATCAAAAAGAATTAAAGGGCTTAAAAAAGTTCGTCCGCTTCGTTGTCAACGGGGAAAGTGCCCAGAAGGCTGGCAGCATTGACTCGTTGCATGGCAATACTGATTCTTTGACCAAGAAATTGACCAGCCTCTGGTCACCAGAAGAGTTTGCACTAAACAATGTTAAAAGTTAAGAAACAAGAAAGTAAGAAAATACATTTATTTGGTACATGTCACAAGTGCACGCATAGTAACTGTCTGCTACTGTATTGATAATCATGTTATGTTTTAACTTTCATGGTATTTTGGAACTCATACAGTTTCGAAGTAGGCCTTAAGCCTATGAAATTGCTTTTGAATTTGTTTAAGATATTGGAGTAATCACCAAAAGACTTAAAAGATTAATGAAACCTATGACTGAACGTGGCTACAATTTCGTCGGGCAAGCCACGAAATTTTACTTTTATAATAGCACAGTGAAGTGGTTATTTGTGCTTCCAATTTAGAACGTTCACAAAATATTTTGTTTGACACAGAGAAATATGTTGTAGTTATAGAATCAGACGTAACTTTACGGAAATCTATGACATTAAATATTATACAAAATTGTTATGTAGTTTTGCCTGCCGGGCTGGGCGGTGCTACAACCTGCATCCAGGCCAGGATCTTTTTACGCAATTAAAACTAAATATTTTACATAACATTTAATTACAGACAACGCTTAAATGACACTTTTCTTTCCGCAATTCAATAGTCCTCCCACTTTCAACACATTCTTTCGTTCCTAAGTATTTATCGCAGACTCATCCTTACACGTTACTAATAAATTCAAAATCTTACTAAAATCAATTCCGTAGTCCAAGACTCCAAAACGTATAAATCTGTGAGTATATCTGGTGCACTGCTTGACAGATAACTGTATCCACTCACACAACCACTAAGCTTTGAATAAAGCTTTATTTTTGAATACACGCCACTTCATAGTACGTCATTACATGTACTGTAAAATACAAAAGTGTTTTCAAAATGTAAGTACATACTACAAATTCGGCACTGAAAAATTTAAAAAAAACGTTAGTTTTTACTGCTAAATGCTGAATGACTGACAAACGCGAGAATTAAAAGTTACGATAATTCGGACGATTTTAAATTAAAATTTCTTGTTTCGAACATAATATTTTCCTTAATTTTAAGACTTCAATCCACCCTAAGGCTGACCAAGACTTCTTTCATTTCTGTGGGTGATTCGGAATGTTTTTTTATGCAAAAATCATAATGCTGTAGAATAATTATATTTTAGTTATAAATTACAATAATGAACGAATTAACAACGAATTTAAGTTGCAATAATGACGTAGCGCTGGAACCGTAATTAATATCGAATCGATAAGCTTTAATTTACGCACTGTTGTTGGTTTAAATTGTATATATGTGAAATATTACCCAAGTACAGAGACCTCTCAAAGATTCTAGAAAGCACTTATTACGCTGCAAACCATTATATGGTAGGAATATGAAGCAGACACTTGGAAACATTTGACTTTGATAAATGCAAAATGTCGTGCACTAAGATATGCTATTTCCGATTTAACCAAGATTATTTAAGTCCTGCAGGATTTGCTAGCGTGTCTATTTATGCAACTTGCATTAAGCTGGGAAAGAGAGATGGGATTAATTTTTATTTTTAAGAAACAAGACAGAATAAATAATATTTAATAGTAGATATTTCTAAAATTAAAATTGACTTAAGGCGATAAAACACATTGATATTTATGAAAAATGTCGTGCAAAGGGATACCACAGTCATGTCTGTCATAATATATGCTCCTCGAGGTGTTCCTTTAGATGACAAGGTTACTTGGCGGTCAACTCTGTAGTTTTATCTTTCATCGTTTTTGTTCTTGTGTTTCATGTTTGCATTTCTTACTAAAATATAATTGGCAAACACCGTTGAGTAATAAATATCAATCACTTTTGTGAATTTCTTAATATTCAGAAATACAATAAAAAACCCACCCTTTTCTCTTTATTTTGTCATAAATAATGAATGATTTTGTACAATCTCTCAACCAAAAAATCAAATCAAAAACCTTAAAAACAGAAAGACAGAATCTTTTCCCAACACGTTTATCGACGACTGTACCGCTAATCCGCCATGTTGATTTTAGATAGCGATACATTACTCTATCCATCATATCGGATTAGCGCACCTATACATTTGATACACTAAAATTACTTGTTCACCGGTATGACATGGGTTTGCTACGGGATAATATACGCCACGGAGCTATTAAATGTCAAGTTTTGCGTATTGTGTACGAGGATTTATCGAGGAGCTCGTGGCTAAGTAATATTAGCCGCACAGGTTGATCTGTTTAGCCACGCTTGCTTAGGTCGGTCTGTGGATGGGTGACCATCATAACATACCGGGTCCCGGCTGTCATTTGTAGATCTTTGATAGTCGCTACAGGTGGCCTGAAAGTCTGGCCACCAGTATTACCTTATTTCCCACCACTTAAGTGCTAACTGGGTTGTAGAGGTCAGATAGGCAGTCGCTTCTTGTAAAATACTGGTATTCAACTGCATCCGGTTAGACTAGAAGCCGACCCAAACGTAGTTGGGAAAAGGAAAAATTCTACCATTAAAGAAAGTTTTGAGTATGACTCTGTTAGTATCGACGTAGTTTTAATATCATCCCGTGACGTAGCTTGGCCTAATAGGGTCCCGTGTCTAAAAAAATTGGGGGCCTTTTGAAGCCGTGTGCGGCGAAGCCCAAAAAGGGGGCAATAAACTATGATTATTGAAGTGAGATTGAAAAACTGGGGTTTTCTGAAGCTTGTATTTCTCATTCCTGACTCATCAGGAAAAAAAAAACTCAATTTTGTAATTTTCCTCCTTGCCAAGTCGGGGTTCCCGTTACTTGGGGGCCCCGTATTATTCATACGGCTACACCTCTGACCACGCCAGTTTTATGCGAGGGACAGAGGTGTAACTACATACATATATGTAGTACGTCACACATTTCGCTAGTAACGTTTAAGTTCTACTCTTTTGCTATCAACTGGCGCCACAATCCTGACACCGAGCTACTTCTGTAAAATTCCTAATGAAGGAAATACCCAATAACACTTTGATCGACTTGGAAATCGAATCCAAGACCTCTTGCTATTCAGTAGCGCTTGCGAGAACCACACCAACGAAGCTGTCACGTATACTATCATCCTTGAAGCTCAACTGACCCCATACACCACAACCACGAGACATCAAACAACACCTAATGGACAGATAAGCTCACATAATCTGTGGTAACATCATTAGATAATTTTAATGCGCACTTAATTGCCACGATATATTGCCACTTATCACAACCACTCATGGTCGACAGTTCCGGTCAAAAAAGTTGAAAGAGTCAGACCATACAACCTTCTCTGTCTAACTGTAAGTGGAGTCAACAATCGGATAGGACTTAATAATAATGGACGGGCTTACCCCAATCGTGATGGCATTTGGGAAGATTAATTTATCTTTACTCAAAGCTAAGGTTAGAGTAATTTTGTACGTTGGTGTAGTGACGGCAGTGTTTTGTCGGAGAGGATTTTTGTTATGATTGTGAGTCATCATCGGCCTAACCTTTTCCCAACTATGTTGGGGTCAGTTTCCAGCCTAGCCTGGTAAATATCTATATTTTATACGAAGCGACTGCCTATCTGACCTCCATAACTTATAATTACTAAGTAAAACGAAAACTTGAAAGACTGGTGGTCAGAATTTCAGGCTCCAGTGACGACTGTCAAAAATCTACAAATCAAAGCCGAGACCAGCGGCTTCACGAGTTTTCTAAGCCATACAGCGGTCTCGCTTGGTATGTCATGGATGGTCTCATGATCGACCACGGCTGCCATTACGTTCACTTTCGACCGACCTGCGGCTGTTATTATTAGATTACGAGCTGCTCCAAAAACTTTCCTAACATGTTTGACAATTTATTTTCTCACCAAGTTGACAACGGTTAAAATACGGACTTTAACATGAAATTGTATCGAACATAACTTAAATTAACAACGTTTTCGAACAACCAAATCAAAGCACTATAAATAAAATTCTACATCATTGATTGACCAATAAAAACACAACCTTTTCGCCCATTACCCTACCTATTCCTCAATAAACTGGCTACATGAATACTTCTTTAACTACAGTCCCCGGTTAACAGTGGTTAGAGTAAAAGGAACGGTTAAAATGCCCGTAAAACGCTGTCAACAAGACAATAAAGTAACTGGGGTATAGTTAAATTTATCCAGTCCACTTTACTTAGTGGATGTAGCAGTTAAGTTAACGGCCGGATTAAGTGAAGGTGCAAGCTGCATTAGCTGTTTAGTAGCTTAGAATGCTGCTTCTTTAGATGATTGTGTTTTCTTGAGAATGAAATAATAAGTTTACACAGGGGGGTTGTAAAGCACGATGGGTTGCAAGGCCTTTTTATTTGTAACTAGCGACCTGCCCCGGCTTCGCACGGGTGAATGTATTATACATATAAACCTTCCTCTTGAATCACTCTATCTATTAAAAAAAAACGCATCAAAATCCGTTGCGCAGTTTTAAAGATTTAAGCATACATAGGGATATAGGGACAGAGAAACGCGAAACGCTGCGACTTTGTTTTATACTATGTAGTGATAAAATTCTGTAATGGAATGGAAATGGTGGACTGCCTCGTTGGGCGAGAGGTCACAAGCGCGACTGCTGAGCTTCAGCTCCCGGGTTCCATTCCCGAGTCGGGCAAAGTGTTATTGGGCTTTTCCATCAGGAATTTCTCAGTAGCAGCCACGGAGTCTGGATTTGTGCCTAGTTCATTGCAATAGGCTCGCCCCCTATTATATGGGACTTTAACATAACTGGCGAAATGTGAGTGTACTGTTAGGTAAACTTGCTGCTGTCTGCTTAAACCTTCTGGGATTAGAGGCGTGATGTTATGTTATGAAATAGTGTAATGTATTCTAAGTTGTTGTTTATAAACGTGGCGATGTAATAACAACGCAGATACCCCAAAAATGTAAGAACAAATGGTCGGTTTTGTGATTAGATTGATAATCGTGACGACAATGTGTAAGTTGTGTACCCTTTGCTGCAAAACGTCTCTTTTTTACCCGACTACGGCGAAGCCAAAAGGAAGGGTTATGATTTTAGCAGTATGTATGTACTAGTTTTCTGCCCGCGGCTTCGCCCGCGTCGAGTTCAGTTATATCGCGTTTCCAAGAGAACTCTTCAAAAGTCCGGGATAAAAACTATCCTATGTTCTTTCTCAAGGTCAACTCTATCTCTGTACCAAATTTCATTAAAATCAGTTCAGTGGTTTAGACGTGAAAGCGTAACAGACAGACAGAGTTACTTTTGCATTTATAATACACTCGAGAGCAATGAATCCGGGTCACTTAAAGAATGTTAAAAATCTCGGAAACTAAAAATGATAGGTTAATGCAATAAATTGTATTTAATAGACAATGAATACTCCTTAAATGAAAGTAAAAAAAATATGAGTCGCCATACATTTTATTAACACAAAATTACATAAAGAAAAAAACTGCTGATCTCTCCTTAAAACAAAAATAGGAAACATGAAATTTTTGAACTTTATTACGATTTTCTTGAATTTTAATACTTCGTATTACCTCCTCGTGCTTCCATTACTGCGTTTACGCAGTTTGGCATGCTGTACACCAAGTTCCTTATACGATTTTGGGGAATTCTCCCATTCCTCTGTGAGAGCAATTTTGAGCTTACGAAGCTTGATTGGGGGAGGGTTTCGTTGTTTTACGCATCTGCCTAGCTCGTCCCAAGCATGCTCGATTGGGTTGATATCCGGGCTGCGCGCTGGCCACTCCATACGAGTAATGTTCATCTCTTGAAGGTAGTCATTCACAATCCTACCTGTATGAGGTCGGGCATTGTCATGCATAAATATAGCATCCTCACCTAAATTGACCATAAATGGACCAACGTGATCATTGAGGATTTCTTCCACATATCTTACGCTAGTTAAAGAGCCGTTTTCTATGATCCTGGTGATCATAGAAAACGTCTCTGTGCGACTTTCAGAAGAAATTCCGGCCCATACAATTACAGACCCACCACCGTAGGCTACTTTTTCTTCGATGCATGCTTGCTTGAATCTTTCCCCTGGTCTTCGATACACTCTGTGTCTTCCATCGTGCTTGTAGAGCATAAATTTTGATTCGTCGGAGAACATAACTTTTGACCAATCTTCAATACTCCAATTTACGTGGCTCTGGGCATATCTTAGTCTTGAAATACGATGCCCACGCTCCAGTTTAGGGCTGTTTGCAGGTCTAAGGGGTTTTAAGTTAGATTCAGCAAGCCGACGTCTTACTGTCCATGCACTTGGGTTACTTCCTCCGAGGCGTCGAAACTGATTTGTGAGTTCAGTTCCTGTGAGAAAGCGATTTCGAAGCATGGTGTTCACCAAGTATCGGTCTTCTCGTGCTGTGGTACACCTGGTTCTGCCCATTCCTGGTCTGCGTAGGTTAGAACCAGTTTCTTCGTAACGTCAGAGAACTCTTTGTACTGTTGACAGCGACACACCGACAGTCCTGGCTGTATCGCGCTGACTCCGGCCGGTTTCCAGCATTGTAAGTATTCTGGTGCCTTCTTCAGGCGTAAGCGACATAATTTCAGCTTGAATAATGAATATAGAGCACTATCAACATGGTTTACGTACCCACATAAATGACAGATTACAAACAAAAGCAAAACCAAATGCTGTAATTTCGTAGTTCCATCTTCGAAAGTGGCCCTTTTTCAAATTTGATTTTTTTATGATATAACTTTACAATAACTAAGAAGTTTTAATACCTTCATTTAAGGAGTATTACATTGTCTATTAAATACAATGTATTGCATTAACCTAGCATTTTTAGTTTCCGAGATTTTTAGGATTCTTTAAGTGACCCGGATTCATTGCTCTCGAGTGTATTATATTCGTAGGGATTTATGTATGTTCCTCCGTAGCGCCTAAACAACTCATCCGATTTTGATGAATAAGGTGTCAATTCATTCGTTATTATGGCATGAGTAACATAGGCTACATTTTAACCGACTTCAACAATAGGCGGAGTCGATTTTACCTTGTAAACCCCGAATTTCATTAGAGCGTGATTTTTCAGTAGTCGGGCTTTTTCGTTGTAGTTAAACCACACAAATTCTTGTTACCTCTTAACATTTTTAAATGCATGTAGTTATTTTCTTTATGTAATGTAATTTATTACTAAGCTGTGTTTACTTTGTGTATTGGAACTTCAATTAGCGTAGATCTAGCCTTTAAGGTATCTTTCAACTCAACCATATTTAATACAAAATCGTACCTTTTGATGTTCATTGTACTGTTTATAATTTCATACGTTATTCTCTGATAAGATAACTCAGCATGTCATTTTGTCGTAAGAACATAAAAGAAATTTAATCTAAAATGCAATATTCATTGCAAGAGTACTGTAGAATTTAATGGAAGATGCGGGGGATGTGTTCAGTGAAGTTTTAAAAATTATACTTGACAGGTAATATGTTGTTTGTTGGTAATATTTTGTAAACATGTTGGTTCAAAGTAGGGTTGGTGGAGAAATTTAGTACACCTATGTACATGTTGCCATAATACCAAGCAACAGTGGTGTAGCTTGTCCTAGGAGGGCCCCGTATTAAATTTTTGGGGCCCTTTGAGCCCGAGTGCTGCTAAGCCCAAAAAAAGGGAAAAATCAGTAGTAATAAACAAATGATTTTTGCAAAACTAAGAAAATAGCATCCTGACCTGCATCGCTTAAACTGTCATTCATTTTACTAAGAGAATGTGTGATGTGTGAGATAAAAAAATGTGTGACTGCAATCAAATCGAAAAGCTAGAAAATTAGAGCATCCTGAAAAGGTTTCAAGGAAAAAATTGGTGCTTTCTGGACCGCGTATGGTGAAGCCTTAATCAAGCGAGCGAAGTGAGCTCGAAAAATTTGAGCTTTTGGAGAGTGATATGATTTATATTTTTATTTTATCTCTTAAGAAGAATATTTGAGGTATTGAGAATATTTTGTGTTTTTTTTTATCACGAGGGGCTTGTTCCTCGGCGGCCTCGTGATACGGCGGTACCAAGCAACGAGTTAGCAACATTTTAACTGGACCAGCAGTATAAAGCAGCGCGCAGTTCTTCGCATTTTAACAGCAGACGCAGTGCTTGTACTTCAACGTTAAAGTAAGTTATTGTTCATACATTGTAGCACGTGTGTTGCAACTTGCCAGAAATAATAAGGTTCACTCATTTAAGTTGTTAAAAATAAACAGTGTTTCGTAATTAGAATATAGAAAGTTTAGAAGACAGAGCTAGGCGTCTGTCAGTCTTTAAGATGTAAAATTATCCTATAATATTTATTGAGCAATATTTGTATACATATTTGTAATCACGTTCTCGAAAACGGCTGTAACGATTTCGATAAAACTTGCAATATATGGGGTGAAAAATCAATCTGGTAGGTCTGAGAAATCTGGAAAAATTCGTTTTCTCTATTTTCACCCGAGCACCCAGGTACTAATCCATGTTCCTTCTTTTGCCCTTTGTGTTCCAGGGCTGCGGGACTGTTCGAAAGAGATACCGCGGCCCTGGAACACAAAGGGCAAAAGAAGGAACATGGATTGGTTTTAGTCAGTAAAAGTCTGACACTCCCTTCCATTCCACCCAGAGTGGGAGGAGTCATTTGAAGATTAAATAAAAAAAAATTACTAATTATTACATAACATAAACACTGAATCTGGATTACGGACCCAATAGGCATTTCATTTTACAAATAAACCACACACACGTTCAGGGTACCACAGTCCCATCTCACGGTATCCATTTTTCGTCCAAATCTAAGCACAACATCTAACTTACTGAACAAATAAAGAAATAACAGCCACTTATGAAATGCAAACCAATTCAACCAAGAATAAACCAGCCCTAAGTTCCCCGTGCAGTTCTATAAAGTGCTTGTTTATACTTGCGAATCGGTTCAGCGGTTTTTAAATGTCGACGCACAGGTGCAACTGAGGTAGTTGAGGTGCTCGAGAGTTACTGAGAATGGCTCACCTCGCTAACAAGTCAACTAGCTACGCGACTAACAGCTTATCGAAGAAATGTTCGAACTGGATGTAAGTTCTATTTTTGTTTAGTACATTAATATGACTGAGGAGCTCGTGGCCAAATAATAACTGCCGCTCGGGTCGATCTTTAGGTTAAGCTGCGCTTGCCTAGGTTGGTCCGTGGATGGGTGACCACCCATTTCATACCGAGTTTCCTCCGTGCCTCAGAAAGCCCGTTAAGCCGTTGGTCCCGGCTGTCATTTGTAGATCTTTGACAGTTGTAACCGGTAGTCAGTGGCCCGAAAGTCAGAAAACCAGTCTTACCAAAGGGTATCGTATTACCCAGAACTAACTGGGTTGTGGAGGTCAGATAGGCAGTCGCTCCGTAAAATACTGGTATTCAGCTGCATCCGGTTAGACTGGAAGCCGACCCCAACATAGTTGGGAAAAGGCTAGGCAGACGACGATGACATTATTATGACTGAAATCAACGAAGGGTAACGCTGAGATGTCCTGATAGTACTCCTACATTTCGCCAGTTATGTATAAGTCCCATAATTAATAAAGCGCGAGCTATAATGCCATGGCAATAGCGGTCTCTCAAGGAAAGCCAGTTTCGAGAAAATTTAAGTTTTGTAAATATAGTTTGGTATACACATTAAGGATTGATATTTTTTCTTATTAAGATTTTTTATGTTTTAAAATCGATACTGCTATTTGGCTTAGTTCATCAGATGCGTATTTATTTAAGCTATCCGATGCCATTAAAATCAACTTTAGGTACATGTTTTTTTAAGATACCGCTTTTTAGCTTAGCACGGCAGTATAGTACTCAGTTTTATCTAGTCCCATGTGATAGAGGGCCAGCCAAATGCTATTATCTAGCACAATTCCTGACTACGGATTGCTTTTTAGAAATTAGTTGTATAAACCCAATAATAAAAAAGTAACAACCAAAAATATAAACAGCACCCTTGCCTTACTTGCTGACGAAATCCTGAGTTCGACGTTGTCCCCGAATTCAGAACTTCGTCAGCAGTAACGCATGTGACACATCATCATCTTCCCGCCCATGTCCCATTCTATTTGAGGTCGGCACAACACGTTTTCTTCTTCCATTCTCCTCTGTCAGACGTTACGGCATCATTTACTCCTTTCTCTTTCATATCATTCGTTACGCAATCCGTCCATCTTTTCTTAGGTATTCTTCTCCGTGAATGAGCCAAGTTCATTTTCATTATTATTAATTTTAGTGCAAATAATATTGGTACCTTTTTTTTTTCGGATGGGAAATCATCAAATGACTCCTCCCGCTCTGGGCGAAGCGGAAGGGAGTGTCAGACTTTTACTGACTAAAAACTATCCATGTTCCTTCTTTTGCCCTTTATGTTCCAGGGCCGCGGTATCTCTTTCGAACAGTCCTGCAGATAATATTGGTACCTAACGTTAATTTATTGCTGTTCTGCAGGTTGAAGCTAAAAATATAATTGCGCACATTAAAGGTCAAAACAAACGGTCGAGTTGATCCCGTGCTGTACCTATAATTGTGTGCCGAACTGCTGAACTGAAACAACCAATCAGTGCAGCGTTTTTATAAACAAATTAATCACACATAGGTGTTTTCATTTGCATTTAAATAAATGAATGTTTGCAAAAATTCAACACAATGTTACTCATGTTATTACAATATTCTGACCGAATAATACCTATCACAGATTGTGTTATCACTTATCAGTAGTACCTATCATTTCTCCATTGAACTTTGTAAAAGGTAGTATTTTGAGCAACTCTCGCTTGCTAGTAAGATATTAACAGCTACATCGTCTTCCTGCCCTTGCTTTATGTTACTTTAGGTCGGCCCAACGCGTTTTATTCTTCCATTCTCTGTCAACCGCCACGGTATCGTCTACTTCTTGCTCTTTCATATCTTTCCTCACCCAATTCTTCCATCGTTTCCTTGATCTTCTACTCCCTCTCCATGCGCTTCATCCCTCCTTATCACAGGTCCATACCAAGACAGACGGCTCCCTTAAGATTTTAAGCGCTTGCTAGATTTTGAAAAGTAAACATATTTATGTTATTTTCGTTTAAGGATAGCGTTATAGACAAAAACAGTAAATAACGTGAATTTTTTCGACGTTTTTCAAGAAAAAAACCCTTTTCAAAGATATATATGTTTTGTCGTTACCTTAAATAATTTAGATATCACTCACAGGTTTTATTCTTAGCGGATGTTTAGGAAAAGAAAATTATAGTTTTTGAATTAAGAACTGTCTAGTCTGTTCCGTATTTGATTAATCATCATAAGAGTAGTAAATAATTGAAGTAAAATATAGCTTTCAAATTAACCTTCTTTTAATTGAACTGAACAAAGTTCGGTTACATGGGATTTTTTTTTTTTAGAAAATCGATATTAATTATAACCTTCTAATCTAAAGTTTAAGACAAAGGTTTTTATTTTGAGGAGTCCCTACAATGTAGAGCCTTAACCTTTCAGGAAAAAAACCTTCAAGATAAAATCTTATAGGAGTTTGCCCACTACACCATACCATACCATAACCGTGCTCTGCACGTATCAGGCGTGGAAATAAAAATGACACAGACTACTATGCCCGTTAGAACGTATCAACAGCGTATTATACCCGTTTGTAACGGGTTTAGAACGGTCATCATCCGCGGTTAAACCCTATATTCTTTGTATTATAGACCGTTCCGTCACCGTCGCGTGCCATGCACGGAGCGTCAACAATTTATCGGCAAGAATATTTAGCCGGTGCGCTACGGGCACGCGACGATGTTGTTCGGTAATGAAACGGTCTATTGGACATAATCTAATACTTTTCAATATAAATATTTGTTTTTGCCTGATACAGGCTGAGCACGGTCATGGTATGGTACGGTGTAGTGGGCATTGTCTCGGCACTTTCCGCTTTCAGGAGTTACAGTGGTTTGGGAATAGTGTGGCGGGCTTCTCCCACACTTTCAACAAGGATACCAAAGCTTTTCACTAAATCTTTTTACTCTTGACGCTCTTAATGTGCACGTCTGTCTACATCGTTTTCACATACATGTAAAATCTCAACATGTCACATGTAACCAAGATTTTGTATAAATATTTATTTAAAAGAGTGTCCATGGAGTTTCTTGCCCATTCTACTCCATAGAGATCTACGCTTTGGAATGGGCAACTACAGTACTTTCACAAGTTATTATGCCTTGTGACTGAGACTGTAGCTACATCTTTGTGTTTTTGACATTCAAATGTTCCGCCTGTAATGGTCTAATAATCTAATTGAAATAAATGCTTTGAGTTTGATTTCGAGTTTGAATACATTTTTGACTTTCCTATAACCGTTTTCTCTAATAGACTCTCACTGACTGCCCCGTTGGTCTAGTGGTCACAAGCGCGACCGTTGAGCATGAGGTCCTGCGTTTGATTCGCAGGTTGGGCAAAGTGCTATTAGGAATTTCTCAGTAGCAGCCACGGGATCTGGATTTGTACCCGGTTGATGATTGATGACAATAGGCTCGCTCTCTAATACATGAGACTTAAACTGGCGAAATCTGGGTGTACTATTAGTTAGACCGCTGCCTTACACTTCGGGGATGATATAAAAAAAGGTGTGATGTTATGTTATGTTAATTTAACTGTGTCTATGCCCTCTTTATTGATCTGTAATCATTATGACCCAGTGATTAATGCTCACACACAAGAGGAGACCTTTCCTATTACCCTATTGAGGGTCAGTAATTACGAGGACCTGATTGGTCAATTATTGGTTATTAAGGCGATCGATTGTCTCCAAGCCAGGGTGTTTGTTTTTGTACAGCCAACCATGGTATCAATTTGACTTCCAATGCGGTTTTATTACGATACAGTTACGGCGGTTTGCGTAGTTCAAATATCGAATGGTACAGGCATCTACATATACATGGAATAAATGTTACTAACACTAGTGTATACGTTTTTTTAGTTTGATTCTGAAATAAATGTTTTTTTTAAATTATAAACTGGGCAATTCACAAGCATACAAGAAGGTACTTGTACTTTGGAAATAATTTCAACATAGTTACACAAAGATTTAAATGTTGGTTGAATTCACCCCCTACCGCATCAAATAACTATTAATGTCTGTTTTGTTTATAATGACAGACAATTGGATAGCCTCGCTCACTCAAACTAAAAACCTTGATTACCAGGAGTTGGTCGCACAGATAACTTTGAACACTCCCCTACGCCTACGGCGCACTCGTCACACGCCAATGTTGCGCGCTCCTAGGCACTCCATTGCATTGCTTGAATTTATAACTCGGAATTCTCTGAAGTTGATATATTTAACTGTAATAAACCGACATTCAAAACACGAATAATGAAAACTATAACTGGAGATAAATGACAAGTAACCAATCTTCTTCTTCTTCTCGGTACTATTTTTTATTATTCAATCTTTTTTGTTTTCTTTTTTTCTAAATTGTGAGCTAAATTTAACCATAATTAATTTTGTTATTATTATAGTAGTAGTTAGTACCTATTGCAATTTTATTTTTTCATTAGTCCGTTCGCATGTATCCAGTTATACAGGGAAACCTATAATTTATTTATTTATTTATTTAAGTACATGGAGGACTTACAGCTAATAAAAACAAACAAAAAGGGAATAACAGTCACCAGATAGCCAATTACAAATCCTCACGTATAGACATATAGTAAAAAATTATGGTGTGAGCACAAACACAGGAAACACACCGCTCAAATCAAAGTAAGAAAAATATACTTGGTTTGCAACTAAATGACTAAAATAAAGTAAAAGTGAAAATAATAAAACCATAATACAACCTACCGCTACTTAAAGAAATTGAGGCTTAAGCACCTTTTGGCCGAATTCACACTAACTGTGAATGGGTCAAAATCAAATTCCTTGCATATGTCATTGAAATTTCTGCTTGCGCGCACAATATAACTGTTCCGCCTATAATTCGAAGATGAATGAGGTACACGAATGGGTGGATTAAAACGAAATGTTTTACTTGGTACATTAAAATAAAACTTTGACAATAATTCAGGGTTATCAATATTGTTGTTGAAGATTTTGAGCAAGAATAAACAGTCAGCAATTTTACGTCGTTCTACCAGTGGCAGCAGATGATACTTCTTACAGAATCCAAGATAATCTGTTGACTGATGTGGTATCTTTTGATGGAAACAAATATATTTTATGAACCGTCTTTGGATGTTCTCAATTCGGTCAATGTATTTATGATATCGTGGATTCCATACCTGAGACGCATACTCTAGCTGACCTCTTATAAAAGTGCAGTACAATATTTTTAATGTTTTAGCATCTGTAAAACACTTAGAGAGACGTATTATAAACCCAAGCAGTTTAGAAGCTTTTTTGACAATTGCGTCAATGTGTGTGTCAAAAACTAGCTTACTGTCTTGATGGACGCCCAAGTCACGAATAGTACTGCCCCTTGGCAAGACCTGGCCCGCCAGAGTATAAGTAGTGGCTAGGACTGCACGTTTTCTAGTGTACGTGATCACCGAACACTTGGATGGGTTGAGATCAAGTTTATTAACACGGCAATACTCTTCAAGCCGATACAAGTCAGCCTGAAGTGCTAGTACATCTTCGAGCGTTGAAATAGTGGCAAAGATTTTCATGTCATCGGCAAAGCATAATAGTTTGGATGAATGGAGGCACTGATCGATGTCGTTCACATAGACTACAAATAAAAAAGGACCGAGCAAGGAACCCTGAGGCACCCCGCTGGGCACGTTTACCCAACTGGACATATAGTTATTGAGTACTACTGCTTGTGACCTATTATCAATGTAGGAAGAGAACCACCTCAAGAGGTCCCCACGGATGCCAATGTAGCTTAGCTTCTTTATCAGGGTATCGTGGTCGATCCGGTCAAACGCCTTGCTGTAATCTGTGTAAACCACATCGACCTGCTTACCATTATCCATAGCATCCGTGATGAAATCGTTAAATAAAATCAAGTTAGAAGTCGTAGACCGTCCTTTTAAAAATCCGTGCTGAAAGGAGTTCAACGAGCCAGCAAGGGCGGGATATAACTGGTTATAAACAATCCTCTCAAATATTTTAGCTATAATGCACAGCTTCGAAATAGGTCTATAATTAGTAACCTGGGTTTTAGACCCCTTCTTATGCACGGGTGTAATAAAAGCAGATTTCCATACTTTGGGGACAACACCTTGAGTCAAAGACTTGGAAAACAAGATTGAGATAGGTAGGGCACTGGAAGGCGCGCATTTAATAAGAAGTTTTATGGTGTCTATAAAGTACTCAACCGACTCATCCAGCGATCGGATTGTAAATTCATGTTCCCAATTAGTGCCTGAAATCTCGTTATTAATAGAATCAAAATCGCCTTTGTTGTAGATATAGCGCAACCGCGGCGCATGATCAAGGGGAGGTAATTCAAAGATATCAATATTGGTTAACAGCGCAGGATGATAGGGATCAATGGGCACTAGAGGATCAACACACTCACTAACACAGGATAACTTATTTGAGAGTACTAAGTCCAACAGTTTCCCGTAACCATTAGCTACCGCATTATACTGTCCAAAGTCCAGCGTACATAACTCGTCCGCGAACAAACATTCATCACTAGTGGCAGGGTTCACTGGGATTAACGAGAGGTTATTAGATGGACATGGAGCCCACGAGATTCCACTCATATTAAAATCACCTAAAACTAAAAACACATCTGAAGTTTTATTCATAGCTGTATGGTTCAATTTGGTCAGGAAGTTATTTAGTTGTTGCGAAAACGTAAACCCTCTGTTTTGTTTACACAAATAAACAGCGCAAATAAATAGGTTCACGTATTCTCGTGATTTCGAATTTTTAAGCCGCAAGTTAATCCAGAGATCCTCCGCCGAGGAGTGTAGGAGCGGTTGCGGAGTGACAGGTAACTCCCTACGCGTCGCTATAAGCACACCACCGCCTCTCGTTTGTCCAGTCATAGCATAATCCCGATCGCGGCGCCACACCAAATAACGATCATCAAACAACTCTGAGTTTAACACGCCATCCATTAACCACGTCTCCGTTAAAACAATAACATCGTAAGAATTATGTAAAACCTGACGATAGAACGAATCTGTCTTTGTTCGCAATCCCCGTACGTTCTGATAGAAGACAGTAAGACACTGTTCACTGTTATTAGCCATTGCACATATATCCAACAATAACTGAATAAGCATCAACAACAATATAATATACCAGCTCCAGCTTTGTTGTGGCTAAGTCTGTTTGCAATGAAGAGACAGTGTCCTGAAGCTTCTCAAACTCGGATAATTGGCCATAGTTACTGTAATATGCATATTTTGTAAAATATTTTTATGTATCGCTGTTGGTTACTTAAATAAATAAATAAAATCGTGTGTAAGTTTTCAAGTGAGAAGAGCGGCTGAGCGTACACATCCAAATATACTTTTTCGAGCGGCGATGTTTGGAGTTACGGGTCAAAAATGTAGATTTATTTTAGATGCCTCACTTTTTTATTCCCTAACCTAAACCAGTAAATATTACCCTCTACGTAAAAAGTAGTCAATACATTCATCATTCTGGTACATTTCAATTGAACGAGATCGTATCTAAACTCTTTCATATTTCAGCGGCAACACGTCTGTGGAACAGTTTTGAATTTGTAAGCGACGCCATTTTTCAGTGTCGCGTTCTAATAGGTAGGTTAACGACGTGATTTAGGAGGCTGAAATATTATTGTCGGGTTTATTTTTTCTGTTGGGAATCAAGCAATTTCAATCAGGATATTTCATAATGAATAGGTAATTGAAATTATTGGGTAGAACGATAGTACGGAAGGGGGAAGGGTATTTCAATTAAACATGGCCATGCATGTGTTCCTATGAGGGTGACTGTTCGCTGTGTGAACAAACCCTCATTAATAAATAAATGTAAAGAAATACCCATACATAAAATGGTAAGTTGACAGTCAGGTTGATAAAATGTCACTTTAAAGATACTTATTAAAAAAAAATCGTCGAAAATTAACTAAGTATAATGTGATTAGAGTAGCTCTGGATTTACAAATGGAGCCTAGTTTAAGATGAGATTTAAATAAGTCTTATTTTCATTGCACAGATTGCAAATTAGTCCTACATCGCGAATACGAAACTCCCCACCAGAGAGCGTGAAACCATCAGAAATACCATATTTATAGTAAACGCATTAACAGCTCGTTTGCAAGGAAATATCAGCAAAGATCCAGTTAAATCCAGATCTTATACCGGTTATAACCGCTGCAAACTGGACGTTGGCAGCCATTGGCGGCAAATGTAGCAGAAATACCTATAAATGTATATTTGTAATAAAATTTGAATTGCGGTTCCATACTCAAGTTGTTATTGCTACTGATATTTCTTCGATATTTGCTTGATTTTATTTACAGTTCTGATTTAAGTGGTCTAAACACATGGGATTTTATTTAATCATATGTTATAAAGTGCCGCGTGATATAAAGACAGCTTTAAGACAGAACGAAAGTACAGTAAAAAAGGCAAGTAGTAAATGATGCCGTGACGTCTGACAGGGAAGAATGAAAGAAGAAAACGTGTTGCGCCGACCTCAAGTAGAATGTGACAAGGGCAGGACCAGCAGGATGATGGTGATGAGCTTCTTCTGAGTGATGGCCTAGTGAATGACCACGAAGAAGTAGTTGTGGGTGGTCGGTTCGAACTCAGACTGGTTTTTAAATCTCATAGCCACTACTCTCAAAACGGTGAAGGAAAACATACTGTGGAAAGCGCAGTGGAAACAGATAGTTACTACTTTTTCTTCAACATACAATTGTCGCTGTATGACCTACGCACTATTATGTAGATTTAAAGTAAACCGTTTCTACCCATTCACATATTTTCTGACAATCCTTCAACCACAGATACAAATATACCTAGATAACGCAAGTATCACGACCCGTATGAACACCAATATTTGCATGCTGAATTTTTGTACAATACACAATACGTGTTTTTAGTCTTTAAGCCCAGCTGTACCTAATGGTTTTTCTGTACGTACCAGCCTAACATAATATTTATTTGATTGTTTTTTTTCTTTGTAATAACACTACATAATATGAATATTTTAATAGTTACTTATTATTATTATTTTTAGTTGAATTTGTAACTCTTGCTTAACTAAACTTTAATTGTTAAATTAGTTTTATATAACAATATTTACATGCTGAATTTTAGTGAGCGGAATATGTAGATCCTCTTTAACACCTCAATGTACCATATTTGCAAATAAAGATTATTCTTTTCTATTCTATTCTATTCCAAGCGCGCCATTTTCGACTACTTACTATGACGTCATAAGCATTATTTAGTAACTATACAAATAAGTTACTATTCAAAATAGACTACGTTTTTGTTATTTAAATGTCTAGAATTAAGTTCTTGAGTTGTAACGTTGTTGTTTTAAACAAATTAATCTGCTGCGACAGTAGCTAAGTTAAGCATAAAATGCTTAAAGTGGAAACGCTATGGTAAAACGCCGATGAGTGCCGATCAGTGTCTGGCTGTACTCGTATGTTGAACAAAATATGATTTACGACCGTAACTCGTATGTATTTACAGAATTAAAATCATCAATACAACCCTCGAAGCTCATAATATAATCCCTTTGAATGACTATTTCATGAAAAAGTAATTAAATGAACTTAGAGGGTTGTATTGGTGATTTAAATAATTATACCTCAGTTAAGCCATTTTGTTACGGTCGCGAATCACATGCTAATCACCATATATATACAATCAGACACTGACTGGCACATTGTAAAAAACATAAGGCAATAAATTTCGCGAGCTACCCTGGCATTCCACTTTAAGCCAGGCACGCGAAGTAGATGCTCTTGCGTTATCTAGGTATATCTATGTATATCTGTGCCTTTAACCCACAACGATACGTAATAAAACTCTGACCTCATCATCATCTGCCGGCCTAAGCCTTCCAGTCTAACCGGATGCAGCTGAATACCAGTATTTTACATGGAGCGACTGCCTATCTGACCTCCACAACCCAGTTAGTGCTGGGTAATACGATACCCCTTGGTAAGACTGGTTGTCAGACTTTCGGGCACTGACTACCTAATGACAGCCGGGACCAACGGCTTAACGTGCTTTCCGAGGCACGGAGGAAACTCGGTATGTAATGGGTGGTCACTCATCCACGGACCAACCTAGGTAAGTACGGCTTAACCTAAAGATCGACCCAAGCGGCTGTTCTTATTTAGCCACGAGCTCCTAAACATAAAACTCTGACCTATACCTCAGGAAATATCAATAAAGAAAACATAAGACCGTTATCCTCTCAAAACATATTCTTTCCCACCCCATACATGGGTGTCAAAAACCTCAATTAAAGTCAGCCTAAGGCGATCAAGAGAGCTTTTAATTTTTCCGCCATTTACGCCTTTTTCCTTTCTACCCAAATAAATACGGATAAAGATTTCTTCGTCCTTTTCAGATTTTGTATGACGGTTTAGATTTCATTATAAGGACGTGTGAGTTTAATACAATTAGTGACATCCCTAAATCTCGGCGACAAGCCAGTCCGTATTTAATAATGTAGCCTGACCTTTACATAACGTGTTGAGAATTAAAAGTAGGTTTTATATGGATGGGCTTTTTGTGATAGAAAAATTTGAAGTAGAGAAAAATATTCGTTATGGAGGCAAATGGTCTAGACGCAAAATAGCAGGCGCGTGCATTGCAGATACTTACCTAACTCATCAGATCCAACTAAACTATCTTTAACTATCACTACATAAATAAAATATATTAGTTATCACCCATCAAAGTAAGTATGATAGTTTTAATACCTGCAAAGAATACGCCTGCAAAATATTCAGAAAAAATCGTCACTCTTTGCAAACTCAAAAGCTATTTATATAAAACACTAATTAGGGTGACTTTCTGAGAGTAAAAATAACATAAAACAAAAGACAGTTTCTCAAAATGTCAGCTCTGCTCTAGTAGATGAATTGCTGATCACACTAGTCATCCATTTGAGCTAAGAAATACATCCTGAAGGCACCTTTCGGTGGAATCTCGTTGCACTATTAGAACAATCATGCCTTCATGCCCAACCAAAATAGCTACAAAAAAAAAAAATATTAATTCCTTGACATCATTACAGTCAAACAGTATAAACGACCCCTTAACCATACCGCACGACTTACATTACATAAATTAACATCATAATGTCACCTTAATAAACTTGATTACGAGAGTTGACGACTTTTTAACATTACATTATGGTGATTAATTATGTTGTGTGTGTGTGTGTTGGCGAGTGTATGTTAGATCATCACATTCAAATAGAAAACCTCCTATATCAAGCACTAGCGGCTCGTCCCAACTTTGCACGGGTGCCTATGTTACTCAGGGTGAATATAGCTTTCCAATGGTGAAAGAATTTTTGAAATCGGCTCAGTAGTTTTTGAGTTTATTCATTACAAACATACACATACACAAAAATACAAATTTTTCCTCTTCATAATATTAGTGTAGATAACACCGGTACCAGCAATACTTGTCTCCACACGTGAGACCATTCAGAGGAATCATCATAATCTGCCCAGCCTTTTCCCAACTATTTTGGGGTCAGCTTCCAGTATAACAGGATGCAGCTGAATACCAGTATTTACATGGAGCGACTGCCTATCTGACCTCCACAACCCAGTTAGTAATGGGTAATATGATGCTCCTTGATAAGATTGGTTGTCAGACTTTTGAGCCACTGACTACCTTTTACGACTGTTAAAGATCTTCAAATGACAGCCACGACCTACGGCTTAACATGCTTTCCGAGGCACGGAGGAAACTGTATGAAATGGGTGGTATCCCATCTACGGACCAATCCAGGCAAGCGCGGCTTAACCTGAAGATGAACCGAGCGGCTTATTTTGCCACGAGCTCCTCTCCACACCTTTCAAATGAAGAATGAAATAATATATTCTTTCGTCTTCGTGGTAACTTTTCCTTTCCCAAAAAATCTAGGGCACGTTTTCAGTAAGTAATGTTTATAAAGCTCGTTTGAAAATTAGGGTACAAAGTCCCGCTGAGTCGGTATATATAAGGCTATCTTATTACAGGCTTTTATGAATTGATGCCGGAGTACAATATTAACAAAGCCTTACGTTCAATTTACAAGTTATTAAAATTTTTGATTGGCATATCGTGCCAGGCTCGTGGACAGTGATTCAAACGAGATTAAGGCGGTGTGGATTGCAGTGTTGCAAGTTAATTTTACTTTTATTGTTTTTTTTATTTATTATAACATCACACCTGTAATTCCCGAAGGGTAAACACGGATGTACCTATTAGAACACCTACATTTAACCAGTTAAGTTTAAGTGCCATGTAATAATAAGGGCGAGATCGTTGCCATCAACGGTTGCTGCTACTGAAAAATTCTTATGGAAAAACCCAATAACATTTTGCCTGGAAATCGAGTCCATGACTTTATGCTCAGCAGTCGCGCCATTAGACCAACGAGGCAGTCAGTTATTTATTATCTAGTTACATATATATTATTTTTGGTGTCTGTCTGTGGTTTTAACTGTCATTAAAAGAATTTATTCCGGGAAGTGTATATGTCTGTCTCATTAATAATAAACTAACACATAGTAAAGCAATTTCGATACTTTTTCATGTCGTAAAACCGGTGCGAATCCGGGGCGGAACGCTAGTTAAAAATAAATTGCAACTCGAGAAACTCCTGTAAGAATGTGCGGGAATGGAATTTATTGTCTACAAGGTTTAATTGAGACCCTCTTTTTTTCGGTTGGAAAATCATCAAATGACTCCTCTGCTCTGGGCGGAGTGGAAGGGAGTGTCAGACTTGTACTGACTAAAACCCATCCATAATTATTTTCTCGTATCTCTTTCGAACAGTCCCGCAGCCCTGGCAGGCATCGGCGGACCCCTCCGGTTTGCTGACATCTCTTTGAGGTGCGCGTGGAACACGAACGCGTCGTCCACACGGCCTGTCGTAATAAGACAGACGAACGGCGAGTTAGCCCATTACTCACCGTCCACAGGCCCGATTGAAACCCTCGTAGAGGGTCATTGTCGTCATCATTATGAACGTAACTATGAGACCAACACAAGAATGAAATCTCAAAGAATTTTTTTCCCTAATATTTTGACCAGTAATCTTGTCTTTACAAATGAACACGTGAGGTTGTGTGTTACTATTTTACGCAAAAACTACTAAACTATGAATGAAATTTGGCACACAAGTAGTTTATAACCTGAATTAACTCATAGTTTTTTTTATCCCTGTATTACGATCCTGGTCAGATAGGCAGTCGCTCCATGTAAAATACTGGTATTCAGCTGCATCCGGTTAGACTGGGAGCCGACCCCAAGATAGTTGGGAAAAAGCTAGGCAGATCATGATGATTACGATCCTGTGGGACAATTACCAAACTCCACGTGGAGGAAGCCGCGGATATAAGATAGCATGAACATAAATGCAAAAAATCAATCTTTTTTCGCGTTTCAGAGGATACAAAAGCGACATTTTCATACGAGTCTCTATAACATGCTAATAAAATTCATAAGTCAAACTTTACAAATCAAATATTGACGTAAACTCCGGTTTGCAAACAAACAAATCATCCACGTTGTGATGTTAAAACTTTTTACTCATTTTTTTAATATTGTTTACTTTAACCAACTGAAGCGCGGTTAGTTTGAGAACTGCCTGAAGTTCGTGAGCAGCTAATTTGAATGATTTATGTGAATATTTGTTATAATGATACTTTGCTGTCGTTTTAGTTACAAACAAGACAAAACAAAATTGCAGGATGGGTTTTGGCAGACTGTTGCACTTGTTGCGCTTTCACGACCCCGGTCGATACGGCTAGCGACACGAGTTAAGTCTAGCGAAAATTGTGTGTCCTTTGCGTGAGTTCCGTCGTGACACGAGTCGCAGTGACTCATGGCCAGTTCTAAGCAAATTTTTCCGTTTCTTCTCTGACGCGTGTCGGCACATTGGTTAAGCAACTGGCTGCTGCGCTAAATGTGGCAGGTTTGATTAACAATCGATACGAATGAATGACCTATATTTACAATTTTGCTCTGTAGTATTTTAAATGCATTCAGAAGCTTTATGGTGCTGAGAGGTATTTTTAAGTATAGAATATTATTATGCTTTTAAATAGAAAAAAAATCGGCCAAGTAGTTACCAATCAAAATATGCAGACTATGTTTAAATATATATATATAAATACGTTAATTCAATCCACTTCCTACGGTCCGATTTGCCTTCGAACGATGATTTTAATTGTAACAATACAAAACAAACTTACATTTGCAGTTGAAAAACCTGTGCTCCGCCACTCGAGTTTAACAAAAATTAGCACTTTAAAGCTTAATTTTTCACAAACGAATCCCTTAATTGAAAATTATTTGAACAACCTCGCAATATTTTTGAAAGACCTAAAAATCCCCCCTTAAGTGTACAGGAGATACTCTAAAAAAATTAGTTTCGAGATTTTATTTAACCACTTTGTCGGCGTAACTAATCTGTATATTCATTCCAAATTACAGCTTTCTAGTACTAAGAGTATTTCAGCTAAGCTGCGGACAGATGGACGGACACGGCGAAACTATAAGGGTTCCTTGTTGACTAGGGAACCCTAAAAACTCAAGTTTAACTAAACTCATCATAGGATTAATTGCCCAAGCATCTTTAGAAGCGACCTGGGCAATTGTTTCAGCATTCCTAATGAGGGGGTAAGTAAAAATTTTAGTTATTAGCGCGGTAATCTAGCCGAGGGCCGACGTAACTCAATCCGACGGGAGATTGCAGTCAGGACAAATTGCATCGCCATACTTCAAAACTGAGATTTTTCGTTGGCAATAAGTATTTTTTGCTGTTAGTTTGTGTGATTGTATAATGCATAGGTTTCAGTTAACCGTAGGTGAAATGAGCCAATCAGGCGGGCATTTTGTTTAACTCATCACCATCATGCCCTTTTTGCCTAGCCTTTTCCCAACTATGTTGGGGTCGGCTTCCAGTCTAACCTGATGCAGCTGAATACCAGTATTTTACATGGAGCGACTGCCTATCTGATCTCCACTACCCAGTTAGTATAAATCCACCAATTAACTCATCACAACTACTCTCAAAATGGTGAAGGAAACATCCTGAGGAAACTGCCATGTCCTAGAACCTTATCTCCTTCTGAATCTTCAGTTTGTACAGTTGCCATTTAACAAGCCTTTTACTACCAAAAACATCCAAGAGTTCATATTAAATAGAAATCGTAAGTAATAAAATATAAATGGGAACTGTCCATTATCATCTTTAGCGCAAATAACGTCTATTCACTCAAGTGGGTTGCTGTATATTTATCATTTCGAAATGGATATATATCTTTGTAAAATTTTATTGAAAATTTGTGGTTTTTGGCCTTTTTTTTTTAATAGAAGTATTTTTTTTTTGGAATCATCAAATGACTCCTCCCTCTGGGCGGAGCGGAAGGGAGTGTCAGACTTTTACTGACTAAAACCCATCCATGTTCCTTCTTTTGCCCTTTGTGTTCCAGGGCCGCGGTACCTATCTGTTTCGAACAGTCCCGCAGCCCTGGCAGGAATAGAAGTACCTACTGGGTTGTGGAGGTCAGATAGGCAGTCGCTCGATGTAAAACACTGGTATTCAGCTGCATCCTGTTGGACTGGAAGCCGATTCCAATAGTCGGGAAAAGGGTAGGCAGATGAAGTATCCAAGTGATTGGTCCATTAAATACAAGGATGTTGAGCAAGCCCTGGGATCGAATCCTTGGTGACGCAACGTGTTATGGGTTTTTATATTATAGTAACTACAATAATAGCCAGGAGTCTGCATTTCCTCTTAATTGTACTTCCAAGACAACTATAGACATAATGGGTGGATATTCTAATAATTCTACCCTGAATGGCGAAACCTTTTAATATTCCATATTTTATTTTTAGGAATAACTAACTGTTTAGCAAGTTTGAATGAGTATGTGTGAGAAAAAATCCCATGTGCTATTCCAGACTATAATCAACTTCAGCGCCAAATTTCATCCAGATCCGTTCAGCCGTTCTAGCGTGATTGAGTAACAAAAATTCATCTATCAATCCATCCAAACGTTCGCATATAATAATTATAAAGTATTATAATAGTAATAATATATATAAGCATAAGTAAGATTATTAAATCTATGTCTAAATAGATAGCAAGAGAGATAAAAAGCAAGTCAAACACAAAGCTCAATCGGAACCGCGGCTCCTTATCAGAAAACTTGCAAACGATCTTGAGAGCAGTCTTGAGTAAATGTTTGAAGACTAGCACAAGCACAAGCACAGGGATGGACGACCGATGTTATTGTTGGGAACTGTCTTTAAACGCAAGAGACGGAGATGTTGGATTTTCTTTTTATTGGGTTTGGTGACAAATGTTTGCTGCCAACTTAAGTTTGTTGGGCGAAAATCTGTTAATAGTTCACTTTTTAGGGTTCCGTACCTCAAAAGGAAAAAGGAATCCTTATTGGATCACTTTGTTGCCCATCTGTCTGTGTGTCTGTCAAGACCCTTTTTCTCCGGAACGCGAATAGGTATCAAGTTGAAATTTATATCAAATACTCGGGTCTACGGTTTTTTTCAGCTGTGACAAAAAATCAAACTTGTAAGTCAACGCAATCAGTTTAAGTCGCATATTTTGCGATATCATAAGGGAATCAAAACCTATGAGTCCTTCCACTTTGGTATAGAATCATGAAATTTGACAAGAAGCAATGCTGTACCGTTACAGCACATGTAAAAGAAAAAAACCTGAAACAGTAAATATGAAGTTTAATAACAAAATACCTACAAGTTTATACGGAACCTTCGGTGCGCGAGTCCAACTCGCACTTAGCCGGTTTTATTGATACAGTACGTCATCTAACTAGCCTTTTCCCATCTATGTTGGGGTCGGCTTCCAGTCTAACTGGGTGCAGCTGAATACCAGTATTTAACTATTTTTTCCTGAGGTTTTTATGGAGCGACTGGATGGCTCTCTGATTTTTTTTACCCAATTGCTGAATCACACAATGCAATTTGGCAGGACTAGTTTGCAGACCTTCAAACTTCTGACTCCCTTTAACGACTGATAAAGTACAGACGCCAGTACGTCAATTTACCACAAACGGTCTAATTTTCTAGTTTTGATTTTGAACTTAACAACAACAACTTATGGTTTAAAATCATTTGGAGTGTTTGTGGTAACTTGATGTGCTGCAACTGTACAAACACACTGTATAATAAATGTAATCTAAATTTGTCCCTAGTTGATGGCTTGGAACTTAAACATAACTCGCGAAATGCGGTTGTACCATTAGGTAAACCTCTGCCTAACTCTTCGGAGATTACAGGCGCGATGTTTAATGTTTTGTAAACTCATTTAAATGGATAAACATGTTTGAAAAGTAACTTCGATCGTCAACATCCGTGCATACTCATTCCGTAGCAAATTCGTAGCGCATTGCTACGAGACGTAGGCGTCTGGCTACGAGCTGCTACGAGGGCATGTTTTAATTTTCAATTTTAAAATAACTTATTGCAAAATTCTAAATCGATTCAGAAGGGTTCAAAAATATGTCAGAATATGATTAAAAATGCAGTAATGTATGCAGGCACGGGTCTGGATAACTGTAGTGACATTATAATTGAATATATTGCGTTGAAAATTTTAACAATAAGGTGGACCTTTGTCAGCGGGAGTGACATGTATGTATATAAAAGTCTTATTTCGTATATTTAATGATTTGGAATGCTATTGTCCGAGGAATCCTTCTATATTATTTTAAATGAAAGAGAAGAAATGAGAGCTTGCCCCGAGGTTAAATGGCTAAAAATATATGAGCACTAGTCCTTTTTCTTCTTTTCAATTCATGTTTTTTTACCTAAGTAGAATGCCTGCAAAATTAACAACTTCTATACGATTCAGATTCTAAATACAGGGTCTGAAAAGATTCATCACATAGCCCTCATCTAAGAATTTTGTACATAAAACTAAATAAAATCGAGTAAAATTATGAGGCTATGCATGCACCCACAAGTTTTTGTGGGTGCATGCAGTCGTACAGGTAAGGTTATCTAAAATTAAGTTATTAGCCCAGGATTTTTAGGTAAAATATGTCAAATCTCTAGTAATAAGCTGAAATTTTGTACATACTAATTATAATCTATATGTGGGACTGAATCACTACCTTAAAGTCCCCAGCCCTCCGACGCTTGCTTTTTGAGATATATAGGATATAGGCCAGGATTTTAAGATAAAAATGGCCGAAAATGTGAAATGTGTCATAACGAACTAAAATTTGGTACATACATATATTCTAGTGGTATTAAATCATTACTTACAAGTACCCAACTCTCCGTCTTGGCCTCTTGAAATATTTATTTAAACCAGCTTTCGTATAAACGTCAAAAAAGTTGGTACTTTGAAGTTCAATATCTACGTAACCAGAAGTTTTCCAGATATGTTCCAGTAGAAACAATACGTCAATAACAATGGTGGGAAGAACACGTGACTTTCGGCTTCATTAAGCGCTTTTTTACACCTATTATATGGCAAGCTATAATAGGTTGGTGAAACTTGTTTCCGGATATAGTAATAACCGAGAACGATATAAAACAACGTAATTCTAAACCTGCGCCCTTATGAAATCAAATAAGAGGAACCACCGTGAGTTTTGAGCGAGGTTATATTGACAGCGGAGCGGAGCGTGTACGAGGAGTAAAATGAATGCAACTTTTTATTTTAAGCAAGTTTTTATTAAAATGATGAAAAGAAAAAGAAATGGATTTATCTATCAAAATTCAATCCATACACAAAGTTTCGTATATATATATATATTAACCGTTGAGGAGTTTTCTCGTGGGGAGGTAATCCTTTTTTTTCAGATGGGAAATTATCAAAGGAATTGAGAGTCGGAAGGGAGTGTCAGACTTGTACTGACTAAAACACATCCATGATCCCTCGTATCTCTTTCAAACAGTCCCACAGCCCTGGCAGGCATCGGCCCTTGCGGACCCCCTCCGGTTTGCTGACATCTTTAGGAGGCGCACATGGAACACGAACGCGCCGTCGACACGGTCTGTCGTCATAAGACGGACGGACGGCGAGCTAGCCCATAACTCACCGTCCACAGGCCCGTCCTGGCTACATGATCTAGCTATGTTTGTCATAAAAAAATATTGAAACTAGAACCGAACCGAACCGGTTGGGGGGAACTGGTTTGAAATTCATTTGCAAGATTGATAGTTGAGATAGACAAAAGTTGATAGATAAACCTAATTCTCTTCATTTTACTTTAGTTAAAAAAGAACGTTTCATTTATTATTCATGTTGATACTATGAGACCTCATCTTTACAGCGATAAAACAAAACACGTGATGTAACGAGACCCTGGTTAACAGCGGTTTACAGGCGGTAGCAAGTTTATTGCGTTTCATCTCACTCTCGCCGCAAAACGACAAAATATTTATTGACATTAACACAGGGCTGATGGGTATCAGTGACTTGAGTAAACAGGAAGTAGAGTGAAGTTATCATATTCTATTAAATGATATATATTTGTAATCACTTTCTCGAAAACGGCTTTAACGATTTCGATGAAAGTTGCAATTTATGGGTTTAAAAATCGATGTAGCTAGATGTCATATCTGTGAAAATTTGTTTTCTATATTTTCACCCGAGCAGGGCTCGGTCGCCCAGGTTCTTAGTAAAAAATGTATTATGTTTGTGGTTTCTTTGTCAGCAGCTATTTTAAACGCTGTTATTTATTTTCTGCCGTCTAGTGTTATTTTTTTAATTGACAGTAGGAGAAAATCGATTTAAAAGAAATGCTGCATAGGCTATAAGCCCGCCTATGAATCACTTCTGTGCATGACGTTTGAACAAATAAATACTGAGTGTTAGTAACCAGAAGCACATTTGTCCTTGAAAAAAAAATTGTATAAAGGAAAGTTCTTAAAAATTGGTTTTTAGCTATAAACTCCTTATTGTCTTGCTAAATCTAAATGAATAGGTGTACCAACTTTTTTCGATACATTTTGAACATTCAATCATTTCTGCATTATCATAAATATTCACTATCTGCCTAGCCTTTTCCCAACTATGTTGGGGTCAGCTTCCAGTCTAACCGGATGCAACTGAATACCAGTATTTAACATGAAGCGACTACCTATCTAACCTCCACAATCCAGTTAGTACTGGATAATACGTTACCCCTAGGTGAGACTGGTTGTCAGACTTTCGAGCACTGACTTCTTAACGACTGTCAAAGGTGTGCGATTGCTTTATCATAATATTGTACATACAAAAACGTACCGCGGTCTTTGCTGCCGCACAATCGGATCAAAAGACCAAAAATGTAACAGCCCTAAAAAGCGGCAGCCGCATAAAACATCTTCCGATACTTACCCTGGTTTCTTCGTTGAATTACCCGAAGTATACCGCTAATATACCTTGACAGTTGTTCAATGGCCGGGAATTTATGGCGCTATCTCAAAATGGCGGGAGTCATAGCAGTCCGACTGTTAAATGTTATGTTGGAATTGGCGGACGATAAATTTTGATTAAGTGACGTTTGGCGGCACGGTTGGCGCAGTGGCTGAGCGACTCGCTGCTGCACTGCGTGTCGCTGGTTCGATCTCCGCACGGAACAAATATTTGTGTAGCCTACAGATAGTTGTTCGGGGTATGGCTGTTTTTGTATGTGGGTTTAAATGTTTGTACGTAACGCATCCATGACAAGGGAGAAATTCCTAGTGTGGGGAAAAAATGTACGATAGTAGGTAGACTTATTTTCAATGTTAGTGATTATAGATTCAACGGTTAAGTAGAGGTGTGCTAGTACACCCACATTTCGCCAGTTATGTGTAAGTTCCAAGTAGGTGGCGAGCCTATTGCCATCAACTGAGCACAAATCCAGACTCCGTGGCTGCTACTGAGAAATTGCTTTGATGGAAAAACCCAATAACAATTTGCCCGACCCGGGAATCAAACCCTGGACCTCATGCTAAGTAGTCTCCCACTAGACCAACGAGGCGCTTGTCCTTGTAAATTATCTCTACTATTTGGTGTCCCTTTCCTCAGTAACATACAACCACAGATCTCAACAAACTTACTATCAAAGCAGACGAACATTAACTCACCTGACTACAACCAAACTCTAAACTTTAACTTGACTTTGACTCACTAACTACCTTTATTACCTAATATAAATCTCAAGTTTGTCCCGTTAACTTTAAAGACACATATTAAGAAGAAAACCCTTCGAATAAACTTTTGGCGAAACATTTGTTAGTTAATGTGTAGATCTGCCAAGTTAAAGGAAATGTGATGGACCTAATTTGTAGGATACCGGTCAGTTTGGAGTTGGGCCAAGTTTTAAATTTTGTTTGGGAAGCAACAAGTGAGGATTGAGATAACTTGTTGGGGAAAAGGGTTGTTTTTATTCGATATACGATAAGCCGGTCACTGAATCTATTCATTTTTAGGGTTCCGTAGCCAAATCGCAAAAAACGGAACCCTTATGAAACTTGGTAGGTACTTTCCGTGAACCGCTTTACGATTTTAATAAAAAAATAAAAGATTAAGGGGGGGCTCCCCATATATTGAACTGAAACCTAAATACGTGCGGGGTGTCTATAGACAGGTATTTAATTCGTCGTTGGTCGTCAATCGTTTGATAGATACCCTTTCAAAGTGGTAAAGTAAGAGGAGGAAAATTCTGATAAAATTTAAGATTGTAGAACGTAAAAAAACTTTCAACGAAAATTGGTTTGAATAAGATTTGATGTTTAGTTTTAGAGATATGGGACTTTTCATTAATATACTATGAAAAACAAATTTAGTATTGCTGTTGAATGTGATACAATACATCATATGAATGAGCCTTTAAAATATTTTTATTATGTTGTTTGGTGCTACGGCAGGGTTCCGTAGCACCGTGTGCGTGTGAGTACGACTCGCACTTGGCCGGTTTACGTTCCTTTCTATGTAAATTTTGCAGGTAAGGATAGACTAGCGTCAGAACTCCTCTATTGTTGGTTATGTTTTTATTTGTCTATTCAGATTCACACAAGATTTTTTGATTCACAAGGCGTTTTTATTTCGGAATTCTAATTAATCGGTAATTTAATAATCGGAAATCGTATTTTTGATGTTTCGTGTTATCATGAAGTCGGACTTTAGTTATTAATATATTATAGAAGAGTTATTATTCGATCCATGGAAACTCGATATTTTGAGAATAGTAATTAGTAATCATTAGGACCATTGAAATTTTGGAATTATAAACATAGGATGAATGATAAATCGGAGTTATTATTAAGAATTTTGAACCATTCGGAATTATGAAAATCGGTATTTTGAAAATCATATTTGTGACTGACCGAATCAAATTTTTCGTATTTATGTAGTGTACCCATCCCAGTTAAGTACACAACTATGGGTTAACCCTGTTATCTTAACGTGAATAATTAATCACCTGCAAGCCAGGCTTTTAGTCAAATGCAGTGTGACGTGTTACCGAGAATACTGGGATCCCGTTTTCACTGTGATCGATAATTCGTTTATGGTAATTTCGAGTGGGTTTTGGAAATAAATTGAAACTTATCAGCTGATTATTGAGGAGTGAATGGAAATTATGGAGTATAATGGAAGAAATTATCGTGAACTGTGGATAAAGAAAGTGAAGTGTATGTTAGAGGAGGTTTCAAAGTCCGACCAGTTACAGAAAAGTTGAAAGGGAATCGACTGTCCTGGTACGGGCATATGATGAGCAGGGACGAATCGCATGTAACTATTGTATGTATTGTATAACGGGCTGGTGTCCGCAACTCCACGTCCAATGCGCGTATTTTGCGTGATTCGCATGTAACTAAAAGAGTGATGAATATAACTGTTGATGCGTGGAGAGTTAGAGGAAGACCAAGGAAACGATGGATGGATTATGTGAGGAGTGATATGAAGAAAAGGAGTAATGATAGCGTGAAGGTTGACAGAGGAAAACGGAAGAAAAAAACGTGTTGCACCGGTTCCAAGTAACATGGGACAAGGGCAGGAAGATGAAGATTCAAGCTGCTTTAGCTTTCAGTTAATTTTTCTGAAACTTATTACTGCTATCCAGGCTATATTTGACAGTCGTTACAGGTCAGTGGCCCTCAAGTCTGACAAGCAGTCTTACCAAGGGGTATCGTATTACCAAGTTACTGGGTTGTGGAGGTCAGAGAGGCAGTCGCTCCATGTTAAATACTGATATTATTCAGCTGCATCCAGTTACAATGGAACCCCAACACAGTTTGGGGAAGTCTAGGCAGATGATGAAGCCTATCCTATATATGTTAGCTACACTGAGTAAACGTCGTAAAATTCTTATCTACCAGAAGTACCAACCGTACCAATTACCTTCCTGGGAAAATTCTATAATATAGGAAATGGTAGTATGTCTACCTGTCATCTATACTAACATTATAAAGCTGAAGAGTTTGTTTGGTTGAAAGCGCTAATGTCAGGAACAACTGGTTCGAATTGTTTTCTAATGTTAATTGTTTTAGTGTTAGATAGCCCATTTATATAGACAGGCTATATACATTACGCTACGACCAATAGGAGCGGACCATCAATGAAAAATTGTGCAAAAACCGGGAAAATTGTATTTTTATAATATGCGGACGAAAGTCGAGTACAACAATTAGTGTACCATATTTCATGCAAATAGAGATTCTTGAATCCTGAACGAATGCTTATAAGAATTCTACAGGGATCTTAATGTTTCTGGAAATTTATTAATAAATGACTAAAGGCATGATATTTTATCAGTAGGTGGGAACTATATATACGTACGTGTGAGAATGAACCAAAATAATAAATTTAACCTTAAAATAACAATATTCTTTCATGTTATGAATAACATTCATGCGCGTAGGCAAAATCTATTGTTCATTTATAAGAATACTCGTACAAAAGTCAACTTTAGTTGAAATGAAAGTCATATTATTATGATCTTACATCCAACAACAACTTTATTCCTTTATTCAAAGAAATTTGTATATTGAAGTGGGAAGTCTCTTTTGTGAAATACTTCTGTAGATTTCTGAGTATGCCAATTGCCACCTGTTTTGTAATAATTTTAAACCTCACGGTATTATGTTTTTCGTTGTTATGTTTTCAAAGTTTGTCTCGTAATTATTTAATTATTCATTTCCATGATGAGTACACAGTCAAGGGCACTAATATACTGGGTGGATCGGACACCGGCGCGTAAATGGTTACCACGTATTCAGTACATCCTTCAGAATTCCCCCACCTTCGACATATAAATTTTAATTGGTAATTAAAAAACATTTGACCGTGTAGGTATTGCAATTTTGCAGAGAACAGATGTTTTTTGTTTAATAAACGATGAGAAATGTCCATATGGGGGGGGGGGGCGTAGAATGATGTACTATATATGTGATAACTTTTTGTGCGTCAGTATTCATATATGTTACACTTAGTAAAATACGAAAGCGATTTCTCGTGGAATATCGATTGTAACTTTGAGTTTATACCTATTTCTGAAATATTTTCTATTGGTACCAAAATACTACATTTGTAACAACATAAAATGAGAGCAAATTACTTAAAAGTTGAATCATGTATTCATATCAGTGCTCGCGAGTGTACGTACTATGAACCTCTGGTATATCACTAATGAGTTCATAACGAACGAATATATTTATACATACATCATTAAAAACATGTATTTTTATTTAATTACCGAATCCCACCGACCTTGATTCGCGCCAATTAGATTCGCATCCCTACAAATTCCCGTTAATTTCTTTCACCTTTAAAAAAAAATACCGAGTTTTTATCAGAAACCTCCATGGTATTCACTCCATACACGTTTGTATATAAATCCAGGATGATTGATATTGTGAAAATGATTGAAAACAGAACTGATTGACAGTTGAATCGTGACGAATGTCTGTTAATACTGATTTATGTGTTTGCATCGAATAATCAAGAACGCCTCGGTTATAATGAGATTTTTTCAATGTAGGGGTGGAGCGGCATAACAAAAAGTACTACAGCAACATAGCACAAAATGTACAACAACGCCATCTAGGACACAAATGACTAACTAATGCCATAATTCTGTATCGCGCTATTAAAGTTATCCGCGACTTAAGACGATGAAGAAAAATCCGACGGCAATTATCGGGCAGAGCCCACCAGACAAAACACCCGTCTTGTCGGCCTTTTCTATGAGGGATGAATAACTTTACACCCTGTTCTTCATACGCCTATAGGGGAAACGTATGGTGGTTTTGCTTTTCATATTAAAATACTTTTGGGAGAATTTTACATAGAAGATATGAAAGTTAGCTTTGAGTGGAATGACTACACGGAGTCATAGGGAATTGCACTTAAATGTGACTTTTGTATAACTTAACTACTCACTTACTCACTTTTAGGCTACCTACCAACTGATCACCATGGAAAGAGTAGATGATCATGGAAGAAATAAATTCACGCAAAACTTTTTGCACTTTCTAGTGACAGAAAGACAGTGCACGCAAGTTAAGTGCAACATATCAACAACAACTAAAAACAGTCCGACTACTGAAAAATCACGCTATAATTAAATTCACGGTTTACAAGGTAAAATCGACAATTCCTATGGTTGAAATCGGTTAAAATGTAGCCTATGTTACCCGTGCCACAATAAGGAATCGATTCACACCTTATTCATCAAAATCGGATGAATAGTGCTACGGAGGAACATACGTAAATACAAACATGCATACATAGACTGCTAAAATTATAACCCTTCCGTTTGGCTTCGCAGTAGTCGGGTAAAAACTAAAAAGAGTACCAGTTCCCCATTTTTCTACTAAAGCAAGAGTTAGATAAGGCTAATCCTGCACCATTACTAACAAACTCTCACGTAAGCTACCTTTAACTAATCTACGACGTTTTCTATGATGATTCTCCAATTAACAAAAGTAATCAGTACTATCTCGACAGTCTAATGCAGAATTAGTTAGTCTGCTATCTAGAGCTGATTTCAGACGCTTCACTGGAGCGAACGGTTCGCTCAGGAGACTGTTCATTTTTGTTTCATTCTATGTTCACACAACACCGACAGGATAATATAGGAACGACTGAAATAAAACAATCTAACATCGTTGGATCGGTTCACTAATTAATTCATATTTCACGTTTGATTCATTTTGTGTTCAGATATTTCACTTCGAGTGAAAGAATTTTCGGCAATCAACGAACTGTTACGATAGACGCACCAGTCGTAGGTCGTAGTGTGTCGGATTAGCGTTAGGTTTTGTATTGACAGGTGGTTGGCTCAGTCAGGCAGTCGGCTTGGATAAGGTCGGGTGCTTCGTCGAAAATATTCGGACTTTTGAATACTTCTTCTTTTCGGATATATGGGAATAATTTTGGACTGAAATGGACGCTTAATGGTATGAGAACATTATTTAGAAAAAGAAGCTAATATTTACTTCGTGGTGTTTCACGTTTCAGAGGAGCTGGTGGCTAAATAATAAGAGCAATCGATCTTCAAGGTTAAGCAGTGCTTGTCTAGGTTGCTCCATGGATGGGTGACCATCCGTTTCATAGAGAGCTTCCTCCGTGCCTCAGAAAGCACGCTTAGTCCCGTCTGTCATTTGTAGATCTTTGACAGTTGTTACAGATAGTGGCCCCAAAAAGTTTGATAACCAGTCTTACCAAGGTCTATGTAAGGTAGGTATTCATTTGCATCCGGTAAGACTGGAAGCCGACCCCAACATGGTTGGTAAAAAGGCTAGGCAGGTGATGGTGTTTCATGTTTCGGAAAACAAACTGTGTTTTAAATCTCCTGAACTGAACAAGTGTTATTAATTTTTTCCACTATAGGTATAGATATTTTCAGTAGCAATCCCAGGTACCAATTGACGGTCGATTTGAAAGTCAGCTTCAGACAGCATTTCTGTCTGGCATTATTGCTGAAATGGACTCTTTTGCCGCAGTCAAGAGGCACACAATTCTGCCTCAGGTCTATTTTTTTGGTGGAAGAGACAACGACGGCGAAAAAGTTACCATCACAGAACAGCAACGTTTGTGCCTAAATGTTCCATCCTGCATTTTTATTTACAAATATTTTCCTTTAGTGGTTCTGCCAAATAGAAGATTTTTTCTTTCTATTTATCTGGGCCCGGTTGATGGTAATAGACTCGCCCCCTAGGCCTAATATAGTACTTAAACATACTTGGCGAATTGTGTGTTGACCAAGTTAACCTCTGCCGTACACTTCGGAGTAAAACAGATGTGTTGCCATGTTAACAACCACTAACTAGTTACTGCAATTTGATCTTTACCACACTTAAACTCCTCAGAACCTACAATGTAAATGTCAAAGCTGAGTTTCTAAATTCCGCGAAGCAATCCAGTTCAATAATAAACATCCTAAACTTTCCCAGAAATGAGGTTCTTACCTACCTTTATGTCATTAGAAGCGCATCCTTATTAGCATTTACTTACTTACAAACTAAACTAGAGCTAATTACATCACTACAAGGTAAGCTCAGCATGAGGAATAACTAAGCTTATGTGCAGCTGAAAGTTTGTTACTCGATTAAGCTTAACGAAGCTGTGGATCGTAATTTAATTTCGCTAAAACTCAAAATCATTTGAAACTGACTTTATGTAATTTAGGTATCTAAGTAATTTTACCAATAACTATAATGACACTTCACTAAAAACTTTTTATACAGTATTTCTTTTTACAACAAAATGAATCTTTTGGTGTGTATGTCAGAGGCAGTACCTAAACGTTTTAAAGCCTCAAAAGTTCTTAAGTGTAAATGAAGTATGTACGTGAAGACTAACTTAAGTAAATGTTTAATAATGTCACTCTTGTATTAAATTGAGATAGTTTTGATTGTAAGTCTAGCAAGGTATGTTCTACGAACACGTACATACTTGCAATCAAAAGGCCATAATAAAATCTGGTTTAGTTGTTGACTGTCAAAATCCTCTCCTCCTAGTCCAGAAATACGCTAGACTTCAACTAATCTCATTTGTTATTTAAAATGACGTGCGATCTATTCTGCCACTCTATTATACCTCTTCCCTTTGCTTTACTGTTTGTTACACTGAGGTACCAAAACTGATAGATAGTTGCACTACACAGTGTGTTTTCAACAACATATTATACAAACTTAAGTTCAAGTACGACTTTAGACAGCTATATTTCCTGAAAAGTAAAAACGAAGCGACTCAATCGTACTCACTGACATAATAAATTCAAAAGTTTCTAAAACAAAGTAGCTCAATTCGTTAATAAGTTCTGTTCTAATCTTTAATTCCTTTAAGGGTTAAACTAAACTAACTTAGTTTCACATCAGTAGGTACTCAAGACATTATGTAGACTGGTTTATCACCTGGTTAAAGTTGTGAGGTAGGATGTGTAAGGTGTTTTTGGCACGACATCGTAGAGTACGTGCGTTAGAATACCAAGCACGTGGCAAGAGTGCAGCTGCTGGCGACGCGCTGCAACGTCTGTTTAAAGGCGTTTGTGGTGCGAATACCAACATGCTATCTGCACCTCGTCTTGGAGGAGGAATTTGGCCGCAGGGAGTGGTGTTCCGACGCTTCCACGAGCAAGTGCCACATGAACGCAGTGTCATAATGCAGTGAAATGCTACTAACATAGTTTTTAAGATTCTATTTAGCGTAAGTATAATCAGCCTAAACGTTCCCACTGCTGGGACACACGGCCCCCTCTCTAAGAGAGGGAATGGGCTATTATCCACCACGCGGGCCCAGTGCGGGTTGGTAGATGTCACATGTCTTCGAATTTTTGGTTCTAGTACCTGCCGGTTTACTCACGATGTTTTCCTTCACCGTTTTGAGAGTAGTGGTGATGAAATAAATTACACAAAGTAATACGCCTGTCTGGGTTCGAACTCACAACTTACTGTTCGTAAGTCGGGGCCGCCACCTCTGGGCCACCGCTGCTCTTAAGGTTGTATTTACTAACACGATTTGTATTTTTACGATATACATAGGTATATGTTTGTCTGAATGTTAAAAAATGAATGTTATGTTATGTTTTAAAGAACAAAGTGAAAGAAGAATCACTTTATACCATACCAAACTAACAAACCAAACATTAATTAATCGAGAAGTAAACAATAAAATGAGGACTTATAGAATTTTCAAAATCACCTTATAGAACTCAAATGAAGTTGAGCAGGACTCCTAGCAAGGCGCGATGATGGCAAGTCGAGTAAAACGGCGACCGAGTGGCGTCCAGGGACTGGCAAAAGAATTAATGTTGGGCGAGATGGTTAGACGACTTCGTTGTCATCAGTGCAAAAGTCTAGATGAGGCTGGCACAGGAACGTGGAGCTTGGCACCAGCTAAGAGAGGCCTATACCCAGCAGTGGGTGTAGTCGTGCTTTGGATGATGATTATGATGATAAAGAACAATTTAGTACATGTATGCATCTATCGCATTTTCATGAAAATAAGTGCATGGGATATCTAGAAAACCATCTATTTAAAATTTTCAATAACAAATCTATAGGTTCTGTTTTAGTGCGCGCCGTATTCACTACGTAAAATTGTATCACGTTAAGATCAATAAAGAAACATTAGTTTTATAATAGCAGTAAATAGTAAATTACTATAACGTGTAGCAATCCATTATTTTTTCAATTAAACCAGATCGCCAATCAACGCTTGTAATCACTAGATTACTCCATCAAACAGTGTTGAAATAAATCACAGAAAATAATTTTCAATCTGTGACATTTCACAATGAAAGTAGGCATAGTTCCACCTACAAACACAAAGAAAAAAGATCATGCCATCACCGAAATTTTCTCAATTATACCGAATAAAGAACTAACAGTATATCTTAGATAATAATATTTGTACAGGACCACGGTTTAAATTAGCGTCCTAAATAAAGATTCAGATTGTTAGGAAAATGTTGAGCGCCCCTGATTTGGAGGAACATTACAATGGCACAATCTGAGACGCAAACAGTGAGACGTGGAGTGTTGACTGAGCTCTAAAAGGCACAATGTTTTGTACCCCTGACCTGAAACCGTTTTACCTGAGCCAATATATTTGAGGTGGAGCTTGTGAGATGGCTGAATGCCGTTGCTATACATTTTGTATGATTCCGTATCGTTTATTCATTGGTATGTGTCGTGATATCTGACTGAATTAAACGTTAATTATCCACGCACAGTATTCATTTGCAGAAAAATATAAAAAAATATCTACAATTGTGCTCTGCAGTAGAAATACACAGCACGCGTTGTAATACCCTTTTTAACCACATTTTGGTATCTTAGTCGACATTATAAACTGAAATGACTCAAACACATTTCACAAAGTCACATTAGTAGAATTCTCTCCAGATATGGGTTTTTCCTTAAATAGTAAATAATAACAAAATAAATAAATATCATAACATTGCACCTGTACTAGTAATCCCCAGACGCAGAGGTGTACCTAATAGTACACCCACATTTCGCCAGTTATGTTTAGGTCCCATATAATAGGGGGCGAGCCTATTGCCATTAGCTGAGCTGAGAATCAAACCCAGGACCTCATGCTCAGCAATAGCGCTTGCGACCACTGGACCAACGAGGCCTTAAGACATAGTAATAGCATAGGGTACAGTTCCGTCCGAACGGGACTACATCCCTAGACCGCAGCAGAAAAGCCACTCAACGACAGATTACAGACACACCAATGGTCTATAAACGAGGCATTGATAAGTTTACCGAAGATTTTCGGGTCACATCAAAGTTAATAATGCAATGTCATCATACGCCTAACCTTTTCCCAACTATGTTGGGGTCGGCTTCCAGTCTAGCCGGATGCAGCTGAATACCAGTATTTTACATTGAATAATGCAATCATTAGGTGTATTTACTGAATAACTGTAAACATTCATAATTAAAACGATAAAATAACCCATGCTTACAAAATAAACAAACTACTACATTGTAAATCCACAACTACACACTACTACTAGCTGTTAAATTGTAAATCCGTAATTGGCTGTAAGATTAGTTTGTATATTTTAAGATAAAATTTCAAAAAGCTCTAGATTTTGTGAATATTAAATAAATAAAATATATTATCAAAAAAAAAACCTCTTTAACACTGTCATCCGGTGATATGTTTAGTCAATAATAATCAGTAAATAATTAATGAAGTTCCAAAAAACCTTAAACTTCCTACGACCAGCCATTCAAATTGTTCTGGAAACAATAGAAAACAGAGGGGAATGCAACAATTTTCAGTAAACGGGGAACTTTCGTACTCCCCCACTGTGCACTGTGGTGCAATTATTCTGTATGCAACACTATTGTTAGCGGTGTTAAGTCGAGAATTTAATTACGTAATGAACCCTATAATGTAGCACACTTGAGTTAAAAGTTTGAATGATTAATAAATTATGTAATTTTTCGCTTCAGTTTAAAAAAAAATCTTAAATACGCAAAGTACTTCGTGGTCAAGTTTTACAAATGCACAATAAGAACGTAAAACTTGTGCAATTTAGTTTGTAGCATGCTCGCCAGGCGGTTTTATAAAACTACAAAATGCCGCGGTTATGTTACTGCTCTTCGACCTTTCATCAATGAGATAAGATAAGATAAAGATTTATATCATACCACAATATCATTAACATTCTTCCGCCCTTATCCCAATTTATTTGGGGTTGGCGCAGTATGTCGTATTTTTCCATACTTCATTCTAACCACAACATACAGGGTGGAAGGGACACCGACGCGAAAACGGTTACCCGTTATATTTGAATGTCTTTGCGGTTACCCTTCGGAAGCAAATTTAAACAAATTTGTGCACTCGTACACAAATGCGGCTATGCATTTAAAGCTGGAGCAAAATGCTATTCCTCGAAACTTGACGCATAAAATTATCTTATTTGATTGTTGATTTGATTGTTACAACTCAATATTTTATCATATGTCTGTGTTTCTCGGGCAGCAGTCATTCAGAATAATGTTCGATCGTGATAATTACTCTAATTTTATTCTTCCGTTCATACCGATTGATTGTATACACAACCACCATAGTTATTATTAGCCAAACAAGTTATTATGAAGTACCTTTAGCCCGCGGTTGCGCTCGCGTTAATGTAGAATTTGACAATCAAGATTTTTTTTCGAGACCAACGGCTTAACGTGCTTTCCGAGGCACGGAGGAAACTCGGTTTCGTAATGGGTCACCCATCCACGGACCAACTTAGGCAAGGGCGGCTTAACCTCAAGATTGAGCCGAGTTGCCGTTATTATTTAGCTACAGCTCCTTTTTTTAATAAATCCTACATAAACCTCTCTCTCTCAGAGTGGGGGCCCTTGTATCAGACGTGAGAACGCGGGAACGTAGGAGCGATGTGTTTTCATATTCACGTTATAACGAAAACACATCTCTGAGTGATTGTAATCGTCACTTGTGTCACAAAAAAAAACATCATATAAAGATGTAAATTGTGTCTGATGCAAGGCTGAATGTGTTAAACGACTTCTGAAAACCCAATTTTATTTATGACCGATGTTCATTCAGCTCATAACCTAACTAATTCCCCGGGGTCTTACAGGCCAATCTACTGAATTTTATCACACCTTCTAAATAAGAAAGTGCCAGCACACACATTTAATCCTAAAAGCTTACAAACTAATCCACTGACCAATGGTCCATTTTGTGCACAAATCGGTTTATATCGCAGAGGTTGGGGTATCTATTAGTCCCCGGTCCCCCGGGACATGGCGGCCCCCATGTTACCTGTCGGATATTATTATTTTTTTACTTACTTTTCATCGGCATTTTAGGGTTGTGTGCCGAAATGTTCACAACGAAGAATTTAGGCGTCTGCTCTTGTAAATGTAGCGTAGTTTACGAAAACTATTAATCTGTTTTAAGTGGATAAGTTAAGAGTCCGAGTTTTTTGTAATTTAATTATGATGCCCTTATCCCAATTCATTAGGGGTCGGCACAGCATGTCTTCTTCCATACTTCTCTATGACTCGTCATCTCAGCAGACACCTCCTTTCTTGACATATCATTCTTTATTAAGTCAATCAATCGTTTCTTTTATCTTCCTCTACTCTTCTACCCATCCACATCCGTACTCAAAACTTTCCTCACGACATTTTCCTCGTTCCTCCGCATCACATGCGACAACCGATTACCACACAACTTTTCAGTCACCGGCGCCACTTTCAGACTTACATAACCTAAAAAATCCCTGTCACCTACACCGTAAGACAGCGGGAGGCCTATCCTTTTCCCTCACCACGGTAATTACGTAATGCCTATTACTTACACAGCTCTTGTATCAGCTGATAGCCCATATTTAGAGTTTTACCTCAAGAGGACAAAATTAGAAGTATGCGTCAAACCACGTGTGTCGTACGTATTTAAAATTAGAAGATGCTTCTGTAAGTACGTCATAGGTTTTGGTAGAAAATCTTTTTTTTTTTTGCGGAAAATCGTTTGGATCCTGAGTTTAAAAAACCGGTAAAGTGCGAGTGAGACTTGCACAAGGAGGGTTTCGTACGGTATTTTGTTATTAAACTACATATTTACGGTTTTCAGATTTTTTCCTTTACATGTTCTGTAAGGCATTGCTTCTTGCCAAATTTCATTATTTCTAGGTCAACGGGAAGTACCCTATAGGTTTTGATTCTCTTGCGAAATCGCAAAATATGCGACATAAACGGTCATATCTTTTGATCGCGTAGACTACGAAGCTTGATATTTTCAAAGCTGAAAGAAACCGTAGACTCAAGTATTTGATATAAATTTCAACCAGAAAATATTAATTTCATTGACAGACAGACAGACAGACGGAAAGACGGAGAACAAAGTTATTCTATAAGGGTTTCTTTTTCCTTTTGAGGTACGGGACCCTAAAAAACAGAGGGATATGTGTGAGAATGTCATTTGATAAAATCCTGCGATAATATTTTGTACGTAGTAAACATCTGTTTTATGATGGAAAGTTAAATACGCGTAGTCACCAACTGCAACGTGACGACTCGCCGCCGTGGGCAAATTGGCTGAGATATACGGGTTGCGAAAGGCGACAGACGGTGTGTTTGTGGCACAGCGTGGAAGCGGCCTGTGTCCAGCTGTGGGTTGCAATGGGCTGCTTTGATTGACTGTTTTTTTTTTTAATCGGCACGGAGGAAACTCGGTATGTAATGGTGACCACCATTACATACCGAGTTTCCTCCCATCCACCCATCCACGGAACAACCTAGGCAAGCGCAGTTTAACCTAAAGATCGACCCAAGCGGCTGTTACTATTTAAACACAAACTTTTTCCTCACACATCCTACATTTAATCAGAATCAAAATACTTTGTTTCACCTTTACCAAAGCCAGCAACAAACTTATGTGCTCACATTCAAAATGCCACCCACCACAACACTTAGCAACAATCTATTCCAGTTTACGTAATTTTAATTAAAAAATGTACATCTATAGGACTGCGGTTACTGTCTACCTCAAAATAAAGTTGAATTTAATTTTAACCTGATGTCAGCGGCGATTTCCAAAGGGTACATCCCTTATGGATCACTAGATTTGTGGGCTAATGTCTATTCTTCTGCTAAAGTCGGATACCATGAAAATCTGTTGATCTGGATGTTGAAGGAAAGTAGGAAGGCCAACGTCGCCATATGACGTTAATTTACACAGTTTTACATAGGAAAAGTGAAGAAGTGTGTGAGTGTGGGTTTTTTTCATAGTGATTATTAACGGTACGTTATAATTATCACTTTAAAAAAAAGCCGCGGTGTCCCGTAAAAAGACTGATTCGTAAAGATTTGAAAGTGATATCCAGTTTTTTAGGTCCTTTAGCACATACAAGCAAACTGTACCCTTTACGAAGCCGCCAACCAAGCATTCTGTACATCAAACTAAGTAACTCTACGCAAAAATTATTGCTGGGAAACGACTTTATTTTTGGGTGAAAAATTACGTTTTACGGTAGTACTCAATGTAATGCACTTAAAACATTGTGCTGATGGATGCATTGAATAGTAAAGGGGTGGCGGAGCTATTTAAAGTAAAGTTAAAACATAAAAACTTGTATTAAAAAAATACTTGTGAAACAGTTGGAAGTTTAACCCCCAATGTCTCCGTAACTAGAAGGTTCCCAGGTATGGTGGCGGCATCGTTAATGGTATTTTTACATCCTTTTTAGGCATTATTATGCCTGTACTAGACGACTCCAATTAAACCTACTAACTTAATAGCAGGCATTAACAGAAGAAGCATTATTCAATCCGAATGAGTTTCTTTATGTCGCGGTCGGTAACATGTTGACAACTGTTCTACAATTATAAGTATCGCGGATATAATTTTAAAGTCTTACAAAATCAAAATCATTATCAATATCCTGCCTTTATCCCAATTTATTATTATAATATTATGATTCTTAGAGGGGTTATTGATGTTCCCGATCTGCATAGTGACATCTGCAATCTATTTGTCCCACACAATTACTGTCGTGGCAGGAAACACCGCTTACTGGCTGTTCCAACTTGCCGTACTGTTGCACACTCCTAAGTCACCTATTCCTCGGACATTAGCCGCTATTAACGCTCTCCTGAACTCAAACACAGATCTTGATATGTTTGCGGATGAATGGAAGGTGATCCTGTCAGAATGTTTGAATTTTTGTGAGAAGAATGCATGACTGTGTTAAATAAATTATATGTTTAAATAGAGTAATTGGCTTCGGCCATTCTATTTAAATAAATAAATAAATTATATCTTCTTTTATACGTCTCTATTACTCGTCATCTCATCAGACACTTTCTTTCTTGCTATATCAACCTTTATATTGTCCACCCATCGTTTCTATGGTCTTCCCCTACTCTTATATCCATATTCACACATTTAAAGTCTTACAAAATATGTTCACTTTATTTCCAAACGGGTAATTAAATTCAATTTTAAAATCGTTTTAAATTACGTTACATTTACTTTCCGCGTACGTACTAAAGCCACAAAACAGTCGAACACGGTAAACTATTTAATTGGCAATCGGCACTAAACTGTACAGAGTGCTCGTTTCGCTGGCACGCATCATTTCCTTGTAAATTACCAAGTAATTACTACCCTTCCTCACTATGTAGCGTCTTAATAGGTTGTCTTTTACATGTAAGTGGTATTGCCATTAAAAAAAAGACAGCCTGAGGGAAAAATAAACCTATGATTGCAAAGATTAGTTTAAAGAAAACAAAGTAGTATAAACCTCGTAAAGTTGGGTCTTGAAATAATGGAATAATAATGTTTTTTTTTTATCTTATTTAAGTTGGATGACAATGCATGGTTAGCTAAGTGACGTCATTCTCAATTAAATATGGCGGACTCCCAAAGATGGCGGACTAGATATTTTTATGCATTCCCATGATATGGGTATCAAATGAAAGGGTTTGCTGAAAAACGAGAAAGCGAGATTTCTATTTATTTGTATTATAATACTAGCTCATGCCCGCGGCTTCGCCCGCAGGTTATAAACAAATCCGTGCAGTAGTTTTCGCGCGAAAGAGTAACAAACATCCATCCATCCGCGCAGAATTCTCCAAATCCAAAAATAGCATGGTTGAAGTAATAATTATCATTGATAATAATTAATTAAACCTTGATAATTATCTTGATAATAATAAAATCAACAGTCGCACTTTCAGCCGGTCTTTATTCTGCCATTATCTCTGTCAATATAACACTAAGCTAACAATTTTTTTACTGTAAAGCCATTTGAAAGTCAAATCGTCTGCGATTCTTTACGCAAGTTGTTTTTTTTTTAATAAATCTACTTTGTCAACTATAATGTTGAGCTAGACCCACGTGGGTGAAATATCTGCATTGAATAAGAATACAAGTCTGGATGTCAAAATAATAACAAATATTCGATATAATCACCATCGACAATGAAGGTATGTCGTGAGTGAGTGACATTGCGAGAACTTGTTGGATTATCAACCTTCGTCTCGGTACCTAAAGGTGAAAATCTCATACCACGCAAATGTGTCTGGTGTCATTTCAAAAACATTCGATATTTTTGTTTTTTTAAATAGCCGTAAAAGTACCATGCGATGAAACGTCAGAACAATAGGAATCCATAGACAATCGACGATTTTTAAGAAATGTTTTGAATACGATATTAAAACCACAATAATATGACCTACTTAAATTCTTAAATTAGAATTACTGTAGAAAAATTACCATAAAATATACGTTTCAAAATAAAGACTTTATGACAATGGAATACTTATTGAAATAGAAGCTTCTCTGAACAAAAACATTGATGATGTTTACAAATCCTTGACAAGAAAGATATTATTAGACGAACCTTATTTTTTAAAATAAGTTCGACATGGAAAATTTCAGTGGGTAGTCACTATGCCAAAGAAACAAACAAGATTTGAATATCGTCATTTCTTTGACCTATATGTACCTGTGTGGCCTAATAGTCATTTTATTTTTATTTTAAACCAATATTACTATTTCGCGCCTCTATATCGATATAGTCATCGTATGTATGGGATTTTGTTTTAAACATGACCAGACGCAGCTTTCGTGGTCGACTGTACATGATCAGATTCTCTACCAGAAAGGTGCAGTTGTACACACAGCGGCATATGAAGCTGTATTTTTCCAGTATAACTTAGCCTTTTTTTTTTTTGGTGGGTGGGAAATCATCAAATGGCCCCTCCCGCTCTGGGTGGAGCGGAAGGGAGTGTCAGACTCTTACTGACTAAAAACCACCCATGTTCCTTCTTTGGCCCTTTATGTTCCAGGGCCGCGGTATCTCTTTCGAACAGTCCCGCAGCCCTGGCAGAATATAACTTAGCCTCACTTTGTATAGATTTTCTATACAATGAGAGATCCGCATAAACTGGTTTTGTATAGCTTGATTGGCCATTGTGAGTACGTCTCACGTCACTTTGTGTAATAATGTATTTGACCACTATTGCATTGCTCTAAAAATGACGGAGGAAGACACAAAAAATTCGAAGGCATGTGACATTTACCAACCCGTACCGGACGCGCGTGATGGATTATGTCCCACTTCCTCCCAAAGACTTGAGGAGGCTTGTGGCCCAGTCGTGGGACCGATAAAAATGATTATGCTAACAGAAAGTTCAGTAATATACTAAACTATAAATATATATAATTCTATCTATATATATTTTATTATTAAGATTTGAGAGCTTTGTAGTTGTCCTATGGTGAATGCTGCACTGTTATGATATTTTTATCGTTTCACATTAATGCTCAGTATATACTGCTTGGTGTACCAAATAAATAAACTGCACAAACAAAGAAGTCATTATCCATCCATAGTCCATCAATAGTCCGATAACATCGTTATCATGACATGTATCTTCAGGCAGCACCTGGTCCCCTACCTCGCAAACTTGCAGTGATTATGCCACAGAATGAAGTTGTGCAACTCCATTACAAGTGCGATATTGTTAGTTGGTACAAGCAGACAACTACATTGTACCAAACCTACTCGTGTTAGATTTAAAGTTTTAGAAGTTCATGATTTGGGAATTAAAGTGGTATGAAGTTTATCTTTCTGGATTCGCTGGATAATGTCGAAAAGTTTTATTGTGAGCAACATTTTAGTTGGATACACGTGGGTTTGATGTCGTGTTCTTGCGATTTTGAAGTAACTCGTCTTCTATAAGCTTATAAAAAAACCGGCCAAGTGCGAGTCGGACTCGCGCATGAATATTTCCGTACCATCGTAGTAGGAGAGCCCCCCCTAATTTTTATTTATTTTTATTATTTGTTGTTTTAGCGGCAACAGGAAAACATATTCTGTGAAAATTTCAATTGTTTACCTATTACGGATCATGAGATACAGCCCGCTGAGAGACAGACGGACGGACAGCAGAAGTTAAGTAATAGGGTTCCGTTCGTTACCCCTCGGGTAGGGAGAGAACCTCACGTCCCAGCTGCCGCGGGAGAAGCACCGGGCGTCGGGGGCCACGTCGTGATGGCTCTCGGCCACCGTAGGCGCGGGCCTGTGGACGGTGAGTAATGGGTTAGCTCGCCGTCCGTCCGTCTTATGACGACAGGCCGTGTCGACGGCGCGTTCGTGTTCCACGCGCGCCTCAAAGAGATGTCAGCAATGATGAGGGGCCAGGGCTGCGGGACTGTTCGAAAGAGATACCGCGGCCCTGGAGCATAAAGGGCAAAAGAAGGAACATGGATGGTTTTGAGTCAGTAAAAGACTGATACTCCCTTCCGCTCCGCCCAGAGCGGGAGGAGTCATTTGATGATTTCCCATCCGAAAAAAAAACCCCTCGGGTGTGGAACCCTAATAAGTGCCTACGTATTATGAGATTCTGAGTTCGCATTTCTTTAATTTCAAAGCCTGCTAACAAAAATATTTTTTAGAAAAGATAACTTTAAAACCTATGAATACATAACTTTTTGTTTAGGTACCTTGTACGTACGACGACCAATCAAGTTATATAATAATGTATAACCCGTATAATCGGGTCTCTCTTTGTACGGATAATCTATTTAAAGCGAGGCCATGTTATACTGGATACTTGTACCTTGATTTGCCGCCGTGTCTACGTCTCTATGCCCACCATAACTGCTCGATATGCGTCTACAATCCTGGCGATGAATCTGTTAATCGCCCCAATTGCTCAAGAGCCATTTCTTGATATGTTTATGAGTAGCAGTAAAGCTTCACTTGATTGTTGCATAAGTTATTTGGTTAATGTTAAGTTGTTGGCATGTGAGAAAATATGTTTATTAATAAATAAATAAATTACGAGAAATCATCAGTTTTGAGTACAAATAAACGAGAATGATCATAAGATAAAATGAAGACTTAAAACCTATTGATGGACTGTGTGAAGATCAATGCCCCAAAAATATGATGAGCTGACCAGAATAAATAAGGATAAGAGCGAACGATAATGATAAAAATATTAATTTGAACAATCACCAAGTAATATAAACGTCATTTCTTCATTCGCCATGAATTCATAAAATCAAATATAATAAATCTTCCAAAGCCAAGTTCATTTTACGGTTGGGTCATAGACATTCTCAAAGTTGCCCCTAACAATCAGATAGCTAGATAATTTATACGCTGCCCTACCGACACCGGTATTGGTACTTTGTGGCACTTGGACTTTCAGGAATTAAATGCTGAAATGGATTTTGATTTTATTATGGACGAAGATATTTTAAAAGGGAGTCATTTAGTTACATTTTAAAGCAATTTTCAAATCAAAAGTGAGGTTAGGATAAAGATTGCAGAGATCGAAGAATGGTCACAAAGCTACAAATCATAATATTAACTGCATATGTGCCCATTTGCAGAATTTTAACGTGATTCATATTATTATTCTATTATGATTCTGTTGAAGCGGCCGTTTTATACCCCCTGTGTGCCTCAGCCAGAAGTGACGAGGAGGAACACGGTGTTGATTTAGTCAGTAGGAATCTGACAGACTCCTCCGCCGTGGGGCCGGTGGAGGACATCCATTGAGGATTTCCACAAGTAAAAAAAGGATAGGAGAGACTGCAGATAATGTGATCTCTCAAGTACAGTATATACTAAAAGTCAATGATTGATGACGTTTATTTTGTAGACCAAAAATAGATATAAGTAAGATAACAGCTCTTTTAACACGCTCACTTCGTTAGTCCGATTTGATGACTTTCAGTTGGTGCGGCATGGGGTCTATAAACCTAACATATGAAAATAAAGGGATTAAATATAATGACTACTAAAAAATACTTTGAGATCCTAAGTAAGATCCCTTACCAAAAAAATATATTAAACACCAAAAATAGTGTATGATCACCAAATCTTACTGAGCAAATTAATGCGCTATTGTTGCCTAAATAAACCACTATGATTGCCATAAATCTTAGCTTAAATCAATAACAAGTAAATAAAATTAACCAACTCTTTAATTAATCTATTAATATGACAGTACATGTATCATGTAGTGTTAAATTGCTTTATAATAAGGAACTAATGTTTTTTTTTTGTATTTATCTGTGGAGGCTTGTAATTAGCAATTTAGTTATATATTTTTGTTATTAAAATGTTATTAGTCTGTAAGCTTTCCTAAAATGTAAAAATAAAATAAATAAATAAAATGAACGCATATTACTAAATAAAGCAGGTATACAGTAGTGTAATAGTAACAGTATAGTGTAGTAAGTATAGTAGCAGAGTAGTGTATAGGTAGTATAGTAGTGTTCATTCTCTTTATTTTCTCTTAGCATAAAAACTCCTCTTAACACACGGACCTCACTAGCTCAACTAGCATGAAATCTAGTGCGGCAATCGGGTCATCGGTTATCGGGTCATTTAGAACCGATGAACGCACTAGACGTAAAAAATTTTGCTTCAGTCGACATAGGCATATCTCAAACACATTAACCAATTAAATTATTGTATTTGCACCGTTTGAGGTTTTCAGCACCTGCAGCAGGCACCCCGGCGCAGCCCACTGTGCTAGGAAGATGGGATGGCGCAAGGGTGTCGACGCAAGTTGCGTCCCACTCCAAAGGCCTACTCAACTTCCATGGCAGTATGGTCATACCATCTGGTCTCTTCCCATCGACGTGTGCCAAGCCATTGGGTTCTAAGACAGCTGGCACCCCGGCGGTGGCAAGAGCACGACGGATGAGATCATTAATGCTAGTTAAAATAAACCTGGTCATTAGAGAATAGCCGCTGTTTTCACCAAATTGGAATTTAAATAAAATACGATACATTTTGTGCCGTACAAATAATGTTATAATCAAACGTTATTTATAATTACACAGAGTATTCATTTTACTTGTGTGTTTTGTACCAATTAAAATTCTATTCCTATATATGATTAACAGGATATCGACTTTCATGTGTAATTATTTTCCTTTTAATTTTTGTGAAGCTGAAAGGTGGGTATTTCCGTGATTTTCGTTGCTAAAATTGTGTGATTGTAACACAAATGATCATAACAAGGGTAAAAAATAAAACTGGGGGAAATATCTTCTAATTACATAATATAACTTCACGCCTGTAATCCCCGAAGGGTTAGGCAGAGGGTGTACCGTAATAGTACTGCCACATTTCGTCAGTTATGCTTAAGTTCAATGTAATAGGGGGCGAGCCTACTGCCAAACAACCGGGCACAAATCAAGACTCCGTGGCTGCTACTAAGAAAATTCCTGATAGAAAAACCCAATCACTACATAGTATAAAACAAAGTCGCTTTCTCTGTCCCTATATCTCTATGTATGCTTAAATCTTTAAAACTACGCAACGGATTTTGATGCGGTTTTTTTTAATAGATAGAGTGATTGAAGAGGAAGGTTTATATGTATAATACATGCACCCGTGCGAAGCCGGGGCGGGTCGCTAGTAACATTATAAATTTTTATTATTATATTATTTTATGTATGTTTTCTAATTCAAGCCAAAGTTTGACTGGCAGAGAATGCCTTGTGGCATTAAGTCCGCCTATGAACCACTATTGTACATGAAGTTTAAATAAATTAACATTATAGGGAATTGACCCCAGGACGTCATGCTCAGCAGTGGCGCTTGCGACCACTTGACAAACGAAGCAATGAATACAGAGTCAAAGTTATGTTAAATTGTGTTATTACAACACTTAAACAAATACTGAAAATAACCTTTAATTTTTTTTTTTTTTAAATACGAGTTGTTTTTACAACGAAATTCGTTGTTCCTGCACAGTCCACCTACGTATGGGACTAATTCGAGTTAGTCGTCCAACTTGCTCTTTGTTCAACATTTAGTGTCAGTTCCAACATCGTACAATTAACAATGGGGTACATACGTACCCCAACTCGGTAGGTACAAGTGGGTACGAATGTACCCCACACAGTTGAATATCACTGCAGTAATTCCCAAGGAAGAGAATAATGTTGTACACCCACATTTCGCTGATTGTGAATTAGATCCCTTGTAATTGTAGGCCAGTCTGTGGCCGTTTATTGAAGAGCATTCCATCCCAAAAGCGGGGTCTAGACCAAGAGGAATCTTGGATAATCTTGATGTATTTAGTTACGAATTGTTCTGTCTAATTATCAAAAAAAAGATGCTGGTGAAATATACAACGTGTTTTTCTTACATCACATAAATCTAGGGTTATATTCTATAAGTTGAAATAATACAAAAAGTCCTAGAATATCATCATCTAGTCTTTTCCCAACTATGTTGGTGTCGGCTTCCAGTCTAACCGAATACAGCTGAATACCAGTATTTTACGTGGAGCGACTGCCTATCTGACCTCCACAACCCAGTTCGATCTAGGTAATACGATAGCCCTAAATAATAAAAAGTCCTAGAATATGTGTTCCAAAAATGCAGTTTCGAAAATATCATCAATCTGTCGATGTGTTTAGATATCTTTTCATTGATAAATACGAGTTATTTATTAATTTTCATTAAAACCAATCGTTCATATTTAAAACTAAGAAAATGCGACATTGTCATATTTCAAGTAGGGTGTATGAAAAATGAAAAAAAAACCAATGTAAATAAAAAATAATTCATTTGCCAGTTGATGCTTTGATATGGTCTCATTCATACCCTAGAGTTATGGCATATAAAAAACACCTTGTATAACCTCCTCCTTTTTTTTAAGCCGGTTAATAAGTCCGGTAGTATAGCTGTAGTCGGACTCACCGTTGAAGAAAAACAGCCATAATTTGTTAAAACCATTTTCACCATCTATTTTCATATCATCGTAAATGGAATCAGCCCCCGCGCTCGCACTGGGCTCACGTAATAGATTACAGCCCACTCGCCGGGATGACGCTTGCATCCCAGCAGTGGGAACTTGAGCTGTCTATGCTTTCGTTATTACGTTCTGCAAAAACTCTAGAATTCTAGAGAAGCAGAACTATTTTTTTTTGAAAAGTTTAATTTATGAAGGCCAAGCGGTAAAATCTACCTGGAAACACAAATAATTTTGTAATAACTGACCTGTTTGACCTGTAATGACTGACGGCACGGTTGGCGCAGTGGTCAAGCGATTGACTGCTGCGCTGCATGTCGCGGGTTCGATTCCCGTACGGAACAAATATTTGTATGCATTTACAAAAAAAAAAAAAAAAAAAAAATGTATATAGGTATGTAGTTTATCAGCCATCTAGTTACCATAACACAAGCATTAGGTTGCTTAGCTTGGGACTAGATGGTGCTGTGTGAAATGTCCAGGGATATTTATTTATATTTATTATTTTGTTTACTGCACATACAACGCAAACAGACTTTTTCTATTCTCTTATATCTGGCTATATTCTACTCTGTCAAGAAATTACCGGGAAACGACCAATAATACACAAAATGTTAGTTATCCATCCAAAGTTGTTTAATCGCCTTCAAAGTATGCTCCTTATGAAACGATACACTTACGCCAACGAATAATCCAATCATCAAAACATTTTTTTAACGCTTTTTCCGGAATTGAGTTCAGTGCTCGCCGCGAATTCTCCTTTATGTCTTCTACCGAATGAAAACGGCCGCCACGAAGTGGTAATTTGAGTTTAGGAAAAAAAAGAAGTCGGCTGGAGCCATATCTGGTGAATAAGGTATCAATGGTATTTGTTGAGTTTTTGGTAAAAATTCGTTCACTATGATAACCTTGTGTGAAGGCGCATTATCGTGGTGCAAAATCCAAGAATTTTCTTGTCTATTATGAAATTGCAATACACACTAGATAATATGATCTAACTAAAAACAGCACTGTATTTAATCTAAATAACAGATGCAACTCAAACTCCGCGCCTAAATGCATAACAGTTGTGCCAACCTAACAAGAAAAAAAAAACAAAGAATTGAATTTGGAACCATAAACAAATCATCATTCCCGATACTTTTTTGACTGAATGTAAGTACATATTTGCTTCAATTTACCAGTAGCTTCGTAATAAAATGCCTGTCTCCCAAAACATCAGGAACATTAGTTGAAAGGATTTGTAGGAAACTTATCGGTAAGGTCAAGACGTTCGAAGGGATTTCGAGATCGATGTCAGTGATATAATGCATTCTAACTGATTGAAATAGCGGGAAGTTAGGACCTTTCAGTTTCGATCCTTACTACAACGGGAAAGTATTATACAAGGCGTAAACGGACCCTTCACGATGCCAACCAAGCATTCTGTACATCAAACTAAGTAACTTTACGCAAAAATTATTGCTAGGAAACTACTTTTTTTTGGGGTGAAAAAACACGTTTTACGGTAGGACGAAATGTAACGCACTCAAAACATTGTGCTGATGGATAGATTGAATAGTACGGGGTGGAGTATTTAAAGTAAAGTTATAGCAATAAAAAAATAAAATAAAAACTTGTGAAAAAGTTGGAACTTTGACAAATATTGCAATGACGGGGAAAACAAGTGCTTTCGGCCCTTGTTAAAGGTACTTTTACACCCATTATATAGATGGAACTGCCGCTTTGGTCCAGAGTCCAGTGGCCTTGGGGATTTGGGTTCTCCCCCCAGACTGGGCAGTGTACTTATGTTTTCCGATGGTTTTCAGTATCAACTCAGAGATTGGATTAATGACAGTAAGTCCGTCGTCTACAAAATGAGTTTTAAACATAACTCAAATTCTAAAAAATGTCATAACTCAAATTTTAAGATATTTGGATGTCTCTACATACATTCCTGCCTGCCCAACGCTTTGAAATTTACAGGAGAGATGTTATGTTAATTTGTTAGCGGTTGGCCCAATTGATTAAACGGTAACCTCTGTCTTTTACTTTATCAATTAGACTCAGAAATTGGACTGGTAGACTTCAATATAACCTTTGCTTACTAAAAGATGAGCGAGAAAAGTTTTTCTGAGTCTAACTGATATCATGTTCAATTCATACTAATATTATTCAAGCGAAAGTTACTCTGTCTGTTTATCTGTTACTTTGTCACATTTTAGCGGCTTAACAGATTCCGATATGGCTTACAGGTAGACCACGAGATGGGATAATCCATCTCGTGGTCCAGGTAGACCTGGACCTACCTGGGTCTACCTGGACCACGAGATGGGTACAAAGAATAAATTATTTTTATGCCGGTAGTATGTTTCCGTGGTTTCCAAACTCCAGGTACCAACAATATGTACAGGCTAAACTACTAAGAATACAAAAAAAAATGAGGTATTTTAAAAATAGAACACTAATTTCGAACTCATTTACCACGAAAATAACATTGCATTCTGCCCCAAGTCCTAACAATAAACAAAATAGTAGAAAGGCAGTGTTGCACCAGCACAATACAAATTCGAAGTCACATAGCCAATTAGTTTAGTTGAATAAATGGAACATACGACAGTGGCGACATCTAGGAACAAAGTCACAAGGACACTCGACACTAGTCCAAAACGTGGAATTGAAAAATTACACTTCTGATGAAGGTTGATTGTGATACTAAGTGGTTTATTCTACAAAGAATTTGGACACCCCTTTTTCATCCGTGAATGTTGATAAATGGATAATTTTCTCAAGAAACAGCCGCTTTTTTGTGTTTTCTAATTATCATCACATCATTCTTCGGCCTTTATCCCGATATTTATGTTGTGGCCGGCGCTACAAGTCTTTCTTCCATACTTCTCCAAAATCACTACTGCCCATTCCCACGGAGTTATTTTTTATGAAACCCTAAATTTTATTACACTGTTGGACAGCGCCGAACATCGAAAATGATATTGAGGCGTTTATTGAGTCGTAGGAAAACAAGTAGACCATATCTAATTTCTGTTCGGCTAGGCAGATGATGATGATGTGTGGTGGTAATTTCAAAAGACAAATTACTACAGTGGAAACACATTATTGGAACTGGGAATAACACAAGTGAGAGAAAGTGATTCTCTCACGACACCGCTCGTCCGCGCGATCTGGCGGAGGCGGCGTAGATTTGTATACCGGTGCGCCGCGCAGAGAGGCGGCGGTGAGCAGCGCTCGTCCGCGCGGTCGGGCGGTGTATGTGTATTAGGTATCAACGGATTTCATACAAGCCAATACATAAAATCCACTTCACCACCAAACCGCGCGAAAAGCCGTGTCGTGTTCGAATCAGCGAAGTAAACCCAATGACTTGTACTTCACGATGCGACGTTGTATCGTGTTAATGTGTACGAGCCCTAATCCCACATTTACTGCGAAATTTCTAACGGGACCATAAACACTTTTCCCAACACAAGCATGGAACCCACCCACTTTGAATGAAGCACTACTCTATTAATTGTAATTAAACTTGACCTAAGCTTAATGCCTAATTAACACAAAATCCTGAAATAAATAAATTGCCATTTACTTCAACCTTCTCCTGCGCGTAATTTTATCGTAATTAAACCTGATCGTGATCGCAATGTAAATCTTTTAGTTTGATTATAATTTTATTTAAATGTGAAAGGGTTGAGTTAAGTCTAGACTTCGTTTTATACTAAACAGGGCGGAAGGGACACCGACGCGAAAACGGTTACCACGTATTCAGTACATCATTCTGAGCCCCCACATATAAATTTTACTACGGCAATTTAAAAAAAAAGAAGCTGTTCCATACATTTTGACCGTGTAGGTAGGTATTGCAGTTTTGTACGAAACAACTGTAATTATGTGGGGGGGGGGGACTTTCAGAATGATGTACTGAATACGTGGTAACCATTTTAGAGTCGGTGTCCCTCTCACCCTATATAGCCTAAAACGAAGTGTATTGTTCTTCTGAAATGAGCAACAGATCTTGATACGGTGTCCACCATCATTTATTTCGGAAAGAATAAGCAATATAATATAAGTATGGAATGCTTTATATTTAAATTAGAAATAACGACACGATTGGCGCCTGTCGTGGGTTCGATCCCCGCACAGAACAAATATTTGTATGGCCTACAGATAGTTGTTCCGGGTCTGGCTGTTTGTGTATGTGATTTTAAATGTTTATAAACGCACCCACGATACAGGAGATATTCCTAGTGTGGGGATTGGTTTAAAAAAAAAGGTGACTTCTACTGTTTGTGCAAACTGGCCTCCAGTTTTAACCTTAGGTAGGTTTAAACTGGAGGCCAGTTTGGAGGCTGCTAAGTCGTATAGTACTGATTCCTCAATGATTTTGAACATAACGTACTGCAATAACACTCTTGCTCTGTTTCTCCCTCTAGCAAATGACAGTTCTGAGCGACTGAAAAGGATCTATAGGAGCATGGATAATGCGATTCCGTGCTGCTAGATGTGGCGCTATCCTAAGACTTCTCATCTAGGCAAAATCACTTCATTTCTACTGATAAAGGATGTTTTCATCCAAATACAAAGCGCAACGACAAATTGTTGCTTATTTAGCGCAACATTATGCATGCACATAATTTCTTGTTTGTTACATTTAATTATCATGTACATTTATTATAATAAAACCGCATTTCATTTTAATTCTCTCAACTATATTTTATGTAAACTCAAGCTTTTATATTCATTTATGAAGTTGTTTTTTTGATTGGTTAAACAATATTTTAAATATGTATGTGTTTATATTCGAAGCCGAGCTTTTATTTATTCAGTTCGGTTATTGGGTCAGAATGTAAGAGAATATTTTATTATAAAATGTTCAGGTTTCACACTAATTGACGAAATGTATTAAAAATCCTGATGGAGGAGTTTGCATAATTGATTAATTTATTAAAGAAGAGAATTATGAAATCTCTCGTTTGATGTCTTTGTTGTCTATCTGTCTAGTTTCCTCCCTTTTTGGTCTAGTTTTCGCAAGCACTACTGCTGGGCATGGGGTTTGATTCCCATGTGTGGCAAAGTATTATTGGGCTATTTCATCATGAATTTGGGATTTTCGGTTGATAGCAATATGCTAGGCTCTATTACATGGTACCTAAAGATGTCTGGTGAAATGTTGGTGTACTATAGGGGACAACTCTTTCTAACCTGATCCGGGGATTATAGATATAAGGTTTGTGAAAATATTACAGCACAAGATTTTCACCAAAAAATACTAATGATATTTTAACTATCAAAAACCAAAACAATGTCACAATCAGCAATAGGAATATAATTATCTATGGAGGGTGTTAATTGACATAAATTAAACGTGAGACAAATTAATACACCGACGCATGGTTTATTTTTAGCCCTTAATAACTTCGTCATGAAGACGAAAATAGAATCACTTTATTATCATCTTCTTACCCTGGTATGATGTACGTACCACGTTACTTGGGGTCGGCGCAACACGTTTTATTATTCCATTCTCCTCTGTCAACAGACTCGCTATTCATTTACTCCCTTTTCTTTCCCTCACAAAATCCTTCCAACCTTCCTCTGGTGTTTCTCTCCCTCGCCATCCATCAACATTTATTTTATAAACATCACCATTCACTACAGTTAGGAAACACGTAGAAAAATATTTACTTAATTTTAAGAATTTATTCATACTATGTCTATTCAATCTATAAGCATAATTAGCCTATAATGTTCCCACTGTTGGGAAACACGGCCTCCTTTCTATGAGAGGGAATGGGCTATAATCCACCACGCGGGCCCAGTGCGGGTTGGTAGATGTCACATGTCTTCGAATTTTTGGTTCTAGGACATGCCGGTTTCCTCACGATGTTTTCCTTCACCGTTTTTGAGAGCAGTTGTGATGAAATAAATTCCAGAAAGTAATGCGCCTGCCTAGGTTCGAACCCACGACTTACTGTTCGTAAACCGGGGCCGCCACCACTGGGCCACCGCTGCTTTCAATCTATGGGTGGTAGTAATTATAGATTAAAAAATCGTTCCTATTTATGTTACATTTACACCGCACCGTCGTGCTAGTGAGTCGGGTTATTTGTCGCAGACTTGTGACTTCGATAAACTGTAAATTACAAACACAAATACATCACTCATTAATCTATTAATCCGTTATTACTGACAGCCCTAATCCGCCGCAAACCGGATCGAACCAGTTTCCACTTGACCGCGGTCACTGAGACCGCTTCAAGAATTTGCGTTCGAACTTCGAATGTGGCATTTATAGGGAATGTCATGAATATTTTGAATAACGACAGCAGTTTGGGGTTATATCGTCTATTCCCTTGTTTTATAAGTTATTTATTTATTTTTATTGGTGTCTTCGTTTTGTTTGATTTTCTTAGTATTGTGAAAAGATCTTTTTTCTTCAATGGCGCTGGTTTTAGGATTGTTTGGGAAAGAATAGTAAATGTTTAAAGGGGGGGGGGGGTGTGTTTTGTTTATTTATAGTTTACAGGCTATTGAAAAACATGCGGGGCAAACTATTTGTTAAACTAATTGCGCAGTCGTTTTTTTTAAATGTCGTAAGGGAATTTAAATGTAAGTACGTCATTTGTCCACCTTTGAAATGCATAGAATAACACAATACGTAGGGAGATTGTATTAACAATTATAAATTAATAATAAATTAACATTATTATATTAATTTTGACAATTTTATTTTTGATTTATCAGAACTTATATATTTTATTTGTGATATATTATTTATGACACCACTTGACATACAATTTTTAAAGATAAAGATAAAGATAAAGATGCATTTATTTGTATAAACATGTGTGACATAGTACATAGATATGCACATATGGATGGAAATGAGTTTAGATAGCTGGTTCAACATGTTTTGCCATATTCGGCGTACAAAATTGTTTATAACTGAATTGGAAATTACAAATTAAACAAAAAATAATTTCATATAGTCAAAATTCAATCAAATCAAATACATATTTACAGTCAATACAAAAATATGGTCAAAAAAGAATAATTAAAACAATAAAATTAATAAAAATAAAATCGCATATTAAATTATTTAAATTCAAAATTTCAATACATAATAATTATAGTCAATACAAAAATATGGTCAAAAAAGAATAATTAAAACAATAAAATTAATAAAACTAAATTCACATATTAATTAATTATGTATATAAATTCAAAATTTGTCATTCAAAAACTCAGTAACATTATAGTATACCTTACTAATAAGCAGTTTTTTAAGTTCTCTTTTGAATGAATTAATATTCAATGTCTTAAGGGAATTGGGTATTTTATTGTAAATTAATGGGGCCATGCACACTACACTTTTTTTTAAAAATGCTGTTTTAGCGGAAAGTGATTGCACCCAAAGTCTGTATTTCTCACGTCTATTTCTACCAGTATTATTAACCAGAAGGGGAAACAAATTAGGATTGTTTTTTACAAATAGCGATATTTCTAATATATAAAGTGACGGAAGTGTTAGAATTCTGTGTTGCATAAACATTGGTTTGCAACTGTCAGTAGTTTGCAACCCAAACATAGCCCGTATACAACGCTTTTGTGCTTTGAACGCAGTGTCCTTCAGAGTTGAATTGCCCCAGAAAATTATTCCAAATCTTAACACTGATTCAGCAAGCCCGTAATATGCTGTAAGTAAAGTATCTGCATTAACAGTCGGCGCCAACTTATAAAGAGCATATGACGAAGTACTAATTTTTTTACAAAGTTCATTAATGTGAGTTTTCCAATTTAATTGCTTGTCAATGATTAATCCCAAGAATCGCGCTGTTTCTACTTCTTGTATTATATTATCCTTGTATACTAAATTAAATTTTGATGTATTATGTAACTTTTCTCGTTGTCTAAAATGCATAATGTTTGTTTTACTAAGATTAATTTTCAAATTATTATCATTAAGCCAGGTAATTATAGAATTCAATGAATCATTAGCATCAGAATGGTAGTTAATCATATTTTTAGGTGCAATGGTTACAGTACTGTCGTCAGCGAACAATGACATGGGTTCCTTAGTTGCATTTGGTAGATCATTAATGTATAGAAGGAACAAAGGAGGGCCTAATACACTGCCCTGGGGAACACCATACGAAATGTACCGTTTATCAGAGGAGTACACCTGTTCCCTTTTAGTTTTAATATTAAATTTTGATATTTGGGTTATTTGTTGGCGGTCTGATAAATATGATTTTATCAATTCAAGGACATTCCCTCTTATACCATAAGCCTCAAGTTTATCTAGCAGAATATTATGGTCTACATAATCGAAAGCTTGTGACATGTCACAATAAATAGAACAAACAGGTAAAGATTTGTCAACTTGTGAAGAAACTACGTATAAAAAGTCATAAACTGCCATATTGATGTTTTTATTTTTTCTGAAGCCTTTTTGCTCATCACATAGGATTTCATTTCGGTCTAAGTAGCTATTTATTTTACTGTAAATATATTTTTCAAAGATTTTTGAGAATACCGAAATTAGTGCTATAGGTCTGTAGCACTATGTTATGTGTTATGTTTTTGTTTTTGTTTTGCTTTTTGAATTATTGTAATTATAAGATGCTATTTGACATTGTAAAATAATATTAAATAATAAATTCTAAAGTAATTAATAAAAAACAATTAATAAAAATAAAATGAAATGAAAATGTAAAATTAAGTAAAACAGTAGATAATAATTAGGTATTGAAACATTTAATGTCAAGCTGTATTATGTTAATCTTTGTTAAATTTAGTTCTTTTCTTTAAATTGCATGTGATTAAAAATATATAGTACTGCATGACTAAGTTATTGAAAGACTTATAAAAGTGTAATATGTTAAATTTTGGGAAATAAACGGCTTTATTATTATTATCTCTTTATTCTCTTTATTATTATTTGACATTGTAATATGATTATTATTATGTTTTAAGCGCTTTGGTAAAAAACTGTTAGCTTAGAATGTATTTCTGAATAAATAAATGAAATATACTGTGTGGTGGTGCTTATTAGAGCAATATTTTTGAGTTGTTTTGTTACTTAGAAAGAAAACAAGCTTTTTTGACTTTCACAATTGAAGACCTAATTTGTATTTGTCCTTGAAGCAAATATCTTGATTTAAAAAAAAAAAAAAAACTATGTTACAAGTGACCTTCTCATTAAATTCCTTTGTTTGTTTTTACTAGAGAAAAGTCTTTTATGACCTTTTACAATAGAAAATTGTATCAAAATCAAAATAGTTTTCTTATATTTTTAACAAATAGGTCATGTTGTAATAAGGCGTCAATTCTAAAGAAAATAATTTGCAAAAAAATACATGTTCGCTAATTATTTTGACCATGTAATACGAAACACGAAGTTCCCAAATCAACAAGAAATAAAAAAAAAAGGAAAAAGGTCTGATATCATTATCACGTCTGTCTATTGTTTGTCGGTAAAATGAAAAGACGCGTTACTGAAAAATCAACCTACTCGATGTCCGTCTTAATCCAGTCACAGAGCTTTATGTTTTTAACCGTATGGCCAATTGCGATTTTCACACAATACAACATCAACAATGAACTATGGCCTCTATCATAGCTTATAATAAAAAGAAGGTAAACTACAACGGTTTTAGTTGTACGGAACCGTAAATGCACGATTACAACTCCACTTTGCCGGTGTAAGTATAATTTTAAAACCACACACTGAAAGATAATATTGATTTAATTAAGTAAGAGCAATTTAATTAATGTTCTAAAATTTTGAAGTCTCTTTATTTAAAAATCCTTTAAGAATGGTTATGAAAGAAACATTGAATCAACAGACACCACTTTGCGGATTAAAGATTTTATTTTTACTTTCTGGAAAGACGTCTTCTCCGCGAAGATTCTAGGAATCTAGACTAGGCTCGATAAGTGCTGGATTGTGTTAAGGTCGAAGCGCCAGGGTATCCCGCGAAATTCATATTTTCTTACGTTTTTTGCAATTTGCAAGTCTCTCTCCCATTCAACAACTATTTCTTGAAAAAGTCATTCAATGAGGTTAAATGAACTTACACAGGGCCGTATTTAACCAATTGGAGGCCCTGGGCACTTAAGAATAATGGGCCCCTTGTAGACTGAAAGAACGAGCGAAGCAAGCTCAATTTTTTTTGCACACCGAGTTTGGTTAGGATTTATTGTGACAAGTTCGTACGCAAATATAAGTAGTATTAAGGCCTTGCAAAACAAATTGAGAATAGGGAAATTAGTAACAAATATGGAACTTGAAAAGGTCCATGAATGGGCCTTTTTATGTACCGCTAAAATAAATGTTTGTGTAACTGGGGCTTTCAATCCAGACGCCAGCTCAAAGTGGCATAGCATAAACCTCAGAAAGCACTATTCGGAATAAGTTTAGTTTCATTTGACAGCCTCTAGCTATGACACTTACAGGAACTTGGGATTGGGGCCTGGGTACGTGCCCAGAGTGCCCAGTGGGAAAGATGGCCCTGAACTTACAGGGTTGTATTAATGATTTTGATTGGCCTGTTGGTCTAGTGGATAGTGACCCTGACTACTAGGACGGAGGTCGTGGGTTCGATTCCCACACAGGACAAATCTTTGTGCGATGAGTACGATTATTTGTTCTGTATCTGGGTGTGTAATTTATCTACAATATGTATGTATTTAGAAATATATAAGTATGTTTATCAGTTGTCTGGTTACCATAGTACAGCTCTGCCTAGTTTGGGATCAGATGGCGGTGTGTTGGTTGTCCCAAGATATTATTATAATTCTGTAACTACATGCGTTTTATTTTTTATCAACATACAACCTGACAGTGCCCTGCAAATTACAAAAAAACTTAAGAAATTTGAATTTCGCGGGCTACCCTGGCGCTACCACCATAATATAATTATGTAATTTTAAAGGAGACATAAGTGACGTCTGTCACATAATGTAGCGCAAGGGCAAGCGCGGCTGAACCTGAATGAAGATCAACCCGATCGGTTGTTATTATCCAGCCACGAGCTCCTCAGTCCCGACCAATTCCGTTGAAAGGGCTTTGACAGTCGTTATAGGTAGTCGGAAATCCGAAAGACTGAAAACCAGTCTTTCCATGAGGTTTCGTGTTACCCAGGGACGGGGAGGTTAGATAGGCAGTCGCTCCATATAAAATGTCTGCTGGGTAGATGATGGTGCCCATTCAGTGTTGTCCAATTGTTCACTCTATGCCTATACTAATTAAACACTATCATAAACATTACAACATAATAACAATAGATGATATAATAATTACAAGGTGTTTTCTATTGTATCATAGAAAGTGACAACAATGATGTTGTTTACTCTGTGGGTGTAATTGCTGAATGGCGTTCCAGTCCGAGACAAAGATATAAATCTATAAATACAGGGTGTAAGGGACAGCCCTCCACAGACTTATGGGGTGAATTCAGTACATCATACTAAGATGACCGGTACTAGAAATTATTTCAGGAACGTTATGGGAATCCAATAAATTTGATTTGTTTTATTTCCTCTTACGCAATGTATTGTACCGTGGCAAAACGCACGAAGCGAACGGCAAGCGCGACGAGGACTTCGATGAACACTGTAACTAGGCAGGAAGTGAACAGCTGATTTCAACCATATTTATTTTTATTCTAGACCACACCTGGGAACATTCTAGTTACAGAGATACTGGGGGTCAAAGTTTAAACAACTCCACGACCCTCGTGCTTTTCAATCCATCCACCAGTACAATGTTTTGAATGCGTTACATGGAGTCCTACCGTAAAACGTGATTTTTCACCCAAAAAAAAGTCATTTCCCAGCAATAATATTTGCGTAATCTTACTTAGTTTGATGTACATAATGCTTGGTTGACAGCTTCGTGTCCGTTTACAACCTGTATAATAATATCATTCAACCTCTGTTAACAAGCAACACAAACAAATCAAACTTAAACACAATAGCCGCTCAAATCTCCTCCCGGTCACAAGGAGATAAAATGCAAAAGAACGTAAAGAATATTAAATATTAATCAAAATATATTAATTTAAATATTAATTACATATTTATTATTATCATTAGCTTCTATTTCGAACTTAAAATATGAAAATGAAAATGCCTATAATTTTCACAAAAATGTAAATCAGAGAGGATCTCAAGATGGCCACTATAACCAGTTGGCATGCCTAGATTTCCCCGAAATTACACCTACAGAATTTAAGGGGTCACACTATTATTCAAGAGCCTAGGCCATTCTAGCAGGAGCAATATCAACTAAGATTCAAATGACGCAATATTGCTCAAGTAATTAAAACTTTATAAGTTCTGGAGCATTGTAGTAACAAATAATCCTGGGTGTTATAACTGCTGTGGTTAAAGCTGTGGGTCTAATAATGGCGAATGTTTATAATTCTACACATGTTATGTTGGTTTGGATGCTTAATTTAGCATGTGTAATTGATTTATAATGTGCCCATTTCCTACTGCAATAACTCAGACAATCAGACATTTCTTTGTGGTAATCTCGGCCAGGAAATCTTTTCTAGAGTTTGTGGAATATATATAAAACTAGCTGTGCCCGCAACTTCGCTCACGTGTCCGCGTATTTTTTTGGCATTATCTGCGAACATTACATGGGAACTTATATAACATTTGATTCTAGGACCAGTACCACGATCTCAGTCTTTACATGAAGTTGGCCTTCATCGTCCTCCATGGGCAATTTTATTAGTGACTTTTATAATCCAATCTATGTATCACAAAGTGCCCCCATCTTATCAACTTATAACAGAGTCATTATGTAATATAAGTAACATTACCTCCTCAAAAAATGATTAACGCTAAAAAACATGCAAGGAAGTTCCCGAGTTTACTAATTGCTAAATGAACACAAGAACAAAGTAATTTAATGAATAGTTTGTAAAATGTCACAACTAATAACTAGAAATTCCTCCAACCGACATATTGGTCAGTCCAATTCTAATCGTGGCCCATCTAGATGGACCGTCAGCCGCACGTCGGTGGCCGGTCAGTTCGCTAAACCGACAGCTGAATTGTGGCAAGTCTGGTGACGTAGTGTGGTACAGGAAAAGTTTGGAAAGGAAACTGTCTGTCTGTGTGTGGATGGAAGTGATAGGTTTTTTTAGTATTATTGAATAGAAAAGTGGTTGAAATTGGAGCAGAAAAAGTTGTCCATAGATTTTTATGGCTTCGGAAGCGAATATCTCATCAACCATTGACTTAAGAAAAATCGTGTTAGAGGAATCTCTATATCAATCTTTAATTGCTGTCGATAGATACCGCACACAGTTATATAATATACGTAGATATTTTTTCAATCTTCAGTTACATTTTCACTGCGCGGTGTCAACAGTCGCGGAACTCGCGGAGTAAAACGGCTGTGACATAAGGACGGACAGGATGACTCTATAAGGGTACCGTTTTTGCCACTTGGTAACGGAACCCTAAAAAATAGGTCTATTGGAATGTCAGCTGTGCAAGTCGGAATCACAATTTAATTGATACTCTAAACTAGCCTTTGCCCGCGGCTTCGTTCACGTTACTTTAGAATTCATTTGACAATCAGTTCGGGTCAATACTCTGCTTGTAATAACATAATTCAAACATGATTCGAAAAACACGTGGCGCCATCTATTATCATAAGAACGTTATTGCTGTTTTCTTCGGGAACAGTACTTTTTTTGGGATGAAAGGTACGGTTATGTCCGTTTCTGTACACCTGACAACGTATATGCAAAATTTCAGGATGATCGGTTCAATGGCTTAGGCGTGAAAAGGTAGCAAACAAACAAACAAAAGTTGCGCATTTATAATATTAGTAAGGATTTGCTGAATCTGTGGCTGAAGTTAATTGCGTTTCACTTTCTGAAGTATTTAGGTGGTACTACTTTTCGCCACAGATTGCCCTCAATGATTTCTACTAAATCACATTGGGATTTGTGCTTCTATATACATAATATTTATTTATTTAATGCACAACCAATTTTACACGCTAGGCTTAAAACTAGTGAGTACATGATCCTGTTAGGGTGCAGCAAGATAACTTCAAACTAATTATATTACTGTGTCAGTGTTTTATTTTATTTTATTTATTAGGAAGAACCAACAAATACACATTGTTTATTATAAAAAATAGAATATAAATAGTTATACAAATGTGCAACTAAAAACGAGTTATCTATATCCCGTAGATCATTGGGAACTTTCACTGCCAACTGACAAAACTATTGCGGTGACTGATCTATATGAGATCTGCACCATACAACATATACGGAAACCCAGTAACAATCGTCGAGCAGTAGCCCACCAGACGCAACACCCGTCTGGTCAAAGGTTCCTCGATTTTTAATAGAGGAATGTGAACTTTCCCAGCTATTCCACTAAACTAAACTGTCATAGCACGTTTTGAATATGAGTATACAGTTAATCAAAGATTTACGACCTTTCGTTAATATCATTCTGACCTTTTCTGTTCCAGCATTCACTGTTTAAAACTAAACTTATCACATACAACATACAACGTGTAACGTTACTTACCAAGTCTGACAAGCGAAGCAATTGAAATAAGAAAACACAAAAATTTCAATCAAGAGGATGACTTCAAATTGTCAAGTATGTGGAATCCAGTTTTGAATATGCTCAAAAGTAGCAGCCGGCATCGTAATAAGGACTCCACAAAGCCTGGTGATACAGTGTGTGTGTTTTGCCGTGACTGCGAGTTCCAGTACTGCGCGTAGCAAAAGACAAAGAAAGAGGGTAGACAGATTTGTCTGCTCCTAACAATTTATTTTCCATCCACCCACTACAAAAAATTCACGGAGCATTACACGAAACAAGATCACAGAAAATATTCAAAAAATATCATAAGCATAACAATCTTAATAATTTAATGTGATGACCGCAAACTTCCCTTTAGAGGTCATTTAATGCGAAATCTTCGTAAAATGGCTGTTTTTGAAGCACGTAGCACCCTTTTATCCTTTAAGTTAGGATAAGTGGCCACTTTGCCCCCATCCTATGAAAGAAATCGTTGTAGACTGACGCCGTAGGTCCTGTTTTGTATCAGATACAGATATTGACACTTTTGAAGTGAACAGAAAAGTAAACTTAAGCTGTCAGTTACGGGATATCTTCCGTGATTGTTCATAATTTTGAGCTCCCGATATTTCGAAGCTGTTGCAAGCGCCATGATCGCGGGTTGACTGGAGAATGCGGGTGGATGGAAAATAAATTACTAGGACCAGACAAATCTGTCTACCCTCTTTCTTTGTCTTTTGCTACGCGTACTACTGGAACTCGACACTAAGTCACGGCAAAACACACTCACAGTATCAAAAGGTTTTGTGGATTCCTTATTACGATGCCCAATCACGGAAGATATCCCAATAAGTGACAGTATAAGTTCAGTTTTAAAACGTGAAACCTTTAAATAGTGTTCTTAGAGAAAATATGATTTTCCGACTAGAAAGTTCTCAATAAAACAGCTATCATCTTTCGCATAAAAAATCTTCAAGCGACTGGCCAAAAGAAGGAAGCTTTTTATTAAGTAAATATATTATTTGTTATAACGAGTTTATTTACCACTAAAAGGTTTTTTAACGGTGTTGTTATTTATTTTATTTTATCTGTTATAGAACGGCCGTATCTTCCATGTTTTATTTCTTACTAGCCTTTGCCAGCGGCTTCGCTCGCTTAAATTTAGAATTTGACGATCAATTCGGGTTGTATATCTCGGGTCTATGCTTGTAATAACATAATTCAAACATAATTCGAAAGACACGTGGCGCCATCTATAATTATAAGAACGTTATTGTTGTTTTCCTCGGGAACAGTACCTTTTTTCGGGATAAAAGGAATAATAACCCTATGTCTGTTTCTGTACACCTGACAACGTATATGCAAAATTTCAGGATGTTCAGTTCAGTGGTTAAGGCGTGAAAAGGTAACAAACAAACTAACTTTCGCATTTATAATATTAAATATTATTAAAGATTATTCAGAAACTGTTCTTCAGAAAGGTCAGGTGCGTAGTACTCGCTACCGGCGTGCGTGTATGACCAGATGTATGAACGTGGACGAGGCGAAAGGACCACAGAATACCACCTGCTACCTTCCTAACATACTGGTTTCTGCCTACCCCCATGAGAAAATGGCTTGAGTTTATGTATGTATTTAAACATCTGCTACGACGGCTGGATAAAACATTCAAGCCTGAAAAATTTGCCATTTGTTTTCCAGTTTGGAGACGACCAAAAGAAACGATGGAAGGATTGTGTAAAAGATTAGCCCATATTATTTTCACCCAGTCCATCTATCGTTACATTTAGAAAGAGGTGACCTTATCAGCCGTGATGGTTTAATTAAATATTAAACTAGGTTTTTGGCTACTTTGGATTACCGTACGAATGTTTATTTCATGTTTATTTAATAATCATCATCATCATCATCTGCCTAGGCTTTTCCCAAATACGTTGGGGTCGGCTTCCAATCTAACCGAATACAGCTGAATACCAGTATTTTACAAGGAGCGACTGCCTATCTGACCTCCACAACCCAGTTAGCACTGGGTAACACGATAGCCTTTGGTAAGACTGGTTGTCAGACTTTCGAGCTACTGACTGCCTCAACGACTGTCAAAGATCTACAAATGACAGCCGGGACCAACGCCTTAACGTGCTTTCACCCATCCACGGACAAACCTAGGCAAGCGCGGCTTAACCTGAAGATTTACCCGAGCGGCTGCTATTATTTACATTATTTGTGTATTAAATAATGTACGTCTAATTTACGCTGAATAAACATTTTTTTTTTTGGTCGAACAAGACATGCTGCACCGGTCTTAAATAAATTGGGATTACTATCATGAAACTGCCACGTTGGTCTAATGGTCGCAAGCGCGACTGCTGAGCAAGAGGTCCTGGGTTTGATTCCCGTGTCCGGCAGTGTTATTGGGGTTTTCTATCAGAAATTTCTCAGTAGCATCCACGGAGTCTGGATCTGTGCCCGGTTGATGGCCATAGGCTGCCCCCTATTACGTGGGACTTTAACATAACTGGCGAAATGTGGGTGAACTATTAATTACATCTCTGCCTAACCCTTCTGGGTGTTCGCGTGGCAGGGAGTGCGCTGATCAGGTTTCCAACTAACTGTGTCTAATTGAACGTCAAGCATGTGTCAATATGATCTAATAATGCTACAGTCATCTTAGCTATTCTCAAGTGCATTGTGGTTAGCTTAGATTAGAACCTAACCTAACCAGGCGTAACAATCTGTGTGCGATGTGCTTCGAGCTCTGACGATCTCTAATAGGGCGACGAAATCGGGAGGTAACCTTGTTTGTGCGCAATTAATAAGTGGTAACCGCAGTTGACACATGAAGCGACTGAACATCTTCAAAGTCAAAGATTTATTTGCAGGTAAATATGGTTACAAAAGTTCTTACAATGGCAGTATAATAGTAGCTTAACATATTCAATCATAACATAATAACATGCAAATTTTTGGTAAAGTACAATTAAATCATTTGGGTTCATTTTGGGTTCTTAATGTCAACAAGTAACTTCATCAATATTTTGTCGTAAATTAGAAAAAATAACACTATTATTAAGTTTAAGATCTAAACTTTAACAATCTACTTAATGTTGTAAATTAGTGTGAGTAAGACATTGCTATTTAAGAGGAATCAATAGACTCCAAAAATACAGGCTTGCCTAGTTCGGGGTTCTGAGGTCTCGACATAATTACCCATAGATTTAACACAAAACCTTTTTGGTACACAAGATTTTGTTGTGTTTGTTTTAGATACTTGGGAACTTCTAGTTACGGAAATATTGGTGGTCAAGGTTTTTTTTTTAATGCAGATTTTAATGTTACTACTTTACTTTATATACAGGGTTATTTGTAAAACACCAGTAACCTCTTAAGCGGTCATTGTACTCATCATTATGAAAAACTTTTACTATGGGACCAAACCTGAAATCGCGAAAAAAAATCAGCTGTTCCCTACATTTATGATCGATTAACTCGTCAAATGTAGGGAACAGTTGATTTTTTCGGGGTCGTGGAGGGTCGTGGAGGTACACGACCCTCGTACTATTCAATGCACACATCAGCACAATGTTTTGAGTGCGTTACATTGAGTACTACCGTAAAACGAGATTTTTCACCCCTAAAAGAAAGTCGTTTCCCAGCAATCATTTTTGCGAATAGTTAGGCACTTAGTTGATGTACAGACGCTTGGTTGACGGCTTCGTGAAGGGTCCGTTTACAACTTGTATGGTCATGTATAGATAAAAACCGGCCAAGTGCGAGTCGGACTCGCGCACGAAGGGTTCCGTACCATTATCTATAAAAACGGCAAAAAAATCATATCTGTTGAGCACCCCTTAATATTTTTTTTTTAATTTTTAGTATTTGTTGTTATAGCGGCAATAGTAATACATCATTTGTGAAAATTTCAGCTTTCTAGCTATCACGGTTTATGAGATACAGCCTGTAGACAGACAGACAGACAGACAGACAGCGAAGTCTTAGTAATAGGGTCCCGTTTTACCCTTTGAGTACAGAACCCTAAAAACTATTTCAGTTTATATAAATTACAAAATCTAACATAATAAATAATATTATTGTTTTCAACTCCATCAAAGAATGAGAATCGCGGTCTCACTTTTATTAAGTGGAACTAAAGACTCCAGCACATCAAGCTACTACAATATGTCAAATTTCTTTAATAGATTTTCAACTTTATCGCTAAATCATTAGGTTTAAGGTTTATTGGGAAAATTTGACAGTTTCGGGTAGCTTGATGTGTCTGTACGATCTGATAATTATGATCACATGAACGTTTGTACAACCTTTGATCCATTTCCGCATAGTAACCTTTCACTTACAGGCACAGATATTACAGATAAACTTTAAAACCCTACTTCCACATTAAATTAGAGCTGACGAAATGAGGGAATTAGGGATTTACACAAAAGATTCCAAACTCTCAGCGAGTTTTTGCGGTCTACGTTGAACATTGTGATACTTTGTGCCATTTTGTGGCAGTCGCTGCCATTTGTGGCAATTTGTAGGTAAGATTACTTCCAGTTACGGTGACGCGAGTGGAGATAAAAATTAACTGTCCGGATTAAACGGACCACTGACTATTTGAGGTGTGATTGTTTTACACAAAAGTATTTTGGACTGAAAGCGCTTTCTTTGGAGAATTTTACGTGAAACAGTAAAATGAATTTTGGTCTAATTATGTTTTGGAAAAATGTAAATCAATGAACAGCTCGCCTAATGATAATTACACTTTTTTATTAAACATTCATGAATATAATTTGGTCATTGTTAGGGTTCCGTACCCGAAGGGGAACCAACAGAACCCTATTACTAAGCCCCCACTGTTCGTCTTTCTGTCTGTCAGCGGGCTGTATCTCATGTTTCGTAATACGTAGAGAGTTGAAATTTTCACAAAATGTGTATTTCTGTTGCCGCTGTAATAACAAATAATAAAAATAAATGAAAAATTAAAGGGGGCTCTCCAATTACGATGGTACGGAGCCCTTCATACGCGAGTCCAACTTGCAGTTGACCGGTTTTTTTTCCATTGTCAATAGTAAAATGTTAAAAAATACCAACGATTCCCCTACTCACCAAGGATTTTTTTCAATACAGCCACAAAAATGTAACATAGTCATCCACAATAATCCAGGCGTACAAAGATACACATCCTGACACTTCACGGAAAGCAGTGCTTCGCTCATAATTAGCTTAGCCAATCAGCACCGAGCGTCAGACTCAACTGGTGACGTCACGGGTAATTTGACAAGGGTAACCCCACAGGGGGTGTTCACACATTGAATTGTATTAAGAGTGTGGACATTCGAAATGTTTTAATTATATTTTTGTCACTAGCTGACCTGACAAATGTTACCCTGCCCTATTTTTGTGGATTTTTTTCTACCGGGATTAAAAAAAAAATCAAATCAAATTATTTTATTTCACATAGGCCTACATTGGCACTTATAAAACGTCGACAAAAAGGTGCACGGTTCGGGTTGGTCGTTTCCTATGGAGAAGAACCGGCAAGAAACTGCATGGTTACTCTTTTAAAATGATTTGGTTCTACAATATTATCATGTTACAGCATTAGTACTTAAGTATGGGGGACAGCATAGGCCCGACAATTCGGGCAACTGTTCAAATTTTGCTTTGCCTGATATACTTATTTGGATTTTTACGAACTTTAAAAAATAACCAAGATGGTCCAGCTTTTTTCAAAGTTGGTGTGCTTATCAGTATTGAATTTAAATAATTATTCATAAATTATTATTAAAATTATTGCTGTTTTTGTTTGTTTAAAAATATTAGTTGTATTGACCTTTTTATTGAAATTAACCTTTCCGGCAGACAGTGGCCTATATTATTAAATTACTTTCGTTATTAAAATGCTTTAAACCACTTCAACGGTACTGCTAATATAATTACTTAAAAGTCAATTACTTGTAAAAATAAGAACATAAAAGAGAATCATATTTCCAGAGAAATTGGATGGGACAAATGAAGCAGTGGTTTTAAGTCATATTAAACTTAGGTCCACACGACAATATCTGACCAACTGACTATTTTGTTTTTTTTATATTCTACTAGCTTATACCCGCGGCTTCGTCGGCAAGGGGCTTAGTAATTGTCCCACGGTGTCGTACTAACAGGATAAAAAAATTCTTATGTGTTAATCCAGGCTATAAACTATCCGTGTGCTAAATTTCATTCAAATCTGTTTAGTAGTTTTTGCGTGAAAGAGTAACTAACATAACACATCCTCACAAACTTTCGCATTTATAATATTATATTATTATATAAAATTCAAGTGAGATGCATACATTATTATTTACAAACTACAAAACTATAATAGAAATAAATATGTACAGGTATAAAAGGGTTAATGGGTTGTGGAGGTCTGGTAGGCAGCCGCTCTGCGTAAAATACTGGTATTCAGCTAAATCCGGCATGACTGGAAGCCGACCCCAATACAGTTGGGAAAAGGCTAGGCAGATGATGATGATAAAAGGGTTACAGGGCATCCAAAAATTCGTCCGCATCGCTGTCAACAGGAAAAGTACCCAGAAGGCTGGCAGCATTACCACGTTGGATGGCAATGCTGATTCTTTGGCCAAAAAATAGGCCCGCCCTCTGGTCACGTGAAGAGTCGACCAACCGCTTGGCGATTTCTCGAAAAACTAGGTGGGCACTCGGACCCCATGGCCCTAGTGTTTCAACCCCAAACGGCTCAAACACATAACTACCAATTAAATTATTGTATTTTCGCCGTTTGAGGTTTTCAGCACTTGCAGCAGCCGCCCCAGCGCAGCCCACTGTGCTAGGAAGATGGGATGGCGCAAGGGTGTCGACGCAAGTTGCGTCCCACACCAAAGGCCTACCCAACTTCCATGGCGTCATACCATCTGGTCTCTTCCCATCGACACGTGCCAAGCCATTGGGTTCTAAGACAGCTGGCACCCTGGCGGTGGCAAGAGCACGACGGATGAGATCATTAATGCTAGCGTGCCGCGCAATCCGACCTGCACTCTTACTGCATGAAAGGCCATGGTGTCCGAGGCAGTCGACTGCTTCACCACATTGACAGCGATGTGGAGCCCCACAAGGAGCGCCCAATCGCAAACACGTAGCGAGCCGGAAGGTTGTGTCACCTAACATAGTGCCTATATTAGGTGACGGTAGTGCCTGAAGCCAGAGGCCCGACTCCCACTCACCCACAGCCAATAGGCGGGCACGCTCAGCAGTATTGGTAGACGTATTAATAAGTTTATTCCGTACCAACCTGCAGAGCGGCTCATCCCACTGTCTCTGGGAAAACGGGTTCTCGGGCCGATCCGTATCCGGGCAAGTCACTTTATATTATTATTATATTACTAGCTTATGCCCGTGGCTTCGCCAGCGTGGACTTCGGTAATCGTCCCACGGAATCGTACTACCGGGATAAAAAGTATCCTATGTGTTCATCCTGGTTTACAAACCATCCATGTATTGCTAATGCTCATCCAAATCCGTTCAATAGTTTTTGCGTGAAAGAGTAACAAACATTCATACATCCATCCATGAATCCTCACAAACTTTCGCATTTATAATATTATATGTTAGTAAGAAGAAAGATATTAAACGTGAATCACGAGCCAATATCTGACTCGAACTCTGACTTCTATTTTCTTGAATGATACAGGTAAATTAGGGTTCGACAAGCGTAGTTTCTCTCACGTAAGTTTACTAACCCATATATTACAAACACACGAAATATTAAATTATAAAACTACCTACATTTTGTGCATCTTTCAAAACTATCGTAGCCGCGTAGCTTCGTAGCACCACCGTAACAAACTTCGTAGAGGTATCTACGATTTTCTTGCTGAACCAATCAGTGTGATGTATTAAATTGAAAATTAAATACTAAGCGGAAACTTGACTGATTACAATCAAAACTGTTAATCGGTAAACAACAGTTCAGACTAGTTACCGTCAAACATGTTTTTAATTTAAAATGGGTACACCCGTTTTTACGACACGCTTTTCTTTTAAATATCTAGTTTCAGTCATCTGCCGAGCCTTTTCCCAAATATGGTGAGGTCGGCTTCCAGTCTAACCCGATGCAGCTAAATAACAGTATTTTACATGAAGCGACTGCCTATCTGACCTCCACAACCCAGTTAGTACTGGGTAATACGAAACCCATTGGGAAGTCTGGTTGTCAGACTTTCGAGCCATTTCCAGACTTCTTGTAACGACTGTCAAAAATCTACATTTGACAGCTGGGATCGCTGACCGCGTAACGAGCTTTCCGAGGTACGGAGGAAACTTGATACGATCACCTATCCACGGACCAACCTAGGTAAGCGCGACTTAACCTAAAGATCGACCCGAGTGGCTTATTATTATTTAGCCACGAGTTCCTCAAATATTCAGTTTCAATATTCAACTAAAATGATTTAACACATACCCTGTTTAAAATGTTAAATTGTATCTTTGGTCTTGTGAATACTAAGGGCGCTTTCAATTTAGACGGTTGGTGCCGGACTGCTGCCGCACGGTTGTTACGACCATGAGCCGTACTGCTGCCGGACGACAGCAGTACGACGTAAATCGTCTTATTTGAAGAGATACGCGGCTGCAGTCCGATCGAATTTTAGTGATTTCCATCGAAACCCAACTTTAGTCGGTGCCATGGACTCTGACGAGGAAGTGTTATTGTTAGTTCTCTTGCTTCGGCAGAAACATAAACGACGCCGTACTAGGGCGTCGCCAATGTTTTCTTTAAAATATAAAACTGGTGATTTTTATACACTTTACCCTAGATTAAAAGAAAGCTCAGCTGATTTTTTGAACTATTTTAGAATGTCTAGAGAATGTTTCTATGAATTATATCACTTCGTTAAAAATGGAATACAACGTCAAGAAACTAAATTCAAAAATACTATATCCGCCGAAGAGAGACTTGTGATAACGATAAGGTAAGTAATATAAACACATTTAGTATTTTAATAAGTATTTATTGCTACTCTTAAACAGATCCGATAGAGATTTTGATGATTAATGTTTTCTTTTTTGTTGATACGCACGCATTTATACTGTGTCACCATCGCTAAAAAGATCTTCATATAAAGTAAAATCAGAATTCGTTGATGTATTAGACATAGGTGATTGTTGTTGTAACTCAGTAGACGGAGCATGAGCCTGACTACGATATTCGGAAGATTGACCTGTGTAGTAACCCTGTTGTTCATAATAATCAGCGGCATATGAACTTGACCCGACGTATTTTCTTATGATTCCAATTATCTCGTATTTAGCATCCATTTTGCGATGTTCCGGAATTTTTTTAAAATCATTTAATAATGACAACAAGAAATATCTATCGCCGTCTTCAAAATTGTCTGCATTTGCATTGTTTTTGTTTTGCATTCTTTCAGCAAGAAGTTTTAAAATCTTATTAGTCTCATCGTTGCTCGAAGATGCTTTTTTAATTTTTGATGACGATGCTATTACAGAAGAATCGGTTTCAGGAGAATCAGATTGCTCGTTGGTACCAGAGTTGGAAGGTTTTGATTCATAAAGATTAGACAGAAACTGAAGCCGATCAAAATATACGTACTTCCGATGATTTTTTCCAACAGATCCACTTTTTAATTGTCGTTGCTTATTCAACTCTCGTGAATAGGAATCCCTAATATTTCTCCATTTTTTTTGGAGTAACAAGGCTGAAATAAAATTTTCTGTTATTATTTTCAGATATTTATCAACTGGCTGTACTATGACTGATCTGCATCACTCTTACCAACATGGCGTCTCAACAATTAGTGGAATTATTAAAGATACATGTCAAGAGATATACAAAGTTTTGAAAGATATCTGTATACCTGATCTTAAAAAGGAGGATTGGTTACAAATAGCTGAAGGGTTTGAAACAAAAGCAAATTTTCCTAATTGCTTGGGAGCTATAGACGGCAAACATGTGAGAATAATAAAACCGACAAGAAGTGGATCGTTGTATTACAACTATAAGCATTTCTTTTCTATTGTGTTGTTGGCTATTTGCGATTCTAATTATAAATTTATTTATATTGATGTCGGTTCCTATGGGAAGGCTTCAGATTCACAAATATTTCGGAGCAGTAGTTTTTTTAACAAGCTTCAAAACAATAATTTAGATATACCAAGTCCTGCACCAATACAAGACAATGGGCCACCACTACCTTTTATTTTTGTTGGCGACGAAGCATTTGCCGTCAGCAATTTCATACAACGGCCATTTAGTGGAAACTTTTTGGAGGGGAAAAAAAGAATTTTTAACTACCGCCTGTCACGTGCACGCCGGTACATTGAGTGTACATTTGGTATTATGACAAATAAATGGCGAATATTACATCGGCCATTAAATGTGGAAATATCGTTTGCAACAGATATTGTTAAGGCTATTTGTGTTTTACATAACTTTGTTCAACGCGAAAATACCACTATGCATGGTCAACCAATTCGAGTTAGGCCAGTTCAGCCACAAAGTTATCAGAATTTGTCAGCCACAACAGTCCGCGATATATTTACGGACTATTTTGTTAGCCCAAGAGGACAAGTATCGTGGCAAAACAGTAAAATATAAATAATACTAATTGATTACATTATAATATATTAAACTGTTTTACCTGCAGTATTCTTTTCAGCTGCTTTTTTAGTTTTAAAATCGGTAATAAATTTTTCACATAAAACATCCCAAGCCTTTTTTTTCTCCAAGCGATTTGAATACTTGTCACATTTAGAATCCCAAACGGCGGGCTGCAACTCTATTTCATTTATAAAATCTTCTGTATTTAAATCATCCATAATTAGGTAGGTATGCACGAAAACGTCTAAGAAACACGATGCGTTCACAGCACTAGCGAACAACGACTGAGACAGGTTGTTGCCGTTCCGCCAACGGACGTGCGCCGCACTGCTGTCGCACGACTTTGCGTCGAGACATTTTGTATGAAAAATCATAACCGCCCGTGCGCAGTACGATACCCGGACTGCAGCAGTCCGGCACCAATCGTCTAAATTGAAAGCGCCCTAAACCAAAGAAACGATGGATCGACTGTGTGAAGGATGATATGGGTAGAAAAGAGGTGACTGCTGAGATGACGAGTAATAGAGAAGTATGGAAGAAGAGATGAGATATGAGAGCACCGTTGGCCCAGTGGTGGCGGCCTCGACTTACGAACAGTAAGTTGTGGGTTCGAACCCAGGCAGGCGCATTACTTTATGTAACTTATTTCATCACTCCTGCTCTCAAAAACGGTGAAGGAAAACATCGTGAGGTAACCGACCTGTCCTATAACCAAAAATTCGAAGACATGTGACATCTACCAACCCGCACTGGGCCCGCGTGGTGGATTATAGCCCATTCCCTCTGTTAGAGAGGAGGCGGTGTTTCTTAGCAGTGGGAACATTTAGGCTGATTATGCTTATAGAAGAAGAAGACATACTGCGCCGACCTTCGTCAGCACGGACTCGGATGTAATGAACAAAGAAAAACCAGTTACATCATGATTTAATGTCATTTCCTTACCATTATCCTAAAATATTGAGTTACTATTATATGGATAGGTACTTCATTTGCAGAGATTTCTTGTCACCTTTCTATTTAGGTTCATTTTTAATTTAAACTGCCTCGTTGGTATATTGGTCGCAAGCGCTACTGCTGAGCTTGAGGTCCAGGGTTCGATTCCCAAGTCGGGCAAAGTGTTATTGGGTTTTTCCATCAGGAATTTTTCAGTAGCAGCTACGGAGTCTGGATTTGCGTTCGGTTGATGGTAACAGGCTTGCCCCCTATTGCATGGGACTTAAACATAACTAGCGGAATGTGGGTGTACCATTTGGTACACCTCTGCCTAACCCTTCGAGGATTACAGGCGTGATCTAACGTTATGTTATGATGTCTCACGTCTATCTTTTGAGAATCTTCATACACTCTTACATTCAGCCTTTTAAGGGTTCCGTACCCAAAGGGTAAAACGGGACCCTATTACTAAGACTCCGCTGTCTGTCTGTCTGTCTGTCTGTCTGTCTCCAGGCTGTATCTCATAAACCGTGATAGCTAGAAAGCTGAAATTTTCACAAATGATGTATTATATACTATTGCCGCTATAACAACAAATACTAAAAATAAAAATAAAAAAAACATTAAGGGGGGCTCCCATACAACAGATATGATTTTTTTGCCGTTTTTATAGATAATGGTACGGAACCCTTCGTGCGCGAGTCCGACTCGCACTTGGCCGGTTTTTTTTAATGATAAACTACAGTTCGTTCTAATGGGACCTAATTAATAGTTTAAGAAAGTTGAGCGTCTGCTAATGAGCACTAGCTTTTTTTTTTCAAAGAGGTCTTATTTAGTTTGACTTTTACTATTAAGCTGTTGGTGCGTACATGTAAATGGAGATTGCAATATTTATATAATAATGCCAGCCTATTACTGTCCCACTGCTGGAGAGACCTGTTCTCGCAATGAGAACACATGAGTTTTGTTCACCACGCTTGCTGATGCTTATTCTTATTCTTTATTGCACACAAAATAACAAATTGCAATAATATAGTTTATATACAATGGCGAGCTTAACCCAGAATTGGGTTTTCTTACAGCAAACCTAATTTTGACTGCGAGATTTGCTTGTTGGCGATTTCAGACACATATTTTAATTACAAATCGAATTTTTCTCATGATGGTTTTATCGAAATATTTTTACCGTACTTAAAATTACAGAACATCACGCCTGTAATCCTCGATGGATAAGGCAGAGGTGTACCTAACGGCACACCCACATTTCACCAGTAATGTTTAAGTATCAATTAATAGGGGACAAACCTATCCTCATCCACGACTTCGCACTTACTACTGGGTAATTCCTGATGCTAAAATCTAATTACACTTTGCCCTATCCGAGAATCGAAACCAGGACCTCATTGATTAATGTACTTATACGAGAAAACATCTTAAAATTTTTCTAAAACCTGGAATTTGAACCCACTACCGTTCTTACAAAGTCCAACGGTTTACTCGCAGTCTCAAATCTACCTGTTACCACTAAACGGATTATGTAAAGCGGGAAATTTAACTTTCGGTGGCTTTTAATGAATATTTTAAGAGGTCAATTGATTCTAACACGAACCTATTCTTGTAACAGTAAGTATTTAATTATTTACCAACAAAAAAGGTTATAACTGTTGTTTTGATGGTATTTTTTATGTTGTGTACATGAGAAAGACCATTACAACAAGTCTTGATTGACATAACCTTTTTACTATACTACAAGCTGACTGATTTTTTGTGAACAGTAGATAGCTACTGCAGTGAAATTCAATCAAAACTTAGTATTTCCTAGTATTCCGCCTAGCGGTTAGTCGACTCTTCACGTGACAAGAGGGCTGCACTTTTTTTGACCGAAGTATAGCATTGCCATCCAACGTGGCAATGCTGCCAGACTTCTGGACACTTTTCCTATTGACAGCGATGTAGCCGAATTTTTTGACGCCCTGTAATTGTTTTTCCCATTTTAATACGTGTCATCATCATCATCATCCACAGCCTGAATTCACCCACTGCTGAGTATAGGCCTCTCTTTTCTTCTGCCAATCTCCTCGTTCCTGTGCCAGTCTCATCCAGGTTTTTCCCCCGGTGGCAACTATGCTGTCTGCCCATCTCGCCGCCGGACGACGACCCACATTTCTTTTCCCCGTTCTTGGACGCCATTCATTCCATTAATAGTTGTACATTATTTTTATTATGTAATTTTGCATGATAAATAAGTTAAAATATTGTTTAGACAGTAACCAAACGATTACTGAACTACCCTACCTAGATGCCACGACACAGGGTATCCTAGTGTGGGGTCTAGCGCTACTTTATTGCACTATATCTTTATTTTATTTTTTACTATCTTTTGTGTGTTGTGCTTATCATGTCATCAAAATGTGTCTAAATAAATTATTATTATTAATTTAAATCAAAAGACGTTTAATCAAATTAGGCTGATAATCAGCACTTAATGAATGTCAAAGTTTAGAAGAGACAGTCCCCCCAAGCACCCTTCGCCACTTCATGACGTGCAAGCTGTCAACTTTGTTTTTTTTTTGTTCCATTCTGTTGTATTCTAAGGACCACTTGCACCACGAATCATTGTACACGTTTAACGTATTTAAAACGTCGTGCTGTTACTGCCAACGCCTTGAAGATGACAGAGACGGAATGACGTTTTAAATATGTTTAACATTAAACGTGTTTAGTGTCATTCGTGTTATGTCATTCGTGTTATGAGTTGTATGTTTATTGTTTATTTTTTCTAATTTTGCATGGACGTCATGTCCCTGCGACAAATAAATATTTTTCTTACTTCCTAGTGCTTTAGCTGGAAAGCAGAAGTGGCTGACAATCTCCAGCAAAGTCTAAAACACTATGTTAAAAAAGGAAATTTACAGTTTTTTATATACCGTTATAATTTATACCGTTTAGACTTTTTTTTTCTTTTTCAGTTATTTTATCGCATGCATATAAGTTGACTTGCATGAGATAAAGTGTAAAAAAAATAGGAGAATCATTTTAAACCTCAAGTCGGTTAGCCTATTAGCTAGATTTAACATGACCGTGAAAAACACAATAGGTACCGTACTACAGTCAGGAAGACTTAAAATAAGTTCGTTTAATTATTAGCTAATTTAAAAACGTAATATCTTGGGCTTAATTTATAAACGACATTATTTTAATTCAGCTAAACTGAAATGAACAAAACACATCATTCGACGCTTATAGATATTTTCAGGACGTATACTTTTTCATTATAATAAATCTGCCAGGCATTACAGCATTCTATTTTCAAAAAAGCTGTCATTACGTGTAGATTTTTTTTTGTACGTAAGCTTTTTTTATTTTCATAGTTTTTCCAGCCATTCCAGCATTCTATTTTAAAAAAAAAACCGACTTCAAAAACAACAAAAAGGGAAAAATTACGTTAGCTTCAGAAGTAGGTTTTATTATTTCCAAAAAAAAAAATTTTTCCATTTTTAGTTGTAATATCATATACAAATATTTGCTATGTATTTATTTTACATTGTTAACAATACATTTCATTGTAATAGGCGTATCCCCAATGAAATGGAACTTAACATACCTAACTGTCGAAATGTGGGTGTACTGTACACATCTGTGTACTCCCTCAGAGCATACAGGCGTGATGTTATGTTATGATGTTGTGTAAACAAAAAACATCCAAGCGATTGCAGCAGTCACGACAGATTTGTTTTCTATTATTGAAGAGTTCCGTTAGATATCTCCGAAGTCCATGAGCAGATCATGATAATATTTCTATGGAACTAATTTCGGAGTATATTCTTTCAAACAAAAAAAGAATTTTCCAAATCGGTTCAGGCATCTTCGAGTAATCGGTGAAAATACATTAAAAAAAATATTCCGACGAATTGAGAACCTCTCCAGCTTTTTTGAAGTCGGGTCAGTTTTCAAGAATTATTCTTTAGAACGCTTGTTACTTTCATCGTTGTGAATTTTATGGAAAATCAATTAAACGAGCGTCACAAAAACTATTTTGACATAATATTAAAAAATATCATTTGAAATGTTGAGAAATAATTTAACAATATACTACGTGATCGGAGCATTATTGGTAAAACAACACGATTATCCAGACAGGATATTAAAGCTAACCGAATTCCCAACTTTTTGAGAAATCTAAAATTATGTCTCGTATAACCAAATATTAAATCGCGATATTTAATTTAAAAATAGAAAGTAAAAATGTTTATTTCAATTAAGCCAATAAAAGGCACTTTTGAATGTCATACTTTAAAACAAAGAAAATAAAACTGATTCTATAGAAATAACGAAACCTTCTTTGCTGTTAATGAAATAATTTATACATCTGTATTAATCCATCCAGTTTTTATTAATAGTATATTTATTTAACACGTTATTTCGAATATTTTTAAACCAAGGGTCGATCAAAGTCAAATTAACACGATCCTCCTAAAAATAAAACGACGGTCAATGTTATTCGACCCCAATTTGATAAAAACTTTGTTGTTTCTTTTAAAAAAAAAACGTACGTAACATTATGATTAAATTAATTCAATTTACCTGGTAACACTAAATAAAATTATGCAAGTAATAACAATGGATATTTTTTTAATTTCCGATCTTCATAAAAAATACCACTAAAATTATTCACTTTCCGACGGAAAAATAAAATAAAACACGTCAAAAAATCCCTAATAATTTAAATAAAGAATTAATCCTAATCACCTACCTTGATTCGCAGTAGAAGGAACACGTTCAGAAACTGTCGCTAGACACTCATAACTTCGGAACGCAACTTTAGCACGATGCTGCAACGCGCGGGAATTGGCCCTCAACTGATGGAAAGCGCGCGAAAACTCCGCTACTTACGCACACAACCGGCCAATCACAGTCGTCGTACGCCTCCGCGAAACCCCACTGACCAATCACGTTAAAGGGGAAACACTTAAAAACTTTAATAGGTTTTTCATGTTGACACTTTTGAAATGCTTTCAAATTATTGGAAAAATTATCATTATCACTCGATAATTGCATGGATGGCTTTTCGCGTAGTGCTTTTATGTTAAATAATGGATTTGGCTATGTAGTGATAACATGATGAAAGGACCGACTATTTATTAGGCTTTTTGGGGGGAAAATCACAAACGCCTACTCACTGTCGTATTTCTTGTTACACAACTATGCGTCACCTAATTTCATTGTCAATCATAACGTACAGTCGACGTCATCACTCAATGAAGAGGTTTTATTCAACATTTATATCTTAAAAGTTTGAATTCCGTTTTCAAGTATTTCACTCACTATTAGAACGAAGTAGCATTATACTAATTTGAATGAAACACCAACTGAGTGATCATTCCCAAAACATACTCATTATTGTACTGCAGTGTTACCGTTAGCCAGCGTTTCCCACTGCTGGGCAAAGGCCTCTCCCCATAAGTTCTAACTTCTTCCATCCAGGGCTAATGTGGATCACTGGTCATGGGTTTTGTTCCTCTTGTTGCTTGTCTGGCCATCTCCTACGAAGTATGGCGCGCCTCTTCTGAATTTTTGAGTTATCTTTAATTTTTTTCTTCAGTTCAATTCAAGCATATTTTATTGAATAAACACTGTTTACATTGTGCTGCTCGAATAATCTTAATCAGACACAGTCTACTGGTCTGCGTCTCCCAAAAATAAATGTACCTTACCTCGTATGTAGTAAGTAGGTAGGTATTTATTTTTACTACGTATAGCCATTACGAACGACCTAAAATGATGACGTAGTGAATTTGGGAGCCTGCAAAATATACGTCACAGTAATAACGCACTTAAAAATTGATCGTGAAGTGACTAATTATTCTATACAACAATTGAAATATATTTTATACTAGCTGTTGCCCGCGACTTCGTTCGCGTGGAAACTTTGGTGTGTATGTGAGAGACTGCCTCATTGGTCGAGTGGTCGCAAAAGCGACTACTAAGCATGAGGTCCTGGGATCGATGCCCGGGTCGGGCAGTGTTAATAAATGTTTATCTTAATTACATAAAGTTATAACGCACATGATTAAGAGATCACATTTTAAGCAAGGAGATGCTTGTGCTCTGCCACAACAATGTATGCAATCGAAAAAAATACTATAAATTCATACGTTAGGTACGATATTGGGTTATTCCATCAGGAATTTTTCAATAGCAGCCACGGAATCTGGATTTTTGCGCAGTTAGTGGAAATATGCTCGCCCCCTATCACATGGACAACATAACTGGCGAAATGTGGGTGAACGAGTAGGTACACGACTGCCTAAACTGGCAACTGATTACATGGCGTGATGTGTGAGAACTGACTTGCTGATCAAAATGTGAAAATTTGGGTGATGACTACAAAAAGAAGTCTCAAACAAAATTAAATGGCGACGATATGGTTTAAAAGTTGCACAGTCTGGTTGCGTCAAGGTTTCGCATGACCAGAACTGGAATGCCAACTTTAAGCTCCAGCTGAAGGGACAGCACGCCCGTTAATTCCAGGGAGTTGAGAAATTCAACGGGGTAGGCAGTACTATCGTCATTAGCCATCACAGTGTCTATGGTGTGTATACTTTTGAATCACCGACGATCATGTCAATGTTTTTTTTTGTTTTTTTTACTGACCCACTCGTTTTTTGGCGACAGCACTGCCAACTCACACAACCACTCTTTATTTTTTATATTAACCTCCAAATTGAGAAAAACGTGCATGTCATATTCCTTCTTAGCCCTTTGTGTTCCAGAGCCGTGGTATATCTTTCGAACAGTCCCGCAGCCCCGGCAGGCATCGGCCCTTGCGGCCCCTTCCGGTTTGCTGAGTTTGATCTCGTTGAGGCGCGCGTGGAACACGAACGCGCCGTCGACACGGCCGGTCGTCATAAGACGGTCGGACGGCGAGCTAGCCCATTACTCACCGTCCACAGGGTCTAAAGTCGCCGAACGACGCCACCCATCAGTGCCTGGTTCAACGCCTCTAATGCATGCTTCTGCGACATTGTGCACTCGTCCCATACTATTAACTTCCACTGTTGCAAAAGGACTCCCCAGTTTTTGGTGATGTTGCATGTTAGGGTATCTTCGCTTGCAAGATTCAGCGGCAATTTAAAAATGGAATGTGCAGTCCAACCACCATTAAGCAAAGTTGCAGTAATGCCCGAGGAGCCATAACCACAGTAAATGACGGCACGGTTGGCGCAGTGGCTGAGCAATTGCGGCGCTGCGTGTTGCGGGTTCGATTCCCGCACGGAACAAATATGCAAAGCCGTGGATTTTATCAAATTTTAATTTTGTTTTGATTTTTAAACTTTTAGAGATTATATTTCGTAATGGGTTGTACGTAGTACTTATTACTTCCATGCAAAGAGTAAACACTAAAGGAAAAATAAAACCAAATTCATTTTCAGCCATTCCGACTACACTTCGACTAAAACCTATTTTACGTAAATAATTAAATTTATCATAGACTAGCGGTTCGTCCTGGCTTTGGCACGGGTGCCTATGTTACTCAGGGTGAATGTAGCTTTAGTAGAAATCGCGTATGAGGTTAGTAACTAAAAACATTAATATCTTTCGAATCGGTTGGTCGATTTGATGAAATAAACGCTAAATGTTACTCGGAACAATGCTTTTTATGTTTCAATATTTCGATTTTTAATACAATGAGGGGTTGTTACGAACATACAAACCTACAAACAGACAAAAATGGTACAAATGGGCTCAGTGTGTGATCCTTTAACACCCCTACTATTTTTTTTCTAAATATTTTCAATACAAAACAGAGACGCCACGTCTACAGATTTATTATATGTGTAGATCTTCGTTTCCACAAGTTATAGCGGTTTTATTTTCATTCTGAAAGAAAAACATGAATGTTAGCTGTTTCTCGTCTCGCAACTTGCAAAGTCAACTCAAAAAACTAATATCCTTTGAAGGAAAGTTAAATAAAAGCTCATAAAAATGCGGGAACAATATGTGGTTATTAGGAGCGGTTGACATTTTATCAGTATCCTACGTTCTTTCGCTTCTTCTAGTAAATGCAATTTATAGAAACAGACGTGTGCAAGTTGAGTACGTACGTACGTATACGTATACGTGAGGTCGACAAACGGATGTGAGATTAACGCTTGTGCGACAAAATTGTGCTGCAACTGACCATAATTCAAATGCACGTAAGTGCTACGGACTGAAGCTCGATATCACGCAGTCACGCTAACTAGTGCGACAAACTGAAACTCGACTTCACGCTAGTGCGATAAACTGAAGCTCGACATCACGCAGTCACGCTAACTAGTGCGACAAACTGAAACTCGACTTCACGCTAGTGCGATAAACTGAAGCTCGACATCACGCAGTCACGCTAACTAGTGCGACAAACTGAAACTCGACTTCACGCTAGTGCGATAAACTGAAGTTCGACATCACGCAGTCACGCTAGTGCGACAAACTGAAACTCGACTTCACGCTAGTGCGATAAACTGAAGTTCGACATCACACAGTCACGCTAGTGCGACAAACTGAAACTCGACTTCACGCTAGTGCGATAAACTGAAGCTCGACATCACGCAGTCACGCTAGTTCGACCAACTGAAACTCGATTTCACGCTAGTGCGATAAACTGAAGCTCGACATCACGCAGTCACGCTAACTAGTGCGACAAACTGAAACTCGACTTCACGCTAGTGCGATAAACTGAAGTTCGACATCACACAGTCACGCTAGTGCGACAAACTGAAACTCGACTTCACGCTAGTGCGATAAACTGAAACTCGACTTCACGCTAGTGCGATAAACTGAAGTTCGACATCACACAGTCACGCTAGTGCGACAAACTGAAACTCGACTTCACGCTAGTGCGATAAACTGAAGCTCGACATCACGCAGTCACGCTAGTTCGACCAACTGAAACTCGATTTCACGCTAGTGCGATAAACTGAAGCTCGACATCACGCAGTCACGCTAACTAGTGCGACAAACTGAAACTCGACTTCACGCTAGTGCGATAAACTGAAGTTCGACATCACACAGTCACGCTAGTGCGACAAACTGAAGCTCGACTTCACGCTAGTGCGATAAACTGAAGTTCGACTTCACGCTAGTGCGACAAACTGAAGCTCGACTTCACGCTAGTAGATACGATAAACTGAAGCTCGACATCACGCAGTCACGCTAGTGCGACAAACTGAAACTCGACTTCACGCTAGTGCGATAAACTGAAGCTCGACATCACGCAGTCACGCTAGTGCGACAAACTGAAGCTCGACTTCACGCTAGTGCGATAAACTGAAGCTCGACTTCACGCTAGTGCGACAAACTGAAGCTCGACTTCACGCTAGTAGATACGATAAACTGAAGCTCGACATCACGCAGTCACGCTAGTGCGACAAACTGAAACTCGACTTCACGCTAGTGCGATAAACTGAAGCTCGACATCACGCTTGTGTAATAAATGCTTGTGTGCCAGTAGTTTGACACTACCCAAGTGCGACCAATGCTTATGCGACACTTCTCTGTCTGTGCAGGATGTAAAAGGACGCTGTTTACAGAAAACCTCAGTGCGATAACAAAATTGTATCTTCTAGCTTCTTTATTTTCAACGTATTTTATAATTAATGATCATCAGCTGATAGATGAACAATAACTCACACTGAACGAATGAACGATAACAAAATTTCCCGCCATAAATATTAAAGTTTAAGATAGTTTGTTCATGTTAGTATCCATTTTGCCACAAACTATTCATCAGTCACATAGCGGTGCGTTGTTGTTGTTGTCCAAACTTTTAGATAAAAATGTTCCGCTCGACAACGTACAACTAACTTGTGCAGATTTTTATTTTTTACCCGTTTGAAAGTTTGCGACATGAGTTTTTGTAAGTACGACCTTCAAAATGATGTTTTTATGTTATTTGGTGCAGGCTTTTAAAAGTTTAAGCTTATTTTTCCTGCATTACCTAGATGCTGTTTTGTTTTCGGTCAGAATCTAGATCTAGCAGAGTTGTCTTTCGTTCGTTTATTTTTTTGTTCGTATGTTTCCAGTTTCAAATTATGTAGAAGGTAATCCATGATTAGAGCACTTCCTGGTATCCGATTAATCTTAACTGGAAATCTGAAATGACAAAGGGTGAATTTAATATTTTCGGCCGATCCTTCTCCGAACTATGTCAGCCGGTTCCCAGTTTAATCGATGAAGGTGAATACCAGAAACGAAAGACTAAATAATATGTGGTGATTAAAAACTTACAGTACTAAGGGTTCTACCGTTTCAGGTACTCAAGAGCTGTAAATCAATTGATTTATTCATCCAGCCGTATCACAGTGAATACCTATCTATATTGTAGGCAAATATTATCAGTAATGGTTCTACACTCATGCTAAACAAAATGAGCATGATGTCATTAACAAAACAACAGTAAATAATTCGTTTGTCGTTCGTCGAGCCGCAAGCATTGGAATCATCGATACGTCCCGTCATTCTGTGTATCGTTGACCAAAGCTAATGACGTGTTATGCCCTCCGGTTACCAGAATTCAAATCATTATTAGTTACCTATCATGCATTTTATAAAGGGTAGAATGTCAATAGGTACTAGAACTATATAGGTATGTAGGTGTTTAATTATCATCCACTATTGTATGTTGATTGTTAATCAAATCTGTCGATTATCAAACGTTAAGGAGGGTTAGGGGCTCGCAAGAATTAAGTGGTGTGTTCGACATAATTACTACCGTACACAGTGACAGGAACATAGCTTTAAATCTGTGTATTAAAGTTAACCCAACTGTATAGTAGGACTACAAGAGCCGAGCTGTAAAATCATATTTAAATAAAACCGGCCAAGTGCGAGTCGGGCTCGCGCACGAAGGGTTCCGTACCATTATCTATAAAAACGGCAAAAAAAATGTTTGTTTTATGGGACCCCCCTTAAATATTTTTATTATTTTTTCAGTATTTTTTGTTATAGCGGCAACAGAAATACATCATCTGTGAAAATTTCAACTGTCTAACTATCACGGTTCATGAGATACAGCCTGGTGACACACGGATAGACTGATAGACAGCGGAGTCTTAGTAATAGGGTTCCGTTTTACCCTTTGGGTATGGAACCCTAAAAATTGGTAATAATAGCAAGCCAGCAATTCAAGATACCACAAACTGTCAAATTTCTCCAAATGATTTTAAACCATGAAAAGTTGACGGTTAACTTAAAGATAAAGATAAAGATATAGATATATTTATTTTGTAACAAATACGAATGAAAAAACTGTGGTAACGTACATATAAATATATATAAGCCAGTAACCGTATTAAATATAAATGCCAAGTTCACACATTTTTTTGTGCCTAAACTAGCTTATGGCGTAAGTGATATCGAGATACCAAATTATACCGTGGATTCACTATTGCAGTAGCGCGGCACGCTAGGATTAATGATCTCATCCGTCGTGCTCTAGCCACCGCCGGGGTGCCAGCTGTCTTAGAACCCAATGGCTTGGCACGCGTCGATGGGAAGAGACCAGATGGTATGACCATAATGCCATGGAAGTTGAGTAGGCCTTTGGTGCGGGACGCAACTTGCGTCGACACCCTTGCGCCATCCCATCTTCCTAGCACAGTGGGCTGCGCTGGGGCGGCTGCTGCAGGTGCTGAAAACCTCAAACGGCGCAAATGCAATAATTTAATTGATAGTAATGTGTTTGAGCCGCTTGGGGTTGAAACACTAGACCCATGGGGTCCGAGTACCCACCTAGTATTTCGGGAAATCGCCAAGCGGTTGGTCGACTCTTCACGTGACCTATTTTTTTTGAGAGGGCGGGCCTATTTTTTGGCCAAAGAATCAGCATTGCCATCCAACGTGGTAATGCTGCCAGCCTTCTGGGCACTTTTCCTGTTGACAGCGATGCGGACGAATTTTTGGAAGCCCTGTAACCCTTTTAAGTGTACATATTTATTACTATTATAGTTTTGTAGTTTGTAAATAATTTAATTATCTTTGAAATAAATCCCTATTGCAGTATGGCATTTCCTATTTCCAAAATAAGTTCTAAAACTAAAACGTCATTCCAAAGAATAGACGTTCGGGAACAAACCGAACAAAAATCCCTCATGTTTACCGGCTCTAGTTCAGGAGCCAGTTTGTTGCAATCTCAGGCAACTGCAAACAGACTCCCGGACTATTTGCCGAGCCGAACCGAGTATTAATTCGGCTATGTAAACGGTCACTGTAATTACTGGGAGATAGGACTTCAGTTGTTAACTGGACAATGCAAGACCTACGTGTTTTAGGTGCGTAAATACTTGTAAACATACATATTTGTAGGAAATGTAGTTAAAGTTCTTAGTAACATTAAATTATTTTGTCGGTTTGCAGGTACTACGAGCTATCCAGTCCCGTTTCAGTGAATCGGTTTCTTCTAGGCAAGCGTGCTCCACCCTAGGCCGCATCATCGCTTCGCATCAGGCGAGTTACAGCCAAAGGCAAGCATATTTCGGATATAAAAAAGCATTATATCTTAGTCATTCCAATACCTCTGTGCCTGAATATAGGTTTACATCCAACAACGGGACTTATTGCATAAAATCTAACAGGATCTCGATCGAGGGTGCAAATGCAAGGGGAGGCTACCCACACTGCCCCACGGGTGCCGACACAATCGTGTTAGCTCCATCCCTTAGGGTTTCAGGCACAAAGGCACAGTGCACTATACTGTATGTCCTGATGATCTACTAATAGGAGTTACCAAATAGCCGGAGATAAAGTGCTATACTTTGAACTATAATTAGAAGCATCAAGTCCAACAAAAGTCACGATAAGAAACTGCTCTCAATAATTCATCTCAGTATTTTTTCGCTTGTATACGCGAGCGGTAGGTTGCGCTGTATTTGATACCCAGGTCAGGAAAAATGTCATTGAGTTTTTTCATTAGGAATTTTCCGTAGCAGACTGCAATGTGAATTTTAGGCCTCGGCTCCGATTTATCAACATGAAACTTAAACATAACAGACGAAATACATGGTTGCACAATACCCAACTTTTTTTTAAAATAAGTCTTCCAACAACTTGAAAATAGTAAATTGAGATAAAATTTTATTTTGAACACTTAGAGCAGGTAAGCAATTTCAATGCGAAATGCGACCGCTGAAAATAAAGTGTGAGAATAAACGTAAAGAAGCGATCAGACGAAGAATTCAGTAATGAAATCGCATGAAATTCAGGTAGAGTCTAAAATATGGAATGGTGATAGAAAATAAATTTTAAGCTTATTGGTATAAGCTATTTCACTTAGTAGGACACCTTATATCCTTATTTTTGTAGTAGGACATCTTATGTCCTTATTTCAGTATGTGCTGTTGTGACTGTCTCTCACATACTCCTAATTATTCAGCAAATATCTTATTCTCGATTATTGTTTCAAAAATCAACACGCGTTACCGGCCACGTGCAAACACTTTGAACCTCTACTTTATGGCTTGACAGTTAAAGGCGAGGCGTCCTTTCTTCTATTGAATTTTAAAACAATATTGGATATCTTGGGAACGCATAAATACTTTACTTAATGGCAAACCCACTTGGGACGAAGACTATTAGCAGGCAATTCTTGAGAAAAGATAAAAATATACGATTTCTAAACACATTCCTGAATACTGGCACAACATCTGGTTGCAACGTGCGTGGCTCTTGGCCGCCCGAAGTTTAAAAGGGTCCTTTAAAACAATTGAGACGGTTACGCAAAAACAGAAAGGTTGCTAAACTATTTCTCGGAAACGACGGCGTGGGTTATTGAGAAGGCGATAGCCAGGAGATGCACATTGTGTGGGGACAGTGGATTTGGAATCACGAAAGAGGTCGGACGTAAGAGTCTGGGAGTAGACAGGAGTGTCCGGACGCTCGGGGTCGCTAAGCTAAGTCGGAGAGAATAGTAAAAGTACTAGGACGTCCTAGGTTAGTCTCGTTAAGTTAGCGTAGTCTTGGTACCAAGATACACATGTCCCAGTGGGCTGTCGTAATAGAGCGATTAATGTTTTATAAATCAAATATAAGTAGTAGTGATAAGTCTGGTGGAAACAAGTGTCGTGACGCGCAAGGAGACGAGCAATGGCGGAGACGAGGCTGGTGATCGAGCGGAACTCTGTAAGTTAGTTTTAGACTAATCATCTTCAGAGAACACGTGGTAAGTGTTAACTATAATTAAATCCTAGCTTAAGTAGCAGTTAATATAAGGCCAAGCGTAACCGCGTTACCCATTTATTCCAGCAAAGCGGGGCCGCCATCTCAATCAACACAATGTCTAACTGTTAATATAATGCACCAGCGTAATTCATTTATTACAGCATGCAAAGCAGTGATGCGGAGCCACGATGTATATTATTATATCATGTTTTATGTGCCCAAACTCCTAATCCGTACCTTGGCAATTATCCACCGTCCGCGTTTGGTTCTAGGGACGGTTGGTCTTTCATAACGACATGTACAATTTCGACTAATACGAACGACTATTGTATATAGACAAATGTTGACTATATTCTGACGCACCACAAATGGAAGACAGAACCGCTATATATATTGCTCAGTGGTGAAGGCAACACCATAATCACAGTTTGATTAAAACAAATGATATTTAACAGTAATTTATAATGCCAACTTGTACTTGTTGTACAAAGTAACCAAGCTCTGATGGTGAATATTGCTTCCTATAAAGGTCTAGCTCAGAAACATCGCGTGGAGATTGTTGGCTCCCATTTCCGGGAGTGGGGGTAGGCTCCCTGAAGTATTTCACACTGAAACATTGAATTGATATCTCCGTTCTAAGGAACGCTAGGGACTGTGTCTCGTTAAAATCAACCCCGGCTGCCACAGGCCAATTACTAAATCGACACTATTTAGCGAGACACGCAACCACGACATGGGGCAGATTAAAGAAATGTGAAGTGACGAAAGTTCCACTTCAACGGCTACCAATCGCCAATTGCAATATGTTCTGATACAGACTAAGTCTACGAAACGCTTGTGCAAATTGTATTATGAAATAGTAAATGGGATAGACGGCCGTAAGGGTGTTATTAACGTGAGTACGCGTATAAGTAGAAATACTGAAACCTGTCTTCCTCAATGGCGGCTGGCCTCACAACCCACTGCCTTAGGATTGGGAAAGACATGTAGATAGTGCTTAGGGAACGTGACCTGTTAGAGTTCGCAGCACTGTCCTCAGTAGGACTATGCACTTAGGTCTAACAGTAAGCGTACGCCGGGCAAACGTTGTAAAATGGTCCCATGCTGAAACATGGAATCGTTTGCGGTTGCGAAACGGCATCTTGTATTTTGGAATCGAATAAGTTAACGTAATGAATAAATAATGGAATTCTTAAGCGCAAGCGTAACGTTTCCCTTCACCAACTCAAATCATATATCTTATCTTTGCGTACGTTTGTCTTATTGCTTCATACTTTATTGTTATAATGTTTTATACGATGTGTTATTATTCATGTATATGTCCTAACTGTGATCTCCCAATACTAACTTCACCTAGTACCCAGTCCTGGTCCTTAGCTTCTAAAGACGGAGCAGGACTGGAAACCCAATTTCCTTATTTCGGTGGAAAAAGAAAACCCCTATTGGATGACTTTTACAGAGGTGTGCGAGGCTTGTGGGGCACCCCTCCTCTCCCATACCATAATTGGGGAGCCGAAATAAGTTAATATAATATAATAAAAATCTAATATTTACATGATTTAGAAAAAACGAAAATTTTATCAGACTAGGGTCTTATTGGAACAGTCACACTGTATAACTAAATAAGTTTCTTTTATATTAAATGGGTCTACTCTTGACCTCAATCTAGTCATGAGGCCAGAGATGAGGTCGACGATGGAACGAGCTTACCCAGAAGAAGCCTATTAACTCCCGACTTAAATAGATTGGGGTCATATGAACTTGGGAACACTGACGAAGGCAGGGAATTCCACTCCTTGGCTGTGCGCATAATAAACGATGTCGCGAAGCGCTTCGTGCGAATGTGTGGAACATCGACAAGGAATGGGTGATAACCCGCAGTACGTCTGGACTCCCGATGGAAGAAGGGAGATGGTGGAATGATCTCGTGGAGCTCTTGTGCACACTCACCGAAGTACAGCCTGTAGAAGACCGACAGACATGCAACCTTGCGCCGGTGGGCCAAACTATGAAGCTTGGTACCCACCAGCTCAACGTCACCAATGAGCCTCTTGGCTCTGCGCTCAACAGAGTCGAGTGTGGCTAATTGGTATTTGGCTAAGCCATCCCAAAGGTGACAGCAGTACTCCATGCTGGACCGAACTTGAGCTTTATATAGGACTAAAAGCTGTCCTGGCTTAAAGTAACGCTTAACCTTATTTAGGATACCCAGCTTTTTTGCCGCTGTTTGAGCTTCGACTCAATGTAGGCACCGAAGTTGAGATTCGCACTCAACTTCGTACCAAGAAGCTCGAGGTTGTCGGTAACTGGTACAGATGTACCCCGGAAAGTAGGAGCCAGATTGAACGGACTCCTTTTGGCGGTGAAAAGGCACACTTGGGTTTTGGTGGTGTTTGTGTAATTTAGTACCTCACGGCTCGATAGATGGCGTTGCTCGATTAAAAGCAAGCTATCGTTAGCTTTCCTTAGTTCACATTAGTGTTTACGAATATTTTTTATTAATATAGTTCTCCACAAGTAAAAGTGTCGTTTCATTAAACATTTGGTCCTTCGAAGTCGGATTAAAAAGTGAAGTGCATAAAGTTCAGTGCGTAATAAGTGACAAGTAAGTGTATTGTGACAGTAAGTTGTGAGTGTTAAGTGAATAAGTGCAGTACATTGGATTGGACTGCATGGACTCTGGTGGGTAAGCCTGTGAACATTGTATATCAGGAACTTAGTGAAATATTATGTTGTGTGGACTTAGTAAATTCAGTTAAAAAAAAAAACTTAAAAAGATTGAGATTAGTGAATTTAACTTAGAAAAAATCTCTTGAAAACTTTGTTGTGATTTTGTGTTTTGGACAGTTGAAAACTTTAACTAGTGACTTAGCCAATTCTTCTGTTTTACGAACATTGAACATTTACACTGGTGTCTTTAATTATTTCTTGAAGAAAACTGTTTTGATTTAGTTATAAATATGTCGCAATTGTGTGCGCCACAAAAACAGTTGAGTGAGCGGATTGCTAAGTTGTATAGCAATACAAAGAAAACTTCAAAGTCACGTTATACAAGAGGTTATTTAGAAACAAGATTAGACACATTGACTGAATATTGGGAAACGTACAATAAACAACACGACGAGATTATCAAGAATGTATCCACTGAGGTTCTCGAAAAATTTAAGTTTAATCCCATTGCAAATTTTGACGAAACCGAAGAAATTTATCTTGAGTTTAAAACTGCAATTAAAGAATGTTTGATCGAGGTATCTCATCAGGAGTCACAGCAAGCTACAACTTCGGCCACAATGACATGTCATGACGAAACATTTGAAAGGGTAAAAAACAAGACAAAGTTACCACCGATTAACATACCTAAGTTTTCCGGTAACTACACTGAATGGTACAGCTTTCGTGACGTTTTCACATGTCTTGTTCACAATGATAATAACATATCAAAAATTGAGAAACACCATTATTTGAAGTCCAGTATTACGGGCGAGGCTGAGCAGCTATTAAAACACTTCACACTTACCGAAGCTACTTATGATAAGGCTTGGGAGACACTTGAGAATCGTTATGAAAATAAGAGGATAATTGTCAATAACATCCTGAATCGTCTTCTTTCTCAGCGCAAAATGACCAACGAATGCGCTCAAAGCCTGAAAGGTATTGTAGACACCACACGCGAATGCTTGAATTCGCTAGAAAGTCTTAAAATCAACACGTGGGAGGCTATAGTAGTTCACATTGTTGTCTCTAAAATTGACATTGAAACTCACAAACTTTGGGAACAGTCCCTTGGTTCATCACGAGACATACCAACCTTTGAGACTTTAGCCTCACTTCTAGAAAGCCGATTCAGAGCTATGGAAAATATCACCAGTATTAGAAAGGATACATCAAAGAAAGATTCAGCGAAACCTACCTCAACCCAAGCAAAATACATTCCTGTGAAATCTTTCGCCACTGAAATTGAAAGCACTTGCACCTTTTGTTCACAAACCCATTACATTTGCCACTGCAAAGGATTTTCTAATTTGGAAGTCTCACAACGCCATGACTTTGTCAAGAAGAATCGCATCTGCTTCAACTGTCTTGTTCAGGGTCATTCAGTGAGTCAATGCAAGCAAAGCACAAGCTGTAGGAAATGTGGTCGACGTCATCACACACTCTTGCATTACACAAACCCAGCCAAGACGAGCACAGCAACAGAACCGAGTGAGCCAGAAACACGCGAGGCTGTCACCATGAAAGCTGAAATAAATAATGTACAACAGGTTATTTTAGCAACAGCTCGTGTTGTTGTTATTGCTAAAAATGGATCCACTCACCAACTTAGAGCCTTAATTGATCCAGGTTCTCAGGCATCACTTGTGACTGAAACAACTGCACAATTACTAAATCTTGACCGAATTGCGGTGAATGGTAAAATTACTGGAATCTCAAACGACAAAGTAATGACGACTAAGTCGATGGTGAACCTTAAATTTCATTCAATTTATGATTCTACACACACTATTACTACACAAGCGTTTGTACTCAAACGATTGACTTCATTGTTGCCTACAAAAGAAGTATCAATGGATTCCTGGCCTCTTTTAAGTGCCATCAACCTTGCTGATCCACAATTTCACAAGCCAGGAAGCATAGATATCTTGTTGGGGGCAGAAGTACACTCACAATTAATGCTGGATGGTTTACATAGACACAACGCAATGATTGCACTTAATTCACATCTTGGATGGTTGATTTCAGGACAAACTTGTAAGGATACCTCACAAAGTTCATATCATGTTGTTGTCTCACATACTAAATTAGAGACTGACCAGTTGCTCAGGAGATTCTGGGAACTGGAGGAACACACACAAAGTAAAAAACCACTTACACAATTGGAAACTCAGTGCGAAGAGCATTATAGAGAAACTCACACTCGGAACGCTGAGGGCCGTTACATACTCCGCTTGCCTTTCAAGAACGTGACTCACCTAGGTGACACAAAAGGTTTAGCAATTAATCGTTTAACTCAAATGGAGAAGAGATTTAAGCACAAACCGGAATTTAAAGAAGAATACTGCAAATTTTTGAAGCAGTATGAATCACAAGCACACATGGAAGTCATACCTGAAAAGGAAAGAAACACAAGTAATAAATATTACTTACCTCATCACGCCGTCTTGAAGGAGTCCAGCACTAGCACGAAGCTCCGCGTAGTCTTCGATGGTAGCGCCAAACCTGGAACAGGAACGTCCTTGAATGATGAACTGATGATTGGTCCGCCCTTGCAACAAGATATAAAGGATTTAGTAACAAGGTGGAGAACACATAGAATTTGTTTAGTAGCGGACATTCAACAAATGTATAGGCAGATACTAATTCATCCTGATGATGCGGATTACCAACGAATTGTGTGGCGAGAAAATTCGGATGAAGCAGTTAGAGAATACAGGTTACTTACCGTTACTTATGGAACATCCTGTGCACCTTACCTTGCAATTAGAACTTTGCATCAGTTGTCTGATGATGAGAAGGAAGAGTTTCCTATTGCAGCGCCGTTACTGCAAACAGATTTTTATATGGATGACTTGATGTCAGGGACATCCAATGAAGATGACACAATTAGTCTGCAAAAACAAATAACTGAATTGTTACAAAGAGGTGGATTTTTGTTACACAAATGGTCGTCAAATAGTCCAAAGGTATTGGCACAGATTGAAAATGCCGATAAATGTAACCAAACTGTGGTGAACATAAAAATGCACGACGCTATTAAAGCTCTGGGCATTAATTGGAATCCGCACAATGATAATTTTGAATTAAAAATGTCGATAGATCCGCTTGTGGATACTATCACTAAAAGAACAGTGTTGTCCATTATCGCTAAAACATTCGACCCGCTTGGTTGGTTAGCACCTGTAGTCATTGTGTTAAAAATCTTCATGCAAAAGCTGTGGCTAGCTGGCCTGGACTGGGACGATGTTTTACCTGATAACTTACAACTTGAATGGTGCACTATTCACAACAACATAAAACACATGAATACTATACAGCTTCCTCGCTGGCTTGGCTTGTTACCTGCTGAATTAAATGTGGAAATTCATGGGTTTTGTGACGCTTCTTGTGCTGCTTATGCATGTGTTGTTTACCTAAGAGTTCTGGACGACAGTGCTATCACAATGCGTCTTATCGCTGCAAAATCAAAGGTTGCTCCAGTCAAACAAGTGTCGCTTCCTCGTTTAGAACTCTGCGGTGCAGTACTTTTGGCTAAAATGTTATTTGATGTTAAAACAAGTATACCAATTGATCAAAGACATATTTACGCGTGGACTGACTCAACTATAGTGCTGGCTTGGTTACGTAAACATCCTAATTCATGGACTACTTTTGTAGCAAACCGTACCACTGAGATTTTAAATGTCACTAATAGTAGTCAATGGCATCATGTCAGGTCGCCTGATAACCCAGCGGACTTAGCTTCGCGGGGCATGAACCCAAACGACCTGACAGAGTCAGCACTGTGGTGGGAAGGGCCGCAATTTTTAAGAATCTCATCTGAATTTATATATTCAGAGGATAAGTTACCCGATACTGTGTTAGAATCTAAGTGTAAAATTACTTCACATGTTGCTGTTAACAATCAAGTAGATGATTCACACTCGTATTTAAATTGCTATTCTAGTCTAACAAAGTTGGTTCGAGTTACAGCTTATTGTATTAGATTTGTACGTCGGTGTAAAGAAAAAACTTCTAAAAATGCTACAACCTGTACAAGTTTTTTAAATGCGAACGAATTGTTAAATGCACGCAAAATATGTATCCGTTTGTCACAACGTGTGTTTCAAACTGAAATTGATTTATTATTAGCTAGTAAGTCTATTCCTAAATCCAGTAAATTGTTTTCCCTTCACCCTTATATGGATGAACAAAATATATTAAGAGTTGGTGGACGACTCGCTAACGTTCAAGGTAAATTAGATTTTAAGTCACCAGTTATCCTCTCAAGTCAATGCCACTTCACTAAACTACTTGTCACAGATGCTCACCACCGAACATTGCATGGTGGATGTCAACTAACTCTTAATATATTAAACTTGAATTATTGTATTATTGGTGCTAAGCGAATAGTTAAGAGTATTATCCGAAAATGTATTCCGTGTTTTAAACAAAGGGCCGCGCCAAGACCTCCTTTCATGGGAAATTTGCCTTCATATAGGGTTAAACCAGCACGTCCATTTCTATCCTGTGGAGTGGACTTCGCGGGACCCTTCTCGTTGAAATTGTATTCTGGTAGATGTACTCGCACCAGTAAAGCTTACATTAGTCTATTTGTGTGCACAGTCACAAAGGCTATTCACCTGGAGTTGGTCGAAGCTTTGAGCACTATGGCCTTTATGGCAGCTTTCAAGCGCTTCTTTGCGCGTCGCGGTCACTGTAAGGATATGTATAGTGACTGTGGCACGAACTTTCAAGGTGCCTCTAAAGAAATGGCACTCCAATTTAAAATCGCTCAAGTTGATTTGGTTAACGAGATAGCGGAATTACTCGCTAATGATCACACTACCTGGCATTTCATTCCTCCTGGAGCTCCACACTTTGGAGGATTATGGGAAGCCGGCGTAAAATCTGTAAAAGGTCACCTTAAACGCGTTATTGGTCAAAGTTGCCTCACTTTCAATGAGTTTTATACTCTCCTCACACAAGTAGAAGCATGTGTAAATTCACGTCCTCTTACCTTAATTGATTCATCCTTAAATGAACCTCCATTAACTCCTGGTCACTTCCTCATAGGGGAAACCCCTGTTGTAGTTCCTGACGAAAGACTACGAAATACTCCCACTACTCACCTTAATCGATGGCAACTTGTCCAGCGTATGCTACAAACACTCTGGCGACGTTGGCAAGCTGAGTATTTGACTAGTTTGCAACATAGATATAACTGGAACAAACAACAGGCAGATATAGAGATAGGCACCATCGTGTTGGTCAAAGACGAACGATTACCTCCAGGTAAATGGCTGCTGGGTCGTATAATCGAAAAACATCCAGGTAAAGATGGGGTGACTCGTGTTGTCTCTTTAAAAATCAAAGATCATATCACTAAGCGACCAATAACCAAACTGTGTGTATTACCTTAAGTCAATTAGACTGTATACTTTGTTGTGTTTCACCTTTACAGTTTAGTAATATTTTTTGTGTATAATTTAACTTTAAATTTAACGTCTTCTGAAGGACTTACACAGTCCTTGGCCGGCAGGAATGTTTGTGTAATTTAGTACCTCACGGCTCGATAGATGGCGTTGCTCGATTAAAAGCAAGCTATCGTTAGCTTTCCTTAGTTCACATTAGTGTTTACGAATATTTTTTATTAATATAGTTCTCCACAAGTAAAAGTGTCGTTTCATTAAACAGGTGGCGTTAAAAACAACCAGATTTTCGTCACCCCACTTGGAGACAAGACTTAAGGCTGAATTTGTTCGCTCTACCATGGTATCTCTCAATGAACACACTTCTTCACCGCTGGCTTTTGCGCTGGATGCATAACTCTCCATGACAGTGCTGTCGTCTGCGTACCCAACAATACCTGGAACCAGAAGGTCATTGATGTGCAGCAGGAAAAGTGTCGCGGAGAGAACAGACCTCTGAGGAACTCCGGCATCAATAGCGATAAGGTCAGAGGAGCAGCCATCAATGACCACTCGGATCGACCGCTCACTCAGGAAGTCAGATATCCAGCGGCAAAAGTCAACGGGAATGCCGTATGCAGGAAGTTTGCTCAGCAGACTTGCGTGCTTGCGTTCCTGTCGAAAGCCTTCGAGATGTCGAGTGACACGGCAAGGGCTTCGCCGTGTTTCTCGATGGCCTCGCCCCAGCAGTGCGTAGCATACACCAGAAGATCCCCAGTTGATCGTCCCCGGCGAAAGCCATACTGACGGTCACTGAGTAGGTCGTTTGCTTCTAGGTACGCCAGCAGCTTCCCATTGAGGACCTTTTCCATAACTTTACAAAGTATGGAGGTGATGGCGATTGGTCGATAGTTACTGGGGTCGGCACGACTACCCTTCTTGGGTACTGGTTGTACATTGGCAACCTTCCATGATTTCGGTACCGTTCTGGTTTTAAGAGAGAGGCGATACAAGCGCGTCAACACAGAAGACAACTCAGGCGCACAGTTCCTCAAGACTCTTGCTGGTATACCATCAGGACCGCTAGCCTTGTTCACGTCTAGGCTATGGAGTACTCTACGAGCCTCTTTCATGTGTATTGTGATCTCCGGCATCGAAGAATCACAGTGAGGAATCGTTGGTGTTGATAATTACAGAGAGCTGGCTCTTTCTTTGAGCAAAGAATTAGCATTGGCATTCAACGTGGCGTTTCCGGATGACAGCGATGTGGAGGAGTACTTAGACGCCTAAGCGTCCTGTTGTTTATTTAATTACTTAATTTATTTTATAGGTAGTCAGTAGCCCGAAATTATGTCAGCCAGACTTACCAAATGAAAAATGGTACTACTAATTGGGTTGTGGAGGTCAGATAGGCAGTCGCTCCATGTAAAATACTGGTATTCAGCTGCATCCGGTTAGACTGGAAGCCAACCCCAACTTAGTTGGGAAAAGGCTAGGCAGATGACGATGAGTTACTTTATTTTATTTAAATTAGGTATTTTTAGTAAGTACTACTCAATAATCAACACAGGTGATAACACAAAATTACACGATAAACTGTTCTGATTTACTTATCTCATCTCATCAGTCCCACCAGTTGATAAATGTTTAATATTATCAAAAAAATATTGCAAATGAAATGGTTGCAAACTAATAATAGCGCCAATTAAAACAATGAGGCATTTTATTTTTGCCAATGTAGTCGCGCTACACACTTGTCAGACTTGACATGATTCAGCATATCTAGGGTGGTAAAATCATAATTATGTATAAATATATAAAAATTACGTGTCCCGGTCGTACAGACCTACGCTAGTCTCCGAAAAATCTAAACCGATTTCAATTAAATTTGGTGAATGTGTATGGTTAGTTCCAGCTTGAATTACGGGGTGGAAGGGACACGAAAACGGTTACCACGTATTCAGTACATCATTCTGAGCCCCCCCCTCCCACACACAGCAATGTTTCATGGGTTAAAAAAAACTATGTGGGGGGGCTCAGAATGATGTACTGAATACGTGGTAACCGGCGTCCCTTCCACCCCGTATAGGATAGTTTTGAACCCAAGAAGTGGCGCTATGCGAAGTAGAGGCGGCTCACTAGAGTGTAGACCATAAGTTTAGTTAGAAGAAGCCATTTGTCTCCTGGGGTGACCCGGTGAATTCAGCGAGGCTAGATGTAAATGAATGTCGAAGCGACTCTGTACGATACGAGCCGAATAAATCCGAATTTTGTATCTACAGTGATTCTTTCAGGGGGTCTAAAATGACCGCTTTAGTAGAATCATAACATGAATTACGTTTAAATTCGTAAAATGGTCATAGACGTACCTACTATTATGAATTGTCACCTTGTGACCATTTTACGAATTTAAACGTACCTAATCATATTATTATTCTATTATGATTCTGCTAAAGCGGCCATTTTAGACCCCCAGGTCTGCGGTGTAATACCGAATAAAGCCAAGTCGAAGTACCCGAAAAAGTTGGTAGCACCCCTTAAAAAAACAGAAATCGGAAATACAAATTGAAATCAACACTTCCAGTTTTCAATCGAAAATTGCATGAATGACACAGGTAATGGAGCATTCAGCCATTCAGTTTGCCCGACCAGACACCGACGTATCAAATGTAACAAACACTGAATTCTACTAATGAATGTCCAATTATTGTCGCCAGCTAACCTGATTGACCGACCGTCCGTCATTGTATGCAACATTTCATTCAAAAGGCTGTACCTAACGGCTCACTGGTTATTATACCGGCGTGATGTTTTTATGAATCGTAAAAATAATAGCTTTGTAAATTGAATTCGGCGAAATTATTGAAGACTAGCCGTTGCCGGCGACCTTTGTTCGCATGAAATTATTTTTAAAAAAATCCCCATTATTATAGGCACTTCCTTTTCGAATCAAGTTGTGTTGTGTAAAAATAAAAGTAGCCCTTGTTAGACCATATAGCAGCTATCAACCAGTAAAAGTCCCGTCAAAATCGGTTCACCCGTTTCGGAGATTAGCCATAACAAACAGACGACAGTCAGACAGATAAAAATGGAAAAAAATGTGTTTTTGTTTTAAGTGCCGTATACAGGGTTATTTGTAAAACACCAGTAACCTCTTAAGAGGTCATTGTACTCATCATTATGAACAACTTTTACTATGGGACCAAACCTGAAATCGCGAAAAAAAAATCAGCTGTTCCCTACATTTATGATCGGTTAACTCGTCAAAATGTAGGGAACAGCTGATTTTTTTTTCGCGATTTCAGGTTTGGTCCCATAGTAAAAGTTGTTCATAATGATGAGTACAATGACCTCTTAAGAGGTTACTGGTGTTTTACAAATAACCCTGTATATTTTCATATGCATTCATTATTATTCTATTTTATCGAGTTGAATGACGTGCGATTGAGGAGGCCTATGTCCAGCAGTGGACTGCTATAGGCGGATGATGATGATGATGAATAGATATTTTTAACTTATGAAGATTTTTAGGGGCGGTTTATAGAACTGCTCAACTTACACCTTTGTCTTCCTCCAGAGAGAAGAAAGTACTAACATCATAATGATTCATGGGGCTTGGCCGTGGGATGGGTGATCACAGTTTGTTGTTATTAGTAGGTACCTACATAGGAGATGGGAAGGAGATGAAGACCAACGAAACGATGGATGAAATGTATGAGGAATGATATGAAAGAAAAAGAAGTAATGATAGCGTGACGGTTGACAGAGGAGAATGGAAGAAATAAATGTGTTGCGCCGACCCCAAGTAACATGGGACAAGGGCAGGAAGATGATGAGGAGACTCGTGGCTAAATAAGAACAGCCGCCCGGGTCGATCTTTAGGTTAAGCCGTGCTTACCTAGGTTGGTCCGTGGATGGGTGACCACCCATTACATACCGAGTTTCCTCCATGCCTCGGAAAGCACGTTAAGCCGTTGGTCTCGGCTGTCAATTGTAGATCTTTGACAGTCGTTACAGGTAGTCAGTGGGCCCGAAAGTCTGACAACGAGACTTATCAAGGGGTATCGTATTACCCAGTACTAACTGGGTTGTGGAGGTCAGATAGGCAGTCGCTCCATGTAAAATACTGATATTCAGGTGCATCCGGTTAGACTGGAAGCCGACTCCATCGTAGTTGGGAAAAGGCTAGGCAGATGATGATTCCGACATAAAATGATAGAGGTGTTCGTATTAGAGTCGCGGGTTTGATTCCTGCGCGGAACCTCATCTACCCATCCGGTTTCCACTATGTTGGGGTCGGCTTCCAGTCTAACCGGATACAGTAGGTATGTGCCTATCTGATCTTCAGACCCAGTTACAGGGCAACAAGATACCCAATTGTCCCCGACCCATAACGACGGTCAAAGATCTACAAATAACCGCAGCCTATTTTTGTAATGAGTGGTCGCCCATCCACCAAACGACCTCGTCAAGCATCCGGCTGCATATATTTAGCTACCGTCACGAGCCCCTCCGTTCCTGCGCGGAACAAAAAAATATTAATCTATAAATACATATAAATAAAATTGAAGTGTCTATTATTAATACCAAATTAACAGCTTTTCACTGACATATGAAAGTATTTATGTAGGTACGGTACTTATAACAAAAACACATTTATTTCTTTCTGTCGGTCTGTCTGTTTGTTCCGACTAATCTCCGAAACGGCTGGACCGATTTTGTCGGGACGACGTGTTATAATGATGTCTAGCATAGGCTACTTTTATTTTATAAAAAATATTAGGATTCCGTGCAAAAAAAATTAAAACCCTTGAAATTGTTAACAAAATCCTATTCAAACGGCTAGTCTCCGAAACGGCTGAACCGATTTTGACGGGACTTTTACTGGCAGATAGCTGATGTCATAAGGAGTAACTAAGGCTAAGTACTTTCATTATAGAATAAGTATTAGGGTTCCGTGTAAAAAAACCCTTGAACCCAAAAACCCAAAATTCGATTCACAAAGGGAAGTAATGTTTTTTTTATAATAATTTTACGCGAACGAGACTCGCAGGTAACAGCTATAGTTAACTAATATAAAGATACCATCCACTCTTTCTCTCATAGGGTAAAAGAGAAGACATTTTTTTATGCAAAGTTGAAACGATCACCAGTCAATCATTAATATCATTGCCGCATGCTTATAATGGAGAGCGGCGGTGGCCCAGTGGTAGCAGCCCCGACTTACGAACAGTTAGTCGTGGGTTCGAACCCAGGCAGAGGCGCATTACCTACTTTGTGTAATTTATTTCATCACCACTGCTCTCAAAAACGGTGAAGGTAAACATCATGAGGAAACCGGCATGTCCTAGAACCAAAAAAATTCGAAGACATGTGACATCTACCAACCCGCACTGGGCCCGCGTGGTGGATTATAGCCCATTCCCTCTCTATAAAGGAGGCCGTGTGTCCCAGCAGTGGGAACATTAAAGGCTGATTATGCTATATAGGTAGGTATAGACGCCAGCACATCAAGCTACTACAATATGTCAAATTTCTTTAATAGATTTTCAACTCTATCGCTGAAGCGTTAGGTTCAAGGTTGATTCGGAAAATTGGACAGTTTCGGGTAGCTTAATGTGCTGGCGTCTGTATACGAACACCTACGTCGTCTGTCAGAGTTCAATCCCACTGCTAAACACCATTTGTATTGCGGAAAATTACTGCTAAGTTAAGATTGTAAACTAGCTGAAAAGGTTCCAGATTATAATTCAATACGCTGAGTGACTCAAAGTCAAAACTTAGTTAATTCCGAATTCCGATTGAATTTTCTATTTACCAAAGCTTTGTGCCTTACCTTTGTTCGAGTCGAAGTATAAAGGAACGCCATCTGTAATAATTAATGTGGTAACATTGAAAGGCAGACGGATCGATGTGTTTGATTTCTACTTTTCTTTCATCCGAGTACAATGAAAAACTTTCATGAGACTTAGCTATTCGGTTTATAACTCCGGCAAAAGATGTCGCTCTGTTTATTTACAATTGATTGCGATCTCATGCTACTATGTTAATGGTTTTGGTTTATCCAGTAATACATTGCTAGTCGTTATAAAGAATATCTGTATGATATTTTTATACTATTGAATAACTTCAAAAGTTGTTGCTACAAATTTTTGTTCCCGCGCCATCTGTTGGTTCTATAAGAGATCGTTAAGCTCCAAAGACTTTGATTCAAGCAGCAAGTATTTAAAAAAACTTTTAAGTATATATGTTCTGTGATTGCCATAGACTAATATATTGCTGACATTGCTGCAAAGAGTTTTTAGTAATATATGCATTGCTGTTTAATTTCATAAATAAAACGAATCAATAAACTAATCCAGTTCATAGTTTTTAAAAGACTTGCTATTATTGTACAAAGTAACATGATAATTATGTTTAAATAATATTTGATCCTCTTTTTTAGTGATTGGTCTTTTCTAAATTTGATGGTTTTTATATCAATTATTATGCCTTTTAATATTTTTATCTCTTAATAAATACACTTCAATCTATAAAATTATTTGATAAAACCAAAAATATAATTGATAAATATTTTTAGTAAAAATATCTTTAGATTTAAGCGGTACTTTGTGGGTGACTGATAAACGTCCATCATTGGTCGTTTACCTTAAAAATGAAAACTGAAACTTTGAGAACCGAAACAAAGCGAGCTCAGGACTTGGGGTACCCTAACTCCTGACAGGTTAGGTTCGAAGAGGATGGCGGGGTGAGACCCCGCCATCCATTCATGTTCAGGTTCCTTTAAACCCTGCAGACAGAAATAGGAGCCCCGCGTAGCGGTGCTTCGTCAACTACGCCTTGATGTTGATTTTATTCCTAATTTGACCTTCTAAAACTTTTATTAACCTCGAAAATGCTGTTCTCCCTCCGATAAGGTAATGTCGCAAGATTTTAGCATATTTTGGATTGATCTTGACTTTTGGTGAGTACGATTTTGACGTCTAAGTGGTTGACCTTGACCTTAAAGACGTCATTGACCTCATTATTGCTTAAAAATAAGTTTAGACCCGTAACGAGATTTTCCCTACCAATACAAACACAATTTATTAAAGCTAAAAATGGCTTAAAATATGAAAGCACAAAAGTTGATCAATCGAAATTTAAATAAACAAAAAGTAATTTAGATTAACGAATTATATAAAAAAGTATCAAAATATTAGATATTTAATATTCATTTCTCTTAGTTTTGGGGCCCAATAAGTAACCATCATCAGACGTAATTTCTGCATTTCAAACATTTTTTTCCTAACTTTAGACAGATTAAAATATCGATTGATTTGATTTATTTTATGTCTCAAAGAAAGAGAAAAATTAAAAAAGATGACCGTTAAGATTTTTTTGCAAATGGCTCTGCCTTTGATGAACAGTATGTGTACCTAGGTATCGGCTTCGCCATGTTTTTTAAAACCCCGTAATTTTGAATAAACTGCTACCCATGCAAAGCGGGGAGTGGGGTGCTAGTAAGTTATAACTTATAAGTCAGAACAACTGTCCCAAATGTAAGTACAAATATTGGATACCCTATTAGAAAGAGATGACATCCACGTATGAAGCTCTCTCGCTCGAGATGCTTTTGCGTTGCACGTCATCATTCCAGTTACTCCAGTTAGTATATAAGTTCCTTGGTCAAAAGTCAACTATCTGCTGTCAAAATCGGCGTCCTGTCATAGTGTCAAAAGAGCGCTTCCGTGAACTGAAAATTGTTATTGTTTTATCCATAGTTCTATTGTAAAACGAAGAGTTACTAGTTTTTTCGTGTAACTTGTACCAACGGCAGTTATTCCAGGTGAGTCTCTTACAATTTCAATAAATTATTTAACCATTATCAGAGTGTAAATTTCATAGGTTATGTGGCAAGAATTTTGCATAAAGTTGGCATTTTTCTTACTTATTTTTCTAATTTTATGGTGAACAATGTGCTTGTTATTTATTTTGATGATAATAGTATATTCTATCAATGATTATATACAGTTTTAATTTCCTAATTTTATTAATTTCCATCACGATAACTTCTTTGGATCTGCTCTTTTTACAATAAACATTGTCTTAAAATAACTCTGTGAACCGACCAAAAACCTTGCGAAAATTATTCCAGAATGTCAAGTCAGGAGAACGAAGCCCCTTTACCTGAAGGATGGGAGATGAGAACAAGCCGTTCTACTGGTATGACATACTTCCTTAATATGTACACCAAGAAGTCTCAGTGGGAGAGACCAGAGGCACCTGCGGACCCCGGTGAGATCCGCTGCAGCCATCTTCTGGTCAAACATGCTGAGAGCAGGCGTCCGTCGTCATGGAGGGAAGAAAACATAACTCGTAGTAAGGATGAAGCAATGGAACTACTGAAGGGCTACCGTAAGCAGATTGTAGCCAATGATGCAACATTTGCTGAATTAGCGTCGAAGTACTCTGACTGCTCTTCAGCCAAGCGCGGCGGAGATCTGGGCTTGTTTGGACGTGGACAGATGCAGGCTCCGTTTGAAGAAGAGGCGTTCAAGCTGAAGGTGGGACAACTCAGCCGGCCTGTTGAGACAGACTCCGGAGTCCACATCATCTTGAGAACTGCTTAGATTTTAAGTGTTATTGTGTTCTTTATTATTATTATACTACCTTAAACTGTTCTCAGTTTACAAAAATGTATACAGCATTATTAATGGATACCGAATTAGGATGCTAGTTGATTCAATAGAATTTTTCCTGTGTTACTGAGGATGAAGAGATCTTTTTTAAACCCCGAAAGACCTGATTGATATTTGTCAAAGTTTCTGGTTCCTAAAACTATAATTAATACCAGGTTAGCTTAAATTTTTTATGATTATACTGCTCAAATTCATGTAAGTATTATTGCTGTTGCATTATGTATTTGTAAACGGCATTATCCGCAATCAGTATAGATTAATTATCATAATGCATTTCTAATAATATTAATTAGACCAGTGATTTTATGACTGAATGTAACAAATCTTGGTAATGTTATCAATTATGTCTCATTGTGCATTTTTCTCAGCAATAGTCCAATAGAATTTTGTAAAAGACAGTGTTTAGTGTATTGTGTAAAGGTTCCACATTCTCTACCTGATATTCGTGCCTAAAACAGAGGATAAAAATAAATATGTTTTCTGATTCATATTATTTTATTATTTGTTCACCATAGAGTTCGGGAGAAATGAGTTGAAGCATGTAACTTAATATGTTATATATTCACTAACAAGATGCACAGTTAATAAGAATAACAAAGTCTTAATGTTAATGACATCAGTACAGCGCCCCTGACGATCCCAGCCAATCGTCAAAGACGCGGGACCCCCCGAACTTGAGAGTATTTTTTATCATTTTTCTAACATCAGTTACAAATATGGCACTAACATAACTAAACTTATTTTATATTAGACCATAACAAATATAAAGTTCGGGAGTAAGATCAGATCCAGATTACAAAGCCGTCGGTTCATCCTTATTTTGACTGTTTCTTATTAGGAGTATTGTGTCTAATGTTGATTCTTTGAGATTCTGGGATGCGGGGGTCCAGATTGGGCCGATGATGGGCGGCGACCGCTTGCCTCCCCACGCACTAAACTTCACCTTCCGCTTTCCATCCTTCTTCAAGTTGACATCCAAGTACGGATGTCCAGGCTTGAAAAGTTTTGGCAATGATTCTAGAAAGCTGTTGAATGGTAACGCCTCCCGCAAAGTCCTCTCATTGGTATTTGTACTTAGAGCCAAGATCTTAATAGGATGCCGCTTGTCTAGTGTCGGGATGAACTGAAAGCCGGCCAAGTTAACTCTGTCATTTCCATTGTAATTCGAGAGGATCCTCGTCAGTTCCGGCATCGTTGTGGAGAAGATGATTTTGGAGTTTTTATTTCCTGGTTTGTAGATCATCTGTCCACTTCGCTTGCCACCCCAGGGGCTGAAGCGGACTCGCTTCGGCATGCTGGGCTCTCGGATGTTTCTGTCTCGTTTCCAAGTCCACATGTTTTCGATGTTGCTTTTGTCTCGTTTTCCACCCCATGGGCTGAAATATTTCTTGTCTTTGGGATCCAGAAAGTTGGTAGCGTTTTCATCGACAGTCCCTTCGAAATTGTTGACGAAAGGACTTCCGATTTGTTCTTCGTTTTGTAAGTAAACGGTCTGGTCTGTGTCTATCTGGTTGGGGAGCCAGCGGTTCTCGTCGGTAGTCCGTCGTATTCTTTGTAGATCTGTTTGGGTGTCATACACAGAAGTTAGGGGCAAGTTCTGTGTGGTTTCATAGTCGTTCCTTATTGAGGGTGCGTTGAAGTAGTATGGTAGAGGGAACTGCGGGTTGGCGTAGACTGCATCGTGGTCGCTGCCGGGGCCCCCGCTGTTGATGTACTGGGGACGCACGGTGCCGAGCCATGAGAACGTGATGAGTAGCCAGTGGTGAAACATGATTCTGGAAAGGAGAAATTATTCTGTTAATTTTCACATTGATAACGTAACTTACCTACTTATATTGTTCGAAATTCCTAAACTGAATTTCATTTTTTAACTCTACAATGTTTAGGATAAGTAATAGAGAAATAATTGCTTGACAGTAGGTACTTCGGATGGGTGACCTTTATAGATTAAGAGATGACACGTCAAAAACCTTTCGCCCTGAAGATACTGATGGCTACTACCTCCAAAGTGAACTAGACTGAAGAAACTTAACACTAAAAGTTATTTGAAAAGTAAAGTGGCCTTGCAGAGACGCAAATGCTGGCTAAAATTGTCTGCATGGCTTCTACTTGAACAAACAGGACCAGTGCAAACATATTCAAACCAAATAGATACTACGATAGATAGATACGTACCTACCTACAAAAGCTAGATTGCACCTAACTATGCATACTTTATTTTGTAAAGTCGCGTAAATTGACAACCCAATTTTAAATTCTCTTTTAGCAGCCGACGAGAGCTTTCCTTAAAAAACCAGCGGATAATTGCGCATCTCATTCACAATCCCAATGCCATTCACTTTCATAATATAACAATAGGATTTATTGCGTTATTTACTATTGTTGTCGGGACTTTTTGGAAACCCAATTGACTGTAACGACAGCCCAAGACAGATTGTTCTGGTGTGAAAAGTGAGTAGACCGCATCCTAGATCTCCAAGAAGAACATTTATGTTGTTGGGCACACGATTTTTAGGGTTCCGTAGCCAGTGGTTGCCAACCGGACCCTTTTACTTTGCTGTTTGTCCGTCTGTCACGAGGCTGTAAGTATCTTTTGAATCGTAACGGGTAGACACTTTATGAAATGAGTACAAAAAACTGATTTCTCAAAAAGGCTAAAATAACTTTATAGGCTAAAATAACTCGGTTGTCGGTCGGAAATTCAGTGTTATATTCATCGTGTTTTTTCGACTGGCAATTTTAAAAAATAGTTTATATTTTTTTGGAAGTCGCTTTTTTGAAGTTACAAAGATATAATGAAAAAAACAAACAGTGATTTTAAACTTTTAAATAATAATAAGTAAGTGCAATGCGTAGACAGAGAATGCTATAGACTAATTGATATGTTTTGTCGCATTCACACAAGAAAAAGAACAACTTATGCCGATGTCGTGTAAAGAAATGAAACAGAACGATAAAATTTTTTGTTTCATCGAGCGTGCCACGTTTTTTCAAGGTCAGCACACTAGTTTGCTAAACAAAGTTTGACAGCTGACGTGCAGCTAGCCATCGTCTACCTTTAAAATACAGTTTTTACGTGTTATATGTTAAGTAATTTATGTTATATTTTGTTTTGAACAATTTAGACTTACTATTTCAACCATTTATACAAAAAAATGGTGTGGTGTAGCGTTAAAGGGTGTAAAAGTGATAGTGGAACGAAAATCCCAGGATTGTCTTTTCATTCGTAAGTATGCCACTCTTTATCAGTTCTAGGCATTCAGTAACATTTTATTATGTTCATATATTGTGTATAATGTACGCTAGACGTACGATTCATCCTTAAAAAGCACAAAAATAACAATTATTATTCAATTATAAATTCTAACCTAAAAACGTTGGTGTTGCCAACTTTTCTATAAATTATTACCCACTATTATGGGAAATAATAATATGATGGCTTCTGCAGTGAGTATTAATTAAATATCTGAAATATTTAATGACTTTTTGCAGTTTCCCTGAACCTGATAATTTACGTCAGAATTGGATTGTAGCTACAGGACGAACAGATTGGACACCAAAACCGTCATCAAAAATTTGCAGCAAACATTTTGAGAATTAAAAAGAAGAATATAAGTTAATTAGAAAGAAGAATTCATAAATAATCATTTTGAAAGTCAACCTTTTATTGGAAACCACAAAGTTTTACTTATTAAGGCAATTGCCATGCACTATTTTGAACTGCGTATACATCACGCAACAAAAGGATTTGAACCTAAGCAAAAAATTTGAAACATACGAAGCTTGTTTTATTTAAAGGACAATAATGTGTTAAATCAATAAAAGCTTATTAAAAATAAACATGTTCTATTATTTACCCACAAACCTAGAACCTACTATCACATCAGAAATGGCAGTAATTTAGAACCACATCATCATCATCCATCGTCACTCCTGCCCTCATCGCAATTAATTTGAGTTCGGCAGCATGTCTTCTCCGCATCGCATGCCTTTGCGTACCGATGGTAACGGATATGTCATTGGCATATTCAGGCTTTGTCTTACGTACTAATTTCCAATTCTCATAAATTGTGGGGTAAATTTTTCCTCACCCGGTAACCCTAAATTCGTGACGTATTTATTTTTTGTCTCTTTTTGCGACACGCTTTGCCGGTGTCTATAGGATACTCTGTCTACGGTGCAATGATTAGGTATGACACATATTGACCTACAATAACCTAAGAGTAAAACTATAGGATGTCTAATTCCTTGATTGCCTTGTGAGTCGAGTTTTGGAATCTTCCACGTGCCGCACAGAACAAATCGATGTCAAGAAAGTGTTTATTATAATTGTCAACAAGACATCGCAACGGTGCTCGAACACCAGCATTTGTTCGACATGCATTCACTGCCAACAACGGTTGCTTGCGCCCTGCAAGTAACTGTGTTCTTCTGGGAACTAACTAGCAAATTCTTTTGCAAATATCAGAACAGTCGTACGTGTTTCTGCAGAGGTCGTACAGGAGCACAGTCTCCAGAAATATCCGCCGGCCAGTAAGGCTTAGAAAATTATATGTTCCCAGTAAATCGACATAAGACGCAGAAGAGTGAAAGCCCCTGTACGTCATAGTTCTTAAAATTTTCTTTTCGACCATTTCTAGCTAGTTAGAGTATTTAATGTATAGGGGATTCCATACCGCAATTGCATTCTCTAATTGAGAACTAAATATGGTATGGCTAGAAAGGAGTTGACTGTTGAGATGACGAGTAATGGCGCCGACTCCAAATAAATAGAAAGGAGAATAATGATCATTCGAATTGCGATAGAAAGTGTGTTACGCAATTTGGCTGCAGATCAATTCTTTAAAGATCTTAACATCAAAATATTCCAGTTTAAAATACTAATAGGCCGAGCTTAGCTTAGATTAGCGATCTAAGCTAACGGTCAAAGGATCTTAGTGCCCAAAAGTGCTTCTCAGAAACAAAAACACCATTCAGCAGTAGGGCTTTACTGGTTGATTTTAAACTCAGCTGTTTTTTTATTGAAATAAATCTGAAATGGAATTAATTATGATGTTATTCCATTATTTGTTTTTCAAAGGCTTTCGCCTCACCGGAAGCATCGTAATCTCGGTAGACGAACGAATAATTTGGAAATAATGTTATTTTTTGAAGGCTGCTAGTTGATATGCGAGTTTTGCTATTATTCTAGAATATTTTGGTAACGAATAGTGAGAGTTCTCATAGACGCATGGGAGCGCCACACGTGTTTGTAAATTATCAAGGGTAATCTTTCACTTGAATGCCACCAACATCTAATATTTCATGTCGAAAGCAATCGAGTCGATATCACAATACGTACAGTCACGAGCATCAATATGTAAACACTTAAAAATGTTTTTCACATACTGTTCTTATTAAAATTTCATGTTGTTACAAACATAGTATTCTGGAACTCATATTTTTATGAAAAATATCATATCTCCAAGTTACAATCGTTATTTCGCGCGAAAATTGCTTTTAAATTTAGGAAAGTGGATACATATTGGTATTCGTGACTGTACAGTCTGTAAAAAGCCGTTATTTTGACAATACTAACAGACAGTTCATTCTATTTATTGGTACCTACCTATAGATAATTATAGTACAGATCAAGATTACAGCTCTTTGTCGACCATTTGCAATAACTACAAAAACAACACCCTACTAAGGCTAATTCGAGGTATCGGTAGATAAAACACTTGAGGTAGGTTCTCCACGTTTACTTTGAGCGCGATAGAACAAACTGTTGACTTGAATTAAAGAAAAATATCTGGTCTCAAGAGTGGTGCGAATGTACTTTTGGTATTGGGCAGATACGGGAAGACTCAGTCTACTAAGAACTACGAGCTAAAATTTACCCGTTTGTTTTTTAATCTAAATATCTAACTGATGACATATTAGTACCGACTGAGCCTATTTATAATGGGTGTAAAAGTACCCTTAATAAAGCCGAAAGGTACTTGTTCTTCCCGACATTGCGATATTCTTTTGTTCTAGACCATATCTGGGCCGGCAGTCTCGACATAGATACCGACACTTTCGCAAACTTTCGATCGCTTAATAATAACAGAAAAAATCGGTTGCAATAACGTTGCTTGCAAGAAACGCATCTTGGATGTACAGACTTACATTTCTCACAAGCAACGTTATTGCAACCGAATTTTTTCGTTCATATTAAGCGATCGAAAGTTTGCGACAGTGTCGGTACCTATGTCGAGACTGCCGGACCTGGGAAGCTTCTGGTTACGGAGATATTGAGGGTCAAAGTTCCAACTTTTCCACAAGCTTTTAATGTTGTAACTTTACTTTAAATACCTCCACAACCCCCGTACTATTCAATGCAGCCATCAGCATAGTGTTTTGGGTGCGTTACATTGAGTCCTACCGTAAAACGTGCTCTTTTACCCTAAAAATACACATACATGTACAGAATGCTTGGTTGACGGCTTTGTGAAGGGTCCGTTTACACGTTGTATAATTTTTGGGGATATGGAGAACAGAGTGTAAAGTTCGTCAACCCCCATAGAAAAGGGAGGATCCTCCGACCAGACGGGTGTTATGTCTGGTGGGCTACTGCCCGACAGTTGTTGTCGGGTTCTTCTATATAGTCTTAAGTCGGGAATAACTTTACTTGTGCGATGCAGGATTTCGATGTTTTTAGTTTGTCCTCGGCGTCATAGATGGCGCTGTAGTACTTTTTGTTCTATGTTGCTGAAGTACTTTTTGTAGTGCCGCTACAAATTAAACAAAACACTATGTTCGTCGTCGTCGATGCTTCCTTGGTGCACTCCTACGAAAAAAGTACTTTTCAACCTTTAGCGTATTTTTCTTCCTATTTCCTGTCACAAAGCATTTGATGCCAATATTAGATCTTCCTACTGATTATTGTCCATCAATGTTTAGTAAATAATATCACAAAGAACAACTATTTATTTCGGTATTTACTTGTCGTACTGTTTATCATAGCGTGCGATAATTGTTACGAATGATTAGTCCTGCTGTTATAGGTATCGACAAAAATGTATTATTACAGAAAAAATATTATTATTTACTGTTTCTGCGTATCTTATAGTTTCCCTGTGGTCAATAAGAAAAAATGAATGAATGAATGTGGTTAATACTCGTAAGAATTCTCGGTATCTGTAATATGATAAGGCTTATCTGATAAACACTCTATCTATTATTATCTCTAGCATTCGAAAACAAACATAAATTAAGTGTTTTCTTTGACCATTACCAGCTCAACATACAAAAATAACTTTTTTTACTAATCCGTAGCACCCATAGTAATCTAAATATAATCTACGGCGTAGCTCGTAGCATTCGACTACGGCGTAGACACTACGCGCAAATTCCACGGCTACGCCTACGGAGAATGACGAATGTTATTGTTATTCGATAAATCTTTTTCGTCATCCACTGACATACCTATTTCTATCGTCAGTAAATAATGGGTGTAAAAATACCCCTAACGAAGCCGAAAGGCACTTATTCTCTCCGTCATTGTGGTTATTTTTTTGTAGAACAAAACCATACCTGGGAACCATTTAGTTGCGGAGATATTGGGGTCAAATTTCCAACTTCTTTACAAGTTTTTTTTTTTAATTACATGTTTTTAATTTTATATCTTTAAATACCCGCACGACCCCCGTACTGTTCAATGCATCCATCACCACAATGTTTTGAGTGCGTTACATTGAGTCCTACCGTAAAACGTGCAATAATTTTTGCGTAGAGTTACTTAGTTTGATGTACAGAATGCTTAGTTGACGGCGTGAAGGGTTCGTTTGCACCCTGTATTGTGTCGCCTATTTTTGGGTAGTACTGTCGTAGCAAGATGCTTCGCGAGTGCTCCGTGAAAATGTAGGTCTTTGACCTAGTGCTTCGTATTTCAGTAGAGTTATCGTTACGATGTAAGTTTATTACTCATGAAACTCGTCTTATGACCGCTGAATTGATTTGAATGTATTATAGACGTTACTACGTGAAAGAGGGACCTGGCTATTAATCTTAACAAATAGTGAGTTTCTGTGATCTAAATCTTTCATGAAAACTTTAAAATTATACTAAGTATTATGATGTTTCTTATGGATTTTTTTTTATGTGAAGTAGTAGCACAGAATTGTGACCGTTGGAGGGAATGGAGGTAACTTTGCCCAGCAGTGGGACAATATGGGCTAGCAACAACAATATTATGCTTTTGCTAAAGGGGTTTTTTTAGACCCCCTGGTCAGTTGTGGTAAAACGCATAGCTCTTTCTTAACTCTGCTAGAAAACCTATAAATATATTCAGTGTTCTAAGAAATTGTGTTAAAAACGCCCTGTTTTCTTAAGCCTCATATAAATATTTTAGTTTTGAAGCCATTAAACAAGCGTACTGAAGTTTTGCTCACAGTTATCAAAAATTTATAAACTTAGTAACATGTGCCTACTTTGCCAACAAAATGGGTAGACTTGAAACACGCGAATTTCGCCGAATTATAAACTATTACTCGCGGGTACAGACGCCAGCACATCTAGCTACCCAAAACTGTCAAATTTTCCCAATCAACATTGAACCTAATGCTTTAGCTATAAAGTTAAAAATCTGTTAAAGAAATTTGACAAATTGTAATAGCTTGATTTGTTGACGTCTGTACATTATCTTGTGGCTGAAACCTCACAAAGATTTCATTCGTCTTTCGCCCTGTTAAATCATTTAGTGGAAATGTGTCTTCCCATAGACCACACATTTTACCACTTCCTCTTATGGCACTCTTCGTTATTTTACGGCATGACATTTGTGCCAAATGATTCAGTACTTCGATGAAATACGAGAAAAAAATTAAGTACGTATGTGATTTTTTTTGTCAAATGTTATGTACTGTTGAAAGGGGTCGTAACAGCTTCCTTAGTAGACGTCTTTCTGTAAGGTAGGTATCGATATAAAAACTACCCCCTAACCGTCTCAAATGACCACTCTGTATAATTTTATGCATCGTTACATTTTATTATATGTTTTTCGGTACACAACTTTGAGATTCTTTGAAATATTTTCAAGGGTATTTTCCTAAAAATATGCTCCAACGGATATCTGGACGGTAGTTGATTTTAAACTAAATTCAATAACTTCGTTCCACTATTTTATCGATATTCCCAATATTGGTTTAAGAAATGAGAATGTCCGAATTAGATTATTGACCACTGTTCAGTTTGCGAAGGTCCTAAGTCAATAGTTGGCGCCATATTTCTAAGGTTTTATGAAAAGATTTGCCGCTCGGGTGCCAGTAATTAGATGAAGAAATTATATTATATGACTATATTTATGAAGGGTGCGGCGACCTGCGTATAAGTTTCAGGTCTGAATGTCCTTTTGTTTGTGTTTTATGTGATTTTGGATTTGGCGTAACATAACATCACGCCTTTAATCCCCGAAGGGTTAGGCAGAGGGGCACCTGATAGTCCACACACATTCCGCCAGTTATGTTTAAGCCCCATGTAATAGGACGCGACACTATTGCCGTCTACCGGGCCCAAATCCAGACTTTGTTGCTGCTACTGAGAAATTCCTGATGGAAAAACCCAATATCACGTTGCTCGACTTGAGAATCGAACCCTCAGGACCGCATGCTCAGCAGTCGTGGTTGCGACCACTCCACCAACGAGGAAGTCAGTAATGGTAATAATAACTTAGCTTGATGTTACCTAAGTACCAGATAAACTTTTACTTATTCAATATTAAATTTTAATTGTTGCTTACAAGGAATATATTTCTTTTATTAAATTAAAATTAACAATTTCGATACCTTGTTAGTAGCAAATTATATTAATTTAACGTTGAAAACTGTTTCAAAGTTTTGTCTCGATTCGCCCTCGCTTCCCTCTTATTTATTCCGTTTAACGTACAGAAAGTTTTGTCTTGTTTAGTATCGTTTTGAACGCCAGAGAATAAACGCACGCGCGTGCCTTTCACGCCACAATTTCACCGCAAAAACTTACAAAAAGAATAGGGATTCCAAAACTATTTAATTGATTATTTCGTGTTAAAGTGCACCGCTCATTTTTTGTCACATATTTGTGTCGTTCGCGCACAGGGCACGCGCTTGCTTGTCACGTATATGACAATGGCGTTCTAAAGCTTAACTACGTCTACTTAACCCTTGTTTAGCATAAGCATAATCAGCCTAAATGTTCCCACAGCTGGGACACACGGCCTCCTCTCTATGAGAGGGAATTGGCTATAATCCACCACGCGGGCTCAGTGCGGGTTGGTAGATGTCACATGTCTTCGAATTTTTGGTTCTAGTACATGCCGGTTTCCTCACGATGTTTTCCTTCACCGTTTTGAGAGCAATGGTGATGAAATAAATTACGCAAAGTAATGCGCCTGTTTGGGTTCGAACCCACAACTTACTATTCGTAAGTCGGGGCCGCCACCACTGGGCCACCGCTGCTCTCACCTTGCTCAACCCTTGTTTAAACCTTATTTAATGTTCTAAGCTATGAAAAAAACATGCACTCTGAAAAAAATACTATAAGGTTACCTTGTGTAGTTAGTCCGATTTTGTCATATAAATCTATACATGTCAAAGTAATTCTGTCTCTCGGTCTATCTCCTATTCATCTATTCATGCCTTCATTAGTGATTGTTGAGTTCTCGTATCATCGTTAGATTATGACCTTACCTATAATACAGGTTTCACTACCTACCACAGGCACCAGTGATTCACAACCATGTAAATGATTAAATTATGCCAATAAAAAATTATATTATATTACTCGCTACCTGGGTACGGACATAGGAACCTTTTAATCCCTGTTGTAAGATCACGCAAAAGCATAGTCTCTCCTTATTTTTTAATTTTTTTTTACGAACATTCTGCAGTACTGGAAATACAAAAGAGCTTTCTATTAATCCATAGATTTGTTTTTTTTTATTTATAGCATCTCGCAGTTCAACCTCTGAGGTTGGCTACTGCTTAACCGGGCAAGTCCTGTGGATGCCTTGAGTGTAAGGCCTCCAGCCAGGGGCCATAGATTTGATTAAACATCTCCTTTTAAATTGAATTTGCAACAGTTCCGGGAGCCAGGAGTACTAAACCACCGATATCCGCTATCATAAACATTTTTGGATTCAATTTTCAGACCGAAAGTTTGACTGTCTTACCGCAAAGGGATTTAATTTAATTTTAGAGTTTCAAACTGTTATTTAAATTGAATCTAATAATTCCGTTCCTAAATACGTGTTCCGTTTCCATTCATTCTCTGGCCTTATCCCAATTTATTTCAGGTCGGTACAGCATGTTGTATTCTTCTGTACATCTCAGTAACTACCTTTTACCCTTTTCTAGCCATATAATCCTTCACAAATTCCATCCATCCTTTTTTCCATACTGATGCTCAAAACTTTTCTCTCGACATTTTTCTTTCTGCCGCATCGCATGCCCCTAACATGACGACCGATTTCCACGCAACTTTATAGACGGCTTCTTGTTCATTTATTTTTTCCAATACGTGTTCTGTTTTCATCACCCCAATAAAGCAATTTCTAAGCAGTGATAGCCTAGTGGTGTGACCGTCGGACTGCCAAGACATAGGTCTCAGGTTCGAAACCGAGATACGCACCTCTGATTTTTCGGATTCATGTGCGTATTGTATAATTATCACTTGCTTTGGTGAACGAAAACATCTTGAGGAAACCAGTATGCCTGAGGGATATTTCTCGACGGCATGTAAAGCCAAGTCAGAGGCCTGAAAAACTGATATCTGGTTAGGCACTAACCACAGGATATATAGGTGATTTTATTCATTATTGCGTAACATACTTGTCCGTCGCTCTCGGCCGGACGGAATATTTGCGTCACACGTTTGAAAAAATCATCTACTGGTCATCGTGAAAAACGCAATGAATGTCTTTAAACTGTCAAAATGAGTAAGTAGCAATGGCGATGCGATTGTGTTTCGAAATAACCCCGCAGCATATAAAAATGTTTAAAGATAGCAATATTCATATTTTTACGGCTATAATAAAGAACGGAATGAACGATATAAAAATAATGAGAATTGTAAAGTTAGAATTACTTATTTGAAACTAAAGATTAAAGTATCTGGTTGCAAAGATATCGTTAAATCAAATTGGTAGGTGATATTTCTTGGTAATTCAAGATAAAATGGAATTTAGGATTGACTTATTCGATTGTTCTCTGAGTGAATTAAAAAGGAATGCATTGTTTGAATTCTTACTTATATGTAAATGCGAAAGTTTGGATGGATGGATGTTTGTTACTCAATCACGCCAGAACGGCTGAACGGATCTAGATGAAAATTGGCACTAAGATAAATTATAGTCTGGAATAGCACATACTTTTTACATTTTATTTTTCTCACACATACACATCATCATTTCTAAGCGAACGAAATCGCGGGCAACAGCTACTTAGCTATAGAAGTTAATATCAATTAAGTTAGTATTAACTAAGGTGCATTTATTACATTAGGTTATCCTGTCATGGTAGATGTAAGTAGATAAATAAATCTTTATTCCGATATGGTCAAAGAAAACCAAAGACAAAAAACGTTTCTAAAACATGGGACCACTCTAAGTGAACAAGCGAGAAATCTACCTATTCTCATGTGTCTATTCGTTTCTCTATTAACATTCCTCAATTTATAATAAAACTGTTTGATCTAGATTTCCGCCCGTAGTTTTCGGTGTGAACCCACATACTTTAGCTCGCCAAAGCTTCGCTTAGTTTATACCTATATATAGGTAGTTTCCCTCGCCTCGCCTCGCTTCGCCAGCCAGCTCGCTCGCTCGCTCGCTAGCTGTCGGTGTGTCCTGCGCTTTAGGGTAGGTTAGGTACTTCCAGTCAAGCCAGTGCGCGATAGTGTGCCAAAATATTTGTATGGAATCATGTAACCTTTGACCTTTATCAATAAACTAGAGAGAGGTTACTCTGTAATATCAGTTATCAGGCATTCGTAGGCTTCAGGTGCACCTGTATCGAGTAACTTACGCAGGTGAATAATTATATTCGTAGTAGAATCGGGAAGTTATTTCAAGGCCAAGTATCAATTATCCATAGTTTCATACCATGGTTTGTCAATGCCTACACTTTTAGGAGTTTGAGGAACAAGGTGTAGAGTCCCCCAATACTCAATTGAAAAAGGATGATCTCACGATACATCAATGCAGGATTTTTGTTCCTCTTTTTCGTTACAGATGGCGCTTGCATACTTTTTGACAACTTATTTATGTCCGCTACCAAAGAGATTTAAGAAACTATGGAGAGGCTATCAGTCGAACAGTTATTCTTGCGGGGGAGGTCATCTTAAGTATGAATGCAACGACTAAAAGTCGTTACACAGGATTGAAATGAGCTTTTCTGTGGGATAGTCCTTCGCATTTGGGACTTTTCCGTCATCGCTTTTGCCACTACTTTGTCTAGAGCCTCTGGTATAATATAAAAAGACCCTAATTGAAAGCGAAAGGCACTGCTCTCCCTGTTATTGCGATATATTTTTTTCTGGATCATGTCTGGGAACTTTCTTTTACGTAGATATTGGAGGTTAAAGTTCCAACTTTTTCAGAAGTTTAAAAAAATACTAGTTTTAAATTTTATAACTTCACTTTAAATATTTTCATGACCCCAGATCCATTCAATGCAATCAGCACTATTTTTTGAGTGCTTTAGTTTGAGTTACCGTAAACCGTAACAGCAATATTTTTAATTAATTTAATTTAATTTGATATCGGATAACAATGATCCATAATGGTTAATAACAATTGGAACTTATGAACTATGTTAGTAGCTTTACAATCACAAAACACATTTTTGGGGGTAGGAGAACAGGGTGTAAAGTTCTTCATCCCCCATAGAAAAGGGAGGATCCCCCGACCAGACGGGTGTTATGTCTGGTGGGCTACTGCCCGACAGTTGTTGTCGGGTTCTTCTAAATAGTCTTAAGTCGCGAATAATTTTACTTGCGCGATGCAGGATTTCGATGTTTAGTTTGTCCTCTGCGTCATAGATGGTACTTTTTGTTCAATGTTGCTGAAGTACTTTTTGTAGTGCTGCTACACATTCACAAAATACATTAACATTTTTTTTTGCGTAGGCTTACATAGTTTGAAGAAAAGAATGCTTGGTTGACGGCTTCTTGAAGAGTCCGTTTACACCTTGTATTTACTTGCAATCAGTCTTAAGTGGTGTATAGTATGATTATATTGATATTTAGGGGATCCTACCCACGAGTCCAGGGCCCGTAGCGTAAGAGCCAGCTGCGCCAAATGCCGTCTAGTTTGTAAGAACATTTTTTCCCAAATAAATTTTCTTTCCCTCAGTTTCATGTGCCTACCTAAGTAATTGGATAGTGTAACAAGCTCTACTTCATGTGATACCACCTCTTGAAAGGAAATTAGGAAGAACAACAGTGTAGCTCACGGTTGTTCAACTGTTATTTTAATGTTCCTCCGTATCGCGTAAACTATTCGTCCGATTTTGTTTGAATAAGGTGTCAATTGATTCGTTATTATGGCCCGGGCAACATAGGCTACATTTTAACCGCCTTCAACAATAGGAGGAGTCGATTTTACCTTCAAAATCCCGATTTTAATTAGAGCGTGATTTTTCAGTAGTCGGAAGAAAAATCCAAATTCTTGTTCGCAAACTTGACTTGACATGTGGGAAATCAAATGCCAGAAACGGAAACAACACGTGTTATTTATTTTTTCGTCGATGTATATCTCTTCCGTCTATACGCCTAGTCCACGACCTCAATCCATACGACTTGCATCAAGCGACACGCGCGAAGTCACTTGTTTCCTTTGTGTGAGTACATTTGTTTTCTCCGCAGTCGCAGTCATAACACTCGTCTTGCTTAAGCGTGCAGTTTGTGGCCGAGTGCTTACACAGCTACGTGCAGTAGGTATGCTATCTTTCTATTTCCTCTTTCTTTGTCACACACTCTTGCTTTCACTTCCTCAGTACTATCATCGCCACATTGATATCCGCCACAGTTTAGCTTGGAGGATGATAAGTTCTGTACGTTTTCTAAACCGCCTATTGCTCCTCTGCCTAGCCTTTTCCCAACTTTGTTGGGTTCGGCTTCCAGTCTAACTTAATTCAGCTGAATAGTAGTACTTTACATGAAGCGACTGCATATCTGACCTCCACAACCCAGCTAGTACTGAATTTTATAAACACTTAATAAATTAATTTTTAATTGATTAGAGAAGGTCAGTAAAATTCAGAAATGTATTCAGGCAGAAGTAAAACCATTCATGTACATACGATCATTTCACGATGTTCATTTGTTCATCTTTGAAAACTCCTCTCAAAATATTCTCCACAATTTTCCTTAGGCCTGATAATTACCTCTAGCGCTCTGGTAACGAGTACATATTATTGAACCATCGGCTGGCTGTTGATAGAATCAACAGTATGACCACTGAGCAAGCACTAGACTTAAGACGGTAGACGGCTGAAGTGGATTAGACGTAGTTAGAATTAAGGTAACAAGGTAAGGTAAGTTTTGGTGCTGGGTGATTTCAATTACCATATCGTTCGTAAGAAAACTACAAATAATCATATAATATCTAATCTAATCAATCCATTATACACTCGAGAGCAATGAATCCGGGTCACTTAGAGAATCCTAAAAATCTCGGAAACTAAAAATGCTAGGTTAATGCAATAAATTGTATTTAATAGACAATGTAATACTCCTTAAATGAAGGTATTAAAACTTCTTAGTTATTGTAAAGTTATATCATAAAAAAATCAAATTTGAAAAAGGGCCACTTTCGAAGATGGAACTACGAAATTACAGCATTTGGTTTTGCTTTTGTTTGTAATCTGTCATTTATGTGGGTACATAAACCATGTTGATAGTGCTCTATATTCATTATTCAAGCTGAAATTATGTCGCTTACGCCTGAAGAATGCACCAGAATACTTACAATGCTGGAAACCGGCCGGAGTCAGCGCGATACAGCCAGGACTGTCGGTGTGTCGCTGTCAACAGTACAAAGAGTTCTCCGACATTACGAAGAAACTGGTTCTAACCTACGCAGACCAGGAACGGGCAGAACCAGGTGTACCACAGCACGAGAAGACCGATACTTGGTGAACACCATGCTTCGAAATCGCTTTCTCACAGGAACTGAACTCACAAATCAGTTTTCAGTTCTTTATGTAATTTTGTGTTAATAAAATGTATGGCGACTCATATTTTTTTTACTTTCATTTAAGGAGTATTACATTGTCTATTAAATACAATTTATTGCATTAACCTATCATTTTTAGTTTCCGAGATTTTTAACATTCTTTAAGTGACCCGGATTCATTGCTCTCGAGTGTATACCGAGTTTCCTCCATGCCTCGGAAAGTATGTTAAGAACTGCCTGGCTAGCCCGCGAAATGCAATTGTCATTAAATGGGATTAAATGAAATTAAACGGTTGTATTGATGATTTTAATGATTATTATTCTGTAAATGCGTGTACTGCACTGTACGTGTACATACGTGTACGGTCTCGAATCATATTTTTTTCAGCGTACAGGTTGACACTGACCTTCAAATTACAAAAAACGTAAGACGTTTTGAATTTCGCGGGCTACCCTGGCAAATTCCTCCTTAAGCCGTTGGTCTCGTCTGTCATTTGTAGATCTTTGACAGTCGTTACAGGTAGTCAGTGGCCCGAAAGTCTGATAACCTGTCTCACCAAGGGGTATCGTATTACCCGGTACTAACTGGTTTTGGAGGTCAGATAGGCAGTTGCTCCATGTAAAATGTACATCAGCTGAATCCAGTTAGACTGGAAGCCGACCCCAACGTAGTTATTAAAAGGCTAGGCAGGTGATGATTGAAATTTGACATAAAAGTGCTGTGTGGAGCTGTGCAAGAATTTGGTCATGCGCCAAAATACATGACCAACATAGAAATCAACGCCGCCATTTTGTCTTCCAATATAAGTCTACGAAACAATTTTACTAATGTTTATCAACAACGCCCCCTTGTTAAAGGCATTCAAGAGCAGAAAGATCGTTGTAGCGCAGTAACTGCGTATTTTTAAACGGTTTTGTATAAGTATTTCGTGGACCCATAATAACTAAATAATTATATCTCAATTGCTAAAACAACCAAATCAGAAAATTAATAATTTATAAGTCTGTTCTGCCGTGACTGAATGGCAAGGTATTTTTTTGGTTTCTTCTACTTAATAATAGCTTAAAATGAAGGTTGAAATGTGTTTGATAATCATAGAAAAATTATATTGTTGTATGTACATTCTCCTTATTCAGCCTTTTGAAACGGTTATTGACGACTCTCTCTCTCGACATTTTGACAATATTTGGTCTGTTGTCGCCATTATTTTCAGTAAGTGTCTATCTATCTATCAAGTTCGAATCCAAGACACGCACCTTTGATATTACGGATTCATGTGCGTATAGTATTATATAATTATCTCTTGCTTCGGTGTAGGAAAACATCGTGAGGAAACCAGCATGCCTGAGAGATATTTTTCGATTGCATGTAAAGCTAAGTCAGAGGTCCATGGGCGGCATAAAAACTCTGACACCAGGTTAGGCACTAACCACACGATAAAGACGAAAAGAAGAATAGATCTTTGGTGTCTGTGTCCACAATCTAATCTCATCTAACTAGCCTATAATACCCCAATGTAAGGTTAAGCCCTCCCTCTCACTTTTCCCCACAGAAATAAAATTTTCTGCTAATGCAGGCCGAGTCCTTTCCATAGGAGTCGAATTAGAAACAAACAAAATGATCTGAGGGCCTAATATGTCCGCTCCAGCAGAATCATAATAAGATTTTAATACGAATTTACGTTACAGTTTGTAAAATGATCACAATGTGACAAGAGTCTATGACCATTTTAAGAATTTTAACGTGATTCATATTATTATGCTGACGCCCCCTGACGTTTTCTAGAATTTATCTACACGTCTTACTATAGCAATTTGGCTCGAATTAAATAATTTACATACGTAGCCTTTTCCGCAACTATGGCGGGTTCGGTTCCCAGTCAAGCCGGATGCAGCTGAATACGAGTATTTTTTCGTGGACTCAATGCTACGACTAATATTTACAGATGTTAAGACTGCCGGAATTCTAACGGAGTTTTGTGGCACAATAATCCGTGCATTCGACGTTTGCATCATAACATTTATTCATAACACCTCACTACAAAGGCCGTTTTGATTCGAATATAACATCTTTTACTAACTCCCTAGACTGCTACTTAACACACAACACCACTACATTGTTCCTTATAAGTGTGGTTGGCAGAGGTAGACATATTTCAAAGATCGGGACATAATATTATTATTAATGCATTTATTTCTGATAATTATAATCCATATAATATAAAAAAACAATAATTACATGTCATTAGGTGAACCCTTATTTTACGGATGGGAAATCATCAAGTGACCCCTTCCGCTCTGGGCGGAGAGGAAGGGAGTGTCAGACTTGTACTTACTGACTAAAACCCATCCATGTTCCTGCTTTGCCCTTTGTGTTCCAGGGCCGCGGTATCTCTTTCGAACAGTCCCGCAGCCCCGGTAGGCATCGGCCCTTGCGGACCCCTTCCTATTTGCTGACATCTCTTTAAGGCGCGCGTGGAACACGAACGCACCGTCGACACGGCAAGTTAGATGAACCCTTTCTTTTCTATCTTGAACGCTACCGCGATTTACAATAATGACTGGATATTTTAACTGCACCCTATGTACCATACTCGTAAAATACGGATAACTGTAGTAAATTAAATGAATGTAGCTGCCAAGATGTCGTGGACTACAAATAAAATCAAATTTAAAGAAAAATGAAGCAAAGTATGATGCGTGTACCGTAACACCATAATAGATGTTTAGTGATGGGATGTCCGATATATATAGCTTTAGTGGATAGTCGATATTTTTTATAGAAAAAGAAGTTTACTTGAAGTATTTCTATAACTTATACGTGTCAATTTTAGCACAAAAGAAAACAAACAACGGAACGACAAATGGCATACGTGTCGCGTACAGGCTAACACTCGTAATGAAACAAACCGACCAAGGCATTGTTACTAGTAACTACACAAATTAGTAGGTACTAATATTATTTAATTAAATCATAGGAAAAATTTGGAAAGTTAATGGCGCCCAATTGAGACTACGTCACATAGTAGAAATACTAGAATGTTTTTTGGGAAAAAGGGTAAGTAATATTTATCCTGTTAAGCTCTATAATGAGTTTCTCGCACTGACTTTCGTGACATTTACACTTCCCTATACGGCCCTTAAAGGCCTTTAAATTATGTATAAGAGAAAATTATATGAAAAAAGTATTAAGTGTGGGTTGCCTACGGCAGAAACACGAAGTTTATGCTAATGCAAACTTAACTGATATTTAGATATCAGTTAAGTTAGCATTCAATATTTTTCTTTAAAAGTAAGTACCCGCAATTTGGCACAAAAAAGAAAACTTAGAAATAATTTAAAAAAAAGAACGTGTTTTGAAAGTTCAGTTGTATTGACTCCCTGTAAATTTTTCCATTTGTTTTCAAGTCTATTGTTTTGAATTTTCAGTAGAATCATCCACTCACGCATGACCTATGTGTTTTCATCCCAAAAATAGTGGTTTGGCGAACCCAAAGCATTGTTTTGGGTCAAAAGAATACCATTCTTTGGTGGTACTGTGTATTGTGCATTCGGAAAAGGCTCTTTGTTCTCTTCTGTGACTTTAAAATGGTGGAAATTCAGGTTGAAAGTTCGGTATAAGTAATGTCGGAAATATCAGCAGCTTATACAGATAGACAGACAGTAAAGTAAACACACAGACAGTAAAGTTTATAGCAGGCTTACAAGCTTGCAACAGATTGGTATGACCTCACCTAATTTCTTGACTATACAATTTTAAATTAATCTGTAAAAATCAATATCAAAACATTTAAAAATAAAAAATAAATGGTGTAGCCCACCGGTATCGGGAACAGGGTCTAAGCTACGGCGGTCAGAGCTCCAGAGAAAGGAACCTCCTAATAATACGAGTGTCAAGGAATTCCTCTTTCTGAATCCAGCTGCCTAACGAGAGCCTCCTCAGGTATTTTACCTCCCCTTATTATTACTGGCTGATTCCAATGCCGCGCTTATCAATGTACGTTGCATTATGGAGCTTCATAGTAAGCATCTCGAACGGCTCGGATGCGGGCGATGCTGATATTGTTCAGTACTTTTAAAATTGTTCATTGACTTTTATTACCATCTGTCAGCAACATATTATGATTCTTATAACAAGCATAATAAAGTTCACTGCTAGAAGTACAGAGGTAACTGTGCAGAGGCTTTAATTTGCTGCTAAATCTGTATTCCGATTGGTCCTTATTAATGAGCTTCACACAGTACTCTGTGTTATCACTAAAATTGATGTCAAAATGTGTAACTCACACTTACTGGAATTGAGTAGATAGTTTAATAATAGTATTACCTACTCGTCACATGCTATTAACAGAGTGAGGTAGACCTAGCAGATTTTAATATTAGATTTTCAGAAGCAGTCCTCTAACTTAAACTTAATTTTGGATTCTTGGGAATTGCTTACATGCTGAGTTATTCGGTTTGTGAGTCTTGATTCGTAATTCCAAAAGTTACCTAGGTTAGGTACAGTATCTTCCACTTGGTATTATTCCGAAAACCTACATAATAGTGCAATAATTTCATCATCTGTCAAGCCTTTTCCCAACTGTCTTGGGGTCGGCTTCCAGTCTAACCGGATGCAGCTGAATACCAGTATTTTACATGGAGCGACTACCTATCTGACCTCCATAACCCAGTTAGTACTGGGTTATACGATACACCTTGATAAGACTGGTGGTCAGACTTTCGGGCCACTGTAACGACTGTCAAATATCTAGCATTAACCGCCAGGACCAACCGCGTAACTTGCTTTATAGTAGAATATTATAAAGAGCTAAAACGGTCTATTAAGTATAGAAATGTTCGTGAAAAGTTATCTCTTGAAGTACTGATCCGATTACAAAAAATCTTTCACTGTTTGAAAGCGACACTGTATACGATTGCCATAGGACATATTTTTAAAGTAAAACAAAATGGTTTTCTAACTACGCAGCTGCGTCCCAGACGAAGCCGCGGGCAGAAACTAAAATTTAAATAGAAATTGTTAGATATTTCAATTATTAAAAAATACGACATCTTTTCTGACATTTCTTGCCCGAGTTATCAGAGTCAATTTTCTATGAAAGAGAACGTATTTTCTTTAATTTTAATTTGCTGTTGGGTTCGTCTGCGGGAATTTATCTCAATACTGAGATGAAAAGCACAATATTCCGCTGCAGAAATGATCAGCCTGTGATTGTCATACTGCAGAAAGAAGTCCTCTGCAGCTCATACAGAGAATGGATTGGCCTGTTGGTCTAGTGGTTAGTGACCCTGACTGCTAGGACGGAGGTCGTGGGTTCGATTCCCACACAGGACAAATCTTTGTGCGATGAGTACGATTATTTGTTCTGTATCTGGGTGTATAATTTATCTATAATATGTATGTATTTAGAAATATATAAGTATGTTTATCAGTTGTCTGGTTGCCATAGTACAGCTCTGCCTAGTTTGGGATCAGATGGCGGTGTGTTGGTTGTCCCAAGATATTATTATTATTTATATTATAGAAGGAACGAACATTGGACCCCAATTTTACTTTTTGCGTGACGTTGATTATAGAACATCTGGTTTAGGCTTACCACGGCCATTGTTCCGGTTAATATTGGTTTAAATTAATTAAGCTAAAGCTAAGATCACATAATTCCTAACAGCGAGGTAATTGAAAATAGTTTCCATCAAAATACGAATGATTTTGAAGGAAATTCCTTATCCTACAAATTCGTCTTCTCGACAACGTTAATAATGCAATATGTTGTTTTACATCCATAACATCACGCCTGTAATCCCCGAAAGGTTAGGCAGAGGTGTACGTAATAGTACACCCACATTTCGCTTCAAGTCCCATGTAAAAGGGGAGCCTATTGCCATCAACCGGGCATCCATACTCCGTGGAACTGAGAAATTCTTTTTGGTGAAACCCAATTACAATTTGCCTGACTCGGTGGGATTCGAAACCAGCACCTCATGCTCAGCAGTCGCGATTGTGACCAATGGACCAACGAGGCAGATGTTGAATTGTCAAGATAAAAAAGGTACCACTGGTGCGCGAGCTCTGGTGGAAGCCCCTATCTATATTTAAAACCGGCCAAGTGCGTGTCGGGCCACGCACAATGTAGGGTTCCGTAGTTGCCCATCAAAATATGCAGACACTTCCTACGGTTCGATTTGCCTCCGAACGGTGATTTTGATTGTAATAATAAAAAACAAACTTACATTTGCAGTTGAAAAACCTTTACTCCCACAAATTATGTTTAGGAAAATATGTGATCCAAGTACATTTTATTAGTTGGTCGACTATTACTCGTAAACTTGTGAAGCCTACCTACGTAGCTGTGATAGTTTTCATTTTAACTTCGTTATCTAAACTATTACTGTGAATTATTTCACGCACCCAAACACAACCGCTTAGCTAGTACACGGGGAGGACACTTGATTATATAAAAAAAATCACTTTAAAGATTAATAAAACAAACAAACGAATCCCATAATCGAAAAATTATTTGAATAAAACTCGCAATATTTTGAAAGACCTATCTATACCTATGAGATACACTAAGAAAAAAAAAAGACTTTTCGAGATTTTATTTTACCACTTTGTTGGCGTAACTAATCTGTATATTAATGCCAAATTACAGCTTTCTAGTACCAAAAGTCTTTGAGCTAAGCTGCGGACAGACAGACAGACATACGGACATGGCGAAACTATAAGGGTTCCTTGTTTGTTGACTACGGAACCTAAAAACTAGTTGTTTTAAAATACATTATTTTACACAGGCTGTCGTTTTACATCCTGGTCAAATTCAACGAGGTATCTATACTAATGATTCTCGACCCGAATCGATAGTAAAATGGGTTGGTATTTTTTTTTAAACTGCACCCTGTATTGTTGCGATTCGCAAGTGAACTATTAAGCATCTTATAGAATGGATAAATCAAGATAATTGGTTAGGAGCGCTATTTATTTGAAACAAATTAATTTCCGTTTTATTTCGCTACATTGATCAAGGGCTTTTTTAAGGTACAACAAGTACTTAGTTAGACTATCATGACGATACTGTGGGTGGACAAAGAGAAGCCGACATAAATACGAAAATTGTATCAAAATGAATTATATTCTTCTTCTGATATTCAGATATCTGTTCACCAAATATGATATATTCTACTGTACTTATAAAACATTGAAAGCTACTTCCGTCAAGTTATATTGGTATTCGTAAAGGGTTTCATACATTACTATTTATATTACTCGACTACGTCGTTAGTCCAGTGTTCGCGAACGCTACTACTGAGCATGAGGTCCTGGGATCGATTCCCGTGTCGGGCAAATTTTTATTGGGTTTTTGTATCAGGATTTTTTCAGTAGCAGCCACGGAGACTAGATTTGTGCACGGTTGTTGGCAATAGGCTCGACCCCTTTTGCATGGGACTTAAAGGTACACCTCTGCCTAACCCTTCAAGGATTACAGGCGTGATATGATATTATGTTATTTTTATTATCAGTTCTTGACGCCTTAAATACCCTTCTTGACGCCTTATTCTGCAACAGACTCAGGCATTTCGTATACGGTGCTACAAATATGTAAACAGTTATAAACTCAAATCACCAATGAGAAGTTAGAAGCATTAGTTAGATGGTATTCAGTAAACGATGCAACCAATCACAAACTAGATAAGCAGAGGACATCTGACTGACTCCAGACACAGGACTTGGACAGATATTTCAGTACGTCATCTGTCAAAAGACTGGGGAAGGGCTTTGCCCAGGAGTGGGAAACGTCACTCAGTTTGTTCGCACCGAAATAACGCGTTAGTGAGTCGCGTCCTTGCTCTCAAAACGGTGAAAGAAAATATCGAAAAGAAACCGGCATGTACTAGAACCAAAAATTCGAAGGCATGTGACGTCTACCAACCCGCACTGGGCCTGGGTGGATTATAGCCTAGGGATCTCGTAGAGAGGAGGCTGTGTCCCCCAGCAGTTGAAACATTTTTTGAAATATATAATGGGCCTACTCTTGACCTCAATCTAGTCCTGAGGACAGAGATGAGGTCGACGATGGAACGAGCTTACCCAGAAGAAGCATATTAACTCGCGACTTAAATATATTGGGGTCATATGAACTTGAATTCCACTCCATGGCTGTGCGCGTAATAAACGATCTAGCAAAGCGCTTCGTGTGAATGTGTGGAACATCGACAAGGAATGGGTGAGAACCCGCAGTACATCTGGACTCCCGATGGAAGAAGGCAGATGGTGATGGTGTTTATGATTAAGTCGCATCGTTTACGGACTGCCATACAAGTACTGTAACATTCAGGCTACTCAGTGGTCAGTTTGTAACATGTTACCATGTCAGCTTTGAAGATGTTTACTATACAGCGTGTAACGGAAGGGAAAAAAAATATTTGGCCCTCCCATAGTAAATCAATCAGCTGGTAGTCAGTTTTGTAAGGGAGGGCCAAATTTTTTTTTCATATTTCGACCTATGTTCTTTGGGGAAAGTTGTTGAGTTTCATGAGCACATTCACCTCCTTCAGGGTTGATACCCCCCTTCCGTTACACGCTGTATAGTAATCTCTTTCAATGAGAGCAGGAACCCTATTGATAACAATGAATTTGTGTGCCGACAAGTATTGAGCATTCGTACAAATCACAACAGATATGCAGGTGCACCGGAAGACAATGTCACTTCATCAACATGCGATTGCAAACATGCGTCTTGTTAAATGTGGGAAGAAGTTTAGCAGTACTAGGGTACAAAACTATGACCCGCTTTCACTAACACCACGAAGTGTAAACTGACACTTCACGAAGCCGACAACTAAGCATTCTGAACATCAAACTTAAGTACCTATTAGCAAGAATTATTGCTGGTAATCAATCGCCTTTATTTTTGAAGTGAAAAAACAGGTTTTACGGTAGGACTCAATGTAACGCACTCAAAACATTGTGCTGGCGGATGCATTGAATAGTACGAAGTCGTGGAAGTATTTAAACTAGAGTTATAACAATAAAACTTGTATTAAAAAAAAATAACTTGTGAAAAAGTTGGAACTTTGACCCCCAATAACTCCGTAACGAAAAGGTTCTCAGGTATGATCTAGAACAAAAAAATATTGAAATGATGGAGAGAACAAGTGCCTTCCGGCTTCGTTAAGGGTACTTTCACACCCATTATTTATGCACAGTCTGAATGTAGACTTTCTGCGCCATAAATCGAGCTGTGAAAAGCCAACACACACTCTATTTAATTTAAGTGTAGCCGTAACTGCGATCGATCTTAGAATTGAAAATACTCGTTCACCCATAATATGTACTTGGTTTTAATAAGACTTTATTAATATCTACGGGTGAGACTAAGGACCGCTTGCACCACGAATCACTATACACGTTTAACGTTAAACGTATTTAAAACATAGTGCTGTTACTGCCAACGCCTTGAAGATGGCAATGATTCAATAATTTCGCTTTACTTTGTTATTTCGTATATTTTAATATGTGTTAGAATTAAATCCCATAGGATATCTAGTTGTATTTACTATCGAGCCTAATATCGTTCGAATTTTCTTTAAGTTTATTAGCTAGTTTTAGGGACTATGGATATTTTTCTGTTTTTTAAACATCTTTGGAGACATTGAAACGAAAATGTAACAAAACTTATACTGTCGCTTACGGGATATCTTCCGTGATTGTTCATTATTTTGAGCTCCCGATATTTCGACGCTGTTGCAAGCGCCATGATCGCGAGTTGACTGGAGATATCCCGTAAGTGACAGTATAAGTTTAGTTTTAAACCGTGAAAGATAAAAACAGTGTTTGAAAATTTAACAGTTTAAAGTTAAGGCTGTATTAGGCTGTCACTGAAGAGGTAGGCCGCTGAATACTGCCTGTGAGCTATTTTAAAATAAAATACGATAATAATTCATTGTAGGTGGGTCAGAAATCATTAACATCTGCCTAGCCTTTTCCCAACTTAATTGGGGTCAGCTTCCAGTCTTACCGGATGCAGCTGAATACAGTATTTTACATGGAGCGACTGCCTATCTGACCTCCACAACACAGTTAGTACTGGGTCATACGATACCCCTTGGTAAGATTGTAGGTGGGTCACAAATAAAGGTGGTAAAAATGTTTAGTTAAGTTTCCACAAATCTATGAATTATTTTATGTTCTAGCTGTTGAAAAGAACAAGTTGAACAGCTAGCGCATAAAATATAACATTAACCGCTTTATCTAGTGTAGTATCAACATGGCCCTCTACTCTACATTTTTTGAAACACGTGTTTATAATTTTGAAAGAAACCTGAGGGACAATATACGTTTAAGAATAATAGTATTACTATTATCAAACACAGTATGCAAGAGTATATAGGTGTAGCTAAATCACCTAGGTGTGAAAGGAATTATTATTTACCTACAAAAATAAAAAGGATGCTTATAATTTTCCCTCATAATTTTAGTTCATTGATTTCTCGGATTTCATTGATTGCTGAATTTAAAACTTTCAATGTTTATAAAAATATTTTTCACGGATATTCAGATTATCCGGTATGAAAAGTTCTCAATGTTTTTTCTGGCACAAAACACACGGATAGCAATTAAAAAATGCACTGAGGTGTTAAGATTATTATTTACGAAAACTGAAAATACCCTTACACTTTTATTATGTAGTATTTTCAGTTAGCAGTGGTTGTGGACTGCTGGGAAATGATAAATTATTTATAAATTAGGTTGTTTTGTTCATTGCTTGTATTCTTGTTCTGTGATTAATAAAATTTGACGGTACTAAGTTGTGCATGTATTAATAAGAAAGAAAAATAAATAATGACTTAAACTACCTAAATCATTAGAACACTATTCAGAAGCCTAAAATATTAGAACACAAAAAAAAATTCTAGAAAAAAAAAAGGTCACCCATCCAAATTTGACCCTAAACTTAAATATAAACTTAATTTCTCACACTCACCTTATCAAATCGCTCACAGCATAACAGAACAGTAAAACAAAGGGGAAAACTAATCACTGTTGTAATCACAGAAACATGAATGACATCCGAAGTTGTTTAGCGGGTGACACTTGGAGTAGTTGTGATGCTTCTGCTCTGTGTGCGTGGCTTTTATACGGTAAGGCAGTCGACGCGCTGGTTGTAGCGTTAGCAAAAGAAGCTTGAGAGTTTTTCATTAATTTTCTTGAATAAAAACTTTTTTACTTAGCGTTTTGGTTATGTAAAAGTGTTTTGTGATTTTTATAATGTGCTTTATTGACAGAACAACGGGAAAAAAGTGTTAAAAGTGATGCTTTTGCCAGTATTTCAAAAAAATAATACTATAGTCTTTAGCCTAGGGTTTTCCCATCTAAGTTGGGGTCGACTTTCAGTATAACTGGATGTAGCTGCACACCCATATTTCATGTGGAACGACTGCCTATCTGAACTTCTACTACCTACTGGTTATCAAGATATGATGCCAAATATTATAATAAGTGTCCCCGGATTCAATTAAACTAAAAGTTTTTGCGTCTTTGTATTCTTGTAATAAAGAAAAAGCATTTTCACGCTACGTGAACCTAAACATTTTTGGACAAAAATCTGTTTCATTTGTGAAAAACGTAAGAATTTTTTGTGACAAGCACCTTTGCTTCAAATGTGCCTCGTTGATCTAGGGGTCGATTGCCAGGTCGGGCAAAGTGTTATCAGGATTTAGCAGAGGTTGATGGCAATAGGCTTACCCCCAAAACTAAAAACTTTATTGTCGAAACTGGGTATAGGGCACACCTTTGCCTTACCCTTCAGGAATTAAAGGCGTGATGTTATACCAAAAACATGACATACGGCATCATCATCATCATCATCAGCCTATAGCAGTCCACTGCTGGACATAGGCCTCCTCAATCGCACGCCATTCAACTTGATTTTCAGCAACTCTCGGCATACTGCCGCTAAAAACTCAGGATTCCGGAGTTCCAATTCAAGGTGAAATATTGTGCGTATTTAACTTTGATAAGAAATATGTTACCGCAGGTATTAATAAATTCTAATTTAAAGTTGTTACTCTTTTGTTTTAATACCGAATATACGTGGGCATTTATGTTCTCGACATTTCCCTAGAGCTTGCAAAATAAATTCGGTTTACGTCGAGTACCTGGTGATGGACCTTAACACTTACGACCTGCTCCATCGAGGAAGCGATAAGTAAATTAAGTAGATTTTCTCTCCAAGAAACGTTCTAAAGTTTTACAATCTGCCTAGCCTTTTCCCAAGCATGTTCGGGTCGGCTTCCAGTCTAACCGATTGCAGCTGAATATCAGTATTTTACATGAAGCGACTGCCTACTTGACCTGCACAACTAAGTTCCGTTAGACCTATAGGTAACCCATATCTCTGATTAACTATCATATAGGTTAACCCTTGCAGTATATGGGTTAACTCTTATAGTGAATGGGTTAACTATTTATAAATAAATAAATAATATATTTTATTAGTAAATAGTTGTAAGTATAGATTATATATACAAATAAATATTGCAGATTTACCAGAATGAAAGAGACAAAGCACCGAGCGCGGTCTTGCATATTTTTATTTAACCCTTTGAAATAACTTGATTAATACCCATATACGGGTAACCTTTTCGGTCCTTGGTTTTTTAACCGATTTCTAAAAAAGGAGGATATGCATTCCAACAGATTTTTTTAATGTTTTCTCCGGTACCTTCACCGATTACCCCGTGATTGCTGATTCTTTTTTCATTTGGTGGAGGAAGCCCGCGCGGTGGTCCCATATCAATTTTATTAACTTTGCTTGTTTAGTTTACGAGTTAACTCCTTTAATAAGTATTTTCTTCTTGGACCATGTTGATGACATGACTAGTACCAATGTAAAATTAATTCATGACAACAATTTGTCTGGGTTACAACTAAAAAACTTTCTTGCAAAAAAAAACGACTTCCAAAAAAACACTACATTTTCTTTATTTTTTTGCAAAAAACTTTTTTTGGTTGTTAGCTCTACTCGCTTCTAGAAAATCGCCTGCGGTACAACATGGGCCTAATTAGGATACTAAATTTGTGCACTATGTCGTTATCTTAAGTTTACATTTACCCCCAGGATTTACGTAAAAGTAATAAACATGATAACGCTTGTTCTATTTCTGGTCACTAGCCCACAATTGACCAAGTTACTAAAATAGATATCAATGTTATGCACTATACCTATACTCGTAATTATCGATCTCTTAACCTTTATTTAGATTGGAGTCTTACTCAATGTTTACTGAACTGAACTTTCAAAAGATTGTAGGTCCCAAAAGAGATACTTACACTTATATTAATAATTGTTGATCGCCGACTGGTCATATCGCCGAAAAATCGTTTGTCACAACGATAAGAGCTATCAGTAGCGAAGAGTCAATTTTTGTAAGAGGTAAGCCGGAGTACATATCTTTAATCTGATTATATTATTTGTCTATAGAATAGGTAGGTAGGAATCGAGTTGTATGGAACCTTCGCCACTGAGAGCTATCAAAGAAAGTACTCGCTCAGGGACTCTCGCTTGGTACAGGTTTACTAGACAGAAATGGCCTGACGCTATCAAAAACTCGCGTTTTTACCAGATACCGATTAACGGGGTTTCAAGCGTAGGTCTTACTCAATGTTCAATCATTTCGATTGTTATCCTTGTTATGTTATTGAGTGATTCCTTTAATGAGTTTGGATTTTTTTTCCTGATAAATCTCATTTCATATGTATTTTTTCTAATAAGGGCTGTCAGCACCACGCTTTTATTAGTTTCACCTGTAACTAACTGTGTAATAAAATCTTAGACGTTAAAGACCCATTTCTCGGTTATCAATTGAGCTGAAATTTTGTTTACATGTTTAGATTTGATGACAATTCATAGTTAGCTATGTGACGTCATTCTAAATTCAAGATGGCGGACTCGCAAAGATGTTGGGCTAGTCATTTTTTATGTATTATGCGTATCAAATAAAAGGGTTTGCTAAGAAATAAATAATAAGTTTTTAAAACTACATATAATATTTTATTTTTTATAATATAATCTTTTACCTATATTTTACCTATACTCTGATACGATTTTTTCCCTTTTTTATACGATTTGTCACTTCATTACTTTTAAACATATAATTTGTTTATATTTTTGTAATCACCTTTTAACACCCTTCATTTTGATACCCTACTCGATGGTATTTGAAGAAAAAATTCGAACTCCACAATATGGCACCCCAAATCCGCCATTTTTCACACTTGCGCCACTAAGATCAATCTAACGACGTATATGTTATCCAAATCCGTTCCACCGTTTAGGAGTTATGAGGGTACATAGAAACGGACATACCCACATATATACATACATACTTACATACAGGTCAAACACATAACCCTCCTTTTGGGCTTCGCCGCAGTAGAAAAGCGCTCTTCACTCGCAAAGAACTCAAGTCAAAATCATGTTTCTGGACGGACTGACAAAATCATGTTTCTGGACGGACTGACAAAATCATGTTTCTGGACGGACTGAAAAAATCATGTTTCTGGACGGACTGACAAAATCATGTTTCTGGACGAACTGACAAAATCAAGTTTCTGGACGGACTGACAAAATCATGTTTCTGGACGGACTGACAAAATCATGTTTCTGGACGAACTGACAAAATCAAGTTTCTGGACGGACTGACAAAATCATGTTTCTGGACGGTCTGACGGAACGCACAGCCTGTTCTGTTGAATTCTGTTCGTTCGGTCAGACATTTAAATTAAAATTAAAAAGTTATTATGTCGAAAAGAAAAATCGCTGTAGTAAATGTAATTGTAAACGAATTTTATATTTAATTCATTTTGAATTTCTCGCGTAGTATCTATGAGTAGCCCCACACGATGGGTGCCGGAAGACCGCCAAGGCCGGCTCAGTAAGAGGAAGCACGGGAAAAGAGCTTATGGAAGAAATTGGAAAAGGCCTTTACCCAGCTGTGGGACAGTGCAGGCTATAAGAAAAACTTATTGAACTATTTTAGAAACTCATAGAGCCGGTACAATGGGCTATGACAAAGAGCTTATGTTACAAACGTGCGAGTGAAAGTTAATAAGAGTAAAATAATTACTGTTAGTCTTTGTCATCCCACTGCTGGGCAAAGGCGTCTCCCCATGACCTCCAAATCCTTTGATCCAATGCCAATGTGGACCACTGGTCGTTAGTTTTGTCCAGCTCGTCCCACCATCTGCGAGGTCTCCCGCGAGTAAAATAACGAAACCAAAATGGATTTGCGAAATATTATCTTTAAATGTTGTTTCTCTTATCATGTAAGATTTGTACTTAGTTTTAATTTCATAAGTATGATGTAAATGTTTATGGCATAGCGACTAATAAGAAATGTCTTTTCAGAGCAACTCAATTAGTTTCTGTTTCAAAATCCAAAAGTGACCCTTCACGAAGCCGTCGCCCAAGCATTCTATACAGGGTTATTTGTAAAACACCAGAAACCTCTTAAGAGGTCATTGTACTCATCACTATGAACAACTTTTACTGTGGGACCAAACCTGAAATCGCGAAAAAAAAAATCAGCTGTTCCCTTCATTTAGACGAGTTAATCGATCATAAATGTAGGGAACAGCTGATTTTTTTTTACAAATAACCCTGTATATTACCGAAAATATATGAAACCTAGGAATTGTATACGATGACGGATTACATACTTTTACGTTACACATCAAATTAAGTAACCCTACGCAAAAATTACTGCTGGTAAACGAGTTTTTTTTTGGGGTGAAAAATCACGTTTTACGGTAAACTCAATATAATGCATTCAAAACATTGTGCTGATGAATGCATTGAATTTGAATGGATCCATTCCTTCATTAACAATCAGGAAAGTATCAGTTTTGAGTCTTGAGCGTCGCAGATCAGCAGTTTATGGTGGAGATGTGGAAAAATCCCAAAAAAAATAAGTTCGAGTTCTCCAACAAAACAACCCAGTTTTAATCCCAAGTTATCGGAGTCAAAATTATTGCAAATTACGTCTAGTATCACCCATTTCAAGGAATGCACCCAATTACCAATCAACTTGAATGTACAATTCATCATATTCCTGCCCTTGTCCCTTTCTATTTGGGGTCGACACGTGTTCTTCTTCCATTCTCCGCTGTCAGACTTCACGGCATCATTTACTCCTTTCTCTTTCATATCATTCCTCACACAATACGTCCATCTTTCCTTTGGCTTTCCTCTCGATATTGCTCTTTTAATAGTGTAGGGTGTTCTAAAATAGAGTTATTTTAACTAGACTTGCACGGAGGTTCGAGTCTTATGTATAAACAGTCAAAATATGAATCACTTAACATAATATATCATTGTGATAGCGGTAGAATGGTGGATATGATGATTAAAATAATATCTATTTCGAATATTTGAATATTCGCCGACGGTTACCGTTTGGTTAATGCAAACTGGCGAGTGTCTGTCATAATTTGGTTTGCATTTAAAATTGTTAGACAAACATAGAACACTTTTGGTGCTTTTCTCTTTAATGTTATGTAACTTTTTTAAGTGGTCCATTATTCCAGCAACGGAAAAGCGTTTCTTCATCTCAAAAATATTAAGATGATGAAATAAACTAAACTATTGTTAATTAAGCGCCATTGCTTACGGGAGCTAATAAAATCTTATAGTTTATAAAAACTAATACGTTCTCGTATTCTTCCTCTTCTCAGCAAACCCTTTCATTTGATACCCATATCATAGGAAAGCTTAAAAAAATAACTAGTCCGCCATCTTTGGGAGTCCGCCATATTGGATTTAGAATGGCGTCACTTAGCTAACCATGCATTGTCATCCAAAATAAACATGTATGCAAATTTTCAACTCAATCGGAAACCGGGAAGTGGGTGAAATTTAACTTCTAAGATTTTATTACGTAGTTTGTTACTGATGAAAACACAGTTAAAAATATAAAAATATACCTCATTTCTTCCTTTTAAACTTAAAGTTGTTAATGTCATAGATATATCAGATAGCTATCTCGGAACGTAACATATTAAAAGATTTTGTCTCATTCAATACTTGTTTGGATTGATGCCAGCCAGATATATATATATATATATATATAATACAGCTTTTATGCATAGTCGCAATTGTTAAAAAAAAAGTATATAATGGGGTACATTAGGCAAGGCCAGCCACCATTCATAACTTGTAACAATGCCAATCAATAAACGAATATTAAACAAATAAAATTATTCGAATACTAAAAACAGTATGAATAAATGGCACGTGTAGATGGCACAATTAAGTGTTATTGCTAAAGTGAATTGTTCCTAAAACAAAGATAATAAATAGTTCTCGAAAATTGTAATAGATTTTGTTGCGGACGCTACTTGGCCAGTGCGACCAACTGTTGAATTGCATTAGGACATTCTGTGCCCGATCGTAGGACGAAACGTCTTTGTTTTCTCTGCTACTTCATACTCATTGGTTTGTTCCACAAAATTATGGCCGGTTATACCCCCATTGGTATCGGAAACCTTTATTTTTAACAAGTTTAAACCTTGCCACTGTGACATTTGTGTGGTTTTTCTTTTTAAAGAGGTTTTCCTGAACTGGTTTTTATTTTAATTTGGAGTTTTCAAAGTGCATCTTAATTCATTTATTGTTATCAGAATTTATTTGGGGTCGGCGCAGTGATTACAGCACGTTTGGTGGACTTTCTGCTGCGCTGCGTGTCGCGAGTTCGATTCCCGCACGGAACAAATATTTGTATGGCCTACAGGTAGTTGTTCCGGGTCTGGCTGTTTGTGTATGTGAGTTTAAATGTTTTTAAACGCACCCACGATACAGGAGAAATTCGTTGTGTCGGGCAACGTATTTTCTTTAAAAAAAAAAGTCTTCTTCTTTCATACTTCTCTTCTCTTCTCTCTCTTGGTTGTCATGCTAACAGTCACCTCCTTTCTAACCATGTCATCATTCACACAGCACAACTTCAAGTCTATTAGCCATCTACATTTATACTCAAAACTTCACTCAAAAAAGTGCAATCTTTTTGTTATTTTAATACACACTCTTTTGTATCCTATGTTTTCCGTAATTAAATGTTGATATTGGAACTAGGAAACTTAATTTGTAACAAATTGAAAGCTCTCCGCTTCAACGTTTCCCGCCAATTTGTTTTTTTTTTAGCTAGCTAGCTTCGCTAGCTTTTAAGATAAAATGGCTCAGTAGATATAGTATGATGTAGAATGCTCAGTAGTTAATTTCTGTGAAGTTATAGTGATCCAACTCGGTTTTTGATATTCTAGTTTCCCTATCGGTACCTACCGTATTTTGTTTGTAAATATGACAAACAAAATACACTAACGCTAACGTGTTGAAAACCGTTCCAAAAAAACATTTAGTCGAAATTATGTTTTTAACATAGGTTTTTTTTTTATCAAATTCAGTTTATTGCGTTATTTTAAATCTTCTTCTATTATTTCTTCTTCAACCTTTGGCCACCCAATGCTGAATGTAGGTCTCTTCCAAATCTCTCCACTTTTGGCGGTTTTTTGTCATGGCTATCCAGTTTCTTACAACCAATTTAATCAGATCGTCTGTCCACCCAGTCGGATGTCTTAATCTTATACTATCAGCACTTATACTAGAATATTTTGGAACTGTCTTTTTCATTTCCATTTCGTAAGTTTTTCGTGAATTAACAACAGGAACAGAGAAAGCTGGTAGGTATCTTTTGTGTCAAAATTGTCTGATGAAACAGCAACATAGGTACGTTTTCCGAAGGAGACCAATTTACTAATATTAATTCCCAGGATTTGACCCTGGATTTATGGCTGGTTTATGGCAATAGGCTCTCTCCTATTACAAGGGATTTACCTGAACATAACAGCGCGCAGCGGTATGTGGGTGTAACTCCTATACACCGTTCGGGATTACAGGTGCCATGTTCTTCTTTTTAATCGGCTTCAAAACAAGAGGAGATTCTATGTTCGGCTGTATATTTTTTATGTGTGTTCTTCGATATTTCCGTGAATTATGGACCGATTTGTGTGGCTGTCCCAAATAAATGTTATTCACATTGCTTGGATCGTTTGTAATCTTCTATAATTCATATTTTTTCTTCCATGTCTATGTGGGTGATCTGCCAATAAGTTTTAGTAATAATGGAAAATTACTTCCGGAAGTCGGTGGCAAAAAGTCAATAAACAAACAAAAGTCACCGACTTCCGGAAGTAAAGTTATTTCCCATATTTTAGTGTAATTTTTGGAAGTCGGTTTTTCTTTTCCGTCATCCATCACAGTTGAGAAAATGTTAGGCAGATGATGATGATGAGACAGCCGCCAGCACATCAACTACTACAATCTGTCAAATTTCTTAAATAGATTTTTAACTTTATCGCTAAAGCATTAGGTTCTAGGTTGATTGGGAAAATTTGACAGTTTCGTGTAGCTTGATGTGCTAGCGTCTGTCCCTTTTATGTATGTAATAAATCTCACACACACAGCACTATTCTAGTTCCAAGTATGGACGACGACATGCAGTTTGTTTGTTTAATTTTGTCGCATCGCTACAAACAAACCTGTTCCAAAAACTGAAAAATAAATATTAATTTCAAATGTTAACTCTGACATACAAATAGAAATATCGTGTTCGTGCATGATTGAATTTAGTCTCAATTAAAAGCATAGGTACTTTTTGTCGACTGTTTTTTTTTGGTCACAAGCATTTGTGTTGAGCGTGGGGTCTTGTGAATTCCATCCCTATAGGGCAGAGTACTGAGTTTTTTTTTCTAAGAATTTTGCAGGGACTTGGACGGATAATTATCATGATAGTTATATCTTAACTAGCTTTTGCCCTTGACATAATTATCATGATAATTATATCTTAACTAGCTTTTGCCCGTGACATAATTATCATGATAATTATATCTTAACTAGCTTTTAGTCAATTTGACAATTAATTCGGGTTGTACTCTGCTTGTAATAATATGATTCAATCATGATTCGAAAAACACGTGGCGCCATCTATTATCGTAAGAAAGTTATTATTGTTTTCCTCGGGAACAGTAGTTTTTTTCGGGATGGTACCCTATGTCCATTTCTGTACACCTGACAACGTAAATGCAAAATTTCAGGATGATCGGTTCAGTGGTTTAATTAGGCGTGAAAAGGTAACAAACAAACTTACTTTCGCATTTATAATATTAGTATGGATAGTAAGAAAGAAAAGAAAGAATGAAAAAATATTTATTTATCGCAGGGACGTGACGTGCATACAAAAAAAAAAACAATAAATCGTAAGGCGCATTAAATGTTATAAATACAACAGGACAGAAACAGACAAAGAAAAGTTAACATTGATTGGTTAGTATTGACTAGTATGGAAGTATGGATATGGATGGATGATAACAAAAATCATAAAACAATAATTTATAGACTGCACGTGTATCCGAACGCGATTTGCCGCTTCCGCGCGTATCCAAACGCGTTAAAAGTTCACTTTAAAAAACGGTCACAAACGTTGTCTTTATTGATCAACAAACAGATCGTTTTGTTCATTAATTTTGTTAAACTTAAAGAATAAAACAATTAGTAATTTTAAGTGTCTTTCTTTACTTAAGGTGAATGCGACCAACCAACCCGCGAAATTCAAATTTTCTTACGTTTTTTGCAATTTGCAGGCCAGTGCTAGGTTGTATGTTGATTAAAATATTATTCGCGGCTGTAAGACATAATTATGTAGTTACAGAATTATAATCATCAAAATCACCAATACAACCCTCCAAGTTCATAAAGGCGTAGGAACAAAAAAAAACAGAAAAAGTCATTCCTACAGCTTTATGAACTTAGAGCGTTGTATTGATGATTTTGATGATTATAATTCTGTAGCTACATTTATCTCTATGGAGAAGAACGGGCAAGAAACTCCATGGACACTCTTTTAAATCAGAATATTTTTACAAAACCTTGGTTACATCATTCATGTTTAGATGGTACATTATGTGAGAGCGATGTAGCAAGATGTGCACGTTAAAAGTGTCCATAGTAAAAACAAGGAAAAGAACAATTCAAAAAATAAAATAATTAATTCAAATAAGCCGTGGCAACCAAGAGATGACCAGTCACAACTGACAGCGCCCGTTCACGAACATGACGCATGTATCAGCACCATTCAACTCAACCATTTTGAAGGGAACTAGCTGATCCGACACACGCGCCACCATCAGCGAGACATTTGAGTGAGCATGACATACACTTAACCGCCAGGGCAAATTCAAGTCATAAAAAAAAAAAAAATGACGTAGGTTATCAACGAAGGATAGCTTTCTATTACATAGTACTCACATAATATGGGCTATGCGGTTATATAATACCAAAAGAAATTGAATCTATACAATGCAAAGATAGTTGTACAATCTTCAGCAGCTCCAACAATACTATTTAATGCTATCCATTAATCAGTTTATGCGCCCCTGTCCATGTGGAGCAGGACCGGCATTGAGCCAAGCATTTTTATCAGAGATATAATCGTCCAACTTGTAATATGCTTGCTTACATAGTGTGCGTTTAATGCATGATTTAAATTTCGTCTCATTCAGTTCAAGAATACTTTGTGGAATTTTATTATAGCATCTTAAACAGTACCCCATGAAAGATGAGTCTACTTTAGCGAGTCTGAAGCCCGGCTGAACTAATTGGTCTCTAGTTCTCGTACTGTAATTGTGTCTGTCACCTCTTTTATTAAAAAGATGTAGATTTTTTCTAACGTACATTATGTTTTCGTAGATGTATTGACAATGTACCGTCATGATTTTGATTTCCTTAAACAGTTCCCTTAGAGAATCGCGCCTACGAAGATTATATATGGCTCTGATGGCTCTTTTTTGCAGAATAAATATAGACTCAATGTCTGCAGCCCGTCCCCACAACAGAATGCCATAAGACATTATACTATGAAAGTAACTAAAATAGACCAGTCTAGCGGTATCTACATCAGAAAATTGACGGATTTTTCTAACAGCATATGCTGCTGAACTTAGGCGCCCCGCAAGAGATTTCAAATGAGAACCCCATTGTAGCCTTGAATCAAGCGTAAGCCCCAGGAAAACGGTTTTATCTACGAATTCAAGTTTCTCTTTATTCAATACTATATCACACTCGTTACTTTTAACATTTGGTAAAGCAAATCTTATGCATTTCGTTTTTTTTTCATTTAATACTAAATTGTTTGCTGTGAACCAATTATGGACCTGAAGTAGGGCATTATTTACGTCATCTAGATTTTGGGCCCGTCTATTTATCTTAAAAATTAGAGAAGTGTCATCAGCAAATAACACCATATTTTGAGGTTGGTTTTTCAATAAATAGGGTAGATCGTTTATATATACTAGAAAGAGGAAAGGACCCAATATTGAGCCTTGCGGAACCCCCATTTTTACTTTTAAACCCTGTGAATTAACACCATTTATTTGAACATATTGTTGTCTATCACTTAAATAAGATTTTACCAAACTAAGTGCAAGTTTACCTAGTCCGTAATGCTCAAGTTTCAAAAGCAATGTGTCGTGATTTACGCAATCAAATGCTTTGGAGAGGTCACAAAATATTCCTATTGCGTCTTGGGATGCTTCCCACGCAGAAAATATGTGCTTTAATAAGGTTACACCGGCGTCAGTTGTACAACGTCCCTTAGTGAAACCAAACTGTTGGTCGTGTAAGATTCTGTTGGTGTTAAAATGATTGAGCATTTGATTAAGCATTACTTTTTCAAACACCTTGCCAAAAACTGGCAACACGGATACAGGTCTATAATTATTAGTATCTTTACTATCCCCGGATTTGAAAAGAGGTATGACTTTACTGTATTTCATTAAATCAGGGAAAACTCCTTGGTCTACACACAAATTAAAAATTAAAGCTAAGTATGGTGCTACAGTCTCAACTATGGATGTACAAACTTTGATAGACATTCCCCAAAGATCTTCGGTCAGTTTGACTTTTATTTGCCGGAAAGCTTTAATAACTATCATAGGGTTTATGTGTTTAAATTTAAATTCAGCCGGGCAGCCAGACACATTCGCCTTTAATAAACCAATTGCTACTTCAGGAGAGGAATTAAGAGACTCCGTAGTTTTTAACGGTATATCGGTAAAAAAATTCACAAATTCTTGAGCTACTGCCTGATTAGAGCTTTTAGGACCACATGCTGTATCTAAGGTGTAGCTAGTGTTACGTATTTTCTTCCTGTTAGTCTCGTTATTTATGACTCAGCTAGTTAATCAGCATTAACTACACACGTAACGTTGTCGGCGTCGTGTTTCGATGCGTGGTGTCGCGTAACCGTCCTCGGAAACGTCGGTATACGACACCTTTTGGCCAAAAGTCCTCTTTGAAGAAGGTCTGTTGATACTGGGCTGGAACTCTTACCACGAATTACTTAAAGTTGATGTGGCGCGATTCCAACCATGCCACCCTCAGAGTCCAGTTGGTCTTCAACTTCAAATACTGCACGACTTCCTCAGTCATCGTGGAGTGCTGCAGACGCGAAATGTACAGCTTCGTCGTAAGCACATCAGGGCGCATGTAGATGTTGTTTGGTATAGTATGAAAGATGTTAAAGTGTGGATCCTATTCCATTCAGATTTTGCATGTTTACTTAATTCTATTTTAAGAGTTCTGCGAGTTATAAGAACACAAACTTTAGTATTAACATATAATATGACAGTATTCACTGTGTGCCGAAGTATTAATAAAGTTGCTATTTGCGGTTTAACTTCCTCACTAATTAATTAATTATCTTGTTCGTTACAAATAATTATCTTCCGTGTTTATACCGAAGTGTTTAAAATTCATGTTTTAGTTCGATGTTTACTTCTTCTTTCGCGTAGCTGTAAATTAATTACTTAAGTACATACTTACAACATTTTGTAATATTGTAAATAAAAAATCAAACAAACAGTTAATTTTGCTTTCATCAATTTCTTAGGAAAAGTTGCCCAGATTGTGAACGACTTCATGAATCAACAGAACGTTTATTTGTAAAGTTACTGCTTAATTCATAAAATACAAGGTGTAAACGGACCCTCCACGACGACGCCATTAACCAAGCATTCTGTACATCAAGCTAAGTAACTCTACGCAAAAATTATTGCTGGGAAACGCCTTTTTATTTGGGGTGAAATATCACGTTTTACGGAAGGTCTCAATGTAAAGCAGCCGAAACATTCTGCTGATGGATGCAGTGAATAGGACGGGGGTCGTGGAGGTATTTTAAAGAATGTTATATATAACATCGAAAACTTGTATTTAAAAAAAAATGCGAAAAAGTCGGAACTATGACCCCCAATATTTCCGTAGAATGGTAGATGTTCCCAGGCATGGTCAGGTAAAAAAAATAATCGCAATGACGGGAAGAACAAGTGCCTTTCCGCTTCGTTAGGGGCCTTTTTACCCTTAACTCATCCATTATCTGCCTCATCTGCCTAGCCTTTTCCCAACTATGTTGGGGTCGGCTTCCAGTCTAACCGGATGCAGCTGAATACCAGTATTTTACGTGGAGCGACAGCCTATCTGACCTCCACAACCCAGTTAGTACTGGGTAATATGATACCCCTTGGTAAGACTGGTTGTCAGATTTTCGGGTCACTGACTATCTGTGAGATAAATGACAGCCGGAAACAACGGCTTAACGTGCTTTCCGAGGCACGGAAGAAACTCGGTATGGACCAACTAAGGCACCAGGCAACAGACCACGGACCAACTAAGGCAAGGGCGGCTTAACCTAAAGATCGACCCGAGCGGCTGGTATTATTTTGCCATGAGCCTTAACTCATCTTACCATCTCTTAGCCCTCAACTCATCCAAGTCTCCCTAAAATCATCTTTCTTTATAGATGTTAACATTTTGATTACGATGCTTTGCATTGTATGATTCAATCTCTTAGTATTATATAATTGCATAGCAAATATGTGAGTGAGTACTATGTACTGTAAAGCTACCATTTACATTTAGTTATCTTTCATTGACTCGAATGTGCCCTGGTGGCTGGGAGAATGTCATGCTCACTCAAATGTCTCGCTGATGGTGGCGGGTGTATCGGGTCATTCAGTTCCCTTCAATATGGTTGAGTTGAATGGCGCTGATCCATGCGTCATGTTCGTAAACGGGCGCTGTCAGTTGGGACTGGTCATGTCTTAGCTGCCACGGATTATTTCAATAACTTTATTTTTAAATTGTTGGTTTAATCTTTTACTCTGGACGCTCTTAATGTGCACGTCTTTCTACATAGTTCTCACATACCTGTATGTATAATCTCAACATGAATGATGTAATCAAGATCTTGTAACAACATTTTGATATAAAAGAGTGTCCATGAGTTTCTTGCCCATTCTTCCCCATAGAGAATGCTTGGAATGGGCAACTACAGTACTTTCACAAATTATTATGCCTTGTGTCTGTGACTGTAGCTTCGCCTTCTTTGTTTTTCTGACATTCAAAAGTGCCTGTTATGGTCTAATTGAAATAAATGCTTTGAGTTTGATACGTTTTGCGGAGTCATTCTCTCTAAGCGAATCAAATACCGCAAGATGCTTCTGCCAAGAAACAAAATCGATCCTAATATAAAATCTGTCTTACATTTATGTGTTATGCAATACATACTATTCTTTATATAAGCCAGACTTAATCCGTTGCAAACCCTTGTGACAGAACCACCGGAATAAATGATTCTGATTCTCAATAATGCAACAGGTAAGGTGTGAATTGATCACGTTATCTCGCTAGCCAGTCGGACATGTTAATCGTTCGGCTACTGTATACGATGGTTAGGCTAAAGAAGACCTGTATGGATCAGTTTAGTTACAAGTACAATAGATGCGTGCGATACGATAACAATTAGGAGGTAATTTAATTAGACTGTTCAGTTCGTGCTGGTACGAGGCAAAAAAACACTAAAAAGTGGATAATAACTTTACTTCCGGAAGTCGGTAATTTTTTTTGCAAATAAGTTTTTATTTCCTCCTTTTTAGTTGTGGTATGATGTGTATCTCACACAAATTCTTGTCGAGTAGTCATTAAATCCATTGTTACTAAAAGTTATTAACAAATCATCCACATAGACATAGAAAAAAAAATGTATTATAGAAGGTAACTCATAACCTGCCCAAGCAATGTACAAAAAAAAAAATATGGGAACACCGCGCGAGCTACCTCTACCAAATGAATAACATAAAGGATGATTTCCACCAAACGGCTCGCATCGCATCGGACCGGGAAGGATACGAACGGATGCAGCGACAGTCGATTGCGTCTGGCATGCAGTATCACGGAATTCATCATCTGCCTAGCCTTTTCCAACTATGTTGGGGTCGGCTTCCAGTCTAACCGAATGCAGCGTATACCAGTATTTTAGATGGAGCGACTGCCTATCTGACCTCCACAACCCAGTCATTTCTGGGTAATAGTATACCCCTTAAGGTAAGACTGGTTGTCAGATTTTCAGTATCACGGAATTATGAGGTAACAAACATAAAAAACCTCCACCGTTTTAGAAATCGGTTAAAAATTGTTAATTTTTGCCAAGGAGTACTAGATAAAATCAATAACTGTGTTGTAGAAGTCAGACTGTTATTCAGCTACATCCAGGAACACTAGAAGCTGGCTCCAATACAGGGTGTAAGGGATAGCCCTCCGCAAACTTGCAGGGTGCATTTAGGTTAGATGATGAGTAATTAATAACACTTTCCTATAAAACTAATAAAACACCCATTGAACATGCAATTTCGAATGAAACACTATCTTCGGCCTAACATTGTATACACACGCCATGTTTACTTTGACTGTAGTGCAGGCGCGACATTACTCGCATAGTCCTCACATCCGATGGCTCCATTTTTCTGTGAAAGTTGATGGCAAGGTCAAGTGTGTAGTACTCGCTACCGGCGAGGGTGTATGACCAGCGTGTATGACCACGAGGCGAAAGGAGGATGTCAAGATCGTTGAATGTGGCGTTCTGTAGTTTCTGCCCCCCTCATGGGCAAAAGGTGTGAGTTTATGTATGTATGTTTGTAAATATGATGGAAAAGCAGTGAAGACGGAGATGGTGACTGAAGTGAAGTGTGGAGGAAGAAGATATGCTGTGCTGACCACAAATAAATTGATATAAAGGAAGGAGAAATAATATATCATTTATCATTTATTTTCTCTACACAAAAAGAAAGATGATGATCGCTCTGTTTTATATAAAAGACTAGCTGACCCGCGCAACTTCGTCTGCGTATAGAATTTTCGCCGATTTTGTACCATTTTTCATTGATGCTCCGCTCCGTAGTGTAGTGTGATGTTATAAAGCTTATAGCGACCCACCCTGGCAACGTTTTCAATGAAAGCTCCCACACGGTTTGACTTTTTCCAAAACTTCCAACAATTATTTTATTTTATTTTATTTTATTCATTTTTTTTATTTTATTCATTTTAAGAAGGCTTACAGACTAATAACAAAATAATAGGTAACAAAAATATATAATTAAGTTGCTAATAACAAGCCTCCACAGATATTATAAAAATGTACGATTAACTAACGCCTAAAAGTTAAAGTTACGGTTTTTTATTTTATTTTAGATTTACTTTCCTACATTTGTGCTTGAGTACCACCAGCCGGTGCTTCATTCGCAAAAAATGATTTGGCTAAAAGTTTTCTTGCTACGCTCGTCTTAGTGCAAAATAAGTCAATGTCATGCTCGTGAGATAATTCATTAAAGCAACGAGCGCTTCTCATAAGATAAGCATTACGCCTATAATTAGTGGAGGCAGAAGGCACACTCAGAAGAGGCCTCCGACGCAACCCAATAAGGTTAGTTCGAAATGCCAGTTTTGAGACGAGCTCAGAGCAGTCAATCGAGCCATTCGCTATGTTAATCAAAAAACAAATATCATTGATGAGCCGCCTGTAATCAAGTGGTAGAAAATGGTACTTTTTGCAACGGTGCTCGTAATCTATAGATACTTGGTGCGCTTTGTAATCAAGATATCTAAGAAACTTTTTCTGGATACCTTTTTTTTTTTTTTTTTTTTTGGGGGGTGAGAAATCATCAAATGACTCCTCCCGCTCTGGGCGGAGCGGAAGGGAGTGTCAGACTCTTACTGACTAAAAAACACCCATGTTCCTTCATTGGCCCTTTATGTTCCAGGGCCGCGGTATCTCTTTCGAACAGTCCCGCAGCCCTGGCAGGCACCGGCCCTTGCGGGCCCCTCCCGTTTGCTGACAACTCTTTGAGGCGCGCGTGGAACACGAACGCGCCGTCGACACGGCCTGCCCGTCGTCATACGACGGACGGACGGCGAGCTAGCCCATTACTCGCCGTCCACAGGCCCGCGCCTACGGTGGCCGAGAGCCATCACGGCGTGGCCCCCGACGCCCGGTGCTTCTCCCGCGGCGGCTGGGACGTGAGGAGGTTCTCTCCCTCTCGCGTTCCGCCGCCTCCTTCGCTAGCATGACTGCTTCGCAGAAGGAGGCGACGGCTTCCCATTCCCTCTCGCCCCGGACCATGGCTTGAACCAGGGCCGGTTTCTGGATACCCTCAATACGCAACTTATAGGTCTCATATTGAGGGTTCCAGACTTGAGATGCATACTCCAAGTGACTGCGTACGAACGAGCAATATAAAACCTTGCTTGGCTTTAGAGAACGGAAACAGGCTGAGCCTCTAATTATAAATCCTAATGCTTTCGCAGCTTTTTTTACAAAATCCCTAATACTGTTAACTTTACATAAGGTGTGTTGGTTGAGAGTATAGGTTGAATTCACCGTAGACTTCTGACGCGTGAAGGTCATATGGAAGCATTTAGATACATTTAGCTGAAGCAGATTACGTGCACAATATTCCTCAAATCTATTAAGATCAGCTTGCAACTCGTGAGTATCGGTGATGCCACGTATAATTTTATGAACCTTCATGTCGTCAGCGTATAGTAACACGTAAGAATGCTTAAAGCAGTTAATTACGTCAGCAATAAACAGGGTAAAAAGTAGACTCCCCAATACTGAACCCTGCGGTACACCTGAGGGAACCGAAGTCCAACCCGAAGTGTACCCCTGGAGAACCACAGCCTGACTACGATTCTCGATATAAGACGAAAACCATCTATACAGGTCCCCGTGTATTCCAGCCTTAAGCAACTTTTCCAGAAGCAACCGATGGTCAATACGGTCGAAGCACTTGCTGTAGTCGGTGTAGATGACGTCCACCTGCGCACGCTGTTCCATACCCCCCGATATAAACTCATGCGATAACACCAAGTTAGACGTAGTGGATCGTTTTTTGATAAATCCGTGCTGTTCATCCCCGAAGTTATTTTCCATTGCAGCGTATACATTATCGTACACAATACGCTCAAGGACCTTTGAAAATAGACATAACTTAGATATTGGGCGATAGTTCGTAATGTCAGATTTGTTACCTTTTTTGTGAACTGGGGTAATAAATGCTGATTTCCATATTTTAGGAACTATACCTTCAGATATGGAACGAGTGAAAAGTATACACACTGGGGTAACCAAACTATCAGCACATTGCACTATAAATTCTGGAGGTATGAGGTCCGGACCACCAGATTTAGAAAGGTCCAAGGACTTAAGTAACTTCAATACTCGGGAATGAGTTATTTCCAACGAGCTGATAAATGCAACACTACTGGTGGTGACACTACCACTATAATCCTGTAAAGATGATGTACTGGGGACTGGATCAGGTTCCTGGAAAGTGGAGTGGAAATACGTCGCAAATAGGTTACTAATATCTTCACCAGTGCACGCGGTAACGTCATTATATTGCATGAACTTTGGCACTGCATTGGAATTTCTTTTGCTTTTTATATAAGACCAGAAATTTTTAGGATTTTTGATTATCGACGACTCTATTTTATCCATGTAAATATTAAAACATGTCTTTTCTAAATTAATTGCCCTACTTCGCAACAGTGAGAAAGAATGAAAGTCGGAGAGATTACCATACGTTTTGTACTTGCGATGATACCTATATTTCTCTCTCAGTATTTTTATTAGAGCGGAATTGTACCAAAGTGGATATGAAGATTTTGTAACACATTTAAGAGGTATGTACTTGTCCCGAAGTTCATACAATTTACTGTAAAAGGCTTCAACAGCACTGTCTAACGACTCAGAATTCAAAAAGTCAGTCCAGTTTATTTTGTCTAATTCAGATCTAATGGCCACATAATCTCCCCTGGAATAAATGAAGCGACGTGTTCTATTATCTGTCAATTTATGAATTTCAACGAAATCAGCCCGAATCGATAACGGTTTATGATGTAAATCAACCGGCAAAGCTAATGGATCATGACATTCACTAACCTTCACAGAGTCATTAGAAAAAACTAAGTCCAATATCCTTCCGTTGATATTCCTCTCACCATTATACTGAGACAAGTTAGAAGTAAGAATAGCGTCAAAAAATTCATATTATTCATATTATCGTCTTAAATTTCAACCAATTTACACAAAACCCTGAAAAATTATATACATATAAACCTTTCTCATGAATCACTCTATCTATTGGTGAAACCAGCATGAAAACAAATACGTTCGGTAGATTTTGACTTTATCGCGAACAGGCAGACAGACAGACGCGGCCGAGGACTTTGTTTTATAATATGTACGAGTAGTGATGGTGAATTGGTGATGTTATGGCTGGAAAGGGAGTGACTATTGCGATGAAGACTAAAGCCCGGACTCCACGAAAGCGGAGACTAGGGGAGATATGCGTAGAGGAGAGGAGACTGATGCGTAAAAACTAGGGTGTAACCACCGAAGCTGGCGGTTTTTTTTTAATTGTGATTTTCCACATCTTTAGATTCCTTACGATTCCTCTACTTCGACCTATTTTAGGCTTCTTAAGTACTCGTTACCTTCCAATAAAATACAAATGTGCGGAGGCTGCGGATGTTGCGCTGCTGCGGTGGATGCTGCTGCCTTTGCATAACGATCTACACCTACTGTACGAAGATTTGCTAGAGGCACAGAGGTAGCGCTATTCCACGCAGACAAGCCATGGTGTCTCCGTTGAAGATGCGCACTCTACTCCTCGATGTTTGTCTCTTGCGCGCCGTTTTGTGGGAATAAACTACTATAAATGTGCAAAGCGGAGGGGAGAAGAGACGTGCAAAGCAGCACACCGCTCACCACACGCCGCTCACGTCTCTTCTCGTCTTCTTGGCCTAATTAATTACAGCATATCTCCTCTACGCTCTGCTCAACCGTTTCCACTAAAGCTAATCGGAGACGAGAAGTGTAAATAACGAAAAACTATTGGTAATTTACAACACATCTCTCCTCTCGTCTCGTCTCCACTTCGGTCGAGTCCGGCCCTAAAGGCTAGTGCAGACTGGGGACTGCAGTGCATAGCATTTTATCTTTACCCAAAATTCATACGTACATAAATCATAATATTCATACGTACATATACATAAATCCCAATGATGCCATTTGAAGGAGCACAGTTATACAACAAAATACCCGCATGTAAGTATAAAAAGTTTACACTCATTCAATTGATTCAAGACTCAATTATCTAAATATTTAACCGCAGATACCCTTTCCGAAAACGAAATCTACTGGATTGGTGTATCATAAACAATGTTTAATGCAGTGACGAACTTATTAGTAAATCAAGATCAAATCATTTATTTTGCTGAATATAGGTACATACAAGGATGAAACACAACAATATAGCTCAAGACCATATCCTACTCTAACAGGTGTGCAAAAATAGTTTATTAATGTAATTAAAATTAAATAAAATCAAAATTAAGTAAAATCAAAATTAAACAATATCATAATTAAATAAAAATTTAATAAATTCAAAATTTAATAAAATCAAAATCAAATAAAATCATGGGGAATTGGAATGTCAATAATTAAAACAAATGACATCTTACATACCATTACAATAATATGACGTCAAAAATTAAATTAATTACATTTATCATTTATGTCAGGAATACAGAGATGTCACATCACATTATCAATTCAAATTCTTATCACTCAAAAATTCGTCAATTGAATAATAACATTTATTAATTAATAGATCTGTCAATTTCTTTTTGAACAGTGGAATTGTCTCATTTTTTATTACATCGGGTATTTTGTTAAAAAATATGCTAATATTAATATTAGCATAAGGTTCTCTATTCTGTTGTAAGTGACTGTCTCTTTTGAGAATCATCATCATCTTCCTGCCCTTGTCCCATGTTACTTGTGGTCGGCGCAACTCGTTTTTAGGGTTCCGTACCCAAAGGGTAAAACGGGACCCTATTACTAAGACTTCGCTGTCTGTCTGTCTGTCTCCAGGCTGTATCTCATAAACCGTGATAGCTAGAAAGCTGAAATTTTCACAAATGATGTATTACTATTGCCGCTATAACAACAAATACTAAAAATAAAAAAAAATTAAACATTAAGGGGGGCTCCCATACAACAGATATGACTTTTTGCCGTTTTTATAGATAATGGTACGGAACCCTTCGTGCGCGAGTCCGACTCGCACTTGGCCGGTTTTTTCTTCCATTCTCCTCTGTCAATCGTCACGCTATCATTTACTCCTTTTTATTTCATTTCATCTTCCATCGTTTCCTTGGTCTTCCTCGCCCTCTCCTTCCATCAACATTTATATTCATCACTCCTTTAGTTATATGCGGTTCATCACTCATTACATGCCCATACCATGAAAATAAATATTTTGAAACCTAGCATCATCTTTGCCTAGCCTTTTTGAAATTATTTTGGAGTTGGCTTCCAGTCTAACCAGATACAGCCGAACACCAGTATTTTACATGGAATGACTGCTTATTTGACCTTAAGAACCTTTGATAATACGATACCTTTGTTAAGACTGCTAAATATACGTAGTGGAGCAAAAGATTCAATAATATTTATTTCGGGATGAAGTAAATACGTAAGGCTCGCTTCAAGTTTCAGGTTTTATGATGTATTTATGAGCGGTGAACGTATTTTACGAGATGTCGAATCATTGACTGAGGCTTTGAATTTCAGGTTCATAAAAACAGGAATGGATATACTTGTTATCATAACACGTAACATAACATTACACTTGTTTACCGCGACAGTTCAGGCAGAGATGTGTGACATGCTGTACACCAGATTTAGACAGTTATTTTTAAGTGCCATGTTATAGGGACGAGCCTATTGCTATCAATCAACCGGGCATAAATCCTGACTCTGTCATTTTTTTTGGTAACTTCTCATGGATCCCCCCCCCCCTGCTGGGCATAGGCCTGCAGTTTTTCCTCCCAAACCTCTCTATCTTGTGCGACCTCTGGCGATGTACGCCCCTCAAACAAGTTCAGTTCGTCACACCATTTTCGCCGCGGACTAACTCGCAATCCTCGATGGACCTCGAACTTCGAAGGCAATTTCCTTCGTCAGGCGTCCAGTGAGTGACGATCTCTGCCCTCCCCTCCGGGTGCATTCGCGCTACGTAGCCAGCCCTCTCCCACTCACACCTCCCACACCTCCATAAACTCCTCCCTCCACCACCCCCTCTCCCTCTCTTCTCCTTCCTCTCACTTTAGCTTGGTTATTTTTGGTTAAGACGAGATGATCGTGGACTTCGGTCCACGTTCATCTCGTCTCTATCCATCCCATCGTTCAGAAAATCCAGACTCCGGGCTACTACAAATAAACTGTAAGAAATAAGTAAAAGCTTTATTTGATAACAACACTCAAAACCTCTGGTGGTGAGTTGGTCGTCAAGTCCTGGTTTCCACAATCCTGTAGAAAATCGCTGCAGAAATACGAAACAATTTGAAAGCAACTAAGACTTATCTATGCCCTCTTGCTGAGAACCTAAACCCCGATACACATTGGTCAAGTATTTAACGAAGTAGCTAAGTAAGTGGGTAAGGACAGTGATGTAAACCGACCGACCGGTGGAGAGTAGTGAGTCAACCGTCACTGTCTAGGTTTTCGCCACTCTGTTACTGCTTACTGCTGTTCTGTGCGTACCTAACCAGGTGTTTTCCGTGATTTAGACGAAACCGTCGACCCAACGAGCTTGAGGACACTCCTGGTTTCTTCGACCTAACCTTAACCACTACTCAAAAAGTCAAAGCCTTGCTCCATCGGCCATCTCAAGATGTCCTGCCCAGACTTTTGTCCGACGGTGGACTTCGGTATTACGCACTCGATTTAGAAGGGTTATGCCGAGCATGGGTCGCTCCATGGCCCTTTGTGCCACTCGTACTCGGTGGACCATATAAGAATTGAACGGCTGATGTTTACATGTCCTAAACTAAAATAAACCTACATAACAACATGCCTCTAGTCTCTTGAGTAGGTAGGCAATTCTCACTTCTGAAAGAATTCTCAATTCCAAAAACATTTATAAAGCAACAGTCGTAGAATAACATTGATTACAAGATTAGTGCCTATACACGTAGTGTTTACAACAAAGTAAAACGGGTACCACCTGAGATAGATAGTTGATTAAATGAAAACAAGTGAAATGTATTAACTAGGAGCGTGGGACTTCAAATTCGACCCATGTTAGGGATCGAGTACAGTTTTCCGTTGGGAAACATTGGCGTTTTTTTGTGATAGCTGCTTTTTAAATTGATCTATGATTAGATTGTCAGACGATTATCGACTAATTCTGAAAATTCTGCGCATCGCGCCCAAAAATTGATAATGTAAAATGAAAATGTTTTTAAAGTTCCGAAATTCAAAAAAATGAGCCTTTTTTACAAGCTTTATTTAACTGGCAATGTTTGTATGTATGTTTGTTTGTTTAGGTAAAATCTTGCAATTGAATTTTAAAACTGTTATACACCGATTGAGCTGAAGTTTTAATAATAGTGCTCTGTTCAAGAATAGACGGCGCCACCTTTCTAGAGACTGTTTAGTGTCATTTTGGTTGGAGCCTTGGGGTTACTATGACGTCTTAAAGCAGGACTGATTCCAGTGTGGGAAAGAGACAGAGTTATACAGGTCGTCTAGCGCCATCTCTTTGCCACACTGGAATTACTCCTGCTTTAAAATGTCACTGACTGGTTTTTCTTATTTGATATACCAAATAATGAAGCAGTAGTATTTTGAAAAAAAATATTCCGTGTTATTTTTATGATTTTCAAAGATTTGTTTTTTGAGATTTCTGCTTAATTAGACATCGGCCTGTATCTTGTATTTTATGTGATGTGTATTTCTTGAATTTCCCAGAGTATGGGCATGCCGGTTTTAGATCTACTTATACGACTCTGAAAAATAATAAAAACTACGTATGTTGTGCTTTTACCATACGCAAAAATAAATACGGGGTGGAAGGGACACCGACGCGAAGACGGTTACCACGTACTCAGTACATTTGAGTACATCATTCTGAGCCCCCCCCCCCCCCCCACATCGAAATTTTAATCGCTATTTTATAAAAAAAGGTCAGCACTGTCATCAACTGGGCACACAATCAGAAATCCTCATGGGAAAACCCAATTTCACATTGCTCGCCCTGGGGGTCGAATCCAGGGCCTCACGCTCATCAGTAGCGCTTGAGATCACTAGACTAAAGAGGCAGAATGACAAAACAATATTATTAAAAAAAAATAACTTTGTCTATACCTACTAATATTATAAAGAGGTAAAATTTATTTGTGAGTTTGTATGTTATCTCCGGAACTAATTGATCCAATTCTAAAAATTTTTTCACTGATAGAAAGAGACATTATTCGTGGGTGCTATAGGCTATCAATTATATCTAAATAATACATATTAGCCGAGCTATCACAATTTATGCAGACAAAGTCGCGGGCGAAAAGCTAGTAAAATATAAAAACGGAAACTGGAAAGTGTGATCCGTCCCTAAAACGAGTTCCTTTCTTTTTAATTCATTCCCTTCGACAAGCAACCCACATATGTTTCAAGTTCTACGTCTTCGTCCTTCACACTATCTGTTTTGGTCATGTACGAATGGTCCAATAATTTTATCCTTTAAAATAGACACTGATAATTATGAAGATCTATCAAAATGGCTGGTTTTAATCTTCTGGTCGGTAGAAAGTTGATCTTGCGTCTTCGTATTTTTAGAGTATCATACGATACTCTGCACAAACAATTAAATACCAGTTCATGTTAAGCTCATCATCATCTACCTAGCCTTTTCTAGACTATATTGGGTTCGGTTTCCAGTCTAGCTGGATGTAGCTGAACACCAGTATTGTAAAATGGAGCGAAAGCCTACCTGAGCATCACATCATAGTCACTGGGTAACGCATATCCCTTGGTTATGCTTGTTAGACTTTCAGACTTCTCAGTACGGCCGGCAACGTCGTTAAATATAACCAATCTGTAAGGTGGTAGAAACCAAGAATGATGATCACACACAGTCATTCTGGGTGTAAAAATACCCTTAACGAAGCCGAAAGGCACTTATTCTCCTCCCCCGTCATTGCGATATTCCTTTTTGTTCTAGACCATACCTCTAGTTACGCAGACATTACTTAAGGGGTCAAAGTCTTTCCGCAAGGGGCGCTCGACGGTGGACGCCATCATGCGCGTGAGAGCCCTCACGACGGGGGTTGCGGTGTCCCGGGGTGGGGTTGTCTTGGCGGTGTCTCTCGACATCGCCAACGCCTTCAACTCCATGCCCTGGAGCTGCATTAGGGAGGCACTCCGGTATCACCGGGTGCCGACCTACCTTCGTCGTGTGGTCGGGGATTACCTGACGGACAGGTCCGTCATATATCCCGGTCACAACGGAGAATGGAACCGGCGAGAGATGTCGTGCGGTGTTCCACAGGGATCGGTTCTGGGGCCGCCCTTGTGGAACATCGGCTACGACTGGGTGCTGCGTGCCGACCTCCCTAGCGGCGTCAGCGTAGTTTGCTACGCTGACGACACGCTATTGCTGGCGCAGGGGAGGTCGCACGAGGCGGCGGCCGAATTGATGACACGCGGGGTTGCGATAGTCGTTGAGAGGATCCGGCAATTGGGTCTCGAGGTGGCATTGCACAAGTCCGAGGCCATGTGCTTTCATGGGCCTCGGAATGCGCCACCGTCGGGATCCACACTGACGGTAGGAGGGGTTCCCGTCGGCGTCGAGGCGACGTTGAGGTACCTCGGACTCGTCCTCGACAGCCGATGGAACTTCGTGGAGCATTTCCGACGTTTGGCTCCCAGACTGGAAAAGGCCGGGGCTGCCTTCAAGCGGCTCCTGCCCAACCTGAGGGGGCCAAACGCCTCCTGCCGGAGGCTCTATGCGGGGATCTTGCGGTCCATGGCCCTTTACGGGGCCCCGGTGTGGGCGCGTTCGTTGAGGTTGCGTGCAAAGCACTACCTGAACGCGCCCCAAAAGGTGGTAGCCGTAAGGCTGATCCGGGGGTACCGCACGATCTCCCGCGAGGCGGCGAGCCTCCTTGCCGGATTGCCGCCATGGGATCTGGAGGCCATAGTCCTCGCGCGCCTGCATGAGTGGCGCGCGGAGGTACAGAGCCGGGGGTAACTCCGCTGCCGCGGCATATTGTCGCGCGGCGGACAGACCTCCGCCGTGATCTCATGGCGACATGGAGGGAGCGACTATCGCAACCCCGTGCAGGGCACGCCACGATAGTGGCGATAAGTCCCCTCTTTGAGGAGTGGCTTGAGAGGCGCCACGGCGCCCTCACCTTCCGCCTGACGCAGGTCCTCACCGGACACGGATGTTTCGGGAGGTACCTGCACCGAATCGGGCGGGAGGAAACGCCCGGGTGCTACAATTGCGAGGATCGACCGGAGGACACGGTGGAGCACACCGTCGAGGTCTGCTCCGCTTGGGAGGAGCACCGCCGTGTCCTCGTAGCGGCGATTGGCGGCGGCGACCTCTCGCGCCCGGCCCTGGTTCAAGCCATGGTCCGGGGCGAGAGGGAATGGGAAGCCGTCGCCTCCTTCTGCGAAGCAGTCATGCTAGCGAAGGAGGCGGCGGAACGTGAGAGGGAGAGAACCTCCTCACGTCCCAGCCGCCGCGGGAGAAGCACCGGGCGTCGGGGGCCACGCCGTGATGGCTCTCGGCCACCGTAGGCGCGGGCCTGTGGACGGTGAGTAATGGGCTAGCTCGCCGTCCGTCCGTCGTATGACGACGGGCAGGCCGTGTCGACGGCGCGTTCGTGTTCCACGCGCGCCTCAAAGAGTTGTCAGCAACGGGAGGGGCCCGCAAGGGCCGGTGCCTGCCAGGGCTGCGGGACTGTTCGAAAGAGATACCGCGGCCCTGGAACATAAAGGGCCAATGAAGGAACATGGGTGGTTTTTAGTCAGTAAGAGTCTGACACTCCCTTCCGCTCCGCCCAGAGCGGGAGGAGTCATTTGATGATTTCCCACCCCCCAAAAAAAAAAAAAAAAAAAAAAAGGGGTCAAAGTCTCAACTTTTTTTTATAAAAGCTTTTCATATTATATCTTTAAATGTCTCCATACGTCCACACTATTGAATGCATCCATTAGCACGTTACATTGAGTCCTGCCGTAAAAAGTGATTTTTCACACCAAAAAAAGTCGTTTCCCAGCAATAATTTTTGCGTAGAGCTACTTAATTTGATGTACAGAATGCGTGGTTGACAGCTTCGTGAAGGGTCCGTTTACACCTTAATATCAGTGTTTGAATAGACTCTTTGCTAGTAAGTCGTATTCTTTTGAGGCATTCCTTTACTTTCTGAAACAATTGGTTCCATATTTAGTTTATTGACAGTACATAACACTTTCGTATTGTAATCACTAATGGGTTACAAGGGCTCTACAAATATATAATTAGGGCTGAGTAAATAATGTTATTGTATCAAGTGAGAAGTCTGTTAACTTTGTAAGTGTACCTACATTTTGAGTTTATCGGTTTAACCTTTAAGTTATACCTACTAGAGAAAATTTTCAGAACAATTCATTTTGGCCTATTGTCTTGGTGCATTGATTGTGTGTCGAATGGTATGAAAGAAACAGGTATAAATGACTGCGTGACGGTTGACAGGGGAGAATGGAAGAAAAAAAACGTGTTGCGCCGACCCCAAATAACATGGGTCAAGGGCAGGAGTATGATGATGTTTTAGTGCATTGATCTGGATATTGTTACAAGTATCATAGAAAACAAAGCATACTTACCTACGTCTCGAATACCAACATAACTTCAATCTTATATAAAATTGGTTTTAAATGGTGCCCAGGGGTCTAAAATGGCCGCTTTAGCAGAATCATAATAGGATAATAATATGAATTACGTTTAAATTCATAATAGTAGGTACGTCTATGACCATTTTAAGAATTTAAACGTAATTCATATTATTATCCTCTTAAGATTCTGCTAAAGCGCCCATTTTAGACCCCTAGGAATTTACATGAGTTCTGGAACCAAGGCAATAAGGGCAAAAATAAAACCCTGAATCTAAAACTGGACCTTTTAAATGAGCTATGTAGAGAAGGTAAGAATTTTCAATTATAAATTCGAATTTTGAATTTCGAATAGTCAAAGCATTTTTTTTTTATTTGACTACTTAATCTATGATCTTAAAAAAAACTTGTATTTATTCGGGAGAAGATCTCAGCACTGCCTGCGCCGAAAAACACACAAAAAGACTGGCAATATCAATCCGTAAGATTTGATGGATATTCGTAATCAATTTCTTTTGTAACTAAGTTTGAAAAACTGAAAGGCATTGCAATTGTAAATGTGAAACGCATTTGATTGCTGGTTGCCAAGCCTATTTTGAATTTGTCAAACAGGATTGAAACAACAGACGTATTTGGTATCAGAACTTAGTATGAAAGCCTACTGTCCAACTGCCTACAGATCAGTCCACCTACCTACCTAACTTAAGCCCCTGGCGTAGGTCGACACAGCAAGTTTAATATAAACGCAGCGTATTCTGCCTGTCAATATGCTCTCATTGTATGCCATTGAAATGAAGACTTAATGCCAATGTTATAGCGGGAAACTTTGTATTACAATGTTCTGCTGCGCTTCCGCGCTGTCCATAGTTTTTCTCGTCGCTTTTTCTAGTTCCTAATGTCTGTTTTATGTTGGAAGAATCAAGGTGGGATGCTGTTTCAGTGTTTAGAGTTTACAGTGTTTTTTACTTTTGAAGATATTTCGAAAACATGAAAACATTGTGAGGAAACCGGCTTGTTATAGAACTAAAAATTCGAAGACATGTGACATCTACCAACCCGCTTTGGGCCCGCGTGGTGGATTCAGCTTGTTCGAGGGAACGGCTCGGATTCAGGCAACTACTCTATGAGAGGTCTTAGAGAGCAGGCCGTGTGTCCCAGCAGTGGGAACATTAACGGCTGATTATACTATGCTATGATATACCAACTAAAACTTTGAAATTAAAACTGAACATAATAAGCCCACCCTCTAGTACATGGGATGTAAACATAGCTGGAAAAAAGTGTGGTGTAACCTCCTGTTGGTACACCTCTGCTTAACTTTTTGTCGAATACAGGCGTGGTATTATGTCAAAATTAAACTATATAAAATTCACACTCTCTATTTGTCGTTATGAAACATAAAATTGAGTTAAGGCCGTGATATTTTGAGCGTGAACGCCTTTTTCTGAATTTGGTCAGTAAATATTTTAACTGTGACTTGTGTCAGGTTTCATTTTGAAGTAAGACGGAAAGTATGCATTAATAGCGCCGTTGTTGGGTAAAAATGTATAGAAATGTCTCCATCTTGTTTATTTAATTACACAGATGTAAACATTAATTAGGTACTTACTACATAGATCTAAAACAGTAATAAAAAAAATATGTAGGTACAGACGCCAGCACATCAAGCTACCCGAAACTGTCAAATTTTCCCAATCAACCTTGAACCTAATGCTTCAGTGATAAAGTTGAAAATCTATTAAAGAAATTTGACAGATTGTAGTAGCTTGATGTACTGGCGTCTGTACGTCTATCAAAAGCAAAAAACAATTAAAGGGCGTCAAAAAATCGTCCGGTTCGCTGTCAACGGGGAAAGGGCCCAAAAGACTGCCAGTCTTGGATAGCAGTAAATAAAATAATATGTTAATTTTCTGAGCACAAACGTTACAGTGAACAGGAATTATAAAATCTAATACACAGGGTCTCATTTGTGAGAGACTGGTGCCCGAAATAGGTATACAATACCTGTGTTACGGGTCACCAGGCCCCCCAAGACTTGCAGGTATAAAACTAATTTAGATTCATAACTAACAACTCATGCGTGATGATTTACTTAAATACTAAGTACAGAATGTTGTAAAATAAAAATAAGAAAATTATAATTACTCTGGAGGGCAATGCTAATTCTTTGACCAAGAAATAGGCCAGACTGTGGTCGCGTCTATCTTGTAGGATGATAAAGTAAAATTAGATGACTATGAAAGATGACGACAGATTATATTTAATCCAATTGACGAGCTCACTTATTATTAAAGTACTATCAAAGGCGAAATAATTTAATCCCACACAAAATCAACTCCTACTAAATGACGTACACCAATCTCATCTAAATCATAACTACACACTAAAACGAACATCAACTAGTACTCCATACATTTTCCACCCCATTCAAAGCATGTAAAACCTAATTGTCCGTGCTAACACTCCATATAGTCCCGTATACAGTACTCGTTTGATGGAGAATGTCATAGGGGTGTAATTCCTATGGTAATGTTATAACTTAAGTGTTTTGTTACAGAGACGCGCGATTTGAAGGCATGGTGAGTGATTTTGATTTGTGTTTTCAATGTCAATGGGAGGTTGAAATAGTATTAGTTATTACTATAAGGTAAGTATAGTTACTATAAGGGTCTTTAATGGTTACTGTGTCTCGGAAACACAAACACAGCCTCGTACTGCCTCGCTGGTCTAGTGGTCGCAAGCGCGACTGCTGAGCACGAGGTCCTAGGTTCCATTTCCGAGTCGGGCAAAGTGTTATTGAGTGTTTCCATCGGGAATTTCTCAGTAGCACGTTCGTTTGGTTGGTGTTTTTGAAAAAACGATTGCAAAATAGGGTTCTCACAATACAGCATGTGTCAGTAAATTGAAGCCATATTTAAAGGCCTGTTTTTTCTGTATTTAGTGTGTACATAAACTGTTAAATAAATAAATAAATAAAAGGATTTGGAAAACTGAAGAACATTCCCCACGGGACCTTCATTTGTTATTGAGATTTACCCTGCATTTCAAAACAAGCCAGTAAAGGAATAATTAAACTTGCATGATTATTGGCAACAAAAAGGCAATTATTTCATTTTGTTCCCTATCCACCGGTGACCAAAAATTACTTAGGAAAATAAATAATTAGGTGTAAATTAATTTTCATATTAGCTCTGATTACAACTTTCGTCACCAATATTTGTCACAGAAATTCAAGTTCTGCTCGGAGGGCGACTGCCCATTATGGGCACTAGCAGCGCTGCACGCGTTGTCCAGTCTACCAGCCACGCTGTTCAGGACCTTGTTGCAGCACGTTATGGAGGAGCAGCCTGTAAGTAATCCCATCAAGTACATATTGTACTAGCTGTTGCCCGCGATGTCGGTCGCGTGAAATTATTATAAAAACCGGCCAAGTGCGAGTCGGACTCGCGCACGAAGGGTTCCGTACCATTATCTATTTTTTTTTTAATTTTTAGTGTTTGTTGTTATAGTGGCAATAGTAATATATCATTTGTGAAAATTTCAGCTTTCTAGCTATCACGGTTTATGAGATACAGCCTGGAGACAGACAGACAGCGAAGTCTTAGTAATAGGGTCCCGTTTTACCCTTTGGGTACGGAACCCTAAAAATAGTACTCCTCTATTTGAATCGGGTTTTTTTTTGCACGGATCTTTTTTCTAAAATAAAAGTATCCTAAGTTACTCCTTATGACATCAGCCAGTAAATCATCAAAAAGGGAACTAAACAACAGCAAGTAACTTGTGTAATACTTGGTGGTCAAGGTGTTAAAAAATAGCGCGAGTTCTCTATGAGCGTACTAGGCTAAGAAAATACTCCTTGAATGATGAATAAAATGCAAATCTATGACAAAGCTATGCAAAGGCTTTTGTTATTTTAGGGCTTGTAAGGTTACATGAAGACCTCTAGTTATTCATGTACCTATGACAGGTATATAGGTACACATTCGATTTAACTAACCCTAGGTCACGTAGCTTGCTGTACCTAACCTAGGGTTACTTAGGTCATCAAAGTTTTTATATTCCGCAAATAAAATACTAACTTGTCCCTAGAGTTATCTGGTAAACAAAATCGATCGATGGATGGTAGCGAAATATAATAATCCTGCATCGTCTTCTTGCGAATAAAACATATCAAGCAGAGGTACAGTCACAAACTCTAATATTTTAACAAAATCTAAAAAAGAAGTGTCTCTTTTCAGCAATCAATAAAGTTCGGGTCCCAGTGGCCACCTAGTTTTTCGGGAAAGCGACCAAGGCAATTCTGTGAATCTTAGGTCCAACTGCGACCAACTTGGATGTAGTGGATAATCATAAATAGTCATCATAATTTCACTCAAAATGAAAAGAATGGAGATGCACCAAGTCGTCGAGGTGTATAACATTCACTGGTGAATGGCTGGAATCGTCATGAAAAGAATAAAATACGGTTTTTCAGTGAGCTTGGTGAATGTTGGCATACACCACTGTATCTTAAGCTGCGCTTCGTTTGAGACATTCACATTTCACAGTAACATAAACATTTTGGCCGTGACTGTACTTACTCCACCTGCACGTGGCACGTCTTGTAAACTCAATTCTATCATTTTATCATAACGTTTCATTTTATTACATTTACTTACTAGTTTCTGCCCGTGTTTGTGTGAAACTGTGAAGTTTACGGTAAAAGGTTAGACATTTTAGTATGTTTAATTTCTGAACATGATCAACCTTTTAATATTTATCAATATCTGCCAGCTATGCTCTTCCCAGCTATGTTAGGGTCGGCTTCCAGTCTTACCGGATGCAGCTGAATACCGGTATTTTCATGGAGTGACTGCCTATTTGTCCTCCACAACTCAGTACTGAGTAATAAACAAACGATGCCCTTGGTAATACTGATTTTCAGACTCTCGGGCCACTGACAACTTAACGACTGTCAAAGATATTCAAATGACAGCCAGGACCGGCAAAACATGGAGCACATAATGGAAATGTAACATCTCACGCACTATGTAACTACCTATGTTAACAAATAAACATTCTGATGGTCACCCATCCACGGACCAACCTTGGCAAGCACTGCTTAACCTTGAAATATCGACCCGTGCCGTGCGGTTGTTACCTACTATTCAGCCACGAGATCTTTCGATTTATAATTAGGTATGTGAATCTAAAAGGATGTTGCTTGTTTGAGACAATAATGAATAATGACATAAATCGAAAAATAAGAAATACAGGACTGGGTTTTTTTAAGTAGGTACCTACTTAATACTAAAAATATTTTCATTATAATACCATCACCACCACCACCACCATTATTCACCATTATTAGTAAGTAACTATTACCAAAATTTTCCAAATATAATTATGTACTAACACTAGTGTTTAAGATGTGTATGTATGATTTTACTAACAAATTGGATTGTATTATCTGGATAATAAATTATTTGATTTTTTTGAATACCCAATAAGTATATGTTTGCATAGAAACCTTTTATCAAAATTAAAGATTTATTTTACGTATTTCCTTACTTAATTTAATACTTATTTTCGCTAATGTATATTCTACTACAAACAACATCGAATCGAAAATCTAAATTTTTGAGTTAAATCATCTTTGTCGTAAACGAGCGATCATACATTGTATGATTGATAGTGCCCAACTGGTCTGATGGTAAAATTTTCATAGAATATGGTGGGTACCTATTGCTTCTGTCCTTGGGATTCAGCTAAAACCTTTCGTTTTTACTTATTTTATTCCATTAAAGCAATGTAGTATTTAATAACTTTTTTTTAAATGAAATGTGTATTTTTAAAATCTAAAGTTATCGGTCTATATTTTTTCATAATAAAGTACGTGGCTTTTAACCTTATAAGTATGAGAGCAAACTCAACTAAATTAAGTGCATGTGCTTGTTACGCCAGTATTTTACAAGTGTTTTCAACGTAGCAAGAATGATTGCTATTTTTTTCTGTGAACACATTCTAAAAGAAGATCGAGTAGGTAGGTATTTTTGGGTATAAAGGAACCTAAGTATAAATTTTAAGAAAAATAGTTGATTTTATAGCGTAGTTTCGGCCACACAACTTTTGACTATTCAATAAATATCAAGCAAAATAGAATAAAGAGAAATCAGGGGGGGTTACTATGACGTCTTAAAGCTGGACTCATTCCAGTGTGGAAAAGAGACAAAGCTATACAGGTCGTCTAGCGCCATCTCTTTCCAACACTGGAATTACTCGTGCCCAGGTATTTTTTGTCAATCGGCATGGAAGATGGCGTAGGTAGCCGTAAACCTATTCCATACCATTTTCTTCTTAAAAATTCTAATAGGTACAATATTATCCAACTAGCCGTGTGTCCCAATGGGTTATGAAATCTATAAAATATTTAACATTTTAGCATAGGATGAAATTTAAAACATTATTTCTTAGTTCAGTCTAGTTTAATTCTTGCCACTGTCGTTTTATCGGGAAATAGAAAACTTGTGAATAATCTCAGGCTTCAAGACCTAGGATTAAGCTGTAGGTACCTACATTGTCCGCTAATGAATGAACTAATTTTTTTTTATTAAGTATGTATACAAATAAAGTCTCTGTTTGTCATTATTTTCAGCTTTCAACAGAGTACATCTGAAAGTATACAATATGATAAAAAAACCTGTCCGATCCGAAAGGGGTATATATAGGTAGGTATACCAATAACATTACCAATTAAAATACGAAACATAAAATATTCATAAAAGTAAACATACTAATGAATTTTATTTTTTTGCCAAAATTACCACCATTCCCCCTGAAACCTACCAAACTTTTAAAACGTGACAGGTGTTGTCACGTTTTAAAAGTTTGTTCGGCATTTGTAAGTTCGATCGTCTATTGTTTGTTTATGACGTCTACTTGCAAAGCGACCGAAGTGACGGACGCCGCCCGCACGGCCGCACCGCTGTGCTACCATGTAAGTTTATTCATTTTAGTACATTTTATTTAATTTTTAACGGGATATTTCTTTTTACTTCTTATCATAAAAGGATTACTTATATAGAATCTAATATCGACACCTAATAATACCTACGCTCACGGATCGGACAGGGTGTTTTAACATTTTGTACATTGTAAATACTTACTTAAATATATAAAAAAAAAAAAAACATTTTTTAAATTTTTGTCAATAACACGAATTTTAGACAACAATTTCTGTTTGTTCCGGCTAGTGTCCGAAATGGCTGGACCAATTTTGACGTCATATATGTCTTATGGAGTAACTTAGGCTTTTATTCTAGAAAAAGGATTAGGGTTCCGTGCAAAAAAATTAAAACCCTTGAAATTGTTAACAAAATCCGATTCAAATTGGGAAGTAATAATTTTATAAGTAATAATTTCATGCAAACGAAGTTGGCGGGCAACAGCTAGTATTGAATAAAATGATTGAGCCCGGTGCACGGTGCACCCTAAGCATTCAGCCCCGATACAAACCTTGCAGTGCAACTTCTAAGACCCCTTCAGTTTTGAAACTCCTAATGAATGCACTGGCAAGGTACGGAAAACATAATTATTTATGCAACTCTCAGGAAAATACCTTCGACATTGATTTACGAGTTTTAAAACTTGAACAAGTAATATTACTTAGTCAATGTGCTGCACCTTAGTTTTAGGTTAGTTTCTGCTTTTAAAAACTTGCATCGACAGTCTGTCTAGTGGAGTGTAGGTTCGTTGAAACCGGTAAGTACGGACAATTTGCTGGTATAGCTCCACACCGAACTCTGATAGATAATGGCCTGAAGTAATTGTCAGTCCGATATTCACAGCCTCATTGGTCTAGTGGTTGTAAGCGCGACTGCTGAGCATGAGATCCTGGGTTCCCAGGTCGGGTAAAGTGTTATTGGGTTTATCCATCAGGAATTTCTCTTTTTAGTCTTCATTAGTTTCATTTTTGGTGATACAGTGGGTCATGTAGGTAAAGTTATGGTAACTCAAAAGTCTACCCATTAGGGATACCTACACTATTTAGCATTATATGAATTTAAAATTTATATTACATACAAATTACTAATAAATTGTTAGAATAAATATTTAGAATACAATTAATTTTTTGTCGGTAGAACAAAACGATTGGAGAAGCTGAATTTAAATTACTGTATCTTAGTACAAAAGCAGCATTTTTCATGTATTCCACCTTGTTGCAAAAGGCGTGTATGTTATTTTTATTTTATTTTATGACCAGTTAGTAAACCCGAAATGATATTATAAGCTGTGTGGGGCGGGAGCCACATGCTTGGTAAATTGCAGAGTGACTTGTCCTAATTATCTTTGCTCACACTAAAAGATAAAAGAAAAGGGACATAATAGTAATAAAGGCACAATCAAAATAATGTGCGTGTCTTTACTTGCGTTCAAATTTCATTCATTAAAGTAAAAAAAAAAACTTGTGTCCCATGCTTTGCTATGAAGACTATTTTTCACACGGACATCAAACACCTAGGTACTTACTTACAAGGGCACCTGCTAAGTACCTATAATTTAACGTCTGTATTCATTAACTAACGTAAAGTAGTAAGTATTTATTAAGAAGTTTCATTGAATACCGTCAAGAGCGTTGAACATTGTGATTGAATCAAAACGCTGAAATGCTATTCAAAACTGAAAAATATCGTGAGGAAATCAGCATGACTAAAGGTCTATCCACACATATCAGGGCCGTGGCCTGGACCTCCGTCAGCACTGAAACTCAGTTGCCGTCGGTCATTTAAAATTTACGTTCGTCGATTCGATATTTTTTGAGCCCTTAAAAGAGTATGGTCTATCAACACCCCAGGCACGACCCTGGTAAGGTCTGTCCACACATATGTGTGAATACCCCTTGAAAGGGTTAAAAACATGATGAAAGTTTATATGGAAGTTCGCCAATTTTAACCGATGAGAAATTCCATCGGTCACACGGCTTGTCTAATAAATACGTATTACACTAAGTACTTACAGCCGCTAGACTCACTAACAAAACCGTCCTCTACTTTCTTATGTTTCCTGCGAAAAATAACATTAGGCACTAGTTCCTTTGTCAATTTACGGTGTTAGATCCCACTGATAGAATCGCCCACAGTGCCTTTGACACGGAGACGGGTAATTGAGTAGTCGTACTTATGTTGTGTGTAGCACTTAATGTGTTATTTGACCTTTTCAGAGGTAATATTATGTGATATTTGCATTATTTAAGAATCATTTTGGGGGTGGCATTGTAAGTAGTTTCATGTGTGTTGTGAGCAAAAAAGGTTTAGTTTCCAAAATTAAGGGGAAAGTAACATATTCCAAACTCAAAACAATCCGAGTCTCTAAATGAAGAAAACCGGTCCCGATTCAAAACTGCGATTCAAAATCATTATTACATATAGGTAGATAGTTTTCTCCGAAATTAACTCATCAATATCAAGACATGCAGTATTTTTCTCATTTTTTCATAGATACCAAGTTGGTTGCTGTGCCCTAATTCTGGTTTTTGCTCTGCAAAATTGCAAACCCATCTCAGAAATGTCTATGAAACCTATGTTTATCTATGTTTTATTTCTTAGGATGACGGCATCATGGAAATCCTCAAAGGCACAAGTCTATGTAAGTTAATATTTTTCGCATTAAATCCATCTCATCATTTTAGTACTGGTATCCAAATTTATTTATGCTCACAGCAGCATGTCTTCTTTTTCCATATTTTTCTATTTCTATACAGCTCATAAATTAATCCTACATAATCATAAACTGCTTCATAATCTAAAGAAATAGAAGCTTACCATATATTTCTTCATTAAAAAACACTTGAGTTGTATCAAACCTTTGGGTGACGGGTACACTGGTAATTTTGGCTAATTCCTAAGTTCTCCTTTTGGCTGATTTGTTGAGTCCACAAGAAAACCACTCATGAGATCTCAATTTGGTTCATGAAAATCTCGTACTTACTCAGCATCCCGCGACGAATGTGCTCGCGCAGCTGCTGTCATCCGCTGGGTGGTGCAGCAATCCTGCGCAGGCGGCTGCACCGGAGCGCAACTGATGCGCGATCTCCTCGTACTTGGCGTGCCTCGTACTCACGCCAACGCGTTAGCAGATGCTGTGGACAACTACAGGCCTGAGCACGTGGCGCATGTTCAGGCAAATGGGTTTATGAGTAAGTAGAGACAGATCTCCCAAAAAGAAGATCGAATCAGTTATTCAGAAACCAACAACACCCAACTCCTTTGATTGAAGAAGAATTTAGACATCCCTGAAACGAAAAAAAAATAAGCCATTTTTTTTTGTTTTGCTGGTTTCTCGGAGCGGCTGCTTTACTTAGGTAGGTATTATTCTTGTATACCGAACTAATCTACTTCTTCTCTTCCAGTAAACAAGCTAACAGACGCATCAGTGACCCCAGGACCTGAAGGCACAGTGGACACCTTCACCTTGACGATGCACAGTGACGACGTATTCACGGGAGAACAGAAGAAAAGAGAACTGCTCATAGAGAAGAGCCAGGCCATGATTCTTTTAGAAGAGCTTAAAAAGGCATATAAAAAGATGGAGGAGATTGAGGAATAGGATCATTTTGGAAGAATAAAAATAAATAAATAAACATTTAGTTCAGAATCATTTCCATATTTGTTAGTAACAACAAAATATGGAATGATTCTGAAGTAAATGTTTAGAATGAGTTTTGGTTAAATAATTTCTTCAAAACATTCAAGGCGGTTTTTTTCTTTCAAACTGACGTTACGTGGTTAGCTGGCAACACTAAATAGTTTGCAAGTTGAGCAGGTACCTAATTATGTGATACCTATATTCTTCACGTCTCTAAAGTTTCGCTTGTTAATTTGATGTAACCTAAGGTGGAAGCGCGGGTAGCCAGCAAAATTCAAATTTTCTTACATTTTTTTGCAATTTGCAGGTCAGTGTCACGTATGTTGATTCAAACCTACAGAATTATAAAAAATAAAATCATCAATACCCTCTAAGTTAATTTACGACATTTTTATTTTATGACTATTTCATGAAAAAGTCATTCAAATTTGAATTTCGTGCGCTACCTTAGCATATCCTCTCTAATATTTTATGATATTTAAGTACTACTCCATTATATTACTTTACTCTTTGTACTACTCGATGAAAGAAGGTATCATCATTGTTCAACATTCCGTGTTTATAAGACTTTGTGTAAATCTATAGTTTGTATTCGGCATGTAACTGATTATGACAGCGTATTAATTAAACGTTTCTTCAATTATTTTTTTGTTTTATTAGACCGCAATAAAAGTTGCATCTTTAGAACCCCGGTGCATGATTTAGCTCACCAAGGACTTATGGAGCTATTACTACATATGGAGATTGGCTGGGAACAGACCGTAGCAATCAACAGGCAAAAATGCTGCCGGCACCAAAAAAATTTAGCTGTTCATTAAAAATTAAAGCCGTTCGAGAAAATCTCAGGGTCTGCCTCCTAAAACAACTATACAGTTTGCCCTATAGCCCTTACCCTTAGTGTATTTTACCCCATCATTTGGAAATAAACCTCAACTAAATTTAATAAAAAGTCAAAATAAAAACTAAATTACTTCCTCCCAAACCGGAAAGGTTTGTCTACTCTCTGTCACTGGACCAAAGAGGTCGTAGGTTAATCGATCGTTTTAAAAATAGGCTCTTGCAACACTATCCATACCACAGATTGAATAGATTTATAAATTTGTCTGACATTTTTCAGAATTTGCGTCTAATGTATTTGTTTTCATTTAATATTGTTGTAAATTGAAATCGTTAAAAATATTCATAATTGATAATTTATATTTAAGTGACGTGTTTTCAAATAAGAGAATAGTTCATGATATTGCCAATAAATTGAGTGATGTCGTTTTATAATGTAGGTAGAATGTCTCCGACATATTTGTAAGGATTTACGATCGAATAAGCTTTATTTCTAAAAATTCAAGGTAAGAATGCATTAATTCGTATTTTTATTGGAAACTGAATCTATTGACAAACAGTTTACTCTGCTTTGTGCTAATTATTGTTGAACCAAAACATAACCAACATAAATTTAAAAAACCTATTCCAGATGAATATTCTGTGTACTATATGCAGCGATCTTGTAAATCAAGCTGAGAACATATATGTGACAAAATGTGGTCACATATTCCATCATCACTGCCTCGCACAATGGATCGAAAGGTAATACAAAATCTATTGTTAAAAAAATAATTAAACCTATTTTCATATAACTTTTTGCTTGCGAATGTTATTCTCTGTCTGTTTCTCTTAATAAGTCGTCCAATCTGCCTATTAGTCTATGTATAGGATCTGCTGTACTTTGCACATTTCAATATTTTTTATTAAGTAGCATTAAGAATCATAACAAGTAGGAATATTGATTTATGCTAACAATAAATTCTTCTGACTTCAATTTATTTCATACCTAAGACGATGCTTGGTCTCCATGGACGTTTGGGTTGTTAAAACTTAAAGTGCTAAGGGAGGATAACTGGTTATATAGATTGCAAATAATATGATGTTATGCATCAATCAACAAAGCATATTACGTTTCATAACTAGAAGAAGTCTGTCTGAAATTGTTGCCCATAGTTTATACCGCAATCCTTTGTTTAACAGCCTCAGGTTGTAGTTAATAACCAGTAAAACCAAATCAAACCACAACAACCTCTAAGGTAGTTGTGATTTGATTTGCCCGTGGTATGAGTTGCTTGACTGAGGTATGATTATGAAAGTCCTCTAGTAACAACAAAAAATCTGTGCCAGGCTTAGTGCTTTATAGATGCGAATTTATTAACATTAACATGTTTATTTATTTATTTAAACTTCATGTACAATAGTGGTACATAGGTGGACTTAATGCCACAAGGCATTCTCTACCAGTCAACCACACAGTCACAGTCTACATGTTCTTGTTACTCCTTTACTGATTACACTTCTCAATCAGTCATAAGGTTATTTCTTGAAGCATTGCGTTCTTTACATTAACATCAAGTTAGCAACATGGCAATATCAAACACCAGAGTTCATGTTCATCTATGAAAGAAACAGCCTTTTTTTCCTGTCGATCAGATAAGCAAACAAGCACAAGCAGAACACGAATTTGCTTAGTATCAATAGACTTAGAAGCCTGGAACGCACACTCCTGCCAAGCTAATTCCGCCCGCCACCCGCTCAGCGGGTTTAGCTGAGATGCACCTTTATACCATATCCCTTTTACTAAAACACAACCACTCTTTCAGATCCAAAACCTGCCCCCAATGCAGGAACAAAGTGACGGACAAGTGTATGTTCCGTCTGTACCCAACGGTGTCCAATGAGAACAACAGTGAAGACGCTGCTACGTTACAGTCGAGACTGGATGATGCTCAGCTACAGCTGCGGCAGCAGAGGGTCAAGTATAAGGAGAAAGAGGATAAACTGGCAGTGGCTAATGCTGATCTGAAGAGGCAAGAGTAAGTATTTTTTATATATTTTCATCCTAACTTGTACTGCTTGTTATTAGGAACACCAACTGCATTTACGATTCATTTGACATTTGATTGTACATTGATCTTCATTCTGTGTAAATATGTCACTTAAAGGCTGTACACAACTCATGCATATTATTCCACATTCTTCTTTCCAATCGTCTCTTGAGCTAGTGCTAGGCTGTGCTCAGAAGATGATGATCATACAGTATGTTCTATGTTAGTGATTTTGGTTTCCGCACTTAGTCCTTAAAGTGAACCATTGTGCGTGAACCATGGTGGCCGTTACTCCAACCAGCCCACCTCCCTCCAGAAGCAGATCAGACTTCCCGGTCTTCTCAGGGCATCCGCAAGAGATCTTGGCGTTCCAAGAGTCTCCTCGCGTATCTGGGTGACGTCAGTACACTCAAGGAGTACGTGCGCCATCGTTTCCTCCGCCTCCATGCACGCCCTGCACAGGGGACTGTCAGTGATACCTAGGGCGGGAAAGTGTTTGTTTATTGAGCAGTGTCCAGTGATAGTCCTCGCCACCAGACGCAGTTTATCTCTATCCAGGCGCAGAAGGCGCTTGGTCAGTTTTTTATCCAGGAATGGCATAGCCTCCTTGGATTGCCTGCACCCTGGTGTCGAGGTCCACCGCTTCTCTGCTTGTGTTTGAGTGTGATCCTTTAGCCAACTTCTTAGCTGCTTGAAGGGTATCAATGGTCAATGGGTTCAGGTCCGAAGGCTTTTGTGCTGGATCCTCTTCTGGCGAGTTCATCAGCTGCATCGTTTCCAAGTGATCCACTGTGTCCTTTGACATCATACTGTATGATCATCATCTTCTGAGTAGGCAGAGTTGTACGTAATACTATACCGTATCCGTATACCATTAAGTTAAGTTATGTAATTTATTACTGGCAGTGATCTACTAAAATCTTACGAGAAGCGGCTGGTCAGCTTTGACTCCAAGGTCTTGGCTCTACGTGAACAGCTGGATTTCTCCAACATTCAGAACAAAGATATGCAAAGGGTTAAAGACGAAAATGAAGCACTGAAGAAGAATTTGGACACTTTGCATGGGTTAGTAATGTAGCGGTTTTTACTGTTAAATAAATAGAACTTGAATATTAAACTTTTCCAATTTGTGTTTTTTGCAGAATACTACTCGCGCTTATGTCATTTGTAGAATAGTTCTTGCGCTTTCTAAGATGTTTCTCATTTCTTATATCTCATTTTTTTAAATACCAATCTTTTTTTTCATCTATTTTGAGTTATTAGCACATACGGGGTAGAAGGGACATCAACTACTGATTCCAGTGGCGAAGATTCCATACAACTCGATTCCTACCGGCTTCCCTTTGAAAAATGGCATAGTCAGTATTCTATAGACAAATAATATAATCACATGTAAGATATGTACTTAAAAATTAACCCTTCGCTACTGGTCCCTTCCACTCCGTATTTTTGTGTTTCACTTTGTCTTCTGTCCCATCAGCCCCACCCAACTCCCACCCCAACCCATCAACTCTCTCTTAACTCAACTAGGGCCTCAATAAAAAAAACCCTATCGGATCCGTGAAGGTATTATTAGGTATCGAAATTCGATTCTATTAATGTAATCCATATTAGATTACAAATAAAAACAAATAACCCTGATGAAAATTAAATAAAATACAGCAATACAGGAGCGCGGGCGACGGCAGCCACTCCGGTAGCTTCTCGGGTAGTGACGTCATTAACAAACAATCAACGATCAAGCATACTAACGTCGATGATGGTGTTGTCACATTTTAAAGGGCTAGGAAGATTTTTATATGAAGCCTGGCTAACTTCTGCCATTTTATTTTCAAAATAGCGGCCAACCATAAAACCTACATTAATCAAAAAAATTGCTGGCATCAATACAAATAAGTTTTGTATGAGACAAATTAATGATCTGAAGTGTCATGTTTCCGAGATATGAGCTTTCAAAATTAAAGACCATTACCTGATGGCATCTTCAGCACAACTTTGATTTGATTACCCACTCATAAAATCTGTAATCGATAGCTAGCATGAATACAAACAAGTTTGATATGAGACAATAATGTTCTAAAGTAGATAGGCCTGTTGGTCTAGTGGTTAGTGACCCTGACTGCTGGGACGGAGGTCGTGGGTTCGATTCCCACACAGGACAAATCTTTGTCCGATGGGTACGATTATTGGTTCTGTATCTGGGTGTGATTAATCTATAATATATATGTATTTAGAAATATATAAGTATATTTATCAGTTGTCTGGTTGCCATAGTACAGGCTCTGCCTAGTTTGGGATCAGATGGCGGTGTGTTGGTTGTCCCAAAATATTATTTAAAAAAAAAGTGTCACGGTGTTTTGCGTGGCCTCAAAAATATTAAAAGCCATAAATATTCAAACCCCTGTAGCGGTACTACAAAAAGTACTACAGCAACATAGAACAAAAAGTACTACAGCGCCATCTATGACGCAGAGAATAAACTAAACATCGAAATACATTCAAATCCTGCATCGCGCAAGTACAGTTATTCGCGACTTAAGACTATTTAGAAGAACCCGACAACAACTGTCGGGCAGTAGCCCACCAGACATAACACCCGTCTGGTCGGAGGATCCTCCCTTTTCTATGGGGGATAAAGAACTTTACACCCTGTTTATCATACCCCCAAACCCCTTTGCTCGAGTTTGAAAAAATGGCGCTAATTTAGGCACAAAAATCGTGCATTTCAAAATTCATTTTAATATGTTTACTTTCATGAATATTTTATGTTTCAAATTTTACTTGATACCTATAATATGGACCTTTCGGATCGGATAAGGTATTTTAAACATATTGTATTATCCCTACTATAATATTATAAATGCGAAAGTAACTCTGTCTGTCTGTCTGTTACGCTTTCACGTCTAAACCACTGAACTGATTTTAATGAAATTTGGTACAGAGATAGAGTTGACCTTGAGAAAGAACATAGGATAGTTTTTATCGCGGACTATTGAAGAGTTCTCGTGGAAACGCGATATAACCGAACTCGACGCGGGCGAAGCCGCGGGCGGAAAACTAGTAATCAATATTATCACGTCAAATCTAGCCTACGTTTATCTGCAATTTTATTTTATTTCCTATCCTGCTCTGTCCCGTTCCTGGTCCCTGAACTCCTTCCAATCCTCGCGAACCCGCATGCTTCTTCCAGTTATTTCTGCTCATATGCTTTATTATGTTTTAGTTTGCAAAAAGTTCTGAATGCTACCATTGTCGATGTGGATCAAATGCTGCATAGCTATACAGATGTGCGAACTATTGCTACGTTTGCCACAGCTCTTAAAAGGTAAAACAAAAATTGATTTACTTCATAATTATCTTTTAATTATAATGGTGCCTTCGAATAAAGGTGAGAAGCAGTGAATCCAAATATATTTAAAGCTTAATAATGATAATAATAATTGCGATCATAGTGCCGATAGTCGTGTCAGCCCATGGCTTAATTGCCAAGAGCCTCGACCAATATCTGAGGAGGCTCTCGTTAGGCAGCTGGATCAAGGGCTTGATTCAGAAAGCGGTAGTCCTGAACACTGCTCGTATTATTAGGAGGTTCCTCTCTTTGGAGCCCTGACCGCCTGTTCCCGATACCGGGCTACAATTTTTTATATTTTTAAATGTTTTTTTATATTGTTTTTTAAGGAATATTAAAAATGTATAAAACAAGAAAAATGATGAATAAAGGTATTATAATAATAAGTTTTTTCTATAACTTCAATAACACAGCCTGTATGAAAGGTGATTTTTAACTTCCTCAATGAATAGTTTTTTTTTTAAATGTGCGTGTTATTTCTCTAGGTATATAAAAATGACGTGCGCGTATTATTATTGTAATTGAAGCCAGTCTATAACATATTTTTTTTTAAATCTTGTTTGCAGGGCTCTGTGTGACTCAGAGGCTAAGAAGAACGAGTCTCGAGACAAACTCCATGCCGCTAAACAACAGCTTGCCTTGGAGAAAAAGCACTCTGCTGATCTACAGAACAAAGTCATGTGAGTACTACGAAATACAGGCAGACGGGCATTTATTTGCAGATAGAACTAGAATATCTTGCTAGTTGTAATGCCCGGACCCAAAGCCATCTTCGGTTTTGGTAGAGGATGTTTAAAGCGGAGAGGAGATGCTTAGGAGCTAGGGTGTATCCTCCGAAGCTGCGGGGAGATGCGTACTGGCTAGACCGGAGCAGACATGTGTGTACTCACGCCCAGTTTAGCGACCGCCGCACACCGCTCACGTTTCTTATCGTCTCCGCTGTGCACTGCCGCCGAGTGCGGAGTCCAAAAAATACATCTCCCTGACCTCTCGGCTCAACCGTTTTCACTAAAAGTGGAGACGATAAGTAACGAAATTCTATTAGTGGTTTATTGGTGCTGTTCTACAAACGATGGGGCACTTAATATCGTGTCCTGCTTGTCCTGTTGTTTGCTCGCTACAGGAACTGATGGACGCTACTGAAAGCGCCAAATTAGTAGCTCAGTTTTGGGCTGATACAATTTAGATTGCCAACGATACGCTAAGAAGAAGAAGAGTGGTTTATAACACAGCGTGTCCTCTCGTCTAGTGTCCGCTTCGGTGGAGTCCGGCCCTCGGGGGCTTATAACAGTGACCCGATAGACACTATTGACAAAGTTTAAATCATAAGATTCACCAAACCACAAAAAAAAATTAGATTCCATTTCATTGACAGTGACATTTGAATAGTATTTGTCTCTTTCACTCACACTGAATATAGTAATTGTCACTCACTGTTCACTCTTTTCAATGTGAACATAAAAATTATACAATGGAACTTTGAAATCGTGGCACAAAAATCTGGAATATAATCAAAAATAGAATAACATATTCTAGAACTAGATAATCTGAGTTCTTAGTTTGATTCTATAATAATCTGAGTACTGAATAGTCCGATGCGGTGTTGAGTCGCGCTCTCCAAACTGAAACAAGGCGAAGGACGCCTTTTTAGATTTAACTGCATCAATGTAAAGATTTTTTATCCTGCTCAAGCCGATTGCATGTAGCTAATCCCTTTTTCGTTCGGATGGGAAATAATCAAATGACCCCTCCCGCTCTGGGCGGAGGGAGTGTCAGACTTGTACTGACTAAAACCCATCCATGTTCCTTATTTGACCTTTGTGTTCCAGGGCCGCGGTATCTGTTTCGAACAGTCCCGCAGCCCCGGCAGGATGTCGCCACTCCCTAAAACATTGAAAATAACTTACCCTATTCCGTTCCAGGCATTTAGAAGACGCGCTCCATCAAGCTCAAGCAAAATACGACATCCTAAAAGCCGATTCAGACCTCGCTGCCCTAAAGAGGCACGTTACGCTTCAGAGGGAGGAAGAGCATCGCATTCTGAACGACCACCCGGTGTCGCCGCCCACTCCTGAGGAGCCACATCGCATCACTGATCACAACGATAGCTTCGTAAGTTTATTTACTTATTTAATAGATTCGAAAACCAATTCCCGTAGTGAGGCATCTGTCTCACCGCTGACGAGGAAGAGTCTAGTTATCGATTAATTTCTTGCTCAAAAAACGTGTAAACGATGTAGGTCCCGGGTCAGTAAAAGACATATATATATACAAAAAATAAATGTATGTATACAATGTCATTATCATCTTCCTGCCCTTGTCCCATTCGACACGTTTTCTTCTTTCATTCTCCCCTGTCAGGCGTCACGGCATCATTTACTCCTTATGTGCAATGTAATAATTCATAAAATGGGTACTAGTTTTTGCCGCTCCCATTATTCTCGTGAAATTTTTCAACGGGAATGTTTTAAATATTATAGCTTATGTTTACATTCGGCGATAGTGTAGCTACATCAGTAGTAGTAGCAGTTGTTAGCAGTGATAGTCTAGTGACTGTCGGACAGCCAAGTGATAGGTCTCGAGTTCGAACCTAAGACACAGCTCTGATTTTGCAGATTCATGTGCTATTGTATAATTATCACTTGCTTCGGTGAAGGAGAACATCGTGAGAAAACAAGCATGCCTGAGAGATATTTCTCGACGGCATGTAAAGCCAAGTCAGAGGCCCATGAGCGGCATAAAAACTCTGACACCAGGGGTGTTACTATGACGTCTTAAAGCAGGAGTAATTCCAGTGTGGGGCAAGAAAGAGACTGAGCTATACAGGTCGTCTAGCGCCATCTCTTTCCCACACTGGAATGACTTGCCTTGAGACGTCATGGTAGGCTAGGCCACGAGGTTAGGCACTAACCGCACGATGAAGAAGTAGTTCTGAAGATCCCCCCTCCGGTCTTGCCATCGATGAACTAGAGCCCCCAAGATCCACGAGCATACAAGGAAATGTAGCGATTATGTAATAACTAAATATTAGTATAGATTAACAGTTTTTCGGTGACTGTTCACACCGCCATAACCCGTTCAAGCTGCATGCTTTACTCAATTCTCGCTAACCGCTGGCGGTGGTACAGATGCCTTAGGAACGTGCTAAATCTATCCACGCTCTCGCCTCAGCGGCAAACAAGAACTTGTCAAAATTGACGGGAAATTAAAGGTACTTATAATAGATTGTGTCAGAGTTTAGAATTCGCACGTTTGTTCTTACACTATGTAATTAATTCCATGAGAATTAACTGACGGGAAACATACGTCTTAGGTGTGATTAACCTAGTATATCGCAATCCTGTCCCTGTCCGTCCCCAGGGCTTCAGCAACCGGTTTTTCGCCTTCCGTATCAGAAAGTGAAGACACTCAAGAATTATTACAATAGTATACCTGTTAGCCTGCTTTGACTTCTCAGCTAATATACAGATGCCGAAAATAATATAGAAAGTTCCACGAAAAAAACACTGCTTTCTGCTTCGCACCAACTTACTTCAATTCAAAATGGGGACTACAAATTTTAAGCACTGATCTTACAGCACCATCTAAACATAACATCACGCCTGTAATCCCCGAAGGGTGAGGCAGAGGTGTGCCTATATCACACCGACATTTCGCCAGTTATGTCTAAGTCCCAGCGCCATCTAATGTAATGCTATCCATGATATTGTAGAACTAATACATTATGATAATATATTGTTCATTGGCGCAGACGGAAAATGGTAGGGGAACGAATGATTGCGTAGATATTAAAGATTTGGAACGTAAGAAAAAAGCGGCTTGGCTCAACGTGTTGTGCTCTAAAGCAACCAGGATGAATCAGACAACGAATGAGACCGAGGAGGGGAAGCAGAAAAGAGACCAGGAGATGACAAGAAAGATAAAAGCTATTATACGAATGAAAAACGAGGATAGAGAAGAGAGGGAGAAAGCGTTATCTGATAGCATTGGGAGGGCCAATGTCAAGCTGTACTGGAAACAGGTAAGACTGGCTCGAATGTCAGGAATAGCTTAGATGAATGCACTTAGAACTGAAGAAAAAAAGCTTCATCTTCAACCTGCCTTTATTCCATTGAGGGTCGGCGCAGCATGTCTTCTTCTTCCATACTTCTTTATGTCACCCCGTTCTAGCCATGCCATTTTTATTTATATATGCACACAGATACTTAACAGGACAATATATTAACATAGAAGAGCACAAAGGTACTGCTTATTTCATAAGAAATTTCTTCCAGCAGACCTGCGAGAGGAAAGATGGATTAGAAATGAACACACAATTTCTCAATTAAATTTTTCACAGAATTCATCCTTGTTTCTTTGGTTTTTTTTTTAATCATCCTCACTCATATACCTGTAGTATACGCGGTGGAAGGGACACCGACGCGAAAACGGTTACCACGTATTGAGTACATCATTCTGAGCCTCGAGAAAAGAAAAGCAGCTGTTTCTTACAAAACTGCAATACCTACACCGGCAAAATGTATGGAACGGATGTTTTTTAATAACCGATGAAAAATTTCTATGGGGGAAGCTCAGAATGATGTACTGAATACGTGGTAACCGTTTTCGCGCCGGTGTCCCTTCCACTGTATAGATATATTGGCATGGATATTATAGTAGCTTATGGCTTAGATGATTTGGTTGCATAGGAGAAAGCAGAAAAGAATAGCGGGCATTAGAATCAATTGTATTTCTCTTGTATCAGTTTTAAAGTTTGACGTTCATAAGTGCTTTATAATGGCCTGAAGTAAATAGTTTGACTTTAGTTTGACTTTGAAGAGAATAAATAAAAAGCGAGTAATTAGAAATGAATTTATAAGACGGATGTAAGTTTTAAAGTCGGGGCGAAGCAGGAATTTAGAAGGACAAACATACACTGACTGTATCGGTTATTTCTTTCAAAAAGGTCAGGTATAGTCGACGTCGTAACTGCTATATCAGTTATCACACTACAGTCCTTTCACTGCTGTTTTACCTGCTGATATTACACCACTGGTCTTTATTTTTGTTATTATAAATTTGTTATTGGGGTGGATCTCATAGACAGTGGCAGTTAGATAGTTTAATTATTTTTCTTTATTTAGATCTCTGTGCTTTTGTAATTAGTTTAGTTAAAGCTAACATGTTAGACTTACTTGGGAAGAGACTGGACTCCATGATACACGGTATCCTAGTATGGAGTTCGGAGAATATGAAAAAATGTAGTGCTTAAGGCTCATTGTTTTTTTTTTTGTTGCTAGCTTTTTAATATTGTACCATGTTATGCGAACTGAGGAGCTGGTGGCTAAATAATACCAACCGTTAGGGTCGATCTTCAGGTTAAGCCGCCCTTGCCTTAGTTGTTCCGTGGATGGGTGACCACCCATTACATACCGAGTTTCCTCCGTGCCTCGGAAAGCACGTTAAGCCGTTGGTCCCGGCTGTCATTTGTAGCTCTTTGACAGTCGTTACAGGTAGTCAGTGACCCGAAAATCTGACAACCGGTCTTACCAAGGGGTATCGTATTACCCAGTACTAACTGGGTTGTGGAGGTCATAGGCAGTCGCTCCATGTAAAATACTAGTATTCAGCTGCATCCGGTTAGACTGGAAGCCGACCCCAACATAGTAAAGGCTACGCAGATGATGTTATGCAAGCTGAATAAAATTTTATTTATTTCGGCTCGACCTGACAGTCCTTTCAACATTATTTTTCCTCAACGCAACACCGACCTTATTTCAACTAGAATAAATATCACAGTGCAATTTACACATAATGTCATTGGCAGCAAACCAATAGCACCCTAATTGCTATGTAAATTCAGAAGTGAAGTAACTGAAAGGAATGTTGAGGGAATTGTTGTCAATAGTGGTAAAACAATTACTTCAGTCGAATAATTGTATTATTTTTAAATCAATCGACGGCACGGTTGGCGCTGTGGTTGAGTAATTGGCTGCTGCGCTACGTGTTGTGGGTTCAATCCCCGCACGGAACAAATATTTGTATGACCTACAGATAGTTGTTCCGGGTCTGGCTGTTTGTGTGAGTTTAAATGTTTGTAAATGCTCCCACCACCATACAGGAGACATTCCTAGTGTGAGGCAACGTTTAAAAAAAAACTTAGTGCGTATATAAGGTTGCTGTATTATGTAGTTTCTGCCTTTGAGAAAAAAAGCCCTATATCTAATGTATGTATTATTATTTATTTTCAGAATGAGATGGTGAACAACATAGAGAATTCTGACTCTCCGTACTTGAGCTTGAAACAAGGCAATGTGCTATCCTTGTCGGCCTTGCAACGCGCGCCGTTGAAACTGCCCGATAAATCGAAAGTAAGTTTACAATAGAATATAAATAATTTATTTGCATTGAATGTAGGTACATATATGAGTTGTTACAGTAGTAATACTATTTGTACATTCTATACAACTCCAATTTAAAAAGGATGGTATTTAAAAGTACTTCAATTTATTCCCATTTCATTTACCTAATTTTGCCTGTGTTCCACCAAATATACTGAATGTGCACCAAAATATGTTCATTAAGATATTATGTCATAACGAGCATCTATTTAACAACTGTTGCAAATTTGAAAAAATAGTAATACACCTAATTTTAAAAACAAGCATTTATTTTTTTAGTTTTACTTCAGATAATGCACTGCAAAATGTATTTGAATCAAACACCAATGATATAATTTTAAATTATATCTAGTTTCCGCCAGCAGGTCGACAGAGCCCCGCTGCGCGGGGCTCCTATTTCTGTCTGCAGGGTTTACAGGAACCTAACTAACCGAACCTCGGGGTGCCCCTGACGTCGACCGTCTCTAGGATGCATACTAAATATTTTGTGTAACATTCAGGAATATTTGGTGCACGATCAGTATTTTTCGGGGAAGAATAAATATTTTAGAAATGCATACATAGATGTACCTTTAGATTTTTGGTGAACACAAAAATATTATCCATTTAAAAACAACTTATCTTGTAACAAAAAATTAAATCTAAATTAAAGTACCTAACATAATAAAGCTATATTTTATCTGTTAGGAACACACACACACATACACTCACACACAGACACAGTGACACAGTGGTACTCAGTGTCACACTCTGACACAGTATGGAGTAGCAGTTTTTTGTTGCACACACACACAGACACAGTGACACAGTGGTACTCAGTGTCACACTCTGACACTGAGTATGGAGTAGCAGTTTTTTTGTTGCATTTTTCGTGTTTGTCACATCATTATGGAGAACTTTTACAAAGACCGGTTTTAGGTAATTTAATTAAACCATTTCAGTTTACAACGTTTATTTTATTTCAACTCAGCATATAAATAAACTCTTTGACTTCTTTCCAGGCAACAGAGAAACTATACTTAAACGCTGTCAAGAACGCTAACAAGAAACGTATCGGTGAGAAGTCCAACGAGATCAGCTCAAAACACAGCATCTTTCACAAAAAGGAGCCGATGAAGATAGAATCCCTTAACGATAACATTCCCAGTGAGATGGACATCTCGTATGATGGACTAGGAGGTCACTCGAAGCCAGATGTATTCCCAGTACCAAGTCAAGCCCCAGTTAAGAGCTGCATTCCCAAGTTATCAGCGAAGCACAAACTCAAACGCCCCAATCCTACTGGCAGTCAGGATATCGAGAAAATGCTTAAAAAAGTCAAAAACAAATAAACAGGCGAATATCGATCTTAAGATCTTTGTATCAAGACTCAGTGTAAGTACACACCCCTTATTTGTGACAGTTTATATCATGTAACGAATTTTTACTGCCGACGTTTTCTTGTGAAGGAAATGGGATGGTAGGCCATAGATGTTATAGAGAAAGGTCTAGTTGTTTTGTCCAATTTCGTGAATGACGCCGTAGATTTAGATCGTAGAGATTCGCGATACTGTGTCAAAATATGATTACTTTTTTGTTTTAGTAGTATTGTCTTGCTTACTAAGAGGAAATAATATCTGTCGCCCTCATGCAGGCTCTTGCGTCATTTGCAAGCACAGCATTCTTTCACTTTCTTGCGTCATCACAACGATGTCTAATCGTCGCAAAAGCCAATAGTCTATGCCAGAAGATTTGTTGCGACTGAATCGCTAGAATTAAATGCTGATTTAGTTGTTTGATACTTGAGGCTTTTCTCTATATACTTGGCAATATATCTAATTAGCGATTTAGTATCATAATAGAAGTAGAACCCCTATTACATAGGACTTAAACATAACTGACGCAATGTGGGTTTACTATTAGGTACACCTCTGCCTAACCCTTGGGGGATTACAGGCGTCATGTTATGTGCGATTTAGTTATAACACTAATAGTACGTCTACGAATAAGGGGTACACATCACATATATTAATCGTATTTTTGCTTATAACCACCATCGTAAGTGTATTTGAAATTAAACTAAAAACGTGAAGTAGTATTAAAGCTGTAAGCTTATATATTATATATATTTAATTTTAGTTATGGCCTTATGTATGCTAAAACGTTAGGTGTATAATGCATCAAACCCCATGTATTGGAACTTTAGTCTGTAAGTGATATTTGGGCAAACACCGCAGGAACCGGAATTGCCCGGACATTTAGCTTTATACTATACTTTAGCTATTTTTAATAATCATGCATGTATGAATTTACCATTTTATTCTAGTTACCCACCGATATTAGTAATAGTTTAACTGTCTTCTTGATTTGGTGTAAGCTTTTCATGTTCTTGGTTTAAAGACTAATGAATTAACCGGGATAATACAAGAACATAATCACTGACATCCTATGCACCAACGTCGGTTCATAAGAAAAAGAAATCTTTAATGTGGTTGGCAATATCAATATTGACATCTGTGGTTTACTGGCAGTGAATCCAATATAACAACTTTAATTATTCAAAGTTGGGAGGGGTTATGCCCGAAGTGGACACCATTTACTAGGCATAGCAGTCTTAAAAGAGAGGTTAGAGAGAGAGAAAGAGAATGTAGCATCCTTTGAGTTAAACTTACTGATCGTATAAGGAACTCGATACTGCGTTCCAAAACTCAAATTCTCGATGTAGGCCACACGGTTGCCAAGGTTAAACGGAACTGGGCTGGCCACATCTGTCGCATGCCGGAGGAGCTATAGGCTAAAGTGACCACACAATGGGTCCCAAACGACAGCAAGCGGCAACGCGGCAGGCCAAGAAGGAGATGGCAGGACGAACTCGACTCTTCTCAAAAGGATTGGCAAACAACAGCACTGGATAGGGATAAGTGGAAAGTGGGAAGGGAGGCTTTTGCCCTGCAGTGGGACATGAATGGCTGATAATAATCTTTAATCGAACACATCAAATCACGTAGTTTTTGTTAACAAAACATTCTCTGTTCCTATTAAAAAAATAGATGTGCCAACGAAGAAGTGAAGACTAGAAGTGTTTCTAAAGAAAAGTATATAATGTATAGGTATTTGGTTATTAAAATTGCACAATTTTGCATTTATTACTTACTAAAATATTTATAGTATTTCAGTGTCTATTTATTAGATTATAATCTCAGGATTGACAATGACTTCTCTTTCATTTTTACCCGACTGCTTCGGCGGGAGGGTAATGTTTGGGCCTAACTAGCAGCTAAATTGCGTACCATAATAGCTATAAACTTAAGTCGGACTGACAAGCAAAACTTCGTTAGTTCTAGTCAGGTGTTATTATTAGGTAAATAATTACTTACGAAACACGGAACGAACACGTACGCGAAACGGAACACGGAAACGATACGGAAGATATCCCGTAAGTGACAGTATAAGTTTAGTTTTAAACCGTGAAACTTAAAACAGTGTTTGAAGTACTAGTAGTTGTAACATAGTATCGAAGAAGTTTCAATTTATTGTGGGGATTTTAGATAAAAACTCCCAGTAAATAGAAAAGTTTGATACTGATTAACTGTCACATTGCCACTGTCTTATAGAAATAAACATAACCCTCCTTTGCGACGCGCAGTCGGGTAAAAATAGACCGATGATCAGTAAATTGCAATTGACATTTAACGTAAGAGTGGTGAACCAATTTCGTAGCTAAAAATATAAACTATGCACTACCGAGTTACCTTTTCAACCTTATTACTTACGAAAAGGTGGAGGACCTATAAAAAACACACGAATGTTTAAATAAAGTAAAATAAAATGCAATATTAACATTCCAATTTGAACCCTATTGAGATTGGGAGTGTTACGCAATTAAGTTGCGTCTTTTAACGTTATGTTCATCTATTTTTCTATACTGTACCCTACATCGACGTCATAGTACGAATTAATTAGTAAGAAGACTCATTTTTGCATGATAAACCGGTATTCTGTATGCTACGTCAAAGTTCTGCTGTCAAACAATAATGTCGGTCAATTACTGTCCCACTGCAGGGCTTAAGCCTCTTCTCATGAAGAGAAGGCATGAGTATAAATCGCCATGCTTTCTCAAGGCAGGTTGGTAATTTCAGACTGGCTGGACACTAGCGACATCTATGATGTAACTGAAGAACTAGCCAACACCCAGAGTAGCCCTCGAAATTCAAATTGACTTACTTTTTTTTGCAATTTGTAGGTCAGTGTAAGCGCGTTCTCTTTAAAGTCATCTGCGACTTAAGACCATTATAGAAAAACCCGACTATAACCGTCAGCCAGTAGCCCACCAGACACAACACCTGGCTGGTCGGAGGATCCTCCCTTTTCTATGGGGGATGATGAGCTGAACACCCTGTTCCTTATACCCCTATAGACTTAATTAAAGGTTTCTCAAATTGGTGCCAAATAATTGTTAGAATTTATTTGATTGCTGGACTAGTTGGATGGATTACAGGCCACTTCCTCTCTAGAAAAGAACCCTGTGAACAGTGGGAAATTTTGACGGCGCGGTCGGCGCAATGCTGCACTGCGTGTCGCGGGCTCGATTCCCGCACGGAACAAATATTTGTATGGCCTACAGGTAGTTGTTGCGGGCTGGCTGTTTGTATATGTGAGTTTAAATGTTTGTAAAAGCACCCACGATACAGGAGAAATTCCTAGTGTGGGGCACCGTTTCTTGTAAAAAAAAAACAAGGTGTCATTTGAGGTTTGACGGCAGAAACTTGATCAAGTTTTCAGAAGCTGGGTTTTAGACAGGACCTAAGGGTTCGTGGTTAGCATTATGGCTGAATGATACTTGTTAAGAGGTGTGGTAGCCTTCTAGGGTGATTTTGGTAGGTATATTTTTGATACGGGAATCTAAATCTTGGATGTATTTGATGGAAGGTTGAGGACAATTTGAAATATGGATGGTCGAAAGCTATGCCGTAAGGTACAAAGTCGTGCTGTAGTATTTTCAACGTTGGACTCAGCGCAGAAGTTATTCTTACGGCAATTTCAATTTCCACCGTTTATATGTCCAGCCAAAAGTGAGATGTGTCTATGATAGGCTAGGCTGAAGATCTGCAACGTGTATTTTGAGATTTTCAGTTGCCATTATTATAAGAATTCGTTGCATTTTATGAAGTTGAACTTTGTCTAGATCTTGGTAAATAAAAGCCAAGCTGTGCTGGTAAAGCAGGAGTTTGTTAATCTTATTAACCCTACATTATTAATACAATTTACGAACGTGCTTCATGTGACTCAGATGTCATTGTAATTAGGTTTAAATTGTAATGATTTAACCTTTCGTGTGCCGTAACGTAGATCTACGCGAGACAGAATGTCTTTCTAATTGTTTTTTAAGTATCGGGTAAGTAAGTAAGTATACGAGTGGTAAAGCGCGTTAGCGAAATGTACAGGATTTGCTAGATACACTAGATACATACTTGTTCACCAATGAATAGTTTATTTAAGCTTTTGTACATGTCTGTGTTGTGTTTTAAAGCGAAACTATTATGTAATTGATGTGCTGTTATAATATTTTGTAATTGTACAAGGCCGTATTTTAACCGAAGCGATCATCGCGCGAACACGCGGCTGTCGGTTTTTTGTCAATTTTGTTCGGGAGACGCGTGGTAGCGCCAACAGAAGGTGTCTTTTGTTCCGAACAAATTTGTGACAACCAGTGAGCGCAGATCTAACGACACATCTGATGCGTAGCGCCGAAACAAACGAAATGGTAATACGACATCCAATCTTACATAACCGATGCGTTGCTGCGTCGAACGTATTACTAATTTACTAGACGTGTACTCTGACAGGTTCAATCCGCATAGACGCATCTACCGTCAGATGTGCGCCCATATGAACACGACGATCACGTATTCGCGCAACCGTTCACTTTGGTTAGGACGCGCGGTAAAGCGTCAGTGACGTCAAAACTGTAAATCTTCTTGTAACTATAGCATCTTTCTGTCATGTCATGTCAGCCTAAACAAGGCTCAACTAGTTGATAAGATCATTTATATTTATTATCTATATAATAGTATATAAGTCATAACTTTTCAATAATATGTGGACATTTAAAACCGCTGGGTACTTCCGAACCGGTACGGACAAATTGCGTACGCGGCTCCGAATACGAACACCTCAATTTGTCCGTATCAGCTTGATCATTTGGATAGGCAACTTGAATGAATGTGCAATATTATTGGTATATTAGACGTTGATACGAATACGGATCTAACTCTGTGTATCGAGTATGAAGAGCCCGTTGGCGTTGCCGTCATCTTTGGATTTGTGTTGCAAGCTCTAATATAATTTAAAAAAATACGCAAAATTTACTGATGTCAAAGTATCTGTGAAACTAATGACACTGGCGTAGCTAGTTCTCTACGTCGTCATTGGTTGAAAATCTTTTAATGTCATTTTTGTTTTTTTTTTTTGTATTTCGAAATAGCTTAACCGCATTGTTCATATTGAAACCTGACCAATGAGAAAGCTATGCTACACAGCATCGACAATGAACTTTGATCGACCTTCCCCATTTTCAACTATGAAATATTACCTAATGCTATGTAATTTGCCCTATTGTTTTAAATGGCCCATCTTACTGTATGTATAAATTAATCATTATGAATACCATTTAGTTATGTGAACCTATGAGTTTAAAAACATAATAATATAAATATTGTGAATGAATGTTAATGAGTTATGTGTATAGTTTATGGAAATAAGACTGCAAATATGGTGTAATAAAATGAATTGATCGATGATTGTTGGTTGTTTTATTTTATTTGTTGTTCTTGTGCCGTTGAGAACCCACACAATCGCTTATTCATAAAAAAGGTGATTTCCCCTTTACCTCATGGTTAACGAGCGACATGCAAACATGCGTCTCGTGTCTGTGACTGCAGAGAAAACAAATGAATGAATGGTTGTTCAGAGCATCCTACGAGTCACTGCAACTCGTCTTGCGGAGCCACGGTTCTCACGTCACGCACCAAGTGACGCTCGCGTGTTACTTACGTCACTCGTGGCTGTGAAAGGGGTTGTGGGGTTGGATGACCACGGCGTTTTTAGCGTAAAAAACCCAAGAATTTGTAAACAAGGGCACAGAATATATCAAGGGCTGGCTTTTACCTGGCTAGATCGGCGCCACGGCGCCCTCACCTTCCGCCTGACGCAGGTCCTCACCGGACACGGTTGTTTCGGGAGGTATCTGCACCGAATCGGGGGGAGGAAACGCCCGGGTGCTATCATTGTGAGGATCGCCCGGAGGACACGGTGGAGCACACCGTGGAGGTCTGCCCTGCTTGGGCGGAGCACCGCCGTGTCCTCGTAGTGGCGATTGGCGGGGGCGACCTCTCGCGTCCAGCCCTGGTTCAAGCCATGGTCCGGGGCGAGAGGGAATGGGAAGCCGTCACCTCCTTCTGCGAAGCAGTCATGTTAGCGAAGGAGGGGGCGGAACGTGAGAGGGAGAGAACCTCACGTCCCAGCCGCCGCGGGAGAAGTACCGGACGTCGGGGGCCACGCCGTGATGGCTCTCGGCCACCGTAGGCGCGGGCCTGTGGACGGTGAGTAATGGGTTAGCTCGCCGTCCGTCCGTCTTGTGACGACAGGCCGTGTCGACGGCGCGTTCGTGTTCCACGCGCGCCTCAAAGAGATGTCAGCAAACAAGGGGGGCCCGCAAGGGCCGATGCCTGCCAGGGCTGCGGGACTGTTCGAAAGAGATACCGCGGCCCTGGAACATAAAGGGCAAAAGAAGGAACATGGGTGGTTTTTAGTCAGTAAGAGTCTGACACTCCCTTCCGCTCCGCCCAGAGCGCGAGGAGGCATTTGATGATTTCCCACCCGAAAAAAAAAGGGCTGGCTTTTACCTTGGCCAAAGGCTGAGCGTTGGCATGCAACGTGGCAACGCTGCCAGTAGGACTTTTCTACAACCAAAACTACTCATACTCGAAAACCAAACTTTGGCGCTAAACTACTGGGCTGTTTTTTAATTCCCTCCCAGTCAATAAATTAATTCAATAACATTAACATACTACCGCTACCACCTACTGTTTTGTTACACATACTGCGACCCACAGAACATCATATAGTATTGAGTACATTTGAGGAGGGGGAGTGTGTGAGTGTACGCGCGGCGGAGGCGCCGCTCGTGCCGGTGGACGCTTATCACCCGCCGCTGGAGGTGTCCGTCAGCCCGTGCTTACGTACTAATACCCACTTAGAGCCAGAAATCACATCGGCATTGGAAGCGCGCACATATGTAAGTTGGAATTTTAATAAAGCCGATTTTTTCCTATTATATTCAAGGATCGCAACCGTTGATTGGACTCCTTTATATAACTTAGATTTAGATATGAGTTTAAAGTATTTTTATGACACGATTTATTCAATAATAGATGACTGCGTTCCCAAGAAAAAGCGAAGTCGTGTACGCTCGAGGTACATTTACCCCGAGTGGTATACGGGTGAGATAATTCGCGACATAAAACTCAAAGCTGCTCTTCATAAAAAATATAAAAGTAGTGGTTTAGGGAATGATTACGAAACGTTTGCTCAGTGTAGGACTCTAGTAAAAGAAAACAATTTAGTAGCGCAGGAACAATATCGCCAACGTATGCAAAACCAAATGTCGAGTGACCCTAAATCTTTTTGGGCTTATGTCAATTCTAAAAGAGGTAACACTAGTAGCCAAAAGATTTTAAAGAACGGACAAGCCTTGTCATGTGAACAAGCGGTTCAAGAATTTGCGGAATATTTTTACTCAGTGTACAATGTAGATAAACCTAGATTCGATGTGGATGCGGCGATAGTGGAAGCGGGCAGTCAGAACGGAGCAGGGCGGGTTCATCTTGACAGCTTGGAGTTAGATGACGTGGTACGCGCCCTGGGGAAACTTAAGCCGAAAAAGTCATCAGGGCCAGATGGTATACCGCCGTACATTTTTAGGGACTGTCGAATGGGATTAGCGAGACCTCTGTTGCACATCTACAATCTTTGCCTTAAATCAGCTGTGTTTCCAGAGATGTGGAAGATTACCCGGGTCATACCGGTACCGAAGGGAGGTTCGGGAACTAAAGTGGAAGAATACAGACCGATTGCAGTATTGTCGACAATGGCTAAAGTACTAGAATCTGCTATTCATAGGAGCGTTTTCCAGCAAGTTAGCTCGCAACTCGCAGACGCGCAGCATGGATTTAGGCCGACTAGAAATACTACCAGCAATTTACTCGGCTACATGGCGGATGTGGTGCCGATAGTAGACAGTGGGGGACAAGCCGATGCTGCATATTTCGACTTTAAAAAAGCTTTCGATCTAGTCGATAATGACGTGTTACTGAAAAAGTTAGCAGGGGTCGGTTTCACCCCGCATTTACCTACTTAAGTTTTTTGCAAGTTATATGTAACAGGCAACAGTATGTTGACTATGCAGGTTATCAATCGGACGCATACTATACTAGATCTGGGGTAAGCCAGGGAACGAATCTGGGGCCTCTGGAGTTTCTCGTCATGATTAATGACCTACCAAACGTTGTGCAAGATGCTAAGTGTTTACTGTTTGCCGACGACCTCAAGCTTTACCTCCCCATCACAAACGTGAATGACTGCGAAAGACTCCAGAGTGATATAGACAGAGTGGTAGCTTGGAGCAAGAGTAATCTCCTGCAGTTTAACACATCAAAGTGTGTGACCATAAGTTTCTCGCGTGCACACACACCCATCACATATGTCTATACGGTGGACGGGGTACCGATGGATAGGGCTACTGAGGTGAGGGACTTGGGAGTTCATTTCACCACTGGACTCACATTTCGTGAGCATATAGTTAAGGTCTGCAAAAGAGCATATAGAAACCTAGGATTTGTGCTTAGAATGGTTAAAGGCTTCACAAACATTAAAGCTATAACGGCATTATATTGCTTTAGTAAGAAGCCAACTAGAATGTAATGCAGTTATCTGGGCTCCACATGAAACTAAGTATAGTCTCATGTTGGAGCGAGTACAAAATAAATTTATTAGGTATAAATATTTGAGGGAATACGGGGTATATCCATTTTATCCATTGATGTATCCAACTCTATTTGTCTTAGGAATGGTCGGATATAATGAACTAAGGGTCAGGAGGCAACTCACACTAGTGACTTATATCTTTAAGATAATTAGAGGGAAGATACACAATGCGGATATATTGCGAAGGGTAGAGCTAGTCGTGCCAGATGGGTATGTGGGTCGTCGTCGTCAGCCGCGGTTGCTGGTGGAACCGCGTGCGCGAACAAACTTATTACGCGAGGCGCCGCTCACAAGCGCGCTCCGCACTCTCAACCTCATTGCTGAGGAGTTGGACATATTCTGTTGCGCTTTGGGTGAATTCACAAGAACAGCTACCTATATAGGTAATTTGCTATTTTAAAAACAGTGGATCTACGTAAATTTTAAGTGTACATATTATTTTAATTATATACTATTTAAATTTTAAGTGTGCTACAATATCGCATTGGGTCTAGCCTGTAAGGATATTTGTATGTTTAGAGTAAATAAATAAATAAATAAATATATAATACTGGTACCGCGAGTCCGCGACCAACAAAACTTCTTGTGTTACGACTACTTACGACGTGAACACGCTTAAACAACATCAAACGTTTGATGAAACCGCGAGCGCGCCGCACGCGCTGTCGCTAACTTGCCCGCCACCGCGCCTGCGAGTTAACGTGAACAAGTTTCATTTTTTCAGAATTTCTTAGTATTTGTACCGTATATGATAATCATTTTAATTCTAGCTATTTCTAAAAGATCTTTATAGCAATCATTGTCATTAAAAAATAATTAAAACATTGATCAATGCAATATTTACTATGTGGTCATATTGATCATTTGAACGTGAAACCAAACGCGAACGCGCTTATTGTTGACATTTCGTTTGACAGTTTGTGATTGTGCGTGTCGTTCGTCTCGCCGATTTTATTTTTAAAATATCTCATTTTGTCTATTAATAAACCAACAAAATACTTTTAGAACAACATTTAGATACAGCAGGGGCGCTCCAAGGTGCAGTGTTTACAACACAATCGCGTAATTAAATATGATTCGGTGCGCGAATATTTCGTGTGTTAAATCGTAGCAAAACGATGTTTTCATTTGTATTTAACTTATTTTTCGTGTGATAATGTGGTCTAAACAAAGTTTGGCTAGTGTATGCAGGCTTGAAATAACTGTATCACATATCAGTGATCTATAAAAATCAATGTACTGATAAGATTAAGTTGTGTTTTCGGATTGATTAGGGAGTTTCGGAAGTGTTAATCTGGTGTGAACAGGTGATAATAGTCTGTATAATGTTTTCTTAGTGCTCGTATTGGAATATTAAATTGTTGTTAAAGTGTTAAGTGTATGTGTAAATAAGTGAAAATGCCTGGGAAGATCAAGGTGAAGGTGTTGGCGGGGCGGAACCTGCCCGTGATGGACCGGGCGAGTGATACGACTGATGCCTTTGTCGAGATCAAGTTCGGGAGTATCACGCACAAGACTGATGTCTGTCGTAAGTCCCTGAACCCCCACTGGAACAACACTGAATGGTACCGGTTTGAGGTAAGCTCCTTCTTCTTCATAATTTTTTTTTTCGTCCTGATGTTGTTACTCGAGAAGTCTGCTTGTTTATGGTTGTCTCTCATCTTTCCCTTTTCATAACAAACAGTGTGTGGCCAGTGTTTATAATAACATGTTATACTGGGAGAAACAGGTGGTTTTTATTTATGATTATTGAAATGTTTGTGTAGGAATAACTGACTAGCTGCTATTCTTGTTTGTTAAAAATATTCTCATATGATTAATATTGAAAAATCTTATTTTGCTGGTTCTTTAGGGCTTTGTTTCAGTTTCCAAAATTTAGCAGAACTTTATAAATATTAACCCATTTGGACCCAAATACAAACTATACTCCATTTGTTTAGGTAGTTAACTAAAGGTAAACAATCTTGATATGTCTTTTTATGTAAAATAAATCGTATAAAAGACATACAAAGATTATTTAAATGAAGTTAATTACCTAACATCTATTTAAGTAAATACCTAATTGTAAACATTTTTAGATACAATTTTTAGTCATTTTTTTAGATAAAAGACATGCTAAGATTGTTTACCTTTAGTTAACTACCTAAACAAATGGAGTTTAGTAGCAAAATTCTGAAAAAAACTTTATTGTAGTAACTTATGGAGGGTAGTAATAAGTTCTATGTATAAATAAAAACCTTCCTTATGTATTAAAAAAACACTATCCTCAAATGGGGCCAATGGGCTTAGGTATGGTATTTTTCAAAACATCCTTTTTCGATGCAATATATTTTGATGAATTTTTTACATTGCCAACATGCTTTTATGTGGCATTTGTTGCATCGTAGCTGGCTTGGCAGTTTCTGGGGGAAGTGTCCAACACCATCTACACTCATACTTGGCACCACTGAAGAAGGTTTACGACGCCTTCCATCGGGTCTTTCAGTGCCTACACTCCTCAAATAAAATCGGGCGATACTTCGGCGAAACTGGAGCTGGTCTAGTTTTTCTTCAGCGGTCAGGACATGCAGACGCCAAGCATTAGCGCCAAATCCAGCATGTAGGTAAACAGAACCCACCTCTATTTTTCGTATAGCTCGTATAGCTGTTCTGTATACTGCGATTGACAGGTCAGCTTGAGCAACTCCGCCCATGCCTTTGTTGTGATTCTGGAAGACAAAAGGGATGTGAGCTCCATCTTTTTACCTTGCCAAGAGGGTAAACAAGGTCGTAGTTTGTACCCATGGTACAAACACTGTTGTCAAGCCATCGCACGAACAAAATTTGATTGTCTGTATCTTATCTGTAGTCAAATTCTGCTTGGTTCTTCTTTTTCATGTCCTTGACAGACATTAGTGGGTATTAATTTGTCCTATTTCCCCTTACAGTGCCATTTGCACGATAACCAGCTTCACGCAGATCTCCCAGCAATGCCTGTGATATTCCCCCTTAATCTTTTAATTTAAAATCGTAAAAAGGTTCACAGAATAAATCTGTCTAACAAGTTTCAACTGCATAGTAATCGTTTCGGAATAAACTGGCTGTGACATACAGACATGATGAATCTATAAGGGTTCCGTTTTTTGCCATTCGGCTACGGAACCCTAAAAAATGTAAATGACTGGCTGAAAGAGTTGGCTAGGATAGGACTGGATGGAAAACAAAGAAGATATGGATGTTGTGGCACAATTTGGGAGATGATTGTGTCTAGCTGTTAACTGTGAAAGCCTTATTTATCAAACTAGCCTAGACTAAAATAACAGTTATGGGGGCATTGTCGCCGTTTTTTAAAAGGAGTATATTATATATATATCTCTGTTTCACACCTATGTTGTTTTATCCTGTCGTATGACATTCTATCACAGTTGAAGAAAAAAATCTGTAGGTATTATTGACTCAATTGAAAAGTAAGTGACTAGATTATTTGTTTACTGTTTTCTGAAAAGTGTTTTCTTTCTTTTATGTTTAAAGAAGTGACTTCTGGGTAATATTTAATTCAATTGCATAACAATAAAGTAGGGAATGGTATTTAGTATGGATCTGAGGTCACTACCATAGAGGTCATTGAGTTTTAAACAATCGTCCATACTTAAGGGCTGCGAGCTTGGCACACGATTTTCCCATAAAGAACAAGACTTATTAAAATCCACCATAAACAGGGCCGAATTTATGGGTGTGGAGGCCCTGGGGCAATCTAGAAGTGGAGTCACCGAAATTTGTATTGGGACACACGAAAAAAATATATAAAAAAGGTGTAACATAATAACCGCACAACCCTCTTCGAATAAATTACGTTCTTTTTGCTCATTGATTCAGATGTGAGTAAAGGAGAAAATCTGTCAACTAATATTGAATTGAGATAGGATTAGGATGTATTAGCGAGTGTAGCGAGCTCGAAAATTGTAGTATTCCGCCTGGGATAGGCAGATGTCTTAGATTTAGGGGGGTGTTTAAACACTCTTTGATGAACTTATGGACACAAAGATTGTAATTTTATCTTAACCAAGTTGTGGAGGCCCCTTCCTTGTGGAGGCCCGGGGCAAGGGCCCCTGTTGCCCTGCCCTAAATCCGGCACTGACCATAAATAAAATTAATATCAGAAAGATGTTTCACTTGTTTATACCTTGTTACTTCTATGTACAGACGCCAGCAAATCAAGCTACTACAATCTGTCAAACTTCTTTAATAGATTTTCAACTTTATTGCTAAAGTATTAGGTTCAAGGTTGATTGGGAAAATTTGACAGTTTCGGGTAGCTTGACCTGCTGGCATCTGTACTTAAAAATGTGTTCTTACTACTCTTAGTAGATATCCAATTATATGTTAAAATTTATTCAAGGAAAACAAAAGCAATAACAAATTACTGCATTATTTGTAATGTTAAGTAGACAAGCATATTCGCTATTTTCTTAGGAATATTCTAGGTTTAAAATCATTTTAAACTGTATACCTAATCCAAAGTATTTATCAGTTGAATTACAATGATAAATGCCATCAATATTCAAATGTTGTAATAAGATAAAAGTGCTCCGATCAAGCCACGGTTTTTATGAGGTTTTTGGTCATAAGGTTAATCTCTTAGTGACTTCTATTGGGCTGATGAAACTCTTAATTGATCAATAAAAGGCATGGCAAACATTCTCAGTAATGTGCTGTAATAACTCAGTAAATTCTCTCATTGGAAGATCAATGATAATGCTCATTGATCTATCAGGGTAGTAGTCACTACCCTGTGCTGTGTGTGAGGCAATTCCATCATTTTCTGTAGTGCAACCCCCGATGCAAAAAGAGGGGTGTTATAAGTTTGACAGCTGTGTGTGTGTGTATCTGTCTGTGCACCGTAGCTCTTAAACGAGTGAACCAATTTGGATGCGGTTTTTTATTTGAAAGCAGGTAAGTAAGGCAAGATATTTGTCTATGAACCAATTGTGATTGCTAAAAATTATGAGTTGTTCACATTAATTACATATAGGTATCTGACTGCTACAGAAGAACGAGTTTAATTTTCAGAAGTAGGGCAATAGTTGATGGCTGTTAGTTAATTGCGATCTTAACGACGCGTCGCTTAGTAACACTAAACTCGTAACTCAGTAATCGGATTTACTGATTCAATACGTCATACCTTATTGTTCAGCTCATTAAGCGGGCTTACGTTGTATTCGTGTCGGTTGGATACAAAACTCGATATCAGCATCGCAAATAATGTTCTCATTGCTAGGACACAGGTCACACATGCCTCCTCTCCGTGAGAACGAGCAGTCCATCCATCTTGCAGGCAAAGCCCCCACGAACATTGGAATCCGTATCTTGTTACCACTAGGTTTTTTTTTGTTTAGGGGATGAGATATCATCAACTGGCCCCTCCCGCTCTGGGCGGAACGGAAGGGAGTGTCAGACTTTTACTGACTAAAACCCATCCATGTTCCTTCTTTTGCCCTTTGTGTTCCAGGGCCACGGTATCTCTTTCGAACAGTCCCGCAGCCCTGGCAGGCATCGGCCCTTAGGGGCCCCTCTGGTTTGTTACCACTGTCCCCCGTGTGCGATGGCATTAATCCATCTCGCAGGCGACATCAGACAGTGTGGTTGGGTGGATGCCATGGGTCTTCAAATGTTTGGTTCTAAGACATATGCCGTTTCTCACGATGTTTTTCTAATCAAGGGCACTGGTGATGAAATTAATGATTAAACTGAAGTGCCTGCCTGAGTTCGACTTCCGACTTTCGATACGTTACCACTGAGCCACCACAAGTATGTCATCCCCGAAGGGAAATGCCCTAATGGTACATCCACTTTTCGCCAGTTATGTTTAAGTCTCGTGTAATAAGGGGCGAGCCTATTCCCATCAACCGGGCACAAATCCAAACACCGTAGCTGCTACCGTAGTATTATATTATCTGTGCTGCTACTGAGAAATTCTTGATGGAAAACCCAGGACCTCATGCTCAGCAGTCGCGCTTACGACCACTAGATCAAAGATTCAGTCTACACACATAAATACGCTTCAAACGCGATGTTGCCAATGCTGCGGAACTACGAACAATAACAAAAGAAAAGCGACAACAGTAAACGAGCTGGCAAACAATGGAACATTCAAATAAATTGACCAAAGAGGTGTCAACTGCGACCTTCGAACATGTTTAATGGTCACTTCGAACAGTTTACAGTCTATTGAAATGGTTGTTTTCATTTGGTTTCTACTCAACGAATGTCAACTTTACGGGAGAGTAAATTGTGTTGATTTCAGAATGACTAGTTTGGTGTCTACTATTGAAAAAGTAATGGTTTGAAGTTGTAGCGCAAACTTAACTTTAGTACACAACTACACATACTCGTTTTCGAATCAGCAGTATTTAATGGAAAACAAAGCCGAAGCGACCCGAAGAATTATAACACATATTCCGTTCGGCATCAACACTCGCTGAATGATGTTCGGCTGGGCTCGGTACAATCCGAGCTAGGACGAGCGGATTTTTTCCAAACTCGCGTCTACTATTCTAGTTTGTGGCCCGGCTGTGCCAGATCATGCCGGCCAGAAGTGATAGTACCCCTTTGTTTACATCTTTTAAAAATAATTTGCGAACGCAATTACTAGTGTAAAAACAGCAGATAAAATTATCTCGTGACCATTACGGCCTAAGAATAGAGAAACTAATCTCTTTATGTGGGCGTTGAGATTCGACAGAACGATTTTATCAGTCTGTTGCGTAGACATTTGCGCAATAATGATAACGTCAAATTGTGAAAATCTGTTTGGTCTAAATATGAAGCTATGCTCTTTTGCCCATACACAGTCTCCCAGAATTTATGTCTGCAGAAGATGACTGGAAATAGCACTACCTAAGTGTTAGGTCCTGCTACAAGAGAATCAGCCAGAACATTGTAAGAAGTTGGCGTCACATCACCCATTCCTGCAGAAGTTCATGAGATACTCTTATTGACCTGTAAACTATATCTGATGGCTCAAAAAGTTCCTTCACTAATGGCGTTATTTTCCACCGCTTGGGCTGCCACCCCTTCATCTTCACCAATTTATCTAAAATGTCACGTTTTGCCATCAGTTTTATAATTAAATCTTTATTCTCGTTGCTATAATGCCTGTCATAGGTATAAATAATAGCTTGATCTCATGTCGAAACCACAGGAGAAAAATATAACATCGAAATAGCAGACCTTGCGCTCAAAAGTTTCTACAGTTAACGAAGACCCAACATACTCCAAATACTCACTCACAATTTTCATAATCGTCGAAACGTGCCAGAATATTTGGCGTCGTTGTCACGTTGTCGATTGCCATGTGCCATTGCCAGTATTCAGCGTCCACGTCTGGCGCGCGTCTACGAGCTATTTGTTTGTGCATTTCCACAATGTGTGTATCCAATGATTCAATATTGATTTGGATGGACGCCAAATGGGGTTTTATTAGATGCCCTGTTTTTTGCGCAGTTTTATATTCGCAATGGTTTACTATGATTTATGATTGTGATGGTTAATCTCCATCTAAATGGGAAGATTTTGCGCAGATGAGAAAACAATTAAAGCTGAATTGAGCAAATCATCTAAGAAGATTGTAAAGAAAGCTGTTGAACATTCTCTGTGCTTTGTAAGGTCGAAACGAAATCAATTCGACTCAAGCAGCGATTTGGCCAGTATAAACCACACTTAAAATACAGCACATTATAATCTAATTTATGTAACTTCTCTGGCCAAATCAGATTATCTTGTTATTACTGCACTAGTCAAGCTGAAGTGGCCGTGAGCTGGCCATATCTGTCTGCTTATCTGCAAGGGGATTGTGGGACGCCTTGAAAAGGTGGTAGGAAGAGACTAGATGCTGAAGACGGAGGACTGAGTGTTGTGGCATAGTTTGGGAGAGGCCTAGGCCCAGCAACAGACTGAGTTAAATACATGAGCCGATGCTTCTCATCTGAAAAGGAAGAAAATACATTTATGTTCGTTAAAACATGAATAGAATAGAATAGTCATTTATTTACTCAGAATGAAGGTATTACAATAATATTAAAGAATCCTTGTACATTATACCATTTTGGCATGCAAACATTGATGCAGTTCACCATCAAACATAACACAAACATTGACACACAACTAAAATACTAATACTACGAGTACATGACACGTACATAACATGAAAGCACAAAAATACTAAGTTGGGAAAAAATATGCATCACAATCCACACAACGCAGCATCAGGTGTGGTCCTCTCCAGCACGACCATGGATGATTACCTTAATTTTCATGCGGTAAATATTCATGAAAAATGTGTACTTTATTGTACTAGCGACTTTAAAAAATGTTCTGAGAATGAAAATGTAGAAAGGTTCTACCTAGCACGGCCACGGTCGATATGTTATAACAGCGAAAATTATGTGAGTACATTTTTTAAAGTCGCTAGTACAATAAAGTACAAATTTTTTCATGAATATGTACCGCATTAAAACTAAGGTCCATCCATCCATGGTCGTGCTGGAGAGGATGACACGCCATCAGTCAGCATAATGCTTTGCCACCACATGCTCATTTCGCGCATCTGCTGATATATATCTTTACTTCTTCTACGACAATTTCGCCAAAACATCAAGTATTTATAGACCATGTCCTCTAAACATTTGTTTTCCAACACATCTGTAATTCGCGAGATGTTTTCTCAAACACGTGACTGTCTGATGCGCGTATATTTTCCGGAAAGTGCGATCGTAAAATGTTTTTGTTAGCGCCGTTTGTTAGTGAAAAATTAAAATATTATGTAAGAAATACTGAACAGAGGAGTCTGTTTATTATTTCTTACATAATATTTTAGTTCTGATTTTGTCATAAACTGCTTCAAAACATGAGGTTATTTTAAGGGAAATTAAAGCTGGTGAAAGAACGCTACCTTTTAGAATTTTACTGATTTAGCCAGAGTGGTAGGTACTCTTAACTATCGAATTATTAACCCGTCCACTTTCACAGTAGTTAACAGGTATCTTCTGGGATCGCCCGAAACAAGGTGCTACTTCTCATTTCTTGTCAATTTCTCTCCTTCAGTAGGTTTAAAGTAAAGTTGATGTTTGACAATGTTCTCTTATGTGCGACATAGGGTGTTAATGTTCTTAGTCATGGACCGTATGTTCGCTTATGCTTCGTTGTCAACACAACATACCACGCAGAATCCAATATGTATAAAGAACTAGCTGTGCCCGGCATGCGTTGCAATGCATGTTTTCCTACCTACTACTTTCACTACCCTACCTATCTACCCTAACTACCTACCCTACCTACCTACCCTACCTACCTACCTACCTACCCTACCTACCTACCTACCTACCCTACCTACCCTACCTACCTACCCTACCTACCCTACCTACCTACCTACCCTACCTACCTACCTACCCTACCTACCTTCCTACCCTACCTACCTACCTAACCTACCTACCTAACCTACCTACCTAACCTACCTACCTAACCTACCCTACCTACCTACCTACCTACCTACCTACCTACCTACCTACCTACCTACCCTACCTACCTACCTACCTACCTACCCTACCTACCTACCCTACCTACCTACCCTACCTACCTACCCTACCTACCTACCCTACCTCCCTACCCTACCTACCTACCCTACCTAAACCTAAACCTTCCCTAGACCTCCACGAACATTTCAAGACTAAGATAAGATAAATCCGTTCAGCCGTTCTCGATTTTTAGTGAGACTAACGAACAGCAATTCATTTTTATATATATAGATTAAATATAGAAAGCTCATTAACTTCCAAATGACCTCCAAGATGCGCTTAAAACAATAATCTGAAATAATCTCGCACGTTCCTCTCAATATGAACTGGTTGCACTAATAAACAATATTTATTAGTTAATGCAACGTCCATCTAGCAGAAATGATGGTCTGTTTGCCAGACGAATTGTTATAATGATTTCCTTTAAACAAACATCGAATTAAAGTTTAACATAGCTAGAGGGAACGTGAATCATTAGGAGCCAAGGTCTAGTCTACATTATACATCATGCCTGACATCCCCGAGGGGTTAGGCAGAGGTGTTCCTGCAGTACACCCACATTTCGTCTGTTATGTGCAAGTCCCTTGTAGGATTTAAGAAGAAGATTTTTTTGCTGGCCACCGTTCCGGTTTCAACGATACCGATTACCACCGGTCTGGGACAACTTCGTCTAACCACAAAATATACAAAATACAGTCAAAAATGTTGTTTTTTTACGGCTCAATTCACGGGGTACACCGTGTTACTCGTGGAAGCTCAGTAGCGACGATTCTAGTAATGCTCGCAGTATTGCTAGTGGCAAACGGATGACCGTTACCTATTAATCAACATGAATGCAATTACATAAAATCATAACTACCTTACAGCAGTTTATTCATAATTATGATGATGAAGCTCCACTTAGTATGACTAATATACATTCTTCAGAGACTTATAAACTTGCCATGTGGATACCATAAGCTGGTACTCTTAGCCTGCATTGCATCATCTCACTGTTCGAGAAAGGCCCTCCTCATAACTTATTTTTTCTAGCTGGTCTCGCATTTTTAAACACAAGAAGCAATTTTACGATAGTTCTAAGCCGATCTTCTTCTTCCAGGTGGACGAATCAGAGCTTCAAGATGAGCCGCTTCAACTTCGTCTGATGGACCATGACACGTACTCCGCTAACGATGCCATCGGCAAGGTGGTGATAAGCCTTGCGCCATTATTGGCAAGGGAAGCTAACAATGCCAAGAGCACTGCCGCGCCGCATGGTGGTATGTAAAAACGGGTTTATACATTTCTTTATTTATTGTAAAGCCTGAACTGAGAGACTATTAAAGCCCTAACATCTGAAAATCTAAAGTAAGGTTTAAGAGCAAGGTAGAAAACCGAATTTTATAGTCAGTATACGTTACTGCTAATTTGGGTTATGTTAAGATTGGATGTCTGATATAGACTGTGATGAAGACACCCAGGCTTTTGCTCGTAAAGGTCATATAAAATCATAGATGTCTCTAAGATAGCTGCATTTTCCATAATGTACCTGCGTTCTGTGCCACGTCTAGTTGATAAGCAGCGTGGTCTAGCTCTTTTTACCTGAACTATATTTCCGCAGTTTTCGACGGGGGTATCGTCGATGATTTAAGTTGCTTTTAAAGCGTCCGTAATGCAACCTTAACCTAATTGTATCTACAGGAGCGGTAATGTCAGGCTGGATCCCTGTGTTCGACACGATGCATGGCATCAGAGGCGAGCTAAACGTGATCGTCAAAGTGGAGCTGTTCTCTGACTTCAACAAGTACAAGACTTCCAGCTGTGGAGTGCAGTTCTTTCATTGTAAGTAGAGTTGAGAGAGTGTAAGTAGAGTTGAGAGAGTGTAAGTAGAGACTGCGAATCGAAAATTTGTTACTGGGGAATATGTTCCTACTCCCCAGTCAGAGAGATCCAGCGTGCATTTCGGGAGCCAGCTTTACGAAATTTCGACGTTCAAAAACTGCATTTTCCGCCTAATTGGTTTAAATGACTTGATTTTGAAAACTTAGTGTCTATTGTATTAGTCGATGAAATTAAAAACATAACCCTGTCTTTGCGGTCGCGCAGTCGGGTAACTGGGATCACGGAGACAGAGTGAATGCGGAAGGCGTAGAATGGGGTGTTGTGATATAACTTGAGCAAAGCCTAAGTCCTGTTCAAATGTGGTCTAAAAGGGAAAATCAGAAACAAAATAAAGATATTTAACCAAGGTTTATAGCCTATCTGCGATACACTTGTCATTATGACATAGCTTAGGGTAGTACACCCAGCGACGTTCGGTATAACGTCGTTCGTCTAGGAGTTATTTACAATCTTATTTGAAGATCCTTAGACAATCTTATTTGAAGATTTGAAGAGACCTGGAAGTCTTTGAATAGACTCCGGGCCCAGGTTGGTCGCAGTAAGGAAAACCTGCTCAGGTGGGGAGTCATTAATGACTCTGCCCTGGAGTGTAAATGTGGTGCTGTTCTACAAAGGATAGGGCACTTAATATCGTGTCCTGCGTGTCCTGTTGGTTGTTCGCTACAGGAACTGATGGACGCTACTGAAAGCGCCAAACTAGTAGCTCAGTTTTGGGCCGATACAATTTAGACTGCCATCGATACGCTAAGAAGAAGATTTGAAGATCGTAGTAGTGCGTTACAAAATATTGACTAGTTTTGCGTCGCGTGAATGCCATTACAGTTCATCAGTTACAAGTCACACTTAAAATACATTCTGATTCGAATATAGAGTTGTTTACAAATTATGGTGACAATGATTCGTAACCATTTTGTTCGTAGCTGTGTTTATTTTTCGTTAATTAACATTGCCATCTTTTCATTGCGTACCTTACCTTGCCCATTAATAAATATTAAACTTTTAAGACATTTCTCCGAAAAACGACTTGGCGCTGTTCCAAATTGAATTTTGATTAAAATATCGTACCTCATACATAACTTAATAGTTCTGGGTTTTATCCTCAGATCGGCTAAACCTTTATATCTGTATTAATATTATAAAAAGGTATTGTTTTATAAGTAAATGATGTTATAAAAATGATATAGAGCAGAACATATTTCGCCATAATAATAGCATGCAGATTTAAAATCATTTTTTTACATTAGGCAGGTACATTAAAATGAACAACATAGGTACCTATCTAACATGATATCTTTAGAATAAAGTACCTACACCATGCATACATCTTAACCATCAAACAAAACAATAGTACTGAAACACCTTTACCTTAAACACATCTAAATATTCACTGAAACCATATATAACACACCATCATTGAACAAAATAATAAAGAATATTAAAAAAATACACAAATACAATAAAAGGACTTTGTAAGTTTGGATCGGCAATCTCCGAAAATACTCATCCGATTTCAAAAATTCTTTCACTCGTGGATAACTGCACTAATACCTAGTGCCATATGACAAATTCTCCGGTGCAACCGCAGATAATCTATGGGATCCAGGGCTGCGGGACTGTTCGAAAGAGATACCGCGGCCCTGGAACACAAAGGGCAAAAGAAGGAACATGGATGGGTTTTAGTCAGTAAAAGTCTGACAACCTTCCACTCCACCCAGAGCGGGAGGAGTCATTTGATGATTTCCCATCCCAAAAAAAAAGAAGATAATCTATGGGATACAAAATCGAACTATCGAAATGTGAAAGAAACTGGTGCGTGAAATCCTCTGTTTTCTCTTTCGGGGAACACAACTGTGATGTAACATTAAAACGGAGTCTGGATTTGAGCCCGGTTGATGTCAATAGGCTCGCCCCCGGTTACATGGAACGTAAACATGAATTGCGAAATCTGGGTGTACTATTAGGTACACCTCTGCTTATCCCTTCGGGGATTACAGGCCTGATGTTATGTATCTTACGTTAAAACATTATCCGGTCTTACCCTCAGGTCCAATGATCCCCCCTGGCTACAGAGCGACTTCCATCCACGGGTTTGTAGAAGAGCTGGTGATGAACGATGACCCTGAATACCAATGGATAGACAAGATCCGGACGCCGAGAGCTTCTAATGAGGCGAGGCAGGTCGCGTTTATCAAACTTAGTAATCAGGTAAGGTTATTTAATCATAATAAAAATGCCTATTTATAAAAACGCTTTTCTTTTTACGTGTTCATTTCTGCAAACAGCTATAGAAAGTTGTTGCCGTCGCTTATCCATATGTACATCATCGGATGCGTTGCCAAAACGGTGGCAACAAAGTTGAAATATCTCACGTGGCCTCCCCTCTTGCCGTGCCCCCCGCCCCCAACTAATCTAGTCAAAACACAGCAATGGTTTCCTGCTTGCTATATCAACGTACGTTTATTATCATTTTTGATTAAAAGTACGGCATTGCTGTTTACAAATGCTAACCGTGCAATGATAGTACTTGGATAGAGCCCATTCGTAAGATGCTTTTGTCCACGTATTTTCGATGGATGGCGAAGCAAAGGAAGGAGGAGCTCGTGGCTATATAAGAACAGCCGCTCGGGTCGATCTTTAGGTTAAACCGTGCTTACCTAGGTTGGTCCGTGGATGGTTGACCACCCATTACATACCGAGTTTCCTCCGTGCCTCGGAAAGCACGTTAAGCCGTTGATCCCGGCTGTCATTGGTAGATCTTTGACAGTCGTTACAGGCAGTCAGTGACTCGAAAGTCTGACAACCAGTCTTACCAAGGTGTATCGTATTATCGCTAACTGGGTTGTGGAAGCCGACGCTAACATAGTTGGGAAAACCCTAGGCAGATGATGATGATGATGGAGAAGCAAAGGAAGGCCAAGAAAACGATGAATGGATGGTGTGACGAATAAAATGTAAGAAAAAGGAGTAAATGCGCGTGACGGTTGACAAAGGAGAATGGAAGAAAATAACGTGTTGCGCCGACCCCAAGTAACATGGGACAAGGGCAGGAAGATGCCGATAATTAGTTAATTTGAAGGCCCACCCATTGCTTTTTGTACTGTACATATATCGACCTCGTGTCCGCAACTCTACGTCCTAAACGCACACCAAAAAGTCGTTTTGTCGCTTATTGACTTTAAAGTGAAATTGACTGCATAAAATTTATTTTATTACCGCCAACTTAAAATTGATTTACCCTGGCATCTACGGCTATTGGGCATGTCTCATTTCCTTCACACTAAACAAAAGACATTAAGAACATAATAATTATCCTCTGCCAAAACTTTCTTCGTAAAGGGAGTGCCAACTCCATTAGTATGTCAATCGTGAGGAGTTTCAAGATGGCACGAATGCACGTAGAAGCTGCTACGCCAAGCGACGGAGCTTCACAGGGTCGAATATAGCACGGATCAGATATTTGATTGATCTACAGTTTGCCTACACTACTGAATAATGTCATACTGCTGCGAAAATGACTTCCAAAATTGTATTTTCAAAACACTTTTTCGAAATCTGGTCCTTACGTTCAACATGCAATGTATTTCACACGTGTAGATTTTTAGTATTTTTCCGCACACCTGCGGAAATATAATTTCCAGAGATGACTATAGTCGGCGGTGATTTTTTTTTTAAATCTCGGCAAAGAGATACGCGCCTTTACGGCGTTAATATTGTTCGAGTATTTAAATTGTGCTTATAAATAGAATTTCATAGATAAACATGATTATTTGAAACAAATACTTACGTTTATGAACAAATTAACATTTATTTGTGTTCTAAATTCATAAATATTTGAATTTTCTATTTTTCATATTAGGTTGTTTAGCGGCATCATACCTTTGCTTCTTTTTCAACCTGGCGAAAGCAAAGCGCGGAAAAAAGCAAATTAAATCATAGTTTCCTAATAATTCCTGACCTTTCCGTTCTAATATTTTATTTCTTCGAAAGTGTATTGAAAAACGTCGTTTGATACGCGTGGGGATTTGCTACTGCAGTTCTCGGCTCCATAACACCCTCGCCTGCAGCTGGGGTGTTAATTCCGCCTCGAATGAAATAACAAAGTTTCCCCAATTAAATCAAAATGTACTATTGTAATCGCACCCTCGGTTCAGAAAAATGTTTATTTAGAAAAGTGAACCCAAGTGGGGAAATGAAGGTCCATCCTCGTGAAATGAGCACAGCTCTACATCTACACCCTGCTGGCGTTCTACCTCTACAGAACGCCAGCAGGGTGTATGATGTGGATGTGGAGCTGTGTCGCATAATATGTATGCTATACCACCTAACCTGGCCTTTGTGCCCCAAAAAATGCCGTCAAAGTGACCTCTACGCTGCCACCGATAAAGCCCACCAGAAGAAGGCCACCAAGCAATAAAATATTGTCGTGAAAAAAATCTATATCCTTGGTTAAAAATGGTGACTTTATTTTAAGACTTATCTTCTGATTACAGGTTCAACGTTTAGTGGGTCTAAAGGCAGCTGAACTGGGCGCTAATGCTGTGGTCGGTTACCAGCAAGACTTCGACTTAGAAGGGGAGGCAGGAGTCGTGGCTAGAGCTATAGGTATGTTTAGCTTTTATTTTAGTTTGAGTAAATCAGCAAATTCACCCGATTGGACCGATTTTGACGGGACTTTTACTGGCAGATAACTGATGTTGTACGGAGTATTTTATTTTTATTTTAGAAAAGGGATTAGGGTTCCGTACAAAAAGATTAAAACCCTTGACATTGTTAACAAGTTCCGATTCAAATGCGGACGAAGGACGCAACAGCTAGTCTTAGAATAAAATTTAATCTCTTTACCTTGTAAACTGAATTTGCGTAACTCATTTGTGTTCTTGTATCGATTTTAGGCACTGCCGTGAGCATAACTCCTTTACCGATGCCGAGTCAACCATTAAACATGCCTCCGTGCACGCAACAGTGAGTACCTACCTACATACGATTTCAACTTTACTTTTCATGCTATAAAGTTCAAAATCTAAAGTTAAGATACCTCTACAGTTTAAAATTAAAGGGCAAACTTAATTTTTTATTTATATCAAGGTCTTGAATATTTGTTGCCCCTATTGGTTTATTTCCCCTTATCAAATTTTAAATGATTTATAATGTATATAGTTTTTCAAATTTATAATTAAATCAAGAAACAGTTAAATTTTTTACTTGCTTTAAATGTTCGTAATAGATGTTTACAAAACAGTAACTTAGTTTAAAACCGAGTTTTTATAAACAAATTACTCATAGTTATATTTTTGCATGGTTTGTCGTGTTCGCTAACCTAAAACAGACAATTAAAAAAATATTTGGACATTTTGGCGACAGATAACGAAAGTATATCGGAAATGTCTACTTACTACCAATGTCATCAGGAAGAGTTACAAAAGTTACTTCTTATTTTAAATCCAAATGCATCATCTTTACTGGATGAGACAGACGCTCTGGAGGAAGATGAAAAGAGTATGGATATGACTAGACAATCCAGCATCACAAGCTATGCTGGAAGTGTCTCTATCTACCAAGATGACTATCCACACACAAGAAGTCTGAGGCATCTTTCAGAAGATCAAACAGAACTAAACAGACTTCTCAACAAAGATAGCGACTCTTCAGACTCATCTGGACCTATTGAGAAACTCAAAAAGATGAAAACCAACTTCTTTACTAAAAGATTTACTAGGCGCTCTAGTAGCAAACGACCATCGATTGATAAGCAAGACGATGCGATATCTCTTAGGTCTAATGCTTCCGATACTTCTCGAATTTCTCTAGTCGATATAAAAAACGAATTAAAGAAATTAAAAAAATTAAGGAAACCGAAATTCCGTAAGCCGTTCGTGAACAAAGAAGACGAAGGCGAAGGTATGGCTTCGATCCTTGCTAGATCTATAATACATGTACAAACAAGTCTAGCTTGTATTGCTGAGACACAAGATTCAGAAGCGTCTCCCGGCTCCACGATGACAAGCAAGCGAGCAAGCGAGTCCGAACCAACGTTCATGTCTGATGACGATAAAGCGAAAGCGAACAAAGAAATTGAAACCGAAGAACCTAAAAAGATGCCTGAAATACGTTTCACTTCCTTAAACAATATCAGTACTGAAGAAATAACTGTACCACAAAGAGAAAGGAAGATATCTGAGTCTTGTCCCGCGACGCCAATGCCGGAGAGAAGCGAAAATCTCACTTTGCCTGGGGAAGATGGTTATTATGGTTCAGTTTCGTCTGCGCTTTCCGCTGAGAGCTCTGAGTTAGAGTCTAGCAGTGAAGAGGAAGATGATGATGATGATGAAAGTTCAGATCTAAAAACAGATACAGAAAAGTCCATTGAAACTACCAGCTCTGTAGTACAATCAGTACTAAGCCATGAAATGAATCCACAATTAATAGCTACTGTGGACAATAAGTCAAAGAACCTTGAAATTGGAAGTCCGGACCTTACAGAAGTCAAGCCAGTGGAAATAAAAAACGAGGTTGATATAAAAGCTATAGTAGAACAACAAGTTTTCGATACCCAAGTACTCATTGACAAATGTAAATCACTAGAATCGATGCCGCTAGAAATCGAGAACAAGATAGTAGTAGAGAAGCCAGTGAGATTAAACGAAGCATCAACGTCATCGGTCAAAGACGATACGTGTGTAACAAAACTTAGTAGCCATAGCCACCATATTAAGTTCCACAATCCCTTTTCTCAAAAGAAACCTGCTAAAAGCATTAGTGAGCCTTCTTCGCCTGTAGATAAAGGTAGTTTTGTCCATCGCTCTTCTAGACGTATACGACGTCAGTTATCTAAACTATCTAAAAGTAATATGATTAAAAGTATCTCCCATTACTCCTTGCATCCGAAAAAGAAGGAAACTAAAACTCCTTTGAGTCAACCTGGATCATCTTTAGACGTTCGTTCGAAAGCTCCAAGTGATACAGTACTGGGTTCTCCTTTCTTATCCTATAATGATCTGATGAGTCTGGACAAGGACAGCATTGATACCAATAAATTCTTCCATAAGAGCGATGAACTCGACCGTGTGAAGGTCTCTATGTATATTGGTTCGGAGCCTGTTTCTAGAACTTCTCTTAGTGGTATTTCCTCTCCGTCCCATAGAGAGGAACCCCTACATCATCATGAGAAGAAACACTCTCTCAAGTCTTCCGGATTAGTCCATACTGCTATGGAAACTATTCTGTTAGATAAAGTGCAATCTTTACTAATGCCTTCTTCCCCCGATCCCGATTCAGTTAAAAACAAACAGTTCTTTGACGACGTTAATGAAAAATTAAAATTGGGTAAAGTTGAGGAGTATAGGCAAAACAATAATGCATCAATTGCAAGTAGTATGAATTCTTGTCAGCCTCCGAGTAGACCTAAAAGCCCATCTCCTCCTGTGAGCAATAAACCAGTCATTGTCAGTGGTATACGAAAGGATAAACATCATGAACATAAAAGCAAACCTCCAAGCTTGATGCAGACTGCAATGGAAACCATGCTTATGGACCAGGTCCAATCTGTACTGATGTCTACAACTCCCGAACCGCACCAACCAGAATTTAGATTTGAGAGTAATGAACCACACGAATCTCATGAACATCCCAAAAACATGGCTAGAAAGTCTATTTCTTATATCCATTCTTTGCTTGGTCCGAAGTCTCCAGACCATACTTCGCCGAATGAAAGATTCTTCGATAGCAAAAAGAAGAAAGAAGCTGTGTCGACTGGTCTTGTTCACACTGCTATGGAAACTATGCTCATGGAAAAAGTTCAATCCGTTCTTGGACCAGAAACACCAGAACCGGTTTCTTCTGTGTTTGACTACTATGATAGACCTGAAAGGTATGATGATCATCATCATAAGAAAGATGATAAACCCCATAGCTTATTCCAAACTGCGGTTGAAACTATGCTCTTGGAGAAAGTCCAATCTTCTGCTCTAGGTGGATCTATACCTGATCCTGTAATTTCTACGGAAGAAGAAAAATATCGTGAAATGCATAAAACTGACAGTTCTACTGGTATGACGCACTCAGCCATGGAAACTATACTAATGGATACAATAAGTTCTTTAGCTGGACAAACTGATATACCTCATGGAGATCCACATTATTATGGTGAAGAAAAATGGGAGAAACATGATAAGAAATCTATTAAAGACGACCTTAAACCTACTGGTCTCATACATACAGCAGTAGAAACTATACTTTTGGATAAAGTCCAAGCGTCTTCACTAGGAGCACCTGTTCCAGATCCTGTAGTTCCTAATGAAGAGGACCACCATCTAAAATCTCATGAGAAGGAAGAAGTAGCTGGTCTAACACACACTGCTATGGAAACTATTTTGATGGACAAAGTCCAATCTTTGGTTGGTCAACCAGGAATGACTTTTATCGAACCTAAAACCTTTTCTGAAGATGAATTAGAGGAAGCTGAACATCTAAATGATGACTTAAAATCACCTGGACTAGTAAAAAAAGTTGTAAAAGATATCTTATTAGACAAAGTTCATACTTTGGCCGAAGAAAAAGAAACAGCAGTTGAGAAATTAAAAGAAATATTCGATAAATCTCATTCTAATGAAAACCTGAAATCTTCGGGTTTGATTCATACCGCTTTCGAAACTGTACTCTTAGATAAAGTACAAACTTTGATGCCTGCGGAAGCCGAAACCGCTGATACTAATAACGAAGCTGAGAAAGCTAAAGAAGATGAAGCACATGGAATAATAAGTACTGTGATTGATAAAATTCAATCTCTATTACCTACAATAGAAGTAGGAACGACAGAAGAAACAAAAACGATCGAAAATATCGAATCGGCACCCGAACCAAAGAAGCCAAACAAAAAACTAACTCGACAAGATAGCGTACACTCAATAACAGAGAACGAAACGCCTAAAATGTCCAAAAAATCTAACACATCATCTAGTGACGTCACTAAGCCTGTATTAGTCATACACGGTGCACTAGAGACCATACCTTCACTACCCGAGACCCTAGATGACGTAGACGAGACTAACAATAGTGTGTGTGATAACTCGCATGCCGTGTGCGGTGTTAACAGGAGCGAGCGAGAGAGAGATAGGCGGGAAGACAAGTGCGACAAGGATCGAGGATCGCCCCGTCATGCGCGTCACGAGTCTTATGGAGGAAGAGACCCGGTACAGACAGCGCATGCGCAGAACTCGTCGTTGAATGCAACTTCGACTCCGCTCGGGATTCATCGAAGGTCGTCGGATTCTGATCTTAGTGTGACGCCTAAAGGTCAGTGTAGTCCTTCATTTTTTGCTTTTGCAACCATGAATATTTTTACAAAAAAAAAAAAACTGTTGTTTACCATGAACAAGGCACAAGCTTATTGCCAGCAACACTGCAACATTCTATTTGCCAGCAACATTTTTCTGGCAAAAAAATAAAAAACATGTTGTTGAAACAATGTTGTGCAACTTTGTTTCTCAATGAATACTCGATTTGATGGAACTGTTTATTGAAATGTGCTTCTAATTGGCTTTTTTATTTTCTTTTTCTGCTGTCCATCTTCGCCCAGTGCTGGGTATGGTTTCTTTGTGATCTTTCCATAAGTCACTGTGTTAAAGTGTATTTTTTCATGCTATCATCATTTGTTGATATCTTATCACCGGCCTCATCTAGTTTAAAAAAAAGACGACGTGTAAAAGTGTTAGTGCTGTTCATGCTTAGTGCTTTTGGTCTGTCGTGTTTATATGGAATCATAAAAATCAAATCATAAATGAATGATTTGGAATATTCAAAATTCAAACCATTTATTTAAATTAAGCAAAATTGACTGGGAATTATAGTTGCCCATTTGCAAAGGTAGTTTCATCGAATGAGCAGTTAAAATAATAATAAATATAGGGCTTGATTCAGAAGGCAGTTTTTCGGGACACGGCGGCGCGAATTGTTAGGAGGTTCCTCACTCAAGAGCCCTGACCACCGGTAGCTCGGACCTTGTTCCCGATGCCGGTGGGTTACTATTTTCAATTTTTTTAAATGTTTCAAATATAATTTTTGTTAATAAAAATATTTAAAAATGTAAATAATATGTTAAAAAATGAATAAAGGGAAATAAATATCTTTATTTCCCAAAAATACAGATAATTATACTTTAAATTTTAAGTCATGGTAGAGAACATAACATTTGGATGCTTCAGAAATCTGTACACAATAGATTAAACTTTGTCTCTTAAACTAGGGCAGTGGCGAAGGTTCTATACGACTCGATTCCTACCGGCTTCCCTACGAAAAATGGCACAGTCAGTATTCTATAGACAAATAATATAATCACATTAAAGATATGTACTCCAGCTTACCTCTTACAAAAATTTACCCTTCGCTACTGAACTATCCTGTATCTTGAGAGACAGTGTTTTGCAATGAGGTGAGACTATAATTCATTGTCAATTTTGTCTAATTTAAATAAATGGGAATGTGCAGGAAACTAGAAAGTAATTCTTTTTAAATGTGTATATAACGGTCAATGCACACTTACAAGTGCCCTGCACGGTCTCGGCATCACCTCAACTCGGCATTCTTTTGCTTCTTCTTAGCGTATCGATGACAATTCAAATTGAGTCAGCCCATTTGGCAACGAGTTTGGCACTTTCAGTAGCGTCCATCAGCTCCTGTGATTTGCAAACAACAGGACAGGTAGGACACGGTATCAAATGTCCCGTCGTTTGCTTATAAGTGTGTGTTGACCTTAGTTATCACATTATTTTGCTGGATCAGTTTTGTATACGGGGTGGAAGGGACGCCGACGCTAATACGGTTACCACGTATTCAGTACATCATTCGGATCCCCCCACTTAGAATCTAGCATAGGTAATTTAAAAAACAAATCACCAATCATCATGATATACAGCGTGTAACGAAAGGGGGGTATCAACCCTGAAGGAGGTGAATGTGCTCATGAAACTCAACAACTTTCCCCAAAGAACATAGGTCGAAATATGAAAAAAAATTTTGGCCCTCCCTTACAAAACTGACTACCAGCTGATTGATTTACTAAGGGAGGGCCAAAATTTTTTTTCATATTTCGACCTATGTTCTTTGGGGAAAGTTGTCGAGTTTCATGAGCACATTCACCTTCTTCAGGGTTGATACCCCCCTTCCGTTACACGCTGTATACACATTGACCGTGTAAGTATTGCAGTTTTGTAGGAAAGTTGTGTGGAAATAGCTGATTTATTTTAAATTTACCGATGAAAAATTTGTATGTGAGGGGTTCAGAATGATGTACTGAATACGTGGTATCCATTTTAGCGTCGGTGTCTCTTCCACCTTGTATTTTTGTGCTATATTCTTTGCTTCCTTCATCAATCATTGCCCATTTAACCAAAATTACCAAACCTAAAACTGAAATAATTTCTAGGTGGATCACTGAACACCTCAGCCGGTAACGTTGGCAGTGGAGGTGGCGCCATCTTACGTCCCTCGATGAACAGCAACAACTTGGACATGCTGGAGTATCCATTCCTGACCATGACGGAGTACCCGCCTGGGTTTATTGTTCATATTGGTACGTGTCTGTTGATTTATTTAAAAAAAAATGTGTTTAGTGATTAATAATGAAATCTTAACAATTATTTAATAAAAATTGTAATGATTTTCAAAATCAAGTCAACAAAATCATCAATCGAAAAGCAGAATGTGATGAAGAATATCGGAAGTGTTTAAAATTATGTAGATAGATAGATAGACGACAGCACGGTTGGCGCGTTTGGCTGCTGCGCTGAGTGTCACGGGTTCGATTCACTCATTTTTCAAATATTTCCATGGCCTACAGGCAGTTGTTACGGGTCTGGCTGTTTCTGTATGTGAGTTTAAATAGTTTAAATAACTAGTGTGGGGCAGAGTTTAAAAAAAGGATTGAAAATTTTATCACAATCATGTGAATAGAATAGAATAGAATAGAATAGAATAGAATAGTCATTTATTTGCTCGGAATGTAGGTATTACAATAAGGTGGTTACAATATTAAAGAATCCTTGTACATTCTACCATTTAGGCATGCAAACATTGATGCAGTTCATCATCAAACATTAACACAGCTAAAATATATCAGCTAAAAAATCGGATACAGAGTAATAACATTTATTTAATAAAAGTACAGTTAGTTTCTTTTTGAAAGTTGTTACTGGTTCCTCTTTTATAGAATTAGGAATGTGATTAAAAATAGCCGGTGCCATACCAAAGACACTTTTCCTCAATAAAGCAGTCCTATATCCACCCGTGCGTAACAAGTTTCGGTATTGAGATCGCAAAGTTACATCTCGGTATCTGCTTTCTGATAAATTTAAAAACAGATGTCTATTACATTTAACAAGTTTATCACGGCATAATTGCCCTTCTTCTTTTCTTCAATAAGTTTAGGTAGCAGTTCCTTCCTCTTGTTAAGAATTTCCTTCGGATAATCTTCAGACACATAAACATTGTTTTTTAATTTGTTTTTGTTTTTCATAATGTCGCTCTTTTTCCAATTGTTGACAAATGCTATGAGTATCGGCCTTTCCTTTTCATTTTTCGTATTAATTTTGCCAATCCTGTATATCATATTTATGTCTCTGTCTTCCACTACTATGTTTAAATCGTCTTTGAATTTCTTCTTAACTATTTCCATAAGTGTATATTTTAAACTTTCGCTTTCTTTTATGCCGTATACGATTAGATTGTTGATTCTTTGGTGTTTTTCTAAATAATATATTTTTTCTCTCAATGTCTCATTTTCCGATTTCAGTTCTTGTATTTCCCGTGTAAAAGGTACCAATTTTTCATCCAGCTGTGCTATAATTTCCTTTGTTTGGTTTGACATTTCTAGTTTTACTTGATCGAATAATTTTTGAAGGTTATCCATTTTAGGTTTTTAGTTTGTGTTATGCGTGGAACGGAACGTAGCCTTGGGTATGTTCAAAATCAGAGCGTTTCGTTGTTGGTTGAGCTGGAACGCACTTTTTCCTCTGAATGTTGGCTGCCTTACAGATCTGTCACTTGGTTAAAGTAGTGCAAAGTTATTTCATTTATTTGGCAACACTGAGTTGTTTTCGTTTTGTTGGCATTGATTTTCACTTTGACAGATGGTTGCGAGGTTAATTATGATGTTTTTGTTCACTGATTTCTTGTAGAATTTTACTATTTCGCACTGTTCAGTCTATTTTCCTTGCTAGTAATGTTTTATTGTTCATTTATTAGCACTTATAACTTGTTTTTATGCACTTTGTACCGAGTTTTTTTATTACTTTTATCGGAGAGCACTGACAAGCGACTTGACTATTCGAGTACCGGAACCGGAAACCAATCAAACCAAACAAACTAATCATCAAAGAGGGAAGACCAGCGAACGAGAAGCGTAAAAGAGAAACTTCCACCTCACCAAGTGAATCAGGACAGCCTCGTAAACAACATCTAACAAAAACAAATAGACTAAATGCATTTGATCTAATGAGGAATAGAAGCAACTCCCTTCCTCTTGATTCCCACACACCCGAACAGAAAGCATAGGATAGAATCATCAGCCACCGGAAAAAACTAACAACCAAGGAAGAACTGAACAAAATCGAAAACAAAACATTCCCCAAGCCGACTGGTCCTCGTGGGGAATTAGACCACTACCCTCCACTAAATAACAAAAATGATTTGAACGAAGAACCAAACCTGAAAGTGTGCACATTTAACGTAAGATCCTTATCATCAACAGAAAGATACCTCGAATTAACCCATGCCTTAAAAAACATCAACTTTGATATCCTAGGTCTCTCAGAAGTCAGAAGACTGGGATGTAATATAGAAGAACACAATAACTACATCTTCTGCTATATTGGCCAGACGAAAGGCCTATTTGGAGTGGGGTTCCTAATAAAGAAAATGTACAAAAGAAATATAAACAACTTCATAGGAATATCAGAAAGAGTAGCACTGCTACAATTGAAATTTGAAACTTCTACACTGTCGATAATTCAAGCATATGCACCCACAGAGAAATCAACTGATGATGAAATAGAACAATTCTACAAGGAAATGGAAACTGCACATGAACTATCCTGCGGGAAAGTAATAGTAATGGGTGACTTTAACGCCAAAATAGGAAGCTCCAAAACAGACCACTATCCAATCTTAGGTCAATATGGTTACGGAAAACGCAATGCTCGAGGCGACCGCCTTATTACCTACGCCTTCCAACACAAACTATCCATAATGAACACATTTTTCAAGAAAAAACATAAGCGTAGATGGACTTGGGTATCACCTGACCAAAAAATCAAGAATGAAATTGATTACATAATGATAAACAATCCCAAGTTAATAAGAAACATGGAAACACTAAGTAATGTACAATTTCCTTCTGATCATAGATTATTGAGAGCAACAGTACTCCTGAGCCATCCACGTAAGAGTAGAAAGAACTTTGAAACACCAATTAAGGTCCCGAAGACGGAAGAAGAAATTAAAGACTATAGAACTAACTTACAAACAAAATTAGGATCTAAACATTTGGACACAACTGATACTCAGACCTATTACAACTTCATAGAAGAAAACATATTGGAAAGTTTGAAGGCCAAGAATCCAGTTCGAGCAGAAGACCATAGAATATTCAGCCACGAAACGGTTCAACTAATTAAAACGCGCACAAAATTAATACATATTAAAAACAAAACAAAAGAAATGAAAACCGAACTCAGTAAAATTTACAAAAAAACACACAGATCAATTAGAAAAGACTACAACAACCATAGACACAAAATAATCACAAGAAACATAAAACAATTTAGGAGTACCAAAAGAGCATACAAGGAGCTGTCCACGCACAAAACATGGATTCAAACTCTGGAACTAAATTCAAAGGCATCGAATTCAAGGAAAGATGTTTTAAATCACGCAACAAATTTCTATAAGGAGCTATATCGAAAAACCAGTAAAAGTGAAAACGAAGTACAAACTAGCAACCATTGCAATGTAAATGAAGTTAAACCAATTCAACACTCGGAAGTTCACGAACACATAATGCAGCTAAAAGCAGAGAAAAGCCCTGGCCCAGATGGACTATGCAATGAAGTTCTGAAAACAGGTGCACCCTTTTTAATCCACCACTTGGCAAGACTATTTAATATGGTAATGAACACAGAAACTGTCCCAGAACAATGGCGCAAATCTGATATAATTCTGCTATTCAAAAAAGGAAATCCCTTGGATGTAGGAAATTACAGACCTATAAGTCTACTATCAAGCATGTACAAGTTGTTCTCATCAATACTTCTAAGGAGAATATCACAAGACATTGATAAAATGCAACCTACAGAGCAAGCAGGGTTCAGACCAGGCTTCAGCACAACGGACCACATACACACACTAGAACAAATCATAGAAAAACACCAAGAGTTTAATAGATCTCTGTATGTGGCCTTCATTGACTACAGTAAAGCATTTGACAGCATCAGCCACTGCTCAATCTGGAATGCACTGCAATACTCAAACGTCCACCAAAAGTACATTAACATCCTAAAACATATTTATTCAAATAGTACCAGCAGAATTAAACTTGAAACCAGAGGTGACGAAATAAAAATAGAAAGAGGTGTCAGACAGGGAGACCCGTTATCACCGAAGCTATTCATTGCAGTACTCGAAAACATATTCCAGAAAATAAACTGGTCGAATAAAGGACTGCTGGTAAACGGAAAGTACCTAAACCACTTAAGATTCGCGGATGATATAGCTATTGTAGCTGAAACTTCAAAGGACATCGAAGAAATGATGAGAACACTTGATCATGAAAGCTCCAAAATTGGTCTGGAAATGAACTTAAATAAAACAAAAATAATGACTAACAGTCAAAAGCGACCCATTATAATCAATGGAAATACCATAGAATATGTTCAAGAGTATATATATCTGGGAAAACAAGTATCTTTCAATAAAAATACGAATGAAGAAGAATTAACCAGGAGAATTAATATAACCTGGAAAAAATTCTGGTCTCAAAAAGAAATTTTGAAAGGGGATTATGGAATACATCTGAAAAAAACTGTGTTCGATACATGTCTCCTGCCATGCCTACTATATGCATGTCAAACTTGGGTATTCACAAACAAAATAAAACAGAAGATCAAAAGCACCCAAACAGCCATGGAAAGGAGTATGCTGAAGATTAGAAAAATACACAAAGTTAAAAATGAAATCATCAGGAAGAAAACGAAAATCACAGACGCTCTCGAGCATGCACTTACACTAAAATGGAAATGGGCAGGACACATTTCACGCTACAATGATAAAAGATGGACCATAGAGACCACTCGATGGAAAGGACCAGGAGGGAAAAGAAATGTTGGTAGACCAAAGAGAAGGTGGGCTGATGACATTGTACAGGTGACAGGGAACAATTGGTTAGACCTAGGCAAGGACAGGGACGTGTGGAAGAAGCTGGAGGAGGCCTTTACCCAAAAAGGGGTCCATATTCCAAACAAAGAAGATTAACATAAGTACTAACATATTATAAGGAAAACATACTAACAAACTACTAACAACACTTGAATTTGTAAATTGGAAATATGGAATAAACAGGCTTTATTATTATTTCCTTTATTTATTTTCTTACATATCAATTACATTTTTAAATATTTTAATATAAAACAATATAACAAAAACATTTAAAAATATAAAAAATAGTAGCCCACCGGTATCGGGAACAGAGTCCAAGCTACCGGCAGTCAGGGCTCCAGAGAGAGGAACCTCCTAACAATACGAGCCGTGTCCAGGAGTACCGCTTTCTGAATCAAGCCCTTGATCCAGCTGCCTAACGAGAGCCTCCTGAGATGTTGGTCGAGGCTCTTGGCAATTAAGCCATGGGCTGACACGACTATCGGCACAATGATCGCTGAGTCCACATCCCACATGTCGACAACCTCGCGAGCCAAGTCAAGATACTTGATTTGCTTATCTTTCTCGGCTTTCACGAGGTTCTCGTCATGCGGGACCGTAATGTCAACAATCATTGCGCGCCGCTCTGATCGATCCACCACCACTATATCAGGTTTATTGGCTACAATAGTCCTGTCAGTGATGATGGATTGATCCCAGTACAGTGTGATATTGCCATTTTCGAGAACTGGGTCGGGCACATACCTATAGTACGGAACTTCCGATTCCACAAGGTTGTATTTTAGAGCAAGTTGCTGATGGATAATCCTGGCTACAAGGTTGTGTCTATGCAAGTACTCTCCGTTAGCCAGACGAGAACACCCGGAGATAATGTGACGGATTGATTCGCCTGGACGGTGGCATGCCCGACATATGTCAACCGTGCCGTCCTTCACAATAAATCTCCGGTAGTTATTCGTCATCATTATTATTATTATTATTATTATTACATTTAACAAAAAGGGCAATTTCTAAAATGTAAAGACACGGAAATGTCAATAAATTACGACTCTTGAAAATTGGAACACAGCTGTCAGTAACTTTTAAACCAAATATAGCTCGTAAGCAGCGTTTTTGGGCTTTAAAAATACTCTCTCTTTCGGTACAGTTGCCCCAATATATAATACCAAACCTTAAAATGGAAACGACAAGACTGTGATATGCTAGTAATACTGTTTTGATATTAACTATTTTTTTAAGATTATAAAGTGCGTATGCAGATGCGCTGAGTTTTTTACAGATTGCTTCTGCCTGTGCCTTCCATGTCAGTTGACTGTCAATTAAAATTCCTAGAAATTTTGTCACATCTACTCTGTCTACACTTTGATTATTATAATAAATATTTAAATCATTGATACGAAGTCTTTGGTAAAAATGCATTATCTTTGTTTTTTGTATGTTTATTTGTAAGTTGTTACTATTTAGCCAATTTATTATAATTTTAATGGAGTCGTTTATAATGTTTTCATAATTTTCATTATTGTCGCATTTTAAAAACGTGAACGTGAACTGACTATGCTGTTATGATCTTGACATTTTTTAATTGTATAGGGCTCGTGAAGCAATACGGGTCTTACTGCAGCGACTGTGCGTCCATTCAATTTGCTCAATGGCAATTTATCTCTTCTTCAGTGTAATTTGAATAAAACGCAGACCTAAAACAAAACACTTTAACCTTCAACATAGAACGATGACAATTTTACAAATATGTTATACATGATAATGTCCCCAGGCGGCACGGTGTGCGCGCGCTCGGTGAAGCTGGCGGACGGCGGCGAGGGCGCGGCGCGCGCGGCCTGGTGGGCGGAGCTGCGCACCGAGCTGCGGGCGCACGCGCGGGCGCTGCGCTGTAACGCGGTCATCGCCTACACTGAGAACACTGCTATTTGGTGAGCACTACTGCTTGTTAAAGAAGGCGGAAGAGAACAAGTGAGACTAATAGATAGATAGGCCGTGGTGGAGCAAAATGAAATGTAGTGGACTGTATACAAGTATATTACGAAAAAGAAATTAAATTACAACGGTCAGTACATTAATATGAAGTTATTAGACGCTAAGAAAACGCGTGAGCGCAGCCGTGCGTGGAGGCGAGCAACAGCTGAGTGGTATAGTGCGGGGGTGGCGGGGGCACGCGCTCTGCTGCCTCCCCGCCGTCCCCGCACCCGTCGTTCACTGGCGCGCGGCGGTGTTGAGAGCAGCAGTCTCAACAAGGAGCAAATGCTGCGCCGACCTGTAATAAATTGTGGGAATGATGATGACTATTAGTTAATGATAGACATAACTTTTAATCATATACTGTCCAAAAAACCAGGTTTCTCTAACTCGTTTTTATTTTCAACTTGAGTAATTGAATTAATGTTATTTTGTTGCAGTGAGGATGTGTGCGTTCTCTCTGCGTCGGGCACGGCTGCCGTCATTAACTTAGATTGCGACTTCAATGCCGATTCGGAACCTAATTCAGGTAAAATTTACACCTGTTAACTTCATCCTGTCCAAAATGCATTTAAAATTAATGAATGTTAGTAGTTGGAAAACACGAGCGCAGATTACACTGTCGCTGATTACAGCTTTGGTAGACGTGTTCTTGAGTAGAGACCGCTAGTCGATCGGGGGGGGGGGGACACCTCAGCCCTCCGGCGGGCGACGGTCTGCGCGGAGGGGCTGCTGCTGGCAGCTGGATGAGAGTTGCCGACAATCAAGCTGAAAGGCGCTCGATTGGAGAAGCCTAAGGCCAGCAGAAGACTTCTGTAGGCCGATGATTACGCAGTCGATCCCGGTGATGTGTCTACAAGTTTTTTTTAATGTTTAAAGTTCGTTTCGATCCTTTCGTCCTTTCCACAAATTCTCATGAATGTTAAAATATAATCGGTAATTTTTGTTACAGCGACCACTGGCTCAAAGAATGGGATAGACGATTTAGAGAGCGAGTTGTGTAGCATGGCGCATGTGCCGTATTCACCTGGAGCTGGCCCTTACAGAGTTGAGCTATCTACTTGTGGTGGTTGTAGGTAAGTGATAACCTTAACATTGTAGCCTTTGTGGCAGACTGAACCTTATATATTGAAGAATGAAGTTGTTTCTTGGATTTTCCTCTGATTGCCTAAAGGTTGACGCACATTTAAGCAGGCCTCACCACGACGCAAATATCCTCCTGCGTCACTGTCCTTCGTTCTGTATGAGCCATCGCACACTGCTGGAGGACCGCGCCGCACTTTTTTGTGGAGTAATACGAAGCGCTGCGGCGTCATGCGGCTGTAATGTTCCTTTAAATTCTAATATTGATCAACTCACATGAGGAATATGCAGATTGGTGTCTGAGATAGTCTTTTGAAGAAAGAACCACACATTTGCGTGGACCTGTCCAGTCAGTGCAAGCATTTGTGAGTTAGGTAGACTACATCCACTTAGACCCCAAAAGTTTTTAAGTGACAGTATAGCTTAAAACTGGTTAAACAACAGTTATGTTTGGTGAGTTTATCAGCGGTATTATTTCTAGTGAGTAATGGCGTGTTCTCTTTCACAGAAGAGCTCGTGTGCCCACAGTATTACTGGCGACATGCTCTAAGCCGACCAAGTTGACATCACATGCTAAAGCTGTCACGCTGACTGCCGTTGGTAAGTAGCTTTTTCCTCGAGATTATTATACAGTATTAAAATCATATCAGCTAATAAATTTACAAGGTGTCTTAAGTATGGTTAAGGGAAAAGAATTTCTATTCAGTAGGTAAGTGACATATTTAATAAGTGGTTGGAAAATAAATAACAACCATAATGTTTGGCCCTCTGACATTAATAGTTTCTGAAAATTCGGGTCTGGGTGTTTTTCTATCTATAATATGTATGTATTTACAAAAAAAAAATGTATATATGTAGTATATCAGCCATCTAGCTCCCATAACACAAGCATTAGGTTGCTTAGCTTGGGACTAGATGGTGCTGTGTGAAAATGTCCAGGGATATTTTATTTTTTTATTTAATTGTATTGTATGTATTGAATTATGATTTTAATAATAATTAATTATAAACCCAAATGTTTGCATGTCACATTATTATGACATGTCACATATTATACCTATATCTCGATTATACACACAAACAACACACATTACATACAACACATTACATACATTTTTTTACATTTTATTTTATGGAATTTCTACACAATGTATATTGTTTTGAAATAAATGACTATGACTATTTATTGTTAAGACCGAAATTGTACCAATACTTTGTAGCAAATTAATTGATTTGATTGGATTAGACACTAAAAATGCGCGTAAGTCGATTTGCTTTTAATACTGAACATATTTTGATGATAACAATGGCAGAAATGACCTCGAACTCATCAGAAATACTTCAATATATTGTTCGAAAGTACGATTGGGTTCAAACTCGTACATTGCTATTTTGCCCGATGTAATTTAATATTTTGAACAACATTGTCACATATACGTGACAAGCAAGCGCGTGCCCTGTACGCCAAACGACACAAATGAGTGACAAAATGGTAGGTGAAATTGTGGCTTGGCGTGGAGGACACGCCCCTGCGTTTATGCTGTGGCGCTCAAAAGGTTAAACCTTTTTATAATTTAACAGCGGCGCGAGTAAGAAGAGCCCCGCCCACCTCGGAGCCGGGAGCGAGGGACATATCTGATCAACTGCCCTTCCTAGAGTACGAACTGCACAAACTGTTGCTCGCCAAACTTAGGATGCAAGTAAGTCCAACAAATATCTGGCTTTTAAACCGACAGCTGTATCTCAGTGCCGAAGTTCATTTCTCCTGAAAATGTTTTATACAGACAAATGTGAAAGAACAAACAAGCAAGTAGTAGTAGTTAGTCTGCGGTGTGAGTGGTGGGGCCACTGGCTGCTTTACAGAGCCCTGATGTCTTCAGGTTGTGGCGACAGTGGACATTGAGTGTCAGCTCGCAGCGGAGTTAAAACGTCTTGGAACTGTTCTCCGATTAATTGTGCCGTGTTATTGTGTTAAGTTGTAATGTCAAGTAATTTGTTAGTTTAATAGAAACAGTGTATCGCACCCAGTGTGTTTTCATTGGACGAAACCCATCAGCTGCCCACATGATGTACGTATATACCTAACGGAATAAATCCTGACAACCCGACAAGTATTACAACGAAATGATAAAATGCATGCTGCGCCCGTGACCGAAGTATCGTCAATCAGTGATGTAGTTTTGATAGTTGGCGTCAAAAGCATTTATTTAACAATTCGTTTCGTCGTTAGGGCGCGAACGCGTTATTCTCCCTGCAGACGCAGATCTCGATCGGCGAGCGCTGCGTGATGGCGCTGGCCAGCGGCGCGGCGTGCCGCCTGGCCGCGCTGCCGCCGCCCGCGCCGCCGCGCATTAAGGTACACACACTTTGTGGGATTGAACTTGATAGAAAGCTGTTGAAAATGCCTTTCAAAGCACTATGTTACCTATACAGTACTTTGCAGGCTTTTATTATAACTTGAGTAATTTTTAACCGACGTCTAAAAAAGCAGGAGGTTATGTATTCCACCGGCATATTATTTTTTTTGTGTGTGTACAGACGCCAGCAGGTCAAACTACCCGAAACTGTCAGATTTTCCCAACCAACCTTGAACCTAATGTTTCAGAGATAAAGTTGAAAATCTGTTAAAGAAATTTGACAGATTGTAGTAGCTGGATGTGCTGGCATCTGTACATCCATTACTTCGTGATTATTGGGTCGATTCTTCTTTCATTTGGTAGAGGAAGTCCGCGCAGTGGTCCCATATAAATTAGTTAATAGTCTAAAATAACTTTACTTTCGAAAGTCGGTGGCAAAAAAGTCAATGAAACAAACAAAGTCATCGACTTCAGAAAATAAGGTTGTTTTAGACTTCTTTAGTGTTTTTTTTTTTCAAGTCGTTAAAAAAGTTATAATAACAGTTTACTAATAAAAAATGTCAGGTATTTAATTGGAAACATTGGTTTTATGTTTTGGTGAGAGCAGCGGTGGCCCAGTGGTGGCGACCCCCACTTATGAACAGTAAGTCGTGGGTTCGAACCCAGACAGGCGCATTACTTTGTGTAATTTATTTCATCACCACTGCTCTCAAAAACGGTGAAGGATAACATCGTGAGGAAACCGGCATGTCTTAGAACCAAAAATTCGAAGACATGTGACATCTACCAACCCGCACTGGGCCCGCGTGGTGGATTATAGCCCATTCCCTCTCATAGAGAGGAGGCCGTGTGTCCCAGCAGTGGGAACATTATAGGCTGATTATGGTATGCTATGTTTTGGTGTGTAATGAGTTATTTGTGCATTTATTATGGGGTACTTTTAGTGTTTAATCTTTAATTTATAAGTTTAAATCTACCATACTATTTTCAGGCGTCAGAAAACGACAAAGACGCATTGGAAATACAAAAAGCGTTATGGGACTCGTTTTCAGCGAACAGAGCGGCCAATGGATTCGATATAGGTAAATACCAACCTTTGAAAATTGTTCAACCCACTAGTTTCTTAACTAGAGGGTTAAAAAATGTCTAGTAATTGCAATTTTCACCTTTATCGACCTGTCATTAACACTTGCGGTTATGACATTACTTATTCGGACAGCTATAAGTATGATGGCACAGTCCTTTTTAATGTTACTGTTATTATATATCTGAAAGCAGCAACCAAGCAAGATATTTATAGACATTATCTTCCTGCCCTTGTCCTATTCTATTTGGGTCGGCTTTTCTTCTATTCTTCTTCCATTCTCCCCTGTCAAACGTCACGGCATCATTAACTCCTTTCTCTTTCATATCACTCCTTGTATCCATCTTTTTGTTGGCCTTCGTCTCCCTCCCTCCATTAACATTCATGTCCATCACTCTTTTAGTCTCATGTGTTTCATCCTTCCTCATTACATGTCCATACTAAGACAAACGACTTCGTTTCACTTTTTCTGTAACAGGCGCCACTTTCAAAGTTACTCTAATATACTCATTCCTTATTTTATCCATTCTTGTCACTCCACACATCCATCTCAACATTCTCATCTCCGCTACATGCAATCGTTTTTCATCCATCTTCTTCACAGTCCAGCATTCTGATCCATACAGTACGACAGGTCTAATCACGGACTTCTATAAAGCGTGTAAACGGATCCATCACGAAGCCGTCGACCAAGCATTCTGTACATCAAACTAAGTAACTATACGCAAAAATTATTATTTTGCTGGCTTTTTTTTGGGGTGAAAAATCACGTTTTACGGTAGGACTCAATGTAATGCACTCAAAACATTGTGCTGATGGATGGATTGACAAGTACGGGGGTGTTTCTAAATCTTACATTAAAAACATGTAACCAAAATTTATCATTTTTTCTGTGTGTGTGTGTGTGTGTGTGTAGAACAAAAGTGATCGCAATGATGGGGAGAACAAGTGCCTTTCGGCTTCGTTAAGTGTCTTGTTACACCCTTTATTTAAGCACCATCCATTTTGTAACGAAATAGTACCATATAAATCATATAAACTAACCGTGAAAGAGCGGTTAAGGTGTTTAACCTTTTCCACTTCTAGAGCGATATTTTATTTCCTTTTTTACCTACGTCATCGATAATGGTGCCCGAATTTGTAAGACTTGTAATTAAAGCTATATCAGGCAGATCAATGGCTCATGTTATATTACATTTTACATATGTTAAAACCTAAACTACCTCTCTAATTGCATTTTATATATAAAACATGCGCAAACACACACCCCTACACAAACGTACCACCTTAACCACATGCGCAAACACACACCCCTACACAAACGTACACACCTTAACTACATACGCAAACACACACCCCTACACAAACGTACACAGCTTAACCACATCCGCAAACACACACTCCCTACACACACGTGCACACCTTAACCACATGCGCAAACACACCCCTACACAAACGTACACAGTTTAACCACATCCGCAAACACACACTCCCTACACACACGTGCACACCTTAACCACATGCGCAAACACACACCCCCTACACAAACGTACACACCTTAACTACATACGCAAACACACACCCCTACACAAACGTACACAGTTTAACCACATCCGCAAACACACACTCCCTACACACACTTGCACACCTTAACCACATGCGCAAACACACCCCTACACAAACGTACACAGTTTAACCACATCCGCAAACACACACTCCCTACACACACGTGCACACCTTAACCACATGCGCAAACACACACCCCCTACACAAACGTACACACCTTAACTACATACGCAAACACACACCCCTACACAAACGTACACAGTTTAACCACATCCGCAAACACACACTCCCTACACACACGTGCACACCTTAACCACATGCGCAAACACACACCCCCTACACAAACGTACACACCTTAACTACATACGCAAACACACACCCCTACACAAACGTACACAGTTTAACCACATCCGCAAACACACACTCTCTACACACACGTAGACACCTTAACCACACACACACACAAATACTCCACGCACAAAACACACAATTACTTCCATACGAATACACATATATTTTAGTTTTACTTTTGCCTCGACTGTTTGGAGGTGCGCGTCAATGACTGCGACAGTTTTATACTAATGCATTTGTTTTTGTAAACTGAGTTTTTTCTATCCAATAAAATGTATTTATTATTAATTATTTTGTATTATGTTACCAGGTGGTATAGAATACGCCACCAACGGCGCCCTACCCGAGGTGGACGGTGAAGAAGTCGCGCCTGCGTTAGACCTGTGCGCGGATAAAGATGCGTGTGTGTTGGAACTGGACGAGGCTGAAGATGTAAGTTATTTGTAACTAGTTTAGAAAACGCATCCAATTTGATTTTAGTGACATAAGGCATGTGGCGCTCAGATAAGGTAGCACAACAGAGATAAAGCTTAATACAGACGCGTAATGATGGCACTACAATTAAAACTTGCAATACAACACTCAGATAAGATTTATCTGTGGAGGGTTTCTCTGTGGCGCTACGTTCATAGGTTCAACAGGAAAAGTACCCAGAAGGCTGGGCAGCATTGCCACGTTGGATGGCAATGCTGAATCTTTGGCCAAAAATAGGCCCGCTCTCTGGTCGGGCATATGAACTTTTACCATTTGGTCATTCGGTGACCAAATGGTAAAAGTTCATATATTAGAACCCATAACGACGCTTGTTGTACGAGCATCGCCACATGATATAATATGTTTTAGTTTTTAACTGAACAAGCGGTTGCTAATTCACCGATTTATGTACATTCGCTGACTATGCTATTACGCCCGCCACAAGTCACCTACTTTAGGTATTATATATGTTTATGTTTTACCTAATAAACTGTCAATCATTAACGGACACAAAACAGTGATTTTATTTCCTGTACACATCCCGTGTGATTCGTCCACCTACATACTACATCTCAGTGTGCGGAGCTGCTGCCCGTACACTTGTGTCTCTTTCGAAGTCTACGAAATTGTACAATATGAATGACCCTAGTTGACTCTTGAAGTTTTGAAGAATATTGTTTATTTTTTTCATATTTTGTAGGTGGAGACGGCTCGAGCGTTAGCTAAACGTCACGTGAACATGCAAGTGTACACGCACGGACTCAAACCTGTCTTGGGAGCACAGCCGCAAGCGTTCGCGCAGGTTTGTACTACCATTTTTTACTTAATAATATTCATAAATTCACTTATAATGTATGAACCGTTGAATCTCAAAGAACGAAATTTTGTACACGATTTCGTAAAGACACTTTCTCATTGGAAGCATTGGCATGTAATGTAACAGTTAGGTTCGAGCATTGCATTAATGTGTGAAAAGAGCTGAGAATAACAGTGCGCAATTTATAACGAAACAATTACTAATAATTACTTGTTTCTGCACAAAATTGAATCCTTGATTTGTTACACTTTTAGTATAGGCGAATGGTCTCTTGAGGGAAGAAGCTGTGTTATACAGAGTTAATTTTATATGGGGTAGTAATGGCAGCTACCTTAACCGTTCAGGGAACTTCAACAGGGAATCGGTTTAGGAGACTAACCTTAACTTTTTGAGCGATTACGATCTGCATTCACAGATTTTGGAATAGGTATACTATCATTATAATTAACACTAGAAACGGGATATTTACCATGTTAATTATAATGTTAGTGACCATGACAGTTTAAAAACTTATATAGGTATACTATCAGCAAGAAAAACGGCAATTTCCACAAAAACTTTTTTTGATGTACTGGAAAACTAAGAAACCGTAAAATAAAAAAATCGTGGCACTAAGGACTAGGGAAAGAGTTGAAAATTAAGTAGGGGATGGAAGATGGTATACGGCCTATGGGAAATCAGTGAGTGGGTATAGAGTGGTGCTGGTCCCGCAGGTGTGGCGCGGGCGCCTGCAGCTGTCGGGCGGCGCGGGCAGCGCGGCCGTGGAGCGCCACGTGCGGCGCGCGCTGGACGGCGTGGCCTACAAGCTGCGCCGCCTGCAGCCCTGCGCGCTCGTGGCGCCGCGCTTCCAGCTCGAACTGCCCGAGGTAAGCTGACGAGGAAATGCCATTCAGTTATTTATGTAATATTATTAATTCTTGCAGATTAAAGTCGGAGAATTTTTATAATTAAACAGGATAGTTTGCCTCGGTACAACAGTGACTACGTGCAGCTAGAAAATAGTCTATCATGAGCCTTTGATTGCACCAAAACCCCACCTATATCAGATTATATAGGACATAGAGCGTGCTGTTGAATTTTCAGCGCTAAGCCGAACGTCGCAAATTCAAAACGCGTTTTGAAAAAAAAAATTGTAAAACCCCCGACGATGTTCAAACGTCTGAACACATCACATTTCCTTGAAACAAAAGTTATCTATCAAAAAAAAAAAAAAAATTAGCTTATCCGTTTGCAAGCTACGCTGCCACAGACAGACACGCGGAAACACACTTCAAACTTATAACACTTCTCTTTTTTGGTCGGGGGCTAAAAACGATATTTAGCGAAAAATTAATACTTTCGAAAATCACCTGTTTTAAGAAGAAGATGAAAATGATTCTTGCCTACAAATAGACATAGAAGGATGACAAAAACTACACTAAACTATAGGTATGTACCAGAAAGATCCTCCAGCTGTAGTGAACTGCAGCAACATAGTTGTAAAAGCAGATTATTGCTACAAATTAAAAAAAAACATAAATGTTCGCAGGACGAAATCCAACTCATAGTCTCCGGCTCGGCCATCCCTCTCCAAGACCCGAACACTCCCGAAGCCAACGGCGTAGAGAACGGCCATCACTCCAGCAGCCAGCACAGCAGTCAAAGCAGTACCCACGGCAGCCAGGGGAACGGGAACGCCGATGATGATATCTTCGAGCTTGATGAGGAGCAGTTGGTGAAGAGTCCGCCGGAAGTCGTGGAGGAAAAGAGTTTTGTTAATGGACAGGTGGGTTTAGCTGTTAGCATGATATTGATTCGTTATTATTCATAAACAAATACATAACATCACGCCTGTAATCCCCGAGGGGTTAGGCAGAGGTGTACCTAATAGTACAGCCACATTTCGCCAGTTATGTTTAAGTCCCATGTAATAGGGGGAGCCCATTACTATCAACCGGGCACAAATCGAGACTCTATTACTGCTACTGAGAAATTCATCTGCCTAGCCTTTTCTGAATTATATTGGGGTCGGCTTCCAACCTAACCGGATGCAGCTGAATACCAGTATTTTACATGGAGCGACTGCCTATCTGACCTCCACAACCCAGCTAGTGCTAGGTAATACGATGTCCCTTGGTAAGACTGGTTGTCAGACTTTCGGGCCACTGACTACCTGTAACAAAACACTGACTAGCTGTCAAAGATCTACATATGACAGCCGGGACCAACGGCTTAACGTGCTTTCCGAGGCATGAAGGAAACTCGGTATGTAATGGGTTCACCCATCCCACCTAAAGATCGACCCGAGCGGCTATTATTAGCCACGAGATCTCGAGTTTTGAGTTACGAATTTCTATGTCAATGATATGTTAGCATTATTTTGTACAGGTCCCGACAGCGGTGTCACTCACAACTCTGAGCTATATCAGTGGCGGGCGAGTGTCGCGTCGCTTGTGTGCGCTGCGACTGCTGTTCGTTCGAGAGACCACTGCGGTCAGAGAGCTTGGAGGACTTAGCGGGTTCCTGCACACGTTTACTTGCGAGGTATGTGCAACCCCAACTGGGTCTAAAACTTGGGCGACTTCGTGTTCATTCAGGGTTAAAGCTAACGGTTGTTTTAATTTTAATGGTAATTTAATTTAGTTTTTGTTTTTGACTTTAATGTTAATTTATTTAATTTTGGATACTGGATGTTGATTTCATTGTTAATTTTATTTTAGTTTATTTTGATTTATATCGGACTATGTGGATATAGGTAACTGAAATAAATAAATTTTATTTATTTTTTAAAGCAACATAAATATAAATAACTAGAACCAAGTTTTGACGATTGTGCGATTGTGCTGCGTGTCGCGCGTTTGATTCCCGCATGGAACAAATATTTGTATGGCCTAAAGGTAGTTGTTCCGGGTCTGGCTGTTTGTTTATTTCCGTTCAAATGTTTGTAAACGCACCCATTAAGGAGAAATTCCTAGTGTGGGGACACGTTAAACGTTAAAAAACTCAGGAATAAAATATCCACTTTCTTTTCTTAGTGGTTTAGTGGTTAATACCTAACTCGGTGTCAGAGTTTTTATGCCGCCCATGGGCTTCTGACTTGACTTTACATGCCGTCGAGAAATATCTCTCCGGCATGCTGGTTTGGTTTCCTCACGATATTTTCCTTCACCCAAGCAAGTGATAATTATACAATACGCACACGAATACGAAAAATCAGAGGTGCGTGTCTTAAGTTCGAACTTGAGACCTATGACTGCTAATCATTATTTATGTTGTTCATCATCTCGTAATCTTCCTGCCCTTGTCCCATGTTGCTTGGGGTCGGCGCAACACGTTTTTTTCTTCCATTCTCCTCTGTCAACCGTCACGCTATCATTTACTTCTTTATCTTTCATGTCATTCCTCACACAATCCATCCATCGTTTCTTTGGTCTTCCTCTCCCTCTCCATCCATCGACGTTTATATTCATCACTCTTTTAGTTACATGCATATGCATTTTATGTTGTTAACATGTGGTTTCTTCTCATTAACTGTTGTTGTTGTCACCAGGTAATGGCGATAGTGCGCGCGTACACGGCTGCGCTGGGCGGCAACGCGCTCACTTCCTTCTACATCACACAACTCATGCTGCAGGATAACGCGCACAAGAATCAGGTATGTCAGCTATGGCCATAGTTTAGTTCCGAGTCTACTGTGCATAGCCGGTGCTAACGTCCTGTGCATCTTAGTTTATCCACCATACTGGCATATAATATGCCTGCGTACGGTATGGGATATCTATGAAACGATTTTAGAAAAACGTTATTACTCTGTTTATTCTTACTTTTCATTTTTAAATATTCCAATATAAAATGAGTATCTAAAAAATAGTAGCCCACCGGTATCGGAAATAGGGTCAGAGCTACCGACGCTCAGTGCTCCAGAGAGATCCCTCTCTCTGGAGCCTCACCGCTACCTCCTAACAATACGAACCGTGTCTGTAAGTACCGCGCACTGAGTGAAGCCCTTGATCCAGCTGCCCAGCGAGAGCCTCTTCAGGTGTTGGTGGAGGCTATTTGATATTAAGGCATTAGCCGACACGACTATCAGCACAATTACTGCCGTACTCACGTCCCACATGTTAACAACCTCGCGGACCAGACCTATATACTTGAATTGCTTTTCTTTCTCTGCTGTCACGAGGTTTTCGTTAGAAAAACATTATTAAATGAAGAAAATACATAGGCCGTACGATAAAGAGTCATGGGCAATTTGATAAAAAATAGACTGGACATATCATGATTTTAAATCGTAAAATAATAAGATTTGTAACTTCGTACTGGCATGAAATTCTTAGTCACATTCGCTCATGAGATTATGAGCATTATCCTCATAAGAATAAAGTTAATATTCGTCTGAACCGCTAAGTTAGCAAAGTATATTTAAAGTTTTGTTTCTTTGCAGGGTCAATGTCTCCTGTCTGTAGGCGGCGACATAGTTCACATTACATACTAAATATATGCGAAACCAAACATGACATATCTATGACAAACACGTTTAGAACACTATTACTATGTATTTGTTATTAAGTAGGACTATACCTAAGTAGTTGTTTTGCGAATTTAAACCTGATTTGTGTTCCAACAATGTGATTTTGATTATAAGTTTTCTTTTGTGTAACTAATCTTAATGTTAAAGCTTATTATGTTAACTTTGTACAGTCAAAGAATGAAAAGTTAAGCACCTCTAGGTCAATTTTTAATCACACGTAGTGCCAATATTATAAATGGAAACGACCGGTCATATTTTTAAATTGCTTAACCTTTTCTATCTGCAACTGTACATTGGATTGAAGTCTGCCGAATGTACTTCCTAAACGTGTATTTCAAGTTAGTATTAAGCCAGTCTGTATAACAAACTTCTTATTATCTATTAAAAGAATATTCTGTATGGCGGGAATAAATCGACAACTCGAAACAATACTCAATTGACATTTGTGACGTTTTAGCTGTCACTTTGACATAGGTAAGTTTCATTTTGGCGGCAAAAAACTTGGTTTGACAGCTCAAAATTACATTTGAGTTGCGTTAAAATTAAATTAGATTTGGAATTTTAAATTTCGAAACAGGCATGTTTTCTAAGATACAAAAGCTTGTTTATACTTTGGTGTATCGAAGAATAATGTCATGAAATGTTACTCAACCTCCCATGCAAGATATCTTTTAAATCTGTATACTACTATACAGATTTAAAATAAAAACTAGATAATTGTAATTTATGAAATTGTAGTTTGGAGAAAAACGAGAAATGTAAAAATTCAAAATATTTTATGTGTATCGTACAAAATTATTTTTAAATAATTTATTCATTGTATATTGCTATATTTAAGAAACCGATTTTGTAGTCAAAATGTTTATAATTAAATGAAACTTAAATTAAATGTTTTTAACTATGTATATTTTTAAAGTTTTTCTCAATTTTAATATTTACGTAAATAATGTCCTATTTTAAAGTAGCACGGGGCTTGTCAGAAGTTTTTAGTTATTTTTTTAAAATGTGAAATACCCAAAAATATCATAACTGGAATCTAATTCTGAAGTCTTACAAAACGTACTTAACAATTGTATTAACCATCCATATTTCTTGCCATAAACACTTCGTAATTTTAGTATTAAAAGTCCACAAAATGATAATTATTTGTGTACCAAATACTTGCCACAAAAGAACTCTCTATTGATAATACCGCTTGAAATATTCTTTAAAGGTATTTGCGCATTGCGGTAACCCATCCAACCAAACCATCATCTTCTTGCACTTGTCCCATTTTACTTGGGGTCGGCGCAACACGTAAACCAAAATGTATTAAGTAAATATAAGCAGACTATCACAAACTCCCAGAATAAAGTATTTTTTTGAAATCATTCATCTGCCTAGTCTTTTCCCAACTAAGTTGGGTTCGGCTTCCAGTCGAACCGGATGCAGCTGAAGACCAGTATTTTACATGGAGCGATATCATACCTCCACGACCGAGGTATTGAGTAAATTAATACCTCGTGGCAAGACTGGTGGTCTAACCTTCTGGGATAGAAAGAAAGATAAAAGAAAAAGTAGTTTAAGATAGACAACTGACAAAAAAAAAATGAATTAACAATAAAACAAAATTATATAAAAAGTAAACATAAGGAAAAGATAAAACAAATTAAATTGGTCCTGGTGGTGATGGGATCTGATTACCCGCAACTTTACTTTCACTGATCATTTTTCAATTCAACAGTATATTTATTTAAAATACTGCATTTTGGCAACCCGGTATTAACCTTTTGAACGCCCTTGTCACATATACGTGACAAGCAACCGCGTGCCCTGTACGCCACAAATATGTGGCAAAAAAATGCGGTGCACTATAACACGAAATAAACAGTTAAATAGTTTTCGAATCCCGATTCTTTTTGTAAGTATTTGCGCTGAAATTGGCTTGGCGTGGAGGGCACGCGCATGCGTTGCTCTGGCGTTCAAAATGTTAAAATACAGTATTTGAGCAACCCGGTATTAAACCACAAAGCGGTATTTAAATAACATTTCAACAGTATTTAAAAGTATTTCCCTTAACGCAGTGCGCAGTTGCCTTTAGAAGACGCCAAGCGCAATGTATGCAAACTATCGTAAGTTGTTTTTTGTTAATTTCTTTTTAATATCACTCGTCGGTTAGTGGAAATGTATGGTGCTACGTAAAACTTTCTTGTCATTTTAATTGTACCGTATTATATTGGTGACAAAATATATACTCCTTTTTTCTATTATTTTCCTAGGAACGTAGGAACATTGGTGTCGCCTTTAATTCGCACTACAAAACGCAGATAAAATCTGTCTACGTATCCTAAGGATGGTTCAACAATTTCATATTTTGGACGGGCAACATTTTTTATCTATACCATAGTGTTGCCACAAATAAATAAAAATGTAAGTAAAATAGTCGTTTTCTGGTGTATTTTGTCACCAATTCAAAATATTTTCTCTTTTCATAATTGTCTCGATTTTATTCGAATTTCCTATTAATATGGTATGTTCTCATAATAATAATCATGTTATGGTATGCTCTCATAATAATAAGTATGTGTCAAAGTACTTATAGAACCTATTACATTAATTCAAGCTCGCGGTAATGGGCCTCTACCCGACTGCAGTGGAGCCCTAAAGGGAGGGTAATGTTTCTTATATTGTGCACACTTGCTTTCCAATTCACTTCAGACATTGGCAAAATAGTCGAAATTGGCTTTGCTTGCCATATATAAAATAAAATAGATTAAAAAAGCCCACATATGATTAGTTTCTTAAAAGGCCTAATGTTTTTAGATAATAACACATAGTACATTTTGATGCAAGTGTGCAAAGTTGGTCATTGCTCTCAAGGCGCGATTGGCGTTATAGGGCCGAGAGAAATGGCATATTTATGCTCACGCGTATTAGACGACTTTTTCAACTCACTTATAAAGAAACAACACTAAACTTTTTTCTAGTACTTAGATATTTTCCTCTAGATCAATTTAATTACATTGATCTAAAAATATCAAATAAACTATAAATTTTGTTCTATGAGTACTTCTATTTTCACAATATCCATAATATTTTTTTGTAACTAAGTCATATGTATCGACTATCTATTGTAAAATACAGTATCTAGCCGTTATTTGGATTTTTTATGTATTTTGTCTATGTATGTTTACAATGTGTGTCGTAGGGCGAAATATATGACAAATATTTACTTGCTGTCTTTCATTTTGATAATTTTGTCGTACTTCATGTTCCGGTATTTCCCGTTTTGCCCATTTTTACCAACAATAGGCAACAACAGAATAAATACTTTAATATACCCGCAGTGACTGGCTGCAGTGCTGCAGTCTTAATTATTTAAGATATAGCGAATGTTATTTCATTTATTTTCGTATTTATAATGTATTTGACTGTCATGCATGAACAGCTTATCTCCTAGCATTTTTTTTGTTCATTAATGGTAATCTGTGAACAGCGCTGTGGGCTACATTATTATTTAAGTTATTTATGTTATCATGTTGTAATATCCCATAATGTAGCTGTTTGTTGTTCCTATTTGATAAAAAAAAAAAAAATGAATTTGAATAACCAAAAACAATTAACAAAACTTACAATCGACCTAGACATAAAAGTCCAAGTCGAAGAATAGCTCATTGCATGAGCATTTGCTCAGCAGTACAATGTACTTTAAAGTCGATTTAAATGCGCTTTGCGAGCAGCGGTGGCAACCCCGGCTTGCGAGCAGTAAGTTCGAACCCAGGCAAGCGAATTACTTTGAGTAATTTATTTCATCACCACTGATCTCAAAACGGTGAAGGAAAACCACACGAGGAAACCGGCATCTTCTAGAACCAAAAATTCGAGGACATGTGACATCTACCAACCCGCACTGGGCCCGCGTGGTGGATTATAGCCCATTCCCTCTCATAGAGAGGAGGCCGTGTGTCCCAGCATTGGGAACATTATAGGCTGATTATGCTTATGCTTGACTAGAATTATCGCGCCAAAAGTTTATCAATTATTTTCAATGTAATGTCTATAAAATTGATCAGTTTCTCGTAAATTAGTTTGAACTTATTTTATGCGACCATTAACAATTGAGAACAAGTATTAACTTTGTCAAAGTATTCGCATTCATTATATTGTAAGAGTGTAAGGTTGAAATTGGTGTAATTTGTAAGAGACAGAGTAACGGCACTCGCAGATCTATGAAATTGTATCCCTATTTCAAAGTGACACAGTGCCTTTTTTAGTTTCGGGTTAAGGGAGTTCGAGAAAAATATCAAAAAGCTTGTCATAAATACGTACTTTATTTATTTAAAACATCATAATAATTATTTAAATATTCTTACACTTATCAAATGAAATGCCAAAAAAAATGTTGACAACAAGATCGTTTAATTACATCTTAAAAACTATTAATACTTTAGCAATAAGTACATTTCATTATAATAAGTTCTAATTCTAGTCTATTAAATTTGGAGAGAGAGGTTTAGACGTCTGGTGTTGTTGACATCTCGACATTGAATGAGAGTTTTTTTTTTAATTTCGCAGTTCGGATACCTAGCATTGGGTTACGGCCTTACATTATAAAGGAACTTTTTAAATATTTTGGACGAAATAACGTAAAGAACTAAATGTATGTTATATTAGCAAACAATCTAAGCCTGGTCGCTGCGTTTGGGTTGCGGTGGTTGGGCGTGGACGCGGCGTGGCCGCTGCGGTTGTCCGACGCGTCAGCGCCGGCGACCGAAGCGCAGGAAAGAGTGCACGACGTCTTGCCTCTTCATGCCGGTGTCGAGCAGTTGTGGGTAGTCGCGGACCAGGGCTGCGGGAGAGGGAACCATGTAAGTACAAATTTAAAAAAAGTATATTTCAGAAAAAGCTTGCTGGGTACAAGGGTCAAGTTAATTATGGGCAGAAATGACACATGAAAATTATTTGTTACTGACTGCCGAAGTTAAACTGCCTGAATGTTGTACCTACCATTCAGGCTATAACATCTTTCCAACCTTTTAGCATTTTTGACCCTGCTGAACGCCTAGCATCCTGAATATCTATCAGCGTAATCATCAACAGCATTTATAGCCAAGTGCTGGACATAAGTCTCTCCTTTACGCGCCATAATTCCACCACCGTAATGTCTGGTAAAGTGAAATAAGACCGCGACCGCCACTACTTTGGCCAGAAGTGCGCGTAACTGGATCTTCGGCCTCTGTCGGCCAGCTAATCTGCAAAATCTGTCTTTTGGAAACCCTTCATACCTTGATACTCCGGCACCTGCTCTCCAGCAGCCTCAGCATACAGTTCAAGGAAGGTGTTCAGAGCCTGGCAGAATCGCGCGGCCCTGGGGTCGTCGTCCGCAGCGCCGGCGCACAACTGCGCGGGCGCGCACAACGCCATGCTCGCGCATGCCAACACGACGCACACTACCGCGCAGTAGTAACCATTTCTGCTGGGGACAAAGAGAAGGAGACAATTAGTTAACGAGTTAAAGGAAAACCGAGAACAAAGAGTTCTTTTCACATTTTTACCGAGAATACAACACGATATAAATACGAGTCGTATTACCCAGATGCTGCATTGTGGCGATCAGATGAACAGGTTGCTCCATGTAAAATACTAGTTATCAACTGTATCCGACCTTCCGGACTGGAAGCCAATATGGTTGGGACAAGGCTAGGCAGCTGATGTCAACGATGAAGATGAATAATGTCATCGAGTGCATTAAGACAAAAAACCCAAAACTTCAAAGCCATGTGATCATCGACCAAGTCCCACTCAGCCCACTTATTGGATAATGGGCCTTTCCCTCTTAAAGAGAGACTGTCAGTGGTTACTAAATGGCTCATGGTGTTAAAGAAGATTCAGTTATTTCGGCTGGATGCGTAAAATTGACATTAACATGTTTAAGAATGCCCATAGACCCGTGCTGATACTCGATATAAATTGTCTATTGTCTTTGATTCCTTAAATCCTTGCTAGGAAGAGTATTAGAACTTGCACTAAATATAAATCGGTTTCCCAGAATTCCATGTAGTTAATACAACAGCTTAGATATTGCCTACAGCTCTGCTATACCCAAAGATTCTTAAGACTCCGACAGAGATTTTAATTTCAAACGCTCGCGAATCGCAGGTTATACTATTCACGCGTCTTTTCCATTTCCAACAAGGCATTATTTCCAAAGGCCAAAGGCATATTGAATCGCTGGTTGCTGAAGCATGTCTGTTGCACATGACGTCAGGTTAATAAGAATAGTTATTTGAGTACCTTTACTTTTAAATAGTAAGTAGATAAGATGTATTGGCTAAGGAAACTACTAGCATAATGATATTAATATAATAGAGTCTGCCTCGTAACTCGTTAGTCTAGTGGTCGCAAGCACGACTGCTGAGCATAAGGTTCTGGATTCGATTCCCGGGTCGGGCAAACTGTTTTTGGGTTTTTCCATCCGGAATTTCTCAATAACAGCCACGGAGTCTGTATCTATGCCTGGTTGATGGCAATAAGCCCGACCCCTAATACATGAGACTGAAACATAACTGACAAAATATGAATGTACTATTAGGTACACCTCTGCCTATCCCTTCGGAGATAACAGGCGTGGTGTTATGTTATATTGGAGCTCGAACGTAATATTAATATGGCCTACAGATATTTGATTCGTGTCTGGATATTGCATACGTGAGCTTTTCAGCCTGCATGATATCGAAGACATGTCTTTTTGAATAGAACTGAATCTTCAATAGAAAAGTTGTATAGTAGGTGACATCATCCGCCTTGCCTTCTCCAACTATGCTGGGATCGGCTTCTAGTCTTACTGGATGCAGCTATATATCAAGATTTTACGTGGATTGACTGCCCATCTGACCTCCACAGCCCAGTTGGTTGGTTACACGATATCGTTGTTAAGACTGGTTGTCAGATTGTCTTCCTTCTGATTATCCGTAACGGGTCTATTGTAAATGTGTCATACGGCTTCTATTTCACTTTGCTTTGACCTTTAAGATTCTATATTTTATAGGTATCTACAATACAACACTGTTCCAAGTATGTTTTCATTTCAGAAAGCTGGAAGCTTGACCAATGTTATTCTTGGCGTCAAAGTTAAAAGATAAAATATTGTTGCATTTTCTGATAAGTTACAAACCATGTAGCACCTACTACAATAACAAGCTGGAAATATCCAGTGTTCTATATTTTCAGATCCAAATGCAGCTAAGTTTCTGTTGAGTATTTTTTACACTTTAAAAAATGCAATAAAAAATTGTATCTGTCATTATTAGTATCCGTTTGCATGCGAAAATTTTACAAATTGTTGTTTCACCTTATTACGAGTAGATAAGCACATGGCACATAAAAAACACGCCATGAAATTACTGAAACCTACATCAGGGTGGGCATTGCCCATCTTCGGTAGATTTTCAGAAAGCATTGATCCATTACGCTATTTGATTCCGGCCTATTCAAAAAGTGCATAAAGTGTATAAGGCAGTCAGTCTTGCTTTATTTAAGGTCCTAAACCGATTCGTAATGCGAGATTTCAAAATCTACATAATGTACTGCTTCTCATAGAAACCATATAGGCACATCGTTCTTTTCGAAGCTGAAAGCGTTCACTAATTAGAACAGGTTAAGTATCTGTAGAACTGTATTGCCTAAAAGGCTGGTGTTATTGAGTTTTTCCATCAGGAATTTCTCAGTAGCTACCAGGAGTATAGATTGGTGCCCGGCTGATGACAAAAGGCTCGCCCCCTTTTACATGAGGTTTAAAAGCAGCAAGCGAATTACAGGCGTGAAGCTATGCTTGTTTTATAAGGTATCTTTAAACTGCATATTCAACATTCGACATTCTAAAAAGAGTTATCGAAACACATGAGTTTCTGAAACATCACAACTTAGTTCAGTAGGTAACTAGTTTCAAACGTGTTTCGACTGAGGCACCCTTTAGTTCGAGAATCGAGTTAAATCGTTTGCATCGATAAGCAGGGATCGAGTGTTCGACGTGCGAGGTCCATTTTGAAGTGTTATAGGTGAAATAGAGGTGTTAGGGAGAATAGAGCTGAGACACAATATTGATTTAAGTTATCAAGAGTTTGAAGTGTGTTATTTTCTCTTGTTTTTGCAAAAATGGTGAACGTCCATTCAAACTTTCATGCTCTTTCAGCGATGGCGGTTTTGCGCAAATATGACGAATATATTGCCTCAACTTATTCTATCTGTGTTTAAAAAAAACACTTTGTCTTTTTTTAATTTAACCCCTTGAAGTTTGACAAATCCTTGCTTGCTGCTCAGCATCGTAAAATGAGGAAGTCTTGTGTAGACCCGCTTTTAACAAATCCCATAGTTTAGGCAGTAAGTGAGTGAAAGAATGGTTATAAGATTCATAAGATTATTATTAGATTCACGAGATTGATTGACCGTTAAGGTTTTTTTGGGTGTCGGTTTCAAATGAATAATGATTTATGACAGAGTGCCACATATGCATGATGAATATTTACAGTTAAAGGAAAAAGAGTCAGTATTTACTTCGTAACGGTATTAAAATAATAATTAATAATCATCTCACTTGAGTGATTTTTTGTGATACTTTTTTTCGGCGAGTTGAAGCCAGTGAATATTTTTCAAACTGATCATCTTTCGACGGCTTACTTTGTCTACTAGCTCAGTGGTAAAACCAGACAGCTTTCGCTGATAGTACGCAAGGTCAAATCTCGTTAATATAATTATTTATCATTACATAGCAATTTCTTTTAACATACTTTCGCATTTATAATATTAGTAAGGAAGTAAGAATTCCCACTGCACAATCAACTATGTAACTAAATAATAAACTTGTCCCTCAAAGGTAACAAACTACAGCAACATTAAAATAAAATATCTCCGCTAAATGAAATTCAAACCTCTTTGGAAACACAACTGACATTTCGCGCCAACTATAACAATATCGAGTTTCAAAAAACGTTCTCCCATTTGATTCTGCAAAGGACAAAATGGCGTCGCGTCCTTTTTGGTTGTTATGTTAACGAAGATTGTAGGATCTTCTTGTCCTTCAAAGGCACGGTGTAAGTTGACCGGACTAAGGTAATAGGGATAAAGGGGGGGTTGGGAATGTGATTAGGAAGCTTTTTATGTGTGTTTTCGGGGTGGTTCGGATGTGGGAGGCAGTTGTTTGATGTGTGTCGGTAGAAAAAAATTATGGGTGAGCTTATTAGTAGATATAAAGAATGACAATGTCCCTTTTTATTAATAGTCATGGGATTGCGTCGGGCTTCATTGTCTCGGCGCTTTTCTGGTGGTCGCCACTGTTGATTCTGGCTTTCAGAAGTTACAGTGGTTTCCGAATAGTGTGGCGGGCTTGTCCAAATAAAAAAAAAATGTCACGGTATTTCATTACTTAAAAATTACAATATTTTGAAGTAATGAAATAGGTACTTACTTAAATCAAGATAGTAAAAGATATTTAATTTATTTAAAAGAAAAGAAAATAGTACCTACCTAAGTTATGTAGTAATTGTTGACGCCATAGAAATATAATATAAAAATCATTGGCACAGAGGTTTAGGATTTTCTTGGCCGGCACTTCGATCCCCGCCCGTTAATTACCTAGTTATTTGTTAACGCATACCTAATTAGTGTTCACCGAGTGTCCACCGAGCTTGTTGCTCCGTGGAAATCTAGTGTAGGGAAATGTTATGTAGAATAAAAAAAACATACTTAGGTCGTAAACTGAAATTTCAATGCGGATAACTCTCCAACTATCCCCCGCTTTGGCTAGCAAGTTTTAAGGAATGTGACTAACGTGACATCGTCTTCATCTAAGTCATGTATAAATAAATCCTATTTCCACTTATGAGCTTGCACTATAATGTGCATAATAGTGAACCTCATTACCAAAACAATTTGGTATGATGCCAAGCTAAATTGTCTACTGGCTTAGCCCGCGGCGCCGACCGGGCTTGTTAATTTTGGTTTGATGGAACAATGCCTTCTAGTACATCGACCAATATTGATACATTGGAATGCAACACTTATAAAATTTTGTTTTTCAAAGTGTTATTGAAATAAATGAAAACCTCACATGAGGGGTCATTGTAGTCATACATAATTATGAACTACTTTTACTGTGGGGTCGGAATCGTGAAAAAAGAATCAGCTGCTGTATTTATGTTCGCATAGATAACCGACAAAATAACCGCACATTATCCTTTGGTCCTGGCTGTCATTTGTGCTCCTTTGACAGTTGTTACAGGTAGTCAGTGGCCCTAAAGTCTGACAACCAATCGTACCAAATGGTTTCGTATCACCCAGTACTAACTGGGTTGTGGAGGTCAGATAGGCAGTTGCTCCATGTAAAATATGGGAATTCAGGTGCATTCGGTTAGACTGGAAGCCGACCCCAACATAGTTGTGTAAAGGCTAGGCAGATGATGATGATACATAACCCGACAAAATGAATATCAATTAGACCTTGTAGATTCATATTGCTGTTCATCTTTTAAAAATAAATGACGAACCTCTTTTGCTTGAATTTGGAGTTAGGAACAAAATGAGCAGATTTCTAATATTTTTTAAATGTATTTAAATTAAAAAAAAAAAATGGCATCTTTGAACCGTTTGCAAAGGAGACCGCACGGCGGTGGTAGTAAATAACTCTTTGAGCTTGAGCTGTTGTAGCATAGTAGATAGGTATGAAGTTTCAATAGAATAAAAGGGCAGCTTTTACTGGTTTTGTTGCTACTGACGTGTGACTTATAGTACCTACAATTTACCTCGTCGGAAAGCTAACTTATTGCAACAAACAAATAAACACTCTTATTTAAGTACCTACAACATTTAATACTGAAAACACTTGGACATTGCATGTTCTCTTAATAAACGCATTCATTTTGTATGCAGTTTATTAGACACATAGACGACGAAAATGATACTCATTTATGATTTTATGAGTCTGGGGAATATGCTTGTAATATTGTATACCACACAGTACATTAGCAGATATCAATTTACGTATTCGTGAATTAGTTGATAATTACACATACACAAACGCTACATAATGTATCGAATATCTACCTGACTGACAGATTATTTGACTGACATTATGTAACCAATGGTTTAATTATTCAATAGATAAAGCTGATGTTAGTTCCCCAGTTTCTCAATTAAATATCTTTATTTAAAAGTAGTTTTAATAGTTTAATTTTGGCCGAACAAACGCAATAGCGAATATTTTTACTTAAAAACACGAGAAAACAAAAAAAAATCTATCAAGAATTGTAATATATTTGGCATTTGGACAAAAAAATAGTTGGGATTTGTAACGGGTCACCCCCATGCCCTCCGTATTGGAATGTTTTGCCTCTCGTTTGACATAATAAAACATTTATTGGTTTTATTTTATCCACAAAGGTTTTTCGCTTTTCATTGTATACGGAGATGATGCTCCTTAGTCCTTTGATATTTGATATAAGCAGGTGGTTCTTGAGTATTGCTATGGTGTTTTCGCGAAGTCGTCCCTAATGTTAAGTACTTTTGTTATATGAAATTAGTGCCTTAGCTGATATATACAGGATACGATGAAAATTGTTAGAAATCTGCCTAGTGAGTGAATCTTTTTAATATTAAACAACAATTACGTAGAAAACCATCAATTAATTTGCTACACACTAACACTATAAACAAAGTAGAAACGTATCGGATATACAAAAAAAAACAAAATGTCTGGGTTTTAATCACAAATGTTTAATTATGTCTACCTAGTACTGTGTTAATTAAATAAAATTTATAAAAAAAATAGTAAATTTTGTTTTAATTCAGACAAAATACCCATAGACAACAAAAATAATAAATTGGGATGAAACAAAAAATATATTAAAAAAATATTTATTTATTTTTTATTAAATATTTGTATATGATGCATTTAAAGAGTCCCAACGAGCGAGATAACAAACTGCCACCAAGAGCTAGGCCAGCCTAACCCCCTACAATCTGCTGACTGGCTGAACTACTTACCAGAACATGCATTTTATTTTGCGCCACCACTAAGTAGTTTAAAAACTACTTACTAAGCAGATTTACGGAACAAACAAACTTCAGCAACATTTCAGATCCTAAGTCCAACACTTCGAGTTAAGCGATAAAGCCTTACTAAGACAAAAATAGCTTGTTTTATGACAAAGTTTGATATACTCTGTCGACAAGGATTACCGGGCTTGCGTTCTGTTTGTTCGCGGCTTTGGTAAAACAGACTGTTATCCAATAAAAAAGAGATTTTTATGATACAAAGCGTCGTACGGAACTTTGTAAAGCTGTTGTCGGTTAATTAATATTATGTAGAATGTTTAAGTTTGTGCCATTATGTACCATGCTAAGAAGGGCTGGTATTCGTTCCCAGGTCGGGTATTGAGTTCTTCTATTAGGAATTTTTAGTAGCAGCACGTGGTTTTGTTAATAGGCTCGCACCTATTACATGGGATTTAAAAATAACTGGCGAAATGTGGGTGTCTGATACTCTGATCGGATTAGGTACAATTAATATTTCACTGATAGAAAGCTTAAGCACTGTTGCCTAAGTGCCATAAGATGTCTTATGGTATAGTTGACTTGCAAGCGGACGGAGTCGCGGCCAGAACGTAGTTTTACATATTTTATCTTAAATCTTCAGTCAATGTTGGAAAAAAACATTCCAATTTTCGATCATACATTACAAAAGAACCACACACTTGGTTAAACCCAAATCACGTCAACGTTTTAAATGAAACATGCCGTAAGAAAGCACCGCAGACAGTCACGACTAGGGTTACCATTGCGTTTGAAAAGTCCTAACAAAACGCCTCGGACATATTACTTTAGAATCTTTCTTTTTGTGCTCTTCCAACTTTTTTATTTTCCGAATAGCCCAAAGAAATCCTCTGCATGGACTGTGTGAAAGATGATATGGCTAGAAAGTGGGTACTACTTACGAGATGACGACTAATATAAAAGTATGAAAGAAAAAGAAATGCTGTGCCGACCTCAAATAAAATGGGATAAGGGCTGGAGAATTATGATGAATACATATCATAATTTGAGAAGTACAGACAAATGGCAAAGCTGGACGCAGCTGGGCTGGGTGGCTGAAATGCTGGACATGTCCGGACAAATCCTTACGGATGGCAACCCTAGTCACGACTGGCTCAAACAAGTTCTTTTTAACATACCGATCAACCTGTTGCAAAGAAAGGACCTTTAATTTGAGGAACATTACCTACGCTCTGAATTAGTGTTTTAATTATGTGCTACAAGTCTGTTTTTCTTGGGAATTGGTTTTATTTTCTGATGTTTTTTCTTGTTTTCGCTTCTGCAGGAGTTTGTAAGCTGTTTGTTTTGGTCTGAATGGAGTAAATACTAGTAAATATAGCCTCTATCTATCTACCTACACTCGATTTGTTATTTTTAATCTAATAAACAGCATAAGGGATATCGCGAAACTTTTTTTTAATATTCTGCTGTTCTGTTTATTTAGATCGTGTAGATTTCTTGTGTTGCGTATTTTCTCGAGATAGCACTAACCGTTAACCATTACTAGTCTGCTGTAATGTTCAATGTCCTATTTATAACTCTGCTTAACCCCTCCACGGCTGATAGCTTGAGGGCAAATTCCTGGAGAACCCCGCGATCGCTGGAGACTTGCCAGCCTGTGCAGACAGTCATGTTCTGTCTAACCGTACCAGTGATCAAAGACTCTGATTGCTTTTGAATAAATATCTTTGTTCAGAAATAGATCTGTGTCTTTGGTATTAATAGATGTCTCATCGGGGTTTTAGTAAGACCCTGTTGAGTACAATGGACGATAATTGGAGTTGTACTATCGAGTCACAGGTCGGAAGTTTGTATAAGTTTATTAATAGATATCACTTCCTCATTGGTCTAGTGGTCGCCAGCGTGGCTGCTAAGCATGAGGTCTTGGGTTCGATTCTCGAGGTCGGGCAAAGTGTTATTGGGTTTTTCCATCTGGAATTTCTCAGTAGCAGCCACGGAGTCTGAATTTGTGCCGGTTGATGGCAATAGACTCATCAACTATTACATGGGACTTAATAACTGGCGAAATGTGGGTGTACTATTAGGTGCCTTTCTGTCTAACCTTTCTAGCATTACAGGCGTGATGTTATGATAAGTACTACGACAAGGTCTAATTGTGTCCCATCATCTTCCTGCCCTTGTCCCAATCTGGTTGGGTCGGCGCAACACGTATTCTTCTTCGACTGACATGTATGTGACAGTTCCATTGTATGTGACGGTTTAATAGTTTCAACTTAGCTGAAGTAACTTTACTCTAACTGTTGACTAAAGAGGTAAAGAACTTTTAAGGTCGGCTATGCTAATTCAGTAACTAACGGTGGTCACATAACAATTTAGAAATTCTAAAGGTTTAGCTTTGAGAAAGTTCTTAGGTTCCAAAATGTCTTTGATACGATCTGAGACTACTATGAGTTAATTCGTTGACTTTAATGTTAGGTCATACTTAGAATGTTAACTAAAGATTATTATGTAAATATAATTATGAAATTGTAGCTTAAAAATTTATTTTCGTGTGTGTATAAACTAACAGAGACGCTGGTAGTGGCAGGTTTAGAAGAAAAGGTCATACCGCGCCGACCTTAAATAAATTTATTGACGATGATATGATTCTCGAAGAGTCAGCTTTGATAGACAGTATCGCTACCTTGCCTAATGACCAATAGTACTGTAAGAGCTATTGGCCCGTCAGCTGTTAGTAAATAAACTTATATTAATAGCGCCGTTACGAGAGAAGAAGAAATAACTGTTACTATTGAATAACGGTGTAGTGAACTTGATAACACGCAATAAGCAAAGAAAGAAAGTATTCACAGCTTTGAAAGAGTCACAACTTTACAAGGAAAAACCCACTCAAGTAAAGTCCCTTTCGATGACAGACTTAAGCTGTGGTGAAACTCAGGCAAATAACGCGTGAGACGCGACAGCACGTCATTTCACTGATTAATAAGTCCCGCGACTTATCGCACCAGCTTGAACACCTCAATAGCAGTTGACACAATCGGTGGGAGCGAATTTGGTCCTACATCTCGCGCGATATTCGCCGCAATGTGGCCAAAGCTTTATTAAATATCGAAGCTTCTTACTTCCATTTTAAATTCCACAGATGACGGGTTTAACGGGAGCGAATTCTTTCTTAAGTTTAGGTAAGGTCATTAAAACCTGCAAGGTTACCCTATTGTTCATCTGTATTTCAAGATGGTTATTCCCATGAGTCAAAACATATTATGTAGGTTGTCTGAAGTGTGAACACTTGATCAAACATCAACATAGTTAGTCATAAATTTTAACTGATAGGTATTAGAGAAATTTAATGATGTAGGTATCTCATTTCTTTTCAGTAAACACATCAAAATCCTAATCAAATCAAAATGTTTTATTTCACATACGCCTTCTTGGGCACTTCTAAAAATAAGTACACGGATCAGGTTGGTAGCGTTTCCTATAGAGAAGAACTGGCAAGAACCTCTGTACGGTCTCATCGCCGTACATTTTTCTGCTTACTCTGTAGCCTACTTTAGGCCAACGATGCGCGTCGCCATAATCGCCGATGCATAATCGCCTTCTACTTGAGTACTGTAACTTACTCTTAACTTAAATAAACTTAACTACTTAGTGCATCTCAGTGGAACATGTTTCTCTATTAAACTCTCTATTTAACTAAACTTCACCTTCACGACAAATCGGTGTACGGAGTCAATCAAATCAAATCAAATCAAAATATTTTTATTTCACATAGGCCTTATGAAACGTCAACAAAAAGGTGCACGGTTCGGGTCGGTCTTCCTAAGGAGAAGAACCGGCAAGAAACTCCATGGTTACTCTTTTAAAATTAATTACTACAGCCCGTACAACCTCCATGGTTACTCTTTTAAAACTATTTGGTTTTACAATGTGTTCAGAAGAACTAAGCGATCTTCTAGCTTCTTTAATTTATTCTATTAATAGAAAATGTACTTTTGCTTGAAAATTATTAAACAGGCCAATTATTGTTACAAACCAACTGATAACATGGCACACATCAAACGATACCCAGAAAATAATGATCTATTGTTTATTCTCGTGTCTCGTATAGGTAGGTGCTATCAAGTAAACAAGCTTAATAATATCTCAATATTTAGGTAGGTAAGGTAGGTATTACTATCCATAATACCACTATTGTAAGATAATTCATATACTTTTCCTTATTTATTATTATTTTTATCGAATTCAAAGAGAAAAGGATAATTTTAAAATCACAAACTCTATCGTTATCTTCGTGACCTAATACGCGTTTTATTTTAGACTAGGATTTACCCGCGGCTGCAAATGGTATAGGTATTCTACAGGCAATCATTCATTTATTTATTGATAATAGCATATGATACAGTTCAGTCTATAAGCTATAGGTATCCTTTATCAAAACTGAACACAACGCCTTATAATCAGGAAGGGTTAAGCAGAAAGCAACCTATAGTAGGTTGTTTTCTGCTTAGCCCTTCTTACTTACGCCAACCTTTCGCCAGTTTTTTTAAGTGCCATAGAATATGGAATAGCCTATTTCCATCAATCGGGCACAGATTCAAACTCACAGACTGAAGCATTCCTGATGGAAAAAAAAACTCTATCTAAAGCCTCACCCGGCCTGGGAATCGAATACATACTCAGCAGTAGCGAGGCAATGTGATGGCACGGTTGGCACAGTAGCTGACCGATTGGCTACTGCGCTGCATGTCGCAGGTTCGATCCCCGCACGGAACAAATATTTGTATGGCCTACAGGTAGTTCTTCCGGGTCCTGCTGTCTGTGTATGTGAGTTTAAATGTTTGTAAACACACCCACGATACAGGAAAATCCTAGTGTGGGGGCAACTTAAAAAAAAGAATATCTCCACGTTCATTTAGGGCATTATGATAGGAAGTAGATGGCTTAAATGCGTATGTCATGTATAAATCAATGTCTATTACCATTTAAACGCCACTTATCTCTCACTTAAGCCCTCCTTAGCCCATTTAACTATTCCCTCTAACATAAACATATGGCGGTCTGGACGCATATATCAGCACTAATTGACGATGCATTCCAATTAATTAACTATGTGGTAATGTTTATTATATCTTGTTAAATCTTTTATGGCTTAGATCACTGCGTGATCTACGTAAATTAACTAGCAAGAGTGTAGTATTTCTCGAACTGTGGATGGTTGATTTTACTGTTACATTTAGTTTGGTATTTTTGAGATTTAAGACCATTTACGTTGCAACTTGAACCCGCATCTACGGGTATTAGCATTGCTCCGAACACTGAACTGCCATATACTATGGTGGCCTAATGAAATAAAGTACCACATGGCTTGAACTGGGATTCGAACCTAGGATCTAGGTCCCTAGACCAACTAGCAATCAACTATTTGAATATTAACATACTACAGGCCTGTCTCTATACATAATATTCTCTAATTAATGAAGTGAAATTAACAAACAAAATATTAAATAATGCTCATGAAGAATACATATCTCTTATAAACAGACAAAATTAGAACGCTGTAGTTCAAATAGTAAATAGCTAGATATTTTGTTACCATATTTGGTGATATGGGTTCTGATTATGATTTAGGTAGACATTATTGATATCGATTAACAGTCATTGTCTAGTATTTGGGATATAATGACAGATATGTGTGTACGACTGAAGTTCATATATTTACTATTAAATAGACCGAATCGCATGAAACTAAAATAGTGATGAATATAAATGTCAATGGATGGAGAGGGAGAGGAAGACTAAGGAAACAATGGATGGATTGTGTGAGGAATGATATGAAAGAAAAAGGAGTAAATGATAGCGTGACTGTTGACAGAGGAGAATGGAAGAAGAAAACGTGTTGCGCCGGCCGCAAGTAGCATGGGACAAGGGCAGGCAGATGATGATAGACCCTATCTTATTGAAATCTCAAGGTCGGCTTTTACCTTAGGAAGTAAGAGGTTATCCTGAGGTTATCTCAGAACTATACTTAAATAGGTACTATCACGAGGTGAAATGTATGACACCGAAATGACATAAATAAACAAACGATCTATTTATATTTTAATTTCATAATAAATCGTTATTATTTTATTACAAAAGACATTCGTTTTATTCCAGTTTGCATTTTAAGTTGTGTTTATAAGTACCTATGATAAACGCAACATGTACCAGCTAACAAAGCATAGAAACAACGATTTTCATTTACAATTTCACACTGTTACCGAATTTAGATCATGGCTATATTATTATACATTTACGTAGGCCACTATCGAATGTGTAACCACAAGAATTCAGAAACGCGTCGAACAGCCAAATATCGAGACATCGGGAATTATTGAAATTACTTAGAAATCGGGAGACAATAAAATATTGGTAAAAGTAGGGAAATGCGGAAAATGTCGCGATCCGCGGAATTACTGACCCGTTTCTTGTTATGTTGCGGTTTTATTGCATTGTTGTGCCTTCTTTTTTCATGAAAGAATGATCAAGGAAGCTTGCGAAATGGGAAAACAGTTTTTCTAGCACTTTCATTGATATGATAAGTCATCTTTCAATCACCACTGCTCTCAAAAACATTTCTTAGAACCGAAAATTCGAATTCCCACACTGGGCCCGCTTGGTGGATGTCTCACTCCCTCTCATAGAGAGGAGCCCTGTGTGCCAGCAGTGGGAACGTTATATGCAGATTATGCATCTTTAATGTATAAGTTAAGACGCGAAAGTACAATGAGGAAAAGTAATTATAAGACAAATCAAATCAATTATAGGTACTCACAAATTCTTCATTAATAATCCTTTAAATAAAAATATAGTCATACACAAAACACCAAATAATACTTTCACATTTTTCACCAAACTTCACAAAAGTATTTTCACACAAAACTTTACGTACTCGGTTGTACCAATTTGAGATTTAAAATAAAAATAGTGATGTGCGTAAAACTGCGTACTATATTTAAACTTATCGACAGTTGAACGACATGTCATTAAAGTTGCGTGATGTTGCGTGCGCGCTTGACCGTTGGGAACTGGAGGCTGCGCAGGACTACGTATTATTTTATCTTGGAATAACTGACGCACCGTATAGGGATTCACTTTGTGGTCGATAGAAATTCCGAAAGAGTTTTTCGGTGGATCGGATGTGAAATGATGAATTGTGAGTCTGTCTCTTTTATTTGCTTGAGGAGGAAAAGAGATGTAAGCTGAAGGTACCGTTTGTTTTTTTTATATCCGTTTTCAAATTAATCGGCAAGAATGTGTTGAGTTGTTGACGTCATAGGCTTATGGTGTATCGACTTTGGACTGTGACGAAGATTTCAAAGTTTTTTCTTTTGGTTTGGATCTGCTTACACTTTTACCAAGGGTTAGGACACCATAGTAGTCAAAGACGAATAGTAATTGAACAATAGTATTGTTATAATCACCGCCATGTGGTTCCGGATGTCCTATAACCAAAAAACTCAAAGAAATCTGGAAACAGGGACGTCATTGAAAATTACAGCTCACAGATAGTGAGCTTTAATTCTTAGAGAAAAGGTTTGTGTCCCAGTAGCAGGAACATTGTAGACTAAGACAGATACTTTCTTATATTTCTTATATCTCATAAAAACTCGAACATTAACATTGTTTATTAATAAAATTAATCAAGTTCATTATCTCGTCCTTGTGTGACGGAAATAACTGCATCAGTTGCGTAAGAAACGTTAGTGACTTGAAAACCTTGACCTGACTCGGTCCTGACTCAGGTTGAATTCACGATCAATGACTTTGGTCTCAACGTCATATAACTGTTGCGAAAATGGGTTTTTGACAAGATGCGGATTAGTAAGTAGTGAATGAAAGGATTTTTTTTTGTTGCATTCTCATGTGAAGATGAATTTGTTGTTGGTATGTACCTACCTATTGAAATTTGAATGGATGTTACCATATTTGGTCATAGGTGGTATGATTTGTCATGAATTATATTTATGGATAAATCAGAGTAGATATTTATTTGGGGAAATAGAAAAGAGAGAGCAAAAACTTTCACTAGTAATATTCTCATTTTGAAACTCTATAAAAAAAATGAACATAATAAAAAGCTTTAAATAACTTGTATTATCATCTTTAACCTCGACAGTTCATCTTATAAGTGATACTCGTAGTTCAAATTAAAACAATATACCTCAATGTTTCCTCTTAATAATTAACAGTATACTTGTCAACACAAATGAAAGCATTTTGTATTAATATCATAATTAGCATTCCATAAAGACTTGTAAGGAGTATTGTTGTCTTCGAAAACGGTATCATTATGAACGTGAATAATGGCATAATTTTATGACATACATGTTATCGTGCTAGTACAATAAAGAGACAAGTACTTTGTAAGGAGCATTTCATTTCAATATGTTCGAAATTTACGCCTCTGAGATAATTTTCCTGTTATAATAATGTTTAAAACTAAGTAGAAGAGAAGAATAAGGATATTTAGGTATACATTATGAGCTTTCTATATTTTTTGTTTATGAAGCCAGGCTCTTTGTCGTCATCACAACCTTCCTGCCTTTGGCCCGTGTACCTAGGGGTCAGTGCACCTCGTTTTAAGTCTATAAGTTTTAATTCACGCCTTTTTCCTTCATATCATTCATTCATTTTTTTCATGTTATTTATTTCAGTAACAATTTTTACATTGTGTCGAAATTTTACGGTAGATTATAAAACACTCACAAAGCCATCCATATTTTATCAACATTTATGTTTGTAATCCACTGGCTATATGTGTAAGTTAAAAGGTACACAAGAACCATACTGGCTAGACCGGCAGTAACTGAAAGTCTTGGATCTAGTTCCAAAGCCTTTGACATTTAACTCTCAGGTAAGAACAACTGCATTATTGCATGGCTCTTGCCAAACTGAGTTAAAGCCCGATATGTATGTACTTGAAATTTGAATCCGTTTAATAGAAACTGGCATATATTTTTATTACAACAAAGTTTACACCTATATATTTTTATTACAACAAAGTTTCTTAAAACACATCTAGTTTTAAATCACAAGTTCAAAAGGAGTAATGGTAAAAACATACAAAATGTGTAAACCTCAATTTGTATGTTTTTAAAAAGAATCACAAGACTGCCAAATAAGTGATTAGTGATCGTATGATTTCATGATTGCTCATCCCTTTCGGAGAAACCAGCTTTGAAGTATAATTTGTACTCGGGGTTCCCAACACTAATAGGTACCAGTTTTATCGATATTCGCATGCAATTTCGGAAATATGCGCATCACTATTGCTTGCGTACGTGCGAATTTGCACGCAAATAATTGTTCTATTAACGCACAACACTAGGCCCGTGCTATCTATTATGCACTCAAAATTTTGACAAGATAACGTCACGCAAATTTAGACTTTAGTCCCTTGTTTTACGACTATTGTGGAATGCAATTGTTGCAGTATTTATCTTGGCAACGCATGCGGTGTTAAACGGTTCTATTTCCGTACCTCATATGAATTTCAACTGTATTTTGTTTAGGCTAAAATTGAAATTTAATTTAGTGCAGTGTCACTTTGATTCATTGAAAAATAAAAGAAAGATTTCCTGACGTTTGAATTGAAATACTTATGCAGAATAAGTTAAGGTCCATTTTGCATGAACATGGTAAAATTTCCTATGAAATTGTGATTTTCTGTGAATCATTAACCGATGTTGTACTAAATTATTTGATAACTGCAGCACGTGTCAGCTTTAAAACGATAATATTTTGATATGCGTCCGTCTGTGTGACTATTTCTCAGAAAACATTCTCATCTAACTATCCCAGGGACAAGACAACAAACAGTGACAGACGTGTGGCTATATTGATTTTCGTGTAAACATATAAACAATAATTTAATTGGAAATAGCCTAGATCGTCCAAAGACGTCAATCTGGAATACTATAGATGCTATGGGGTTATGAATCCGCTTTCAAGCAACTAATGACGTAAACGTGCTAACAAAAACATTATGCCTGAAGTGTTGGAGTGTTACTTATACCCACATGTCACCAGTTATGTTTAAGTCCCATGTTATGGAACGCGAGCCTATTGCTATCTTATTGCACAGATGCATATTCTGAGGTGCTATAGAGAAATTATATTGTTAATTGATGGGATAAACCCAATGCCACTCAGCCCGACCTAGGATTTGAACCCAGATGAATGGTCAGTAGCGCTTGCAATTATTAAACCAACGATACAGTCATTTTGACTGCCCTGGCGGAAACTCACACCAATTACAAATCTTTACGCCTATAATCCCCGAAGGGTTAGGTAGAGGTGTACCTAATAGTACACCCACATGTCGCCAGTTTTGTTTTTAAATCCCATGTAACAGAGGGCTAGCCTATTGCTATCAACCGGGCACAGATCCAGCCTCCGTGGCTGCTACTGAGAAATTCCTGATGGAAAAACCATATAACGCTGCCCGACCAGGGAATCGAACCCGGAACCTCATGCTCAGCAGTCGCGCTTGTGACCACTACACCAACGAGGCAGTCACACCTATTAGTAGCTAGGAAAAACACACAGTACAAGTCACCTTAACAAACGTTTTAACATGTTTGCAGATGCTTAAAAAAAGCTTGTGTTGCCCTTAGCTTGACTAAGCTCTATTGCTAAGAATTTACTGTTATGTGAGTCTGGTACTGGGGTATCCCACCTCTTATGTTGGAAGAGGAAATAACGCCATGGGTAAAGCCAGAATCAGAAATGAAAAGAGAAAAATTCTTCAGAGATTACTAATGTAGGTAACGTCACCACTCAGGTTCTTCATAGTGGCTGTGTAAAAAGATAACTTTTAAATCATTTTAAAGCATTCCTGTGACTGTTTCTGTTAAAAAGTCTTATACTTCTGTTTGGAATTCAATAAACATCTAATTAACATTTAACAGAATCTAACATATTACTAATAAATAACTATCATACAGTATACTTTAAATGCAGATTTCTAACAAAAAGAAAACCTAATTCTGGTTTGAGCTCGCCATTGTACATAAGCTGTATTACTGCAATTTGTATGTATATTTGTTATTTTGTGTGGCAATAAAGAATAAGAATAAGAAAAAAGTACCTACATTAAAAAAAAACATATTTTTCACATACACTACATAATTAACTGACCACACACAAAACCTGCAGGTACACAACAATAAAACAAAAGAAATATCTGTAAATTACGGACAAATACAAATCAAGTAAATAAAGTTGCAGAAAAATTAAGAGTTCATTAACTCCGGTGCAACGTAACCCTTTAATGCTGTGGTTCTTAAAGAGCGCTAATTGATAAATTACGCTACAATTACTTTGCGACCAAAGACTGCTATTATGTTTGTTTTGTTAAGCTGGGATTAAAGGTCAAGCTGGATTGTGTATGAAGTATTTTCTGCATGAACGAATGTACCTTTAAAATGTAAAGAAATCTGACTGGATAATATAATATTAGTATGGATAACATAAATACTAAAGTAACCAAGATTTTGTAACAATATTTTGATTTAAAAGAGTGTCCATGGAGTTTCTTGCCCATTCTTCTCTCTAGTACGCTTGGGAATGTGCAACTACAGTACTTTCTCAAGTTATAGCTTAGCTTCGCTTTTTTTTGACTTTCAAAAGTGCCTGTAATGGTCTAATTGAAATAAATTCTTTGAGTTTGAGTTTGAGACTCTGTCAGTCTGTCTGATAACTTTGAAAGCCTTAAAAGCTGAATGTTTTGATTAATTTTTGCACATAAGCAGACCATAACCTAAGTTTGGATATATATCTTGGTAACAGTACGTTCTTAATTATAAAAAAAGTCAATTAATTAATTAATTATAACTAACACTAGTTTGTAATCTCGCAATTCTACTAACAAATATGAATGTAATGAACCAATGAATATGAAATAAATGATTATTTATTTTTATTTATAAAAATATCTCTGTAGAATAATTTCGGATATCCACGCGGGCGAAGCTGTGGTCAAAAGTCAGCTAACCATCATAATCTGTTTTCGATTAGATGAAGTCTTTAACCACACAAAGGTTATTTTTTTAAAAAAGGTCCAAAATTTCCCCATTTAAATGTAGGCAATTCGAAGGCAGGAAAGTCTTAAGAGAACTTTGATTCTATTGCACTAAAACAGAAGATATTGGGCTATTTATGATGAATATGTTGCCACGATAGTTCTATCCTTAAACTATCTTGATAGAAAATGCATAAGTTCTTCAAAGTCAGACTCACAGATATTTAAAAAATAAACCCTTATCCTTTTGCCCCTATTATATTAACAAGATCATTTCTCCTCTCGCTAACTGCAGTTGTAAGATAACCTTTTAATGCCGCTGCTCACATAGAACATTCCTAATTGATACATGACACGGGAATTACTGTACGCGACCGAGGACTGTCATTACGGACTATTCCAGTACCTAATAGGCGTCAGACGGAATAATGTGTATTGGAAACGTACTGCAATGAAAGAAAAACATGTGAAAAGGTTATTTTTGTGAATAACCAATATTTAATTATCACCATAATTAGCAAACGTATTATTATCGTTTTTTATACACTGTTAAGACGAAATAATATACTGTTAAAATGAAAAGGAATATTCATATAACTGGAAAATCTACAGAAACTCGAAAATGAAAGTCATTTATTCAAATTAGAGGATTAATCAGTTCTTGTTGAACGTTAAAAATAACATACCCTTACAATAACTTACAGCTGTGAACAAGAAAGTGGAGTAACCTCTCTCTCAGGTTTGCCGTTTAGGTGCTATGCCATGATTATTTTTGAAGCAAATGGCCCACTAAAACGACAGTCATGGTTTCTTAATTAAAACATATTGTGAAATACGAATCACACATGTTCCGCAAATAGGCACTTAGGCTTAGAATAACATGAAATAAAATATTGATTTTAGACAAAGTAAAGTCCCCATCTTTGGAAGTGTTTGCATTGAAAACAGATTATCTTCGTAAATGGTTTATGTGATCTCCAATTACTCTGTTTGAACTAAATACGTATCCTGCCTGCATAAATATTGATATTATTGACGCGTGCAATATAAATAAACAACTATTTTATGGTGTCAATAAGGTCGAATCTTGAGGGTTAAGTTTTATTATTGTGATGACTCGCTTCTGAGCTGGTTGTCTTCCGGCTAATACTTTAAAATATCGGTAGTATTTACACAAGTCAATTGATAAATAATATTACACTAGATCGAGCAGTCGTTTTATTACATAGCAACATGAAAAACATAGGCGTATGTACAATAACTTTAAACTATAGATCTTTTCATTTAAAAGGTCGATTTTTTTCTGCCGATTCATGTCATGTGGTTCTCTAATCAGACAAATGTGGTACCTAAGTGTAAATAATCACAAAAAAAACAATCATCAATTATTTTTTGCCAAAAAAAAAATTATTAATACAAACATAAGGAAACCAAAATCGACATTTTATTCGTCTTAAGCTAAACATACCTATGCTCATAAATTATGCATAGACACGTTTAATCAAGGCGCCATTTTTTTCCTCCGTATTTTGTCTGATTAAACTAAGGTGAGAAGGTAAACCTTCTTAGATCAAGGCAAAGGACCTCAAGAAATGGCATTAATGGCTGCCAAATAGTTTCGTATTGTTACATACACTTTCAACAGGATTTATACTCTTTTTGATTAGGTACAGTCGCCAGCGCATCAAATTACCACAAACTGTCAAGTTTTTTCATTCAATTTTGAACTTAACCGTCAACATTTTATGGTTTAAAATCTTTTTCCGCACCCAAAATACGCGCATTTGACGTGGAGTTGCGGACACCAGCCCGTTACCTATACATTATACAAAATCATTTGAAGAAATTTGACAGTTTGCGGTAACTTGATGTGCAAACAAAAACATTTATGACATTTTCATCATCATCGTCATCTGCCTTTACCCAACTATGTTAGGGTCGGCTTCCAGTCTAACCGGAGGTAGCTGAATACCAGTATTTTACATGGAGTGACGGCCTGTCTGACCTACTCTGGGTCAATACCCATTGGTAAGCCTGGTTGTCAGAATTTCGGGCCACTGACTACCTGTAACGACTGTCAAAGATCTTCAAATGACAGCCGGGAGTCCGGGACCAACGGCTTAACGTGCTTTCTGAGCCACAGAGGAACTCGGTATGTAATGGGTGGTCCACGGACCAACATAAGCAAGCATTGTTATTAATATCGTCATAAAATTACACTTTACCCTGGCCGTCTTACTTAAGTTATTGAGTCACGGTTGAGAAGTATCTCATGTGTGTTGTCAGTATCTAAGAATTTATGATAGACTAGCTGTTCCCCGCGGTGTCACACGCTGCGCGGCTCCTAAGGGTCGTAGCTTAATGTTATATAGCCTATAGCCTTCCTCGATAAATGGACTATCCAACACAAAAATAATTTTTCAATTCGAACCAGCAGTTCCTGAGATTAGCTCGTTCAAGCAAACAAACAAACTCTTCAGCTTTATAATATTATTATATAGTATAGATTACGGCTAGATGTGGTTTTTAAATGGTTTTCGGATGACTACATTATTTGAGTCAATTGTTAAATTACGCAGATTCTATGCGGTTTTAGATTATTTCTTTTGATTTAAAGACAATCGGCAAGTTATATGATTATGAACTTCGTAGGTAATTACCTACCTAAGCAAGTTGATACTTATTTCCTCATAACTTTAAAAAGATTTAAAGATCGAAAATATATAGGCATGATTACGACATTTTACATACAGTTACAAGTTTGTTTTACATAGTTAATTGGGTAAGTATTACCTACAGGTATTTTTCTCAGTCTAAATGAAAGTTATTTTTAAATTCTGCTCGTCACGATGAATTATCTTAATTAATGAGGAAAATTAACAGCTCTATTATTTTCTTTCATTTTCCAAGTATCTACTTAATTAGTTTAAAAATAACATATCAGCCGTTAGCTAGTTCCCACTGCTGGGATGGAGCCCTCCCCTCTATGAGAGAGGGATAGGCCCAGAGTAAGGTTAATTCTACAGAGAAATTTTAATTGAAACTACGTCAAGTTTCCGTTTCATTACATACTAAGTATTAACTTGGTCCACAAAAGCAAATGTTTGACAAGATATGAAGTCGGGGTAAAGTTTCAGGCATTTGAGTCAACTATGGAGTTTGATAGTTTGAAGGTCGCTTGAACCCTGTCTTTGTCACTGAGGGGACTCATTCTAACTTCTTTCATATTATTAAACATCACGCCTGTAATCTTTTAAGGGTTAGGCAGAGGTATAACTAATAGTACACCCACATTTCACCAGTTATGTTTAAGTCCCACGTAATAGCGGGCGAGCCTATTGGCTTCAACTGGGCGTAAATCTAGACTCCGTGGCAGCTACTGAGAAGTTCCTCATGAAAAAACCCAATAACACTTTACCTGACCTTGGAATCGAACCCAGGACCTCATGAGCAGCAGTCGCGCTTGCGACCACTAGATCAACGAGGCAGTTCTTTCATAGTCTTGTTAATTAATATTTTTGTATTCTTATTTTTTTATGTTTGTTAATTTCTCTGAATATATTAGTGATTTAACGATGTTTTGTACAATACTCGTAGGTTGCAAAACAAAATCATAATGGCTGCCGTATGAACTTGAGTCCTTTCTTCTGAAAGTGTCTTAGCGATGTTTTTTTTTCTACCTAGGTACTCAGACCTTTCCAGCATTACAGTCGCACAGTTTAAGAGCAAAGTAAAGTTGCTTTCTTAATAAACTGGACTCAATTTGTGTTAGTTTACTGTCGCAATTCTGTTGTAGTTTACATTTTTAATAAGGCAAGTGTCGTCAGAATAAACTAAGTTAGTCAAATTAAGCTTGGAGACAATCCACCCTAAATATGACGTATTATTTAAATTAAATGTGTCTCCTCAATTACTTCTTTGTCTTTCGTTTAAAAAAAATATGGACTTACTAAGCCGCTTATCAACTGAGTGGAAAAATAAATCCGAGTCCCTCAGGTAAGTCAGGTAAGGTCCCTCTTTAAAATACAGTCAAGCACAGGCTACACAGTTACAAACAAAAACAAAAAGATCAACATTTCACTACGCTTCTCGGTAGCAGCCCTATTACATGGGACTTAAACATAACTGGCGAAATGTGGGTGTACTATTAGGTACACCTCTGCGTATCCTTTCGAGGATTAAATGCGTGATGTTATGTTCTGTTCACTACGCTTCATCGCTGATTGTCAGTAGGCAGGTATCTACCTAACCTAAATCATTACCATTTGGCACGTATTAAAAAAACATTAATACCAATAGCAGGAAGTCATTTTACAATGTTATTTCTGGTCCGCCATTTAAGCCCCAGCAATTTTATTCTATTTAAAACTCATGATTTTAAAATCAACTGAAGCTCGCATTAGTCCCCTTTTGGTCATTTGGTTACACCCACACCCGTTCCTATGTTTGCTGGCGGACAATACCTCAAGCCTAAAATAATAATGTTGATGATAATTCATAATACCAACATGTACATAAACATCACGCTAATAATCCCGGAGGGCTAGGCATAACAACTGAGCACACAGCCAAATTCCACACTGCTATTGAGAAATTTCTAATGGAAAATCCCAATACCTAACACTTTGCACAACCTGGGTCTCAAACCCAAGACCTCGTGCTCAGCAAGTAGCGCTTGCGAACACTAACCCAACGAGGCAGTTCATGATTATTACCAAAAAGTAATGTTAAAACCGACACCACACATCTGTTGCGACTAACGATCATCATCTGCCTAGCCTTTTCCCAACTATGTTGGGGTCGGCTTACAGTCTAACCTAATGCAGTGGAATACCAGTATTTTCTGACCTCCACCACCCAGTTAGTACCTACTGGGTAATACGATACCCCTTGATAACACTGTCTAGTTGTCAGACTTTCGGGCCACTGACTACCTGTATCAATATCTACCAATACCTCAATAAAAAAAGATAAAGATACTAAAGTAAACTAAAGTTGGTACAAAGTAAACCCCTTGAACACCCCACACGTCCGCAAAGCAATACTAATCGCCCCCTACCCAAGGAAAACCCAATAATCTGTGTCCCCAGCAAATTGAAAACTTAATAGTCACCCGTCAGCATAATTGTAACAAATAGACTATCGTCGGAGAACAGATTAAGTGTAAATAAACTAAACAACATGGGACAGGTGGCCATTTGTCTGGACCGCCGTAATTTCCGATGGACGTCAGATGTTCCTAGACGTTTTGACGTTATTGCGTACGTGGTGTATTTTGGTCTGAGATTTGGTCTTTGGAAATAAAATACGATGACCCAAAGGCCGAATAATAAACGATAGTATGTACTCGTGGTGTGTTTTGGACATGTTCCAGTCTCTATTTTGCATTTGTAGTTTGACAGTTGGGCGACAGTGACCAAGCGTCATTTCGTGATTCGGATAAACCGGTACATTGCGAACGCGGCTCCGGAAATCGGATTCTGAAAGTTAGTTTACTGAAGTAATACTTAGAGTCATTCAGGTGTCCGCAGTAGGTCAGAAATCTGTCAGTACCGGTTTGACCGGACCGGACCTATAAGCGGCTCTATGTATAGCCCTTCCTAGGGCTTTATGTTCTTTGACAAACACAAGTAGTATGAGAAAGTTAAGTCTTCATTAGCCTCCCTTCTTACTTAAATATAACAAAACATCACACCTGCATCTCTAATGGAAAACACTTTGCCCGACCTGGGAGTGGAGCCCAGGACCTCATGCTCAGCAGTAGCACTTGCAACCACACACACAATCTCTCATCACTTCAAAAACCTATAACATATTTCAACTATAAGTAAATCAACAGTGACATTGTATCCAAACGTATAATGATGCTATACCTATCTGCTGCGTATTATAATAGCAAAAATATTACATAATAGGTCATTCTTCGCTATCCATACGAACAGACAAATCTATCCTTTCGTGTAGGTGTCGGTAAAGGGTTACCCAGGTGATTGATCTGTGACATTTGCTTGGCAAGTATTATGTCGATCAAATAGGTCCAGTGCTACCCAATAAGTACGACAACACTTATTGTAGAGTATTTGAGAACTACTTTTATTTAACACAGAACTTTTTATCGAATAGTGAAATTGTAGATTCGAGTTTCGACTCGTTATTTCATAACTTTTGTTTTAAGAGTGAAAAAAAGGAAACAATTGAAATAGTAAAAAAAAAAAAAAATGCAACAATTATCTATGTCCTAGAAAAAAATTGTAACGTCGGAACAATAGCCCTTCTTTCTCCATACGAAAGTACTTTTTCGAATGGGCAAATAGACTCAGTTCAATTTCCTTGTTCATTTTGACTTTTACATTTTCAAAAGTGTCTTTTAATGGTCATAATGAAATAAATAATTTAACTTTAAAACACGAACCAAATGACTGCGCACTAAATTATGTCCCTCAAAGAAACCAAATCACATCCACGCTACAATTCTTTGATCATACATTCAATAGGTACTGTTACATATCCCCAACAAAGTGTCCCATCCTTTAAATAGAATAAGCCCACGCTATTCACCTGGCTCGTCCCCGTTTGAGCGCAGCTGTCAGGTTGACGTGGACACGTAACGTGGCTGCTTGCATAGTATTGAAAGGATATTCACTCGAAGTACACACGACAAAAGGGTTTGGTTTGCAGGGAAGCTATGCATTTTTGTAGTGCACAGGCAACTGCCGTGAGTGTTTAGACACAGCTGCATCAAATACCATGTACTTAACTGTACTTTAATAATCGCCAACTATAAGAAAGACTCAACCATCGCTGCTAGTAGCTACCCATAGGTGCATACCGACCTCATTTGCGGACTGTACTAAATAGTCGACATAAGTGCATACTAAATCGAATGGACCGTCCGTCAAGAGGTTTTGGGAGTCAGGTTAAGTTAGTATCCAATTTGTCAAAGGATGGTCGAGTACTCGAGTAGCCTGGCTGCTTTGTCGTTTAAATACATGCACACCTACTAAGTTACGCGGTTGAATCTACGCTTAGTTATTAAGTTGTGTAAAAGTGTTATTAATGTATCTTTTTGAAGATTCGTAATTATTTACTGATATGGCAAAATGAAATTCTTTCAATAATTTTCAAATCGATTTAACTAACTAAACCTTCGAATATGCATGTTGAAATGCCCTAACTTTAGAGGAAGTTTTCAAAATTTAATGCAAACTGCAAAACTACTTTATAGGCTTATATTTTTATTTCATTGATTTAAAGTATTGTACAACAGTTTTCATTTCCGATTATTATGTAAGCATACCATAAAATAAAAACATAATTAGGCCGAAAAAAATACATAAAAGCAGGTGTTATGAATCTGAAATCATGGTAATATATAAACAAAACACGTGTTTACTCGTATGCCCTTTGAAATGTAAATTGGGCAAGCGCCATAAGTTGGGCACCCGCAATTAGTGTCCAGTACCAACTAGGTGTTTAACATTCAAATAACCTTTTTTTAGAAAACCTCAGTAGAATTGAATTATCATTTTTTTTCGCGGTTACGAAATGTGAGGAACTCGTAATTAGATTTTTAATTGGAAGCTAAAAAAATATAAGAGCTTTGGAGAAAATTCGTTTTGGGAAAAAATGTTTATTTGCAAAACAATTTTTTGAGAAACTCGAAAATAGGAAAATGCTCTGAAATATGAAAAAGAAAAATGTAACGGAACGTGTATTTGGCTTTTCCCCTGAAGCGTTGTCCTTTCCGATTCTAAAAATAGTAGATCAGATATTAATATATCTACACCCTATTAAAAATACAAACGAAAATGTCCGATGAAAATACAGTTACGTTTGTAAATCCGTAATGTCAAAGGTTAAACGTCATTGGACGACACGTAACATAACTGGATAACTTTGAATGGAATGCCCACTACAAAACCCGCTTGATTGCTCAATACATACGAAACTAGGATTCACTCGGTTAATTACCAACTGCGTTTGGAAATCTGATTAGGAGTCTACGCGCGCTTTCCAAAAAGTGACAGTTGACAGTTCGCCATCATGGCCGACATTATGCAACGGCACGAGCGCGTTCAGCCTTGTTAATTACATCTCCGCTAATTACTTTTACAATATAAATGATGGTCACAAACCGGTTTGTAGTTTCCAAGTGGGTGGACGATGGGACCAGACTTGAATGTTTTAAAAAACATGGAGTTTCTGGTTCATTAATTTTTCTTTTTGACTTTGCAGCTTTCGCTTTATGCTAGAAAGTAATATGGAGAGTAAACTCTTTGATATTTTAACAGACTTCGTTGCTAATAAAAATAATGTTAGTTTTTTCTTATATTTTAATATTAAACCGTGTATTGGGCCCTTATCGTCAAATTAAAGATGCCTTTGTTCCAACAAAGGCATCTTTAATTTGACTATATACACCATTATTTTTATGTCGTTCTGGAGCCGAAGACCATGAACTCGATCATCGAACTCGAAACGATTGGGACTATTTTTTTCAAAAAATAACTATAAAAAAAACACGAAAGAATAAATTTAATGTTTTTTTTTTAAATAATGAGAACTCAAATGCATATGTGTGTGTAAAACGTATCCACGATCGGCAACACATGCGAACGATACCCATTGAAAAATTCATTCATCGATCGATTCTCATTATTTCACAAAAAAAAACATTAAATTTATTCTTTCGTGTTTTTTTTATTGTTATTTTTTGAAAAAAAATAGTCCCAATCGTTTCGAGTTCGATGATCGAGTTCATGGTATTCGGCCCCAGAACGACCTAAAAATAATGGTGTATTTAGCTTTGACCTCCTTTACAAACTTCACTATACTACTAAAAGAAAACTAACAAAACATTTGTATTACGAAGACTGCTCAGTAATTTTATCAATCGCCCCATTCAAGTCCTCAGGAATATAACAGGCGACAAGACTTGCGTCGACAGACCCACGCATGCGTCACTTATTTCACTGCATGAATTATGTCGTGTTCCTGTGACTCTCTACTCTAACTCTAATTAAATTTGTTTTATGATTTCTCAGCAGTCACGGTCGAAACATTCATAGCCCTTGGCCAAGCGGTAACATAAAGAAACACGACATTTTCAAGAAACAATATTGGATTCAATACAGCGATATTTCCTCTGGGATGTCGAGCTTGATTGTGGTCACAAAACAAATACGTAAAATTACCTTTACGTACCCATTTTTAAATTATCTACGTTTTTAAGTTACTTCAACGTAATGTCGGAATGATCCCAAGAGAGTTTTTCGTTTACACTTCAGTGGTAGAGGTTGAGATAATATTTTTGTGTGTAAATTTACGTACTTATACAACAGTTCGATAAGTTGATTAGAATAATTTACTCTAATAACATGTCTAGCCTTACCCTCACCGAAGGCAGCTGAACACCAGTCATCATCTGCCTAGCCTTTGACCACTGACTACCTGTAACGACTGAAAAAGATCTACAAATGACAGCCAGGACCAACGGCTTAACGTGCTTTCCGAGGCACGGAGGAAAGTCGGTATGTAATGGGTGGTCAACCATCCACGAACCAACCTAGGCAAGAGCAGCTTAACCTAAAGATCGACCCGAGCGGCTGTTCTTATTTAGCCACATTTTATTTTTTACGTGGTGTGTCTGCCTATCCGATATCCACGACCCAGTTGCTGAGCAATATGATATGCCTTGTTGTACACCTATCATGTGTATCGACTATCAAAATCTACCAATGACAGCTTGGACTGATCTGGATATGTACTGGATCACCCATCCACAGATTGACCCAGGCAAAAGTAGCTTAACCTAGTGACCGGTGCGGCTCTTACTACTTATTTAGGAGCCCAGTTGGTTATAAAAACACGATATTTAGAACTTTATAGTCCCTTGGCTGCAAAAAAAAACATAATTCGTACCTACTTAGACATTACACTGAACTATATTTCGTTTATTATTGCATGGTCGGTACCAGAGCTTGTCAACAAGCAAAGCCTTTCTACAAAGAGCCTTCAGATTATATCAAAATGTCTTTCTTTACCTCCGTTGGCATTACGCTATTTCTGGTCGCTGGATATCCAGAGATTACGTTTTAAAAGATTGTGGTATTAGTATTTTTTTATCTTTTCATAAGTAACAACTTTGTAACTGATAAATTGACAGACAGGCATAAAACTTGTCCTTTTTAATGGATAGGGAGTAACTACATAACGCCACATTTAACATTACGTTTTTTCTCGGGCAACCACTGAAAACCAGCGCTGTGCTGTGGCCCCCCATAGATAATTAGGGAAAGGGATAATTTACGACCATAACGCGAGTGGTATGGTCGTAAATAATCCCACGAGAACGTTTTAAATATAGTCTAGTAGTTTTTGCCCGCGGCTTCGTTCGCGTTAATTTAGAATTTGACAATTAAACTCTTAACACACTACTAAAGTTTCTATAACAATATAATTCAATCATGATTCGAAAGACACGTGGCGCCATCTCATCATCATCGTGGTGTCCCCGGGAACAGTACTTTTTTTCGGGATGAAAGGTACTCTATGTTTCGTTTCTGTACACCTGACATCGTCTATGCAAAATTTCAGGATGCTCGGTTCAGTGGTTTAGGCGTGAAAAGGTAACAAACAAACTTAGTCTCGCATTTATAATATTATAAATTACGGTTACCTCTTTACAATGTTAGTGAAGCTAACTTGACAGGCGAAATGAAGGCCAGGTAGAAGTACACCACAACCTACCCTTCAGGTTACCCCGATTATATTATACAAGCACGATGTAATGTAAAATGAAGTAGCCGAAGCAATGTACGATTTCAATAAACCTACCCAAACATTGGAAAACATAAAATTCACTGATAATCCTTTCATACCTACCTGTTATGTGTATGTAATGTGTTGTAACAGTTGTCTCATTAGCTCCGTGTTTTTTGCAGATGACATGCGGTGTCAACGCAGTACAAGAGTGGTTTTGTTATTAATTAAAATTGTTATGAAAACTGAAAGAATTGGCGGTATTGATTGTTGTGACACGATTGGAGTTTCAGTTTAAAGAATTAGCTACCTAGCTGCCAGCTATTTTTTTTAAGAATTAGCTACCTAGCCGAGCTATTTTTCTGATTTTGCCTAAGATGAGAACTAAGTATGGCAAAAAAATGTTAACATTTGAAGGAGCACAATTGTACAACAAAATACCCTGATGTATTAAAAAATTACAATCATTCAATGCATTCAAAACTCGATTAGCTGAATACTTGATCACAAATAACACCCTTCCTAAAATCTGAATTCATTGGATGGGTGTGGACAAACACAATATAATAATTGCTACCATGACGTCTCATGTAAGTGACTTTGTCTTTTTTGAGAATAAAATATCTTTAAACCTAAACCTAAGAATTGGGGAAACCTATTGCTGTTGGGATCAGCTTCCAGTCTAGCGTCGAGTTTTATTGACTAAGATAAACAATATGAAGAGTGAAAATATAAAACGCTCTTGATGGCCCGAAACTTGATGTTTACGAGATAATGAAGACATTTATCAAAGTCCGGATTTGATTTCATTTTAGCTAAACAATTAAATTAAAGTAGTTACCATCCGTCCGGATTGATTGACCCCCGTTTCGACTTTGTCCGGACTTTAAGAGGTAAGCAGATTATGTCAAAAAATTAAAAAGGTAAAATTTGAAATTCCGGACTTCATACCAAAACGACCGTTTTGCGAAATAATTTCGGTAATTGTGTACGTTTCTCAATCCAAAATTCTGTACTACTAGTTCTGAACATCGGAATAGTTAACACTCGTAACAATCATTTACTATTTCAAATCGATTAAAGGTAGTGTTTTTCTGTAATAGCTGCTGTGCACATATCGATAGTTAAATGGGCAATATTCCTTGCATTTATTGCGTTGCTTACGGTGTGATAGCATTAGTACAAGTAGTAACTGGTTTCTAGAAGATTAACTTTAAAATAGGACACTATATTTAACGATTTCTATGGTTCTCGAAGGGCGGAAGACGAAATAAAGCGCACAGCAGGGAAAACATGGACTAGGAGCACGCAAAAGAGAACAGAGTGGAAAGAAATGGAGGAGGTCTTTGCCAAAGTTGGGCAAACAGACCAGGTTGTCGGTGTTACCGACTCGCCAGTGTTGTTAGATTAAGATTCAAAAATTTAAGTAAAAATTCTGTGTCTATGTGTTAGATATTCTTAGTTTAAGCTTTTCTGGTTCCAGTTCTCATTATACTGCGTTTAGTTTGCGTCGTTAACTAACTGCAGCTTACCTTTGTAGTTCTGTAAACTCCGGGAAATATCTTCAACTTTTAGCTGTTTGAAACCTTTGAAAGTCTATTATACTGGTTTACGGAGCTTTACGGAAATAATAAAGAACAACAAATTAAGAATTTTTTTTGGTTAAACGTCCTCAATGTCACATGACGCTAATCTTACTTCCTACGATTTTATTAAAAATCAAATGAAATCAATCTTTATTACCACAAAAAACTTTTCTTTTTTCTTTTCCTCTTTTTTTTTTCTTTATTTCTTCTGTATCTTTATTTATTTATTTCCATTTTTGTATTTTATTTTTCATAATGTTTATTCCTGAATGTGGTGGAAATTTCCCTTGTATCATCTTTTGGCTTTCAAGAATGATCACAAGTTGATTAAGAAAACTATTCTCCTCCCAAAATTTAATTTGACAACGAAAAGTAACAAAATACAAACCTAATATCTCAAGATATAATACAGCTTGTCCGTATAACCGGTAACGACCACTTTACTCACAAAGGAGCGGAAGCTTAAATTTCTACACCCTGTATATCAGACGGTAAACTTTAGCGCGCTAATCGCAATTTCCACCTTGTTTGAGCCGAAAAGCGGTTTCTGAAGTTCTAATCTTAAAAAGTAATATCTTTTTTAATATTTCTTTCTTTTTTGAAGTTTTTTTGTTAAGATAATAGTTTTCTTTTCAATTTTGTCATTTTTGTGACTGGGATTAATTCTCTATTTAAAATGACTATATTTTTATTAGTTTTGTACTTTCGTAATTTTTTTATTTGGTTTGTCTGTTGAATTTCTTTTGGCGACAAACTGTTCTATCTCGTGTTTACTCGTATACGAGTACTGTTATACTATTATTGTGTTATTGTTCTTACTGACCGAAGTGGTGATAATCTTCGGGAAGGTTATGTACGTAGTACTCACAACCGTCTTGCGTGTATGACCAGATGTATGAACGTGGACAAAGCAAAGTGTATGTAAGGATCGTAGTTGATCTATAGTTTAGTAGATCTGTAGTTTCTATTTTAGTTGATCTATGTGTTAGTATCCACATGAGAAAAAGTCTTTAGTTTATTTAAGAAAATACAGATTTATATTATTGCCACCCTGTATTTTTCCACAAAAAAAAACAACACACGTTTTATAACATTTCCTCAAAAATGAAACATACACGCGCAATAACTTACGTCACAGTAACCTTTTAATCGAAACGGTTTTTCCGTACTTTTCTCCTATTTTCCGACGTCGCATGGGAATAAGAAATAATAAGTAAAAGTTGCTTGGGCGTACGGCGGGCAACAAGGCAACAGGTGTTTGTACCTCGAGCGAAGAGAAAAATTGAGAACTTGACTGGACGTGGGTACACTTCGGTTGTTGATTTAATTATTTATTTTTTATTTGTTGTTGTTGGTAAGTGTTTGTTCTGGCCACGTTACATGGAACTTTTGAAGCTGTAACGAGCTCGCCGCATTTGATTAAAGGCAAAGGAACGTGAGCGTTTTAAATGGGAACATAAAAGTAGTCATCAACTGCCTAGCGTTTTCCCAACTATATTGGGGTCGGCTTCTAGGCTCAAAGGATGCAGCTGAATATCAGTAATTGACAGGGACTAGTTAGTCTACGCAGTTGCCTATCTGAACTTCATAAGCAAGTTAGTGTCGAACACATATCCCTTGGAAAGACTGGTAAAAAGTTGTACAAAATGTAAATTAATCAATTGCGTCATTGTTTTGGACGGTTGTGTGAATTCCTAGATTCGATTCCCGAGCCTGATTTAGTATGATCTGAATGAATTCACAAAAACAATATTGTATGTGTTATGTTATATAAGATAGTTTAATTTAGGATCACGCTAACGCATTAGAATTAGGAATTCCTTGTAATGTTAGTAGTGATAAATAAAAAATAATAGATTTTTTTTTTATAAAAATGTCTGAATTCTCATGAGATAAAAATAACAAGTGGAAAATCAATCAATATTTTCGTAGTAATTTAAGAAGTCACAAAGATAAGTTTATAACTTTAAACTTTTAAAATAAAAGTCTCAGGTATTTAAGTCCATTTTATTACGGAGAAATGAAATGACGAACTTCCTTTCAAGCTTTCGTCTCCTATTGAACTCCTACGCAATAAAAGAAACTCTTGTGTACAATTTCATGCTTCTAGCGCTCCCCAGCGGTTGCGGCTGTTCGTGTTTTGTCGATTAATTTAAGATTTCTACAAGAAATAGATAAAGAATGTCTTTATTTCAAAGATAATTAAATTATTTACAAACTCATCATCTGCCTAGCCTTTTCCCAACTATGTTGGGGTCGGCTTCCAGTCTAACCGGATGCAGCTGAATACCAGTATTTTACATGGAGCGACTGCCTGTCGGACCTCCACAACCCAGTTAATGCTAGGTAATACGATACCCCTTGGTAAGACTGGTTGTCAGACTTTCGGGCCACTGACTACCTGTAACGACTGTCAAAGATCTCCAAATGACAGCCGGGACCAACGGCTTAACGTGCTTTCCGAGGCACGGAGGAAACTCGGTATGTAATGGGTGGTCACCCATCCACGGACCAACCTAGGTAAGCACGGCTTAACCTAAAGATCGATCCGAGCGGCTGTTCTTATTTAGCCACGAGCTCCTTCTAAATTATTTACAAACTACAAAACTATAATAGTAATAAATATGTACACTTAAAAGGGTTACAGGGCGTCCAAAAATTCGTCCGCATCGCTCGAATATCTTCAATGTCAATCTTGATTTTGATAAACCATGATTGTATACATTTTGCAAGCCTTACGGTAGAATCACTTGAAACATATAAATTTTTATACCACCATTGTAACAGTGTTTTCTGCAAAAATAAATGATTTGATTTGAGAATAGATTATAAGGTATTTTGCAGTCTGAAAATGATCTACGTTTTTCTCCTATCCAATTTATCAGCCAGAGGGTTTAGCACGAGCGTGCAGTGTAAAGGTAACGTAAATACTTCGATTTTAAAATTAAAAATACTCGTTTCACATAGAATCCTATCCAAACTAATATTATAAATGTGAAAGTAAGTTTGTTTGTTTGTTACCTTTTCACGCCTAAACCACTGAACCGATCATCCTGAAATTTTGCATATACGAGTACGTTGTCAAGCGTACAGAAACGGACATAGGGTACCTTTCATCCCGAACAAAAGTATTGTTCCCGAGGAAAACAACAATAACGTTCTTATGATATAGATGGCGCTACGTGTCTTTCGAATTATACTATTACAAGCAGACTACAACTTGAATTGATCGTCAAAATCTAAATTAACGCGAACGAAGCCGCGGGCTTAAGATATTATTTTCATAATTTTTAGATGATACTAATTGTGCTTGTTGCAAACAATTTAACTACAATGCTATAGGATGACTGTATTTTCGATTCAATTATACCTATGTTATGTTTACACCGCGATCTTTTTCTCTTATCTTTTTTCAAATAAAATTCACGTGGAAATGTCAGCAGGCTCACATAAGTTTCCTCACAAAAGATGTTAAATTAAAAAGCAATACGACCCCTTACTTAGTGACTTGTTAGCTCATTTTACGCGCGTCGACAGCAAACTATACCAATTAACCCTTTTTTCTTGTTCCACGACTAGATTAACATAGAAATTACTATCTCTTAAGAGCTATCTCTTGCGAATTTATGAGGGAAGATTGTCACATTCTTCCTTGAATCAGGGTCGAATTTAATTATTATTTATTTTTTCTGAGAACTTGGATAAACAAGATATAAGACTGAACATTTAGGAAGTTACTATCGCTTGTAGATCAAATTCTGACAAATCTTTTTTTTTTTTTTTTTTTTATTACAAAATGGGCCTGCTCTTGACCTCGATCACGCCTGGTGGAAAGCGATGGATGAGGTCTATGATGAAACGAGCGTGCCCAGATGCATTGACAGATTAGTTTTTTTTTACCCGACTGCCAAGGAAGGTTTATGTTTTTCGCGCGTATCTTGTACGTTTGTAAATTTCTTTATAACCTTTTATCTTACAAACGGATGGATGGATTTCGACAATTAACGTATGTTCGCTTTAAAAACCCAAGTGTCCTTAGACAGGTGTTTAAAAAAAAAACTAAATGGCCGATTTTTGGCGCTAAGTTGTAAGTGTGTTGATGTAAGTGTGTTGTTGTGTGAACCAAACCCATCGTGTAGGGTATTAAAATGAAGGAAATTAAAAGGAGATTACAAATATAAATGTAACTAACGTATTACAATAAGTACAAGTAGTCTTTTAATTAAATGTTACTTGTCTAAGACTGTCTTACAGGCAAAGTTGAAATGTTACTTTTGCCTCTAATTCTAAAGGTTTTTTTTTCTTTAAACCAGCGATTACTGCTTATCAACTGATATATTGAATCTGATGAAAATCATCATCATCATCTGCCTAGCCTTTTCCCAACTATGTTGGTGTCGGCTTCCAGTCTAACCGGATGCAGCTGAATACCAGTATTTTACATGGATCGACTGCCTATTTGAACTCGACAACCCAGTTAGTACTGGCTTATACGAAATTCCTTGGTAAGACTGGTTGTCAGAATCTAATGATAGTAAGATTAAAAAAAAAACTTGATGGATTGCATAAAAAGCTGAAATACTGCTATTAAATCTTATTGTATTCTTGTGAGACCAAACTGTGCACAAAATCAGTGTTATTTCCGGAGAAACTTACATTTTGTTTCATTTTTTCTCAAAAGAGACACAAGATTATGTCATCTCATTTTATACCGTTTATCTACTGGAAAATAAAAACGGAAAACTTTAAGATAAGTTAGTTGTCGAATCATATTTATGTGAGATTATCCTTTTTGAAGAGTTTTCGCCTAACTTTGGGTAAGTTGAGTGGAACAAGATTTTGTTTCATTTGAAAGTTTTTATTGCGGATCTGCTTATGTTAAAATGGTTGATACACGAGTATTGATTGGATTTTGTAGTTTTTTGTTTTAAGTTTGTTATAAAAGTTGAAATGTATGTAAGTAGATAAGTTTCGTAATTGTTACATTTGTTTTTTAATTATTGTTTCGGCTATTTGTGCTGCTAGATTTGTGTCTAGAAACGCATAAAAATGATTTTACTTGATTTGAAAATATCGTAATTATAAAATCAATTATCTGATATTTTTGCATAATAATACAAAGAATTTAAATACAAAGATTGTGGAATGTTGGCCATTAGCGTTATTTTTGACGATTTTTTGTCGAAGTTTTTGAGAGACAGTAAATTAACTGCAATTGTTAACTAACACAAATGCGTTGTATAAGTTAGTTTCAGTTTTCATTTATTTGTACTTTTAGCGTTGGGTTCGGATTAAAACCAGATTATGTTGGTAGAATTAATAGTATTACTACCAGTTAAGTTAGGTATAACTTTTTCACAAATTATTATCATGAAAAGTTATTCAAGTAAGATTGGAAATGCTAAAAGTTATTTATTAACCAACTTTATGCCAATATTTTGTTGGAATTTATGGCAAAAAATTCAATATTAGTCCAAAAAGAAAAAAAATCCATAAAAAATATTTTTTCCTTTCAGATCCAAATAGAAACCCTAAAACATTAACTAACCCCCTCGAATATAAACCAGTTTTTAAACACCAACTAGCCCCCCAAATCCATTACAAAAATACACAAAATGAAATAAAAATAATTGTTCACTTACCCCAAAGCCATTGTTGCTGTGTATTTGCTACGACGGTTCTACGAGTTCACGAGTCTACGCTGCTACGGTTCTGATGTTCGTAGCACGGAGCCCGAGCTTTATATCCGTCGTAGCCGCGTAGCACCTCCCCGCGCCCCGCCCACTGCATTTGCACACATATTGCTCTTTATTGAAATTAATTGTTATTTTTTGTGTTAACCAAGGAAATAATTGATATTGTTTCGATGCTATGTTTAGAGGAAAACACAGGTGGGTATATCTAGGTGAATTTAGATGAATTTGCGTAGGATTTGTCGTGTACGACGTGGGAAATGACTTAGAAAGTTTTACTGTAAGGTTTTCTTTGGTACCATATTGTGGAGTTCATATCTTTGTTTGAGATTTGATAATTTTCCTTATTATTTTATTTAAGAGACTCGTTACTAATAATGATAATAACATCACGCCAGTAGGCTCCGACGGGTTAGGCAGAGGTATTTATATTACCATTATTAGTAACGCGGGCGATATTTAATAGGCAAATATGTTGGCATTTGAAATTGTATTTGATTGATTGATTTTCTGTTTATATTCATCACTAAAACTAAATAAAGATTAGATTGTTTCATTTAATTTGTCTTTTTAAGGAAAAAAACTACTTACCTACTGATTAAGTTTATAATTTTCTTATTTAACCCAAAGGTTGACTGGTAGAGAATGCCTTGTGGGATTAAGTCTGCCTATGTACCACTATTGTACATGAAGTTTAAATAAATAAATATTTGTAATTAGCGAAATTTTTCAAATTTTATTCTCTTTGATAATTATTAATGGATTGGTAATATAAGCTTTTTTTTGTATAAAAATATTTGCACGCCATAAAAAGGCAGGATATGCTGGACCCAATAATATAACATCTATTTGTACCATATTCTAACAAATAAATATTTTTGATTTGATTTGATTTGAAAAGGACAGAAAAGGCCCGACATTTTCAAATACTTTACACTAATTAATTTAACTTGTAACGGTAATATGGTTAACCGTGAAAGGTTACTTCTTCAGTTTCCGTGGGTGGTGGAAAAAAACCGAATGTAATAATTAGCTGATCGACAGGTATTGGTTATTATTGAGACTCTTGTAAGTTTCCCCAGTATTGGAACAGTTTTTAGAACATAGAAGAGAAATATCATCTGTCTTATAAGAACCGTCTTTTTCTCTAGGGATAAGCAGAGATGTAACATAGTACACACACATTTCACCATTTAAGATACATATGACAAAACATCACGTGCTCATGGCTAAATAATAACAGCCACTCAGGTCGATCTTCAGGTTAAGCCGCACTTGCCTAGGTTGATCGGTGGATGGGTAACCACCCTTTACAATACCAAGTTTCCTCCGTGTCTAAGAAACCACGTTTAGCCGTTGGTCCCGGCTGTTATTTGAAGATCTTTGACAGTTGTTAAAGGGAATCAGTTGACTGACAGTCTGACAACCATTCTGACCAAGGGGTATCGTATTACCTAGTATTAACTGGATTGCGGAGGTCAGATAGCCAGTCGCTCCATGTAAAAACTGGTATTCAGCTGCATCCGGTTAGACTGGAAGCCCCCAGCATAGTTGAGAAATGGCAGATGGTGGCGTAACATCACGCTTTTTCCCCCGAAGGGTTAGACAGAGGTGTTCTTCAATTATGGTGCACCCTCATACCCCCAGTAATATTAACAGTTGTTAGCTGTATAATTTCCGTGAAATATTTCGCAAGAACCTAACGGGTTGAAGTCGACGTTGGTCAATTATTAGATTAAAATCAGACAAAGGTATTTTAATATAGTTCTGTCACGTAAGTTATGGTTCAGTGGACACTAATAGATTGATAGGCTTCTTGGTTACGAGTAATGCGGGTTTGATTCCAGGCACGAAGCCAGTTGTGTATTTTAATAATTTGTTGTATTTAGACTAGCTTTATGTGCATGTCAATTCTTTGTGCTTTTGAAATAAACTGTTGGTACTTTTGTGCATAACGATTCCTTTATAACAGCACTGGGCGATCGAGATCTTCTCGGGTGAAAATAGAGATTTTTTTTTTCCTAGCTATGATATCTAGCTCGATCTATTCTTCACCTCGTAAACCGCAATATTGCAACTGTCATCGAAATCGTTAGAGGCGTTTTCGAGAACGTGATTACAAATATACAAATATAGCTCATTGGATAGGATAGGGTAATCATATTTTTTTAAAGTTACAAGCCTAGACGAAGTGGCTTCTATCCGCGACACCAATGACGGAAATGTTCAGAATATATTGTAATGTAATTCAATTCAATTCAATTCAATGCAATTCATTTAATTCAGATGAATTACATGACATAGAATAATCCATACAGGTTTTAAATAATGTAATGCGACAAACAAACAACACAACAATGACAACAAATAGATACATATTAGGACCGCACAACTCGTACATGGACTTACGTCCAATGCTCCATGAATCAGCTCTCCATGTCCATTCTCCCAACAATGAGCTGCAGGAAGCTGTTGGAGCTGCCCTGCATGCGGCGCATCAGAGACGCTATTCTTTTGCGGTGTATCGCTTGAAAACCATCCACTTGAGCGTCCGCAAACATACCTGATGCGCTACAAAAGCGTGGCAATCCCATCAACATCCTGAAAGTGTTATTGAATTGGACACGCAGTAATGACATAAGCTCGTCTCTGTGAAACCGTTCATAATCCACAGCGCGGGCCCATTGCGGGTTGGTAAAAAAAAAAAAAAACTATTTATTTCGAAAAGTATTTATCAGGACTATTACAATTAAAAACACGTACACAAGTAAATGTCACGTCTTTGAATTTGTGGTTCAACTGTTAGCAACAGTGGCATGCGATTAAAGAAGCTCATCCAACAGTGGACTGTTGCAGGCTAATGATTATGATGATGAGCGGGTACTGGTTTCCTTACGATGTTTTCTTTCGTGTTTTGTGATATGAATATATATTAGTAGTGATAGTGATCAAGTCTTTAGACATTACACCCAGGTATAGGGTTTCATTTCAAATAGAGCTTAAGAACACTAAAATTAATTAAACACAGATTAAAATATTTACGTTGAGGAAACCTCCTTTACCGTAGATAAATCACTAGTGGACGAGGCAATTGATATTACTTATTTAAAGCATTATGATTCAGTTGAGGTGTTTTGTAATGAACCTTTCTGAACTGGATACCTACTTGATTGTCTTTTACTGCAGCTGGAGCTCGAGGAGCTCGTGCCTAGATAGGTCTGCGGATGAGTGACCTACCCAACCCATTACATATCGAGTTTCCCCCGTGCCTCGGAAAGCACGTTAAACCGTCGTCCCGGCTGTCATTTGTAGATCTTTGACGGTCGTTACAGGTAGTCAGTGGCCTGAAAGTCTGACAACCAGTCTTACTAAGAGGTATCGTATTACCCAGTGTTAACTCCAGTCGCTCCATGTAAAATACTGGTATTCAGCTGTATTCGGTTAGACTGGAAGCTGACCCCATCATAGTTAGGAAAAGGCTAGGCAGATGATGATGATGTCTTTTACTGAATTAAGTAACTCATGAAGCTTTTAGATTAATTCTGATGACATCTCATGCCTCATCAGCCTAACCTTTTCCCAATTATGTTGCTTATACTATCAACGCTAAGCCGAAACTTGAATATCAAACAGTACGTGCGCTTATATTTAGGCTTTCAGTAAGGTGTCACCTAAGGTTAGTGAAACGGGGCATTCAGCCCATAAAAATAATGTGAAACCATTAGTTAACAGGTTATGTTCACAACCGATTAGCAGATTGATTTAATAGCGCCAAAACATTTAGGAAACACTCTCTACCCAGCAGGGTGCTATTCTTCCAAATGTTTATTACTAACATTTTTGGACCCATACTTGAGTTGTGTGTCGTTGTAACAAATTAATGGGTGTTATGATATTTCGTTTGATGTTCACTGTTGTATTTAAGTTTTAATTACTTGATAGATAATTTTATAATGACCGTTTTGGGAGACGATGAATAAAAAAATGTTGTGTATATTTCGGAAGCACGTCCCGTTCGGGCCTTTGACTACCCAGTCAGTGGCCCGAAAGTCTGACAGCCAGTCTTTACAATGGGTATCGTATACTCAGTACTAACTGGTTTGTGGAGTGCAGATAGGCAGTCGCTCCATGTAGAATACTGGTATTCAGCTGCATCCGGTTAGACTGGAAGCCGACCGCAACATAGTTGGGAAAAAGCTAGGCAGATGATGAGGGCAAATGCAACGTCATTGAGTCTTACCATAAACCGTGATTTTTCACCCCAAAAAAAAGTCGTTTCCCAGCAATAATTTTTGCGCAGAGTAACATAGTTTTGGTGTACAGAAGCATGGTCGACGGCTTCGGGATGGGTCGGGTTACACCTTGATGTATGAGTAGAGAAATGTTATATTCAAAGTGCAGTTGTGGTCACGTGTTAATGTTTTCGTAACAGTAACACGTGACCACAACAGCTAGCAGTCGTGGCTTTAATAAATATTTAAACAGCTCATAATAATTAAAGTTTTCAACTAATTCACTAACTTTAAAGTTTTGTTTGATCTTACGAGCATGTCCGTTAGTTCTAGGGTTGTGTATTTTGGGTATGTTATTGTATACAGGGTGGAAGGGACACCGACGCGGAAACAGTTACCACGTATTCAGTACATCATTCTGAGCCCCCCTTACATAGACATTTTTCATCGGTTATTAAAAAAAAAACTTTTTCAAAACAGTTTCCTACACGATCAAAATGTATGGAACAGCTCATTTTATAAAATAAAAGATGAAAATTTTCTATGTTGGGGGGCTCAGAATGATGTACTGAATACGTGGTAACCGTTTTCGTGTCGGTGTCCCTTCCACCCCGTATGTTCTCGGACTCCTAAATCAAGCTAACCTGCATTTTCATATTTCAAGTGATAAAGGCTTAAAATAACGATGAATTGATGAGTTTAAGAAAAAGATTTTATGAAGTTTTGAAACTGACCGTTTCCTGAGAAAAAGGGTCTTGACAGATGGACCACAAAGCGATCCTATAAGGGTTCCGTTTTGGCCGACTGAGGTACGGAACCCTAAAAATGAGCATCTTTAAGCGGGGGCTTACCCATTGCAGCATATTTCGCCTCACAACGTATGACACTAGTTTTCAGATTATACGTTATTCACGAAGAGTGAAGGTGAACAAACAACTACACGCTAGTTAAATAGCATCCTTTGTACTTGACCGCTACGAACACAATAGTAACAATTTAATTTGTAAGGAGAACTGTTACTTTACCTTTTCTATGCCACTTTAGCGTAGGTGCCTGTAATTTGTTCCACTGCAGTGCAAAGGTCTCCACACAGAGAAAGAACGAGCATTAATCATCACACTTGCTCAGTGTAAGTGGACCGGTAGGGGTCTAGACAGTTATCCATCGCTTTCAAAGCATTTTATATATCCAAATCATTTTTTAACATCAACACGGAGGAGCTCGTGGCTAATTAATAACAAGTGCTCGGATCTATGTTTAGGTTAAGCCACGCTTGCTTGGGTTGGTTCGAGGATAGGTACACATTACATACCGAGTTTCTTCCATGCCTCGGAAAACACGTAGATCTTTGACAGTCGTTACAGGCAGTCAGTGGCCTAAATGTCTGACAACCAGTCTTACCAATGGAGATCGTATTACTCAGTACTAACTGGGTTGTAGAGGTCAGATTGGCAGTCGCTCCGTGTAAAATACTGGTATTCAGTTACATTCGGTTAGACTGGAAGGCGACCCCAACATAGTTGGGAAAAGGATAGGCAGATGATGAGGGCAAATGCAACGTCATTGAGTCTTACCATAAACCGGTCGAGCAGTGTTATTAGGTTTTCATCAGAAATTTCTCAATAGCCGACACGGAGTCAGGATTTGTGCCCGGTTGATGGCAATACCTAGTCCCTTATTACATGGCACTTAAACATAACTGGCGAAATGTGAGTTTACTATTAGGTACTCCTCTGCCTAACCCTAAGGAGATTACAGGCACGATTTTATGTGTCAATATTAGAGACCAAACTGAAATGTCTCATGTGCTGGTTTTTTATATCAATATCAAAAAATCAAAATCAAAATATTTTTATTTCACATAGGCCTATATGGGCACTTAAAAAACGTCAACAAAAAGGTGCACGGTTCGGGTTGGTCGTTTCCTATGGAGAAGAACCGGCAAGAAAATCCATGGTTACTCTTTTATCATCATCATTTTACTGCCCTTGTCCCATTCTATTTGGGGCAACACGTTTTCTTCTTCCATTCTCCCCTGTCAGACGTCACGGCATCATTTACTCCTTTCTCTTTCATACCATTTCTCACTCAATCTATCCATGTTTTCTTTGGCGTTCCTCTCCCTCTCCATCCATCAACATTCATATCCATATACTTTTACATATATGTGTTGGTTTTTCACATGTGTACCTAAATCATTTACCTATTCGTGTAGGCTATTTTTAATCCATCACGTCCCTACCTGAAATTAGATCGACCTGCATTCGTGAATAAGGTTAGTTAATGAAAAGTCCAAATTTTGTTTACTTTGGAATAAAACTCACCCCTAGCCACTAGTGAAATTCTAGTAGTATGAATATTCATTGAAATAAGTTTAATGAACGTGTTCTTGTGCATATAAATGCAAAAACTAGCGACTGAATAGCTGCTGGTTGCTGATAATACCCTGGTAATATATGTATGTGATGTGTTATCGTATTTTGTCAATGTGTGTTAAGCGGACAGGTAGTAGACCTGTAAAAATGAAAACTGAGCTTTAACCCCCAAACTACATAATTAGAGATTCGCTTGGTTGATCAATGTAGTTACATTGATCAACCAAGCGAATCTCTGATTGATGTTCATGCGAAGGCTGGGATGGGATTACAATTATTCATATAGTCCATTCATGATTTTCTCAATTTTATCAATCAAATCTTCTGTTAAGTTTACGGTCTTACCAGATGCTGTAGAGTAGTAGATAGCGCAGCCTATTCCTTTGTGTTCATAAAAAATAACAACACTCACTTTATTTAATATTGGGTTGCCCATGTTCCACAAAATTTTTAATTTTCTAGTGTTGTTTAAGTATTATGATTTAGGTTCTAAAACTTTTTGTTCGCACCTAATATTATATTTTCTAAAATAACTGCGAACGAAGAGACATATAGAGAATAAGGGTTCCTTGTTTTACTACGGTACCCTAAAAAGCTACCGGTCTAGTTGAAACGTTTTCCTATCCCTAGGTAGCTGAAAATATCTCCACACAACGGAAACGCGGCATCACACTAATCAGACAGCTGTCCTATATCCAACACGTCAGTTTTCCATTAGAGCTAATTATTTTATCTTTATTTTTAATTCACTGCCCTCCACTGAAGAGTTTGTCAATAGTGTTGTGATAAGAGAAACATGATAACGTGATGGTTACTTGGTGTAATGAGTGTAAAACAAGGATTAAAATTAACTACGATCGGATTACGGCCCACTCGTGTGTTTCCCAGCAGTGGGATCGTAGGCAGATTTCATTAGGCTTATGCCCGATTGACTGCCTCGTTGGTCAAGTGCTCGCAAGCGCGACTGCTCAGCATGAGGTCCTGGGTTGGATTCCCGTCGGGAAAAGTGCTATCGGATTTTTCCATCAGGAATATCTCAGTAGCCGCATCAGAGTCTGGATTTGTGCCCCGTTGATGGTAATAGGCTACCCACTATTATATGGGACTAAAAAATAACTGGCCAAATGTGGGTGTACTAATAGGTACACGTCTGCCTAACCCTTCGGGGGATTACAGGCGTTATGTGATGATGTTACGTCTGATTGGTGGTAGGTAGGTAGGTAGTCAGTTTCCCGAAGGTCTGACCGCCAGTCTTTCGTGGGGGTATCTTATTACCCAGTACTAAAAGGGTTGTGGAGGTTAGATAGGCAGTCGCTCCATATTATATACTGATATTCAGCTGCATTCAAGTTAGACTGGAAACCGACCCCAACGTAGTTGAGAAAAGGCTAGGCAGATGATGATGATGCCTAATTGGGGTAGTCTTTGCAAAGGTGACTACGTGGAAACATCGATATGATTCCTGGTTTAATGGTTTAGAATTGCCCAAATAAATAGCACTGCTATTGCAAATATGTTAAGCAATCACCCCGCTGCGCTGGTCGGCTAAATTATTACTTCTTGAATTTTTGCTCAAGAAATTCTCAGCAGTCTGATTTCTGTCTTTCTCCCTGTTAGTAGCAATAGGCTCGACCCTATTAATTATTATAAACATTAGAATTACATATAACATAAGTAGTGTTAACTCTGTCTACTCTTTCTATTTCGGGCGCGATGTTAGGTATACCATGTTCGAAGTAGCTAAACAAAGGTAAAGCAGCCGTGAATGTTTCAAGAACGTGTAGTAGTTTGGGACCCCTTGTTATTACTGGGTAACCACTTCCATGTGTGTTTGCTTTCTGTCTCCATATCACATTACAAAAAAAAAAACATATTTTTATTGGTAGCATCAATGCAAACATTTTTTTTTACACTTATAAAAAATAGACACTATAGACGGCCTACTGTAAGAACAGAGGCTACCGTTCCGAATTAGAATAATAAATAATTTATTTGCTTAATGTCATGTGTAACGGATAAGATGGATTTTTTTTAAAACAGGTACATATATTTTAGCTTAATTATTGCAAGAATTTAAATTGAATATTATTACAAAAACAATATTAAAATGGGTAAATATAATCTACACTTAACTATTTCGGAAAAAAAACGCCAAGAGCTTTACTAATGTGGTGTTAACTTTAGAAACAACATTACATATCCTCGTTGTTTATTGTAGTATTAATAAAAAATATTTTCAGATATACACCTACCACTGCTTGTCTCTGCATCACCCAAAGGTTGACTGGTGGAAAATGCCTATGGCATTAAGTCCGCCTCTGTACTTTGTGCTTGCAGTGTTAAATAAATAAATAATAAATATATAAATATTCAGTTTGTCTATTCTTTCACAAGTGGGGACAGACTAATAAGGTGTTTTCTTCAATGTAATGTAGCACTCAATCTAAAACAAATCTTACGTTAAAATATCTGCTGCACTACTGTGTTGGATGCGCGGCAGCGACAACAGTCTTCTGACCATTATTGCTAGTAAGAATGAAGGCCACCTAATGGGGCACCTGTGCGCAGTGCTTGTACTGTTGCCAGGTGTCTCCAGGAGGATGCGTAATTCAGTATTATTAGTTAAAGTTTATCGTTAGTTTGAGGAGCTCGTTGGTAAATAATAACAGCCGCTCAGGTCGATCTTCAGGTTAAACTGCGCTTCCCTAGGTTGCTCCGTGGATGGGTGACCGCCCATTACATACCGAGTTTCCTCCGTGCTTCAGAAAGCACGTAAAGCTGTTGGTCTCGGCTGTTAGTGTCCCGAAAGTCTGACAACCGGTCTTAGCAAGGGTATCGGATTACCCAGTACTAACTGGATTGTGGAGGTCAGGTAGGCAGTCGCTCCATCTAAAATACTGGTATTCAGCTGCATCCCGTTAGACTGGAAGCCGACCCCAATGTAGTTAAAGGCTTATCGTTGTTATTTATTGTGCTATGTGTTTTAGTTAATTATACTAACATAGGTTAAGGAATACTAACCCAAAAACCAGTGACCAGAGGGCGGGCCTATTTTTTGGCCAAAGAATCAGCATTGCCATCCAACGTGGTAATGCTGCCAGCCTTCTGGGCACTTTTCCTGTTGACAGCGATGCACCCAAAAATATATTTAGGTAATCTACCTGAGTTGAAGATAAATAAAAAAGGTTCTATATACTCAATTCAGAAATCAGCATTTATACTACGAACCAGAATATGGCAATTCTAAATTAGAAGCAGAAATAGTAGCGATCACAAGGATACGAGATTACCTAGATACCACCCCCAGCTAAGTTACCTGTATATTATTTGTTGCCGACATGCCAATCTCGAATGAAAAATGTAACACATATTAATGTAATCGAATTCTCAATCCCAAGAAGGAATACCGTTTCGATCAAATATATGTCAATAACGAGGTAAAAAATATTACATTAAAAATTCCTCGCTTTTCTTCAAAGTTATTTGATTTATTTTATACCAGCGTTTGCCCGCGGCTTCGCTCGCGGGAAAGTCAGAAATGACCTCATGCGAACGTAACCTAACGTAAACGAACGTGCTACTCAGAAATTCCCGATGGAAACACCCAATTACAATTTACCCGATCCAGGAATCGAAATCAGGACCTCATGCTCAGCAGTCGCGATTGCGACCACTAGACCAATGGGGCAGTCTCCTATGTTGCAAATTTCATAGAAATTCGTTAAGACATGAAAGGGTAACCGACGTATAAGCAGACAGTTACTTTCGAATTTATAATATACATAATGTTCGTATGGATTAGAAAATGTATTTTCCATAGATTTATATCATCCCCATACGTTTCTAATATCGTGTCAATATCTCGATTTGTAACTTTATTAAGAATTCTTTGAACACCTTCGCGCGGATATATTAGCTACTGAAAAATTTGATATTTGATACGTTGTAAGGTAGACATGCTTGAGGAAAATATGAGTGTATATGTATAGCTTTTCAGATTTCATGTACCTATGTGTTTGTTTATGGTTAAGAACGACGAATGGGATTCAAAAGATTATAAAAAACCGGCCAAGTGCGAGTCGGACTCGCGCACGAAGGGTTCCGTACCATTATCTATAAAAACGGCAAAAAAATCATATCTGTTGTATGGGAGCCCCCCTTAATATTTTTTTTTTAATTTTTAGTATTGGTGTTATAGCGGCAATAGTAACACATCATTTGTAAAAATTTCAGCTTTCTAGCTATCACGGTTTATGAGATACAGCCTGGAGACAGACAGACAGACAGACAGACAGACAGACAGACAGCGAAGTCTTAGTAATAGGGTCCCGTTTTACCCTTTGGGTACGGAACCCTAAAAACAATATCAATGTATTAAACAATAGCTTTTGTTCACGGCTTCGCTCTCGTTATGAACGGAAATAACACAGGATCAGGTTTTAAACGTAGCCACTCTATGACACTCGGGAATAATATAGGTTCCCGTTAGTGAAAGAATTTTCGGAATCAGATCAGTAGGTCCGAAGATTACCGTCTACATACAAATTTACAAACAAATTATACACCTTTATAATATACTAGCTCATGCCCGCGGCTTCACCCGCGTAAGTTCGGTAATTGTCCCACGGGATCGCACTGCCGGGATAAAAAGTATCCTATGTGTTAATCCAGGTTATAAACTATCTGTGTGCCAAATTTCATTCAAATCTGGTGGGTAGTTTTTGCGTGAAAGAGTAACAAACATCCATCCATCCATACTCACAAACTTTCGCGTTTATAATATTAGTAGGATTTATTTACACAGATTCTATTTTAAATGTGTTTTTATATGCTTCGATCGCTTGGCAAATAATAATGTTCATTTCTTAAACATGAAGAAAGCAGATCTCCATATTATTTTTCAGACTGAACTCAAATGCATATGTGTGTGTAAAACGTATCCACGATCGGCAACACATGCGAACGATACCCATTGAAAAATTCATTCATCGATCGATTCTCATTATTTCACAAAAAAAAACATTAAATTTATTCCTTCGTGTTTTTTTTTATTGTTACTTTTTGAAAAAAATAGTCCCAATCGTTTCGAGTTCGATGATCGAGTTAATGGTATTCGGTTCCAGAACAACCTAAAAATAATGGTGTATTTAAGTAAATGCAGCCAAATATGTTTTAAAATGATACCAACTTAAACACCAATTAAAAACCTGCATTATCTTCCCCATAATGTAAAATACCACATTCCATAAGAACCCCTACACTTCGATTATCTCGGGCGAGTACATCTTGCAAAGTATTCATGGTTCAATATAAATGTAAACGCCCGACTTTCATACATACCCATACAATTACTCCATGCAAACGATGTGTGGGGGCTGAAAGAAGAATATCCTCTCACAAGGTTTCATTAAACCGCCTATGACTCGCGATATGATTCTCAAAGTTTCGTAAAACTGGAGCACCTTGTGTAAAAAAATATAATAGTTACAGCAAGATCCCACGGCCGCCACTCATTACTTTTTTTCTGATTATCAAAATGTGTGGCATGAGAAGTGTTAAAAATAAAAAAAACGCGTTTTTCGAGTCTCTGCAACATTTATAAAAATCAGCACTCAGGCTGTAAGAAAAATTTGTATTATTGTTACGCAACTTTAGCACCTGATATCTAAAAATTGGCCGGCGCGCGTCGGCACAAGTTAGCAGGTATCACACACACATACACAACACATACTCTCCGGAGTTACTTTCATTCTTCTCAGCCCCGGAGAAGAGCCCCGGTTGTGTGTGTCCGGGGCTCGTGATCTCCCTGCTGTGTACGGCAAAGATTTTATTAGACAATGCCTAATTGCCCATTTTCATCAACAGTAAGTGACATCTAACTGAATGCCTAATACCCGTTTTCACCAACACTTAGTGACAATGCCAAATTACTGTTTTCACCTTGTCTAAGGGTCACCTAACTATTCAGAAAGGCGTTCGCCTAATGCCCGTTTTCACCAACACTAAGTGACACGACGATCGAGATTCGAAGAATATCTACATCACTAGCTACTTCCCCATTACTATGGAATTTATGGAAATTATTTATTTGTCTGTGTGTTTTAGAAACTTGAGTCTACGGGTCTCCCCATGCTCGGGCAGAAGACATGTCGAATGTATAGAAAGAGCTTTGTCTCTTCTTTGTAGAATAGATATGGAATTGGTCATGCCACGCGTGCCGTAATATCTTATTATGTGCAATCTTATGAGGTCACATAATAAAGATTTTTTTTCGGAACAAGACAAGATTAACTGAACTATTTTATCATCTGTCGTAGTAGATGCGTCAGCCTCAATTGGGTTGGCAAAGTTTGAGAAACCCTGCTCCTTATTTAGTAATAAGTGACTGACTGAAGACTTGATTTATTACAATCGGCACATCACCCTGTATTGTGCATTCACATATGCGTGCAATTGACACAGATCGGAGATTCTTTGACGAAGACAACCCTCGCTTCGTTATTTTTTTAATTATTTCAGGCATCCACCATCATACATAACCTTATGCATTATGCATTCATTCATTATTCATTTATTTTCATTCATTTAGATTTTTTTTTATGCATTTATGTTTTTTTGTTCATGCATTGAGTTTTATGTTGTGCATTATGTATCATTGGCACCCTCTACCAGTCAACCTCTGGGTGATGCAGAGACAGTGGTAGGAGTAAACCTGAAAAATACATTTTAGTTTACACCAAAATATACAAGGATTTATAAAATATATATAAATATACATATACATACACAAAAATACTACAATAAAAAGACAAACAATGGGAAAAGCATTGACGTTATGACGATACTGCCAGCCTATATTAGGGACAGTATCGGCACGATGGCGCTTAGTACTCGTAGAAAGCTTTGAGTCGATGAACTGTGTGAAAGATGACATGATTACTGAGATCCGACTATAGATTTTCGACTCTCGGTTCAGCATAGAATGTCGATAATTGAACTTTGTTTGGGTATGCCATTTCGTCATCATCAGCCTAGCCTGTTCCCAACTATGTTGGGGTCGGCTTCCATTCTAACCGGATGCAGCTGAATACCAGTATTTTACATGGAGTGACTGTCTATCTGACCTCCACAACCCAGTTAGTACTGGGTAATACGATACCCCTTGGTACTGGTTTTCACACTTTCAGACCTGTAACGACTGTTAAAGATCTACAAATGACAGCCGGGACCAACGGCTTATCATGCTTACCGATGCACGGAGGAAACTCGGTATGTCACCCATTCACGGACCAAGCTAGGCAAGCACGGCTTAACCTAAAGATCAACCCGAGCGGCGTCTTATTTAGCCTCGAGCTCCTTTCGAGGTGTTACGTTTGGTGTCTAGTATGTAAATATTCATTAGGATCTTATCCAGCACTTCAGCTATACAGGGTGTAAACGGATCCTTCATGAAGCTATCAACCAGTAGCGAAGGGTCAATTTTTGTAAGAGGTAAGCCGGAGTACATATCTATAATGTGATTAATGTATTATTTGTCTATAGAATACTGACTGTGCCATTTTTTTAAAAGAGAAGCCGGTAGGAATCTAGTTATATGGAACCTTCGCCACTGCTATCAACCAAGCATTCTGTACATCAAACTAAAGTAACTCTACGCAAAAGTTATTACTGGGAAACGACTTTCTTTTTGGGGTGACAAATCACGTTGTACCGTAGGACTCAATGTAACTCACTTTAAACATTGTGCTGATGAGTGCATTGAATAGTACGGAGGTCGTGGAGGTATTTAAAGTAAAGTTATAACATTAAACACTTGTATTAAGAAGAAAAAATTGTTAAAAAGTCGTAACTTTGACCCCCGATATCTCCGTAACTAGAAGTTTCCCAGGTATGGTCTAGAACAAAAAAATGATCGCAATGATGGGGAGAAAAAGTACTTTTGGTTTCGTTAAGGGTTGTTTTACACCCTTTATATACGAATCTAAACAGGTTTTATATTTTCCTGAATTGGCAAAGAGCAGGTAACACCTCTTCCTCGAGTTTACTGAAATACTTTTAAGGAATTACTTGAAGGCATGCAGCTGCGTCCTTCCGTTAGTAATAAAATGTTATCACCAATCCATCTGATGCTAATCTTCGTGTAAAGCATTTGCTAGTACCTGTATATAGCTATGTATGTTTGCATGCATGCATGAATGCTATGTAGGTTTGTATGTTAGTTTTCTGTCAGTCATTCTACACATGCAGTCTTTGGACCCGTTTTACGCAGAGGACATACAGCGATCTGTGTGTCCAATATCATAACGCGTTTAGGATACTGTTGGGGCTGTCGTGGCGTTGTAGTGCGTCCACTATTTTTGCGGAGGCGCTCACAGAGGATTTTTACGCCATTATAAGAAAAAGGACCGCCTCCATAGCCGGCCAGTTACGCACCGCCACCAAAAGTCTCGAGCGTGTTCTCAGATCGGTGGTACTGCCCTCTGCTGCGCCACTGGATAAGGATTTATACCGGATTTACAAATTAAATGTTTATTTCCTTTTTACTAACACTAGTTATTAAGTTATTTTGTTGAAACTAACACTATGGACTCATGTCTGAAACAAAGAATTTGAATTTGATAGCGATTGGGAAAGGTATTTCAAGGCCAGTATGATATAATTATTGCATGTTTGTTTTGAAATTTAATACATAATTTATATACGACATATTTTGAGGACCTAGGCTCGATTCCCAGATCAGTCAAAGAAGAGACTTTGTAAATAATCATAACATCATGACTGTAATCCTCAGAGGGTGAGGCAGAGGTATACCTAATAGTACCTACATCCACCTTTCGCTAGTTAGGTATGTTTAAGTCCATGAAATATGGGGCGAGCCTATTGACATCAACCGACACAAATCCAGACTCCGTGGCTGCTACTGAGATATTTCAAATAACACTTCGCCCGACCTGGGAATCGAAACCAGGACCTCATACTCAGCAGTCGCGCTTGCGACCACTCGAACAACGAGGCAGTCATTTGCTTGTTGTAGTATAACATGCAAATGACATTAATCTTAGAGTGGTAAAATAACAACTATTTTGACTGTACTATAATTAGCAGATATCTAACTAATCCTGAGGGAAATCTTCTGTACACGATCAGGCTTAATGATTTCTTAGAGAAGTTAGTTCAAATGGACTATATAAAGTGCTACGACATAACTAGAAGTCATTAAACAGGCTAAACTGACACTAGCTTCAATCGTTTAGGACAAGGCCTACATTTGGTCTACACATCTAAACTTACATAAAGGGATCAAGGGATAAAAACTCCCTCTGTATCTCCAGTTATGAAAAGAAACCCACTATACTTCACGTACATATGTAGGTGTTGGCTTTCTATCTTTTACCACGTAATTCTGATATATAAATAGGAAATACGAGGTGTTAACGGACCCCTCACGAAGCTGTCAACCAAGTATTCTGTACATCGAACTAAGTAACCCTACGCTAAAAAATATTGCTGGAAAACGACTTATTTTTTTGGGGTGAAAAGCCACGTTTTACGGTAAAACTCAATGTAACGCACTCAACACATTGTGGTGATAGATGTATTGAATAGTAAACGGCCCATGGAAGAATTTAAAGTAAAGTTATAACCTTAAAAATTGTTATTTTTTTAAACTTGTGAAAAAGTTGGAACTTTGACATCCAATAGGTATCTCGGTAACTGAAAGGTATGGTCCAGATAAAACAAAGCAATGACGACGGGGGTCTTTTTACACCCTATATGTTATCACCAGTTACATAATCCTTAGAAATCTTTCGATTTTTTATTCCGTGTGCCAATGGCTAATATTTGATAGTCATCACGACTGTAATCTTCGGAGGGTGAGGCAGAGGTATATCTAATAGTACATCCACCTTTCGCTAATTAGGTATGTTTAAGTCCATGAAATATGGGGCGAGCCTATTGACATCAACCGGGCACAAATCCAGACTCCGTGGCTGCTACTGAGATATTCCTGATAACACCCAATAACACTTCGCCCGACCTGGGAATCGATAACAGGACCTCATACTCAGCAGTCGCGCTTGCGACCACTAGTGACCAACGAGGCAGCCTTTGGACAACCTAGAGAGTAAACCCATACCCTCACTCAGCACCACCAGGTAATTATCAAAGTTGCAAGGCCATATCCACTTTCACCCATGCTTTTCCTAAAGAACCACATAATTAAAAAAAAAATGCTAAGTGCGAGTTGTCCTCGCGCACTGAGGGTTCCGTACAAACTCGTAGATATTTTTTTATTAAACTACATATTTACGAGTCTTTTTTCCTTTACATGTGCTGTAAGACATTGCTTCTTGCCAAATTTTACGATTCTAGGTCAACGGAAAGTACTCTATTTGATGCCTTAGTGAATAATATCAGTGAGTAATATCATTTGATGGCGTTGACTTACAAGTTTAAATTGATACCTCTACGCGTTCCTGAAAAAAAGGTAAAAGATAGCAAAGTGATTTAAGGGTTCCTTTTTCCTTTTGAGATACAGAACCCTAAAAAACTCCCGTCCGTCTCAACTTTGCGGCATAACAAACAGTCTCTGTTTCCTATTAATTCTAAACTCCCGCATTAATTTAAAATGTCATTTTACAATATTTTTACAAGCTGACGACGCTTCACAATGAAAAATTACTTGATCAAGTGTTAATGCGGAACCAGCTGTTTTACATAGAATAATAGCCGAGGCTCATTATTATGCAAAACTTAGCTATTACATTTTTAATTATGGTTTGTCAAAGAAGTTGGTTAGGTGTATAGTTTTGTGAAGAGAAGATATTAAGACTATCTTTTCTCTATCTTTATGAATTGATATCATGGTTGCCTGTATGACTGTTTGTTTTTTGAAACTAAAAATTCATTGTTTCGAGTTTTATTCTAGAAGATTAAAGTGCGTTGTGTAATAAATCTAATATTATACTTTTATAATACTGTGTCGCAAACTATGCTCCACCCCTACCCTGCCCTCTTAGCCCAAAAACATGCAGCCGAAGTGACATTTGCGCTGCCACCGACGACGCAATGGAAGTGGCGAAGTTCTGGGCTAACAAATTATAAAAATTGTCGTGCCAGCGACACGAAGAAGAAGAAGAGCTTATATAATATAATCTCGATGTACTGTGAAGGCGTTAAAACCGTCTGAAGCAAGGGTCGCTAGTCCTATTATTCCAAAAATGTTTACACATAATAATGGTACATAATTATCTCTTTCCATTGACAGTTAAGTATGGCTGATATAAAGTAAGGCTGTTGGATGACTGATTTCGGCCGAACTCAACCCTGACAAAAGATGATGCTACTGATAATATTATGCATATTTTGGGCATATTTCCTTTAATTTTGAATTTATCTAACTGAAAAAAAGCACCTAAATCCAAATGGTAGATGTAGAACGATCACTTTCAAGTTATAAAAATATTATAATTAATAGAAGGGTCAATCGTACTTTTGATAATCTGGAACTCAGTACTTTCGAATACTTATAAAATGATAATATCTCGACGAAAATGTAGTAAATTTAAAATATATATATATATATATTTTGTGGTAAGTACTTATTTCAATTTTATGTTTTTTTTTTTATATTAAATGGGTCTACTCTTGACCTCAATCTAGTCCTGAGGACAGAGATGAGGTTGACGATGGAACGAGCTTACCCAGAAGAAGCCGTATGTTGCATATTTCGAGCATTTATGTTGCATAAGTATTTTGACGATTTCAAGTTGCATATAATCCTGTCTCTAATAATAACTAACCATTGATTCAGAACTGACAATGAACCAGTCTATCCAGTCTTCAAGTCTGTTTTGTTGATGAGTATGGAAAAAAATATAAGGCAAAAATAATGTGCCTTGCGTAGTTCTCGAGAATACTGTACAATAAGACAAAAGATATATTAAAACCACCAATATTATTGATAAACCAAAATTCACACTTACTCGTAATTTAATAGCACTAGATTGGAAGTGAGCAATAGGAGAATCAATCCAGCTTCTGTAGGCAGACAAACGGGTAAACAAACTAGTCTTATCAACATTCTTCCCGCTCACCACACCAACCAAGATCCCCTGATTATCCTCCTCTGCAGGGTCACCGGTACGCATGCACACCAGGGGTCCCCCAGAGTCACCAGAGGCAACGTCAGTGATCGCTGTCGATGTGCAAACAAATTTATCCATATTCATTTCCCAAATTACGGCGCAGCGCAATCTGGAAATGACTCCAATTTCAGCCGCAAGCATGACTGTCGAGGCATTGGCCTGCGGTTCGTCCCCAGTCCTTCCATACCCAGCGGCCACACATCCACTCTCATAGTCCGACGGCAGAGTCGCAAGTCTTACATAGTTGACCCTCTTGTTAAAAATCCAAGGCGTGTCCATCACCGCGATGGCAATGTCGTTGTCAGGGAAATTAAAGTGTACGTGCAAATAAGCTTTCTTTATTTTTCTCCATTGACCGTTTGGTGTGGTTTCTACTCTCCCGTCGTGTATGATGTCCGTGAACTTGTTGCCTGCAACGACGCGCAGTACTTCCGGGTGCTTCTCGTAGTAGAAGTGGTCGCTTTCGAAGCAGTGAGCTGCTGTTAGCACCTCTTTTTGACTAATAATGCTGCCACCACAAAAATTGCTCCATAACCTTCTCCCTGGGTCTAGTTTATACATAGCTTCTTTGATGGACACCAGGTATGAAAACTGCCCTTCTCTTGGAGGTTTCCCATGAATAACGGTGGGCGTTATATGGTATTTCGTGTACTTTAGAGTAGTTATAATGCGCCTGTCTTGAAAACACACTACCGTTTGGATATAAATCGTAAGGATTGTGAGGAGGTTCATTGGTAATTTTGTTCATTTCCGACATTGGGGTGGAATCCCCTTGTTGATCAATTAATTGGTCGACAAGAGGAGGACAAAGGCTACGGTTATTCTGGTCATTAATCAAATTTGACAGAAGGTCAGAATAACCGTCAGTCCGTCAGTTCTGACATTTTTTTTTAGGAATTAGCTCATAATTTTCAATGGGAACTCTATGCCCTAAAGTTTTAAGTCCTCGCATAGATCCAGTAAAATAGGTCGATTGATACCAGCTGTTGATGATCCCGCGTACGGTCTGACAAATCGATTTAGAACTCAATTTCGGCATATTTTTATGAAATAACTTCAACATCTGTCTAGCCTTTTCCCAACTATGTTGGAGTCGGCTTCCAGTCTAACCGGATGCAGGTGAATACCAGTATTTTACATGGGGTGACTACCTATCTGACTCCACAACCCAGTTACTACTGGGCAACACGATACCCCTTAGTAAGACCGGACGTTGACCTATACGACAGGTATTACCCTATTACCTATCATATTAGCTTAGATGGACCTGCACATCCCAGTTAGTACTGGGTAATACGATACCCCTCGTTAAGACTGGTTGTCAGACTTACGGACCACTGACTACTTGTACCGACTGTCAAAAATCTATAAATGACAGCCGGGACCAACGTCTTAACGTGCTTTCTGAGGCACGGAGGAAACTCGGTAAATAATGGGTGGTCACCCATCCACGGACCAACCCAGTCAAGCGCGGCTTAACCTGAAAATCGACCCGAGCAGCTGTTATTATTTAGCCACGAGCTCCGCAAATAATTATTTATATGGAGATATTATGTTCTCTGGGAGTATACTACGAAAGATCGTAAAAAAGATAATTTACCGATCATTTGCTGAATAATAGCCTTTTACTGTAGACTCTGAAAAACAGTTAGATTTTTGTAAGAGGTTGAAAAAATAATGTTAGCAAACATGATATTTTTCTTTTAACAAAACTTACTGAAATAAAAGATACCTTATGAGCTATAAAAAACGGAAATAATTTTAGACACGTGTCATTATTTTAGTTATACAAAATCGCAGAAGATAAATTTTGTAACACGTATATCCGCGTCGGTCTCATAGACCCGATATTCGCCTAATACGGGCATTTATGTGTTATTCGCACACTTACACTTTACGTCCTGAAATGAGTTTTATCGGTCTCACAGACCTTTGCTCCGGTATAGGAAGGTTAAAAATCACAACGAGTACATTTATGTGTAATGTTGCTGCTTAAAAATGAAGAACACTTTATTGAAAAAAAAACAGGTCGGAAGTTTCGTGATGCGAGAATATCATCGCACCTCCCAAACCATGCAGCTGCTTCAGGCTCCATCACACTGTAGATACAAGGTGTAAACAGTCACGGAGTCGTCAACCAAGCATTCTGTATCATCAAACTAAGCACACGCAAAAATTATTTTAGGGATATTTTTTTTTGGGTGAATATTCACGGTTTACTCAATGTTACACACTCAAAAAATTTTGCTGATAGATGCATTGAATAGAACAGGGATCATGGTGGTATTTAAATTAAAGGTATGTATATCATTAAAAATTTGTATTTAAATAAATAAAAAGCGGTCCAGTGCGAGTCGGACTCGCGCGGGAAGGGTTCCGTACCGTCAGAGTAGGGGAAACCCTTTAATTTTCAATATACTTTTATTTTTTGTTGAAATAGCGGTCACAGAAATACACATTATGTGAAAATTTCAACTGTCTACCTACTAGGTACGGATAATGAGATACAGCCCGCTGACAGACAGAGGGACGGACGGACGGACAGCGGAGGCATAGTAATAGGGTCCCGTTGGTTACCGTCCGGGATTCCTAAAAACATACGTCTTTCGTCTAGATAATATAAGTATCAATACTTTTTTTACTTCAAAAATGATCACCCCAGCGAAAAAAAAATCTTTTCTTTTTTTTATCTATTATACTCTTTTCAGATCAATCTTAATACCACCCTTACAATCAATTGGACCCAATAATTACAAGCTACGGCAAATAAACCCACGGCCGGCTATATTTGCCGCCTATGCAAACACCACCTCTAATGCTGACAAATGATTGTTAAAGATGGTCTTAATCAAAGACCAGCTCTTGACACCCTATTATTATCAAGAAGGACGCAATTAATGCTTAATTTATAGATAGGATTTTGTCGTTATTGCTAGCTTATTTTCTTGTAATTGAGATTTTTTCAAGGTCCTGTGTAAGGTGAAAATTGGGGGTTTGGGGGCAATCAGTGTTGTACTGTAATTATGGGAGATTGATTACTAACGAAGCGATGAAATCCTAAAATAACTGTAGAACTCATACTCGTAATTACGTAACCGACTTCCAAAAAGAGGAGGTTATCAATTTTTTTGTATGTATTTTCAGCGATAACTTCGCCAATTTTAAACTGATTTTGATGAGTCTTTTTTTTTGTTTGGAACAATATTATTCCGCGGTGGTCCCGCGGGTCAAATTTGGTGAAGATCTGATGCTGATCTTCGGAGACATACCATGGAACTCTTCAATAATAGACAGCAAATCTGTTGTGACTGCTGCAATCGCTTGGATGTTTATTGTTTACACAACATCATAACATAACATCACGCCTGTATGCTCAGAGAGGGTACGCAGATGTGTACAGTACACCCACATTTCGACAGTTAGGTATGAATTAGGTTAGGTATGGATTTTAATGAGGATAAGCCTATTACCATGACATGTATTGTCAACGGTTCACTACAGTTTCACCAAAACTCCTTCGACAATTATTAACCGACTTAAAAAAAAAGGAGGAGGTTCTACGTTCGGCTGTTGTATTTTTATTTATGTTGTACCTAGGTAATTTTACTGTTCACCGATTTTTCCGCCAAGTTTGGACCGATTTTCAATTTTTTTTTTATTCGGAAACCTATACCTACTACTGAGGTGATCCCATTGCCACCAACTCAGAATCTGATGATGGGAGCCCAGGGAAATTGAGTGAAACCCTCAAGTTTTATAGGCACATACAACGTTTTTCATAGACTTTCTAAAGCAATTCAGATATGTGTGCCTGGTAATGATCATTTAATATTGCTGAGCTGATGATGGAAATATAGATCCTGACTGGATCTGATGATGGGATTCCAAGACAATTAGGGGCAACTCTCAAATTTTATGGGCATTTTTTGAAATAGTAAACTTCCCATGTGGTCCCATCATCCCATGGTCATCAGGTCAGGATCTGATGATGGGATCCCGGAGAAATCAAGGGAACTCTCCAAATTTTATAGGCACACATAAGTATTATTCCAGGTAATCATCATTAAAATGTGCCTATGTTCAGCAACCGATTTCGCCAACCGATTTCGATGATTCTTTTTTTATTTGGATGAATATTATTCCCCGGTTCATCATCATCATCATCATCATCCGCCTATAGCAGTCCACTGCTGGACATAGGCCTCCTCAATCGCACGCCATTCAACTCGATTCTCAGCAACTCTCATCCAGTTGCTACCAGCCACATCGCGAAGATCGTCACTCCACCGAGCCTGAGGGCGTCCCACCTTACGTTTGCCGCTTCGCGGTCTCCACTCAAGAACACGTCTACCCCAACAGTCATCGGTCTTGCGGCTAATATGACCGGCCCATTGCCACTTCAGCTTACTTATTCTGTGAGCTATGTCGACAACTCTGGTTCTCTGTCGGATCACCTCGTTTCCTCGATTCCGCGGTTGTCCCGTTTAAATTTGGCAAATCTGTCGTGATTGTTGCAATCGCTTGGATGCTTATTGTTTACACAATATCATAACATAACGCCTGTATGCTCTGAGGGGGTACGCAGATGTCTGTGTACCAGATTTCGACATTTAGGTATGTTATGTTCCATTTTGTTGCGGAAACGCTTATTCCCATGATATGTATTGTTAAAAATGTAAAATAAATACATAGCTAATATTTGTATAGGATATTAAAACTAAAAAGGAAAAATAAAAAAACTTTTTTGCAAAAAAATTAAAACAACTTCAAAAACACAAAAATAGTGAAAAATAACTTTAGAAGTCGGTGACAAAAAAACTGAATCAAATATGATGGCGAGAGAGAAAAAAGCGTTGCCAACATAATGCACTTAAATTAGCAGTGAAGCCAACAGAAAAAAAAGACGGGTTGCACTCCGGGAGTGCCAGCAGAAGTGAAAACTTGATTATTAACGTTGAGCATGTTTGATATTTTGGAATGGTTAGGGAATAATTTTGCACCAATTGCTTTATCAGTATAAAGAACAGGGTGTACTATTCGGTGCACCCCTGCCTGAGCCTTCGGGGATTACAGGATGTTATGTTATCATTGAATCCTGCCTAAAGAATTTGTAATTAAAAGTGTGGAAGTAATCTGTCGCACATAAAAATGTGTGCGATACATCTTTTCACAGGCGCTTAGTAAGCACGTAAGCAGGAACGTCACATTCGATCTTACTACAGAATTAGCTGAGAATTTATCGGTTTCCTATACCAATAACACTCGTGCTTTTTAACTTACTTGTAAATACTTGTAATCAAATCATTTTTAAAGCAGGTTTTTAAATAAACTGAACTTTATTTTACCAAACAACAAACGCCTTAGTGAAAATGTTTAGCAATTTAATACTCGGAAGGTACTTATTGCGATTGAACGATTTCCTTTTTTATTTTATTATCATGATTGTGCTTGCATCTTAAAAGCCTTCACAAGTACTTTTAATAGCTACTAGATACTAAGAAAGCTGCAAACTCAAAGACAACACTGTCTTATTGATTTTAGAATCTCTTGTCATTATGCGTCAATCAATAAAATTGCAAGGAAATACGGAATTTAGCTACACTAACATACCTACAGGTACGTAACGTTTGTAAATAGCACGTAAATTGCCTTCGTAGTTAGCACGGTGCGAATCCCCCAAAGACCACGGTTCTATCACAATCTTAAGGACGATGAAGATAGCCAGAGGACTAGGTTTCGCGGCGCTGCGCCGGCGCGCGGCGGGTGGCAATTTATTTAATAGATTTGTCAGCTTTATCCCTAAAGCATTAGGTTCAAAGTTGATTGGAAACATTTAAAAATTTCTTTAAATGATTTTAAACCATAAAATGTTGAAGGTTAAGTTCAAAATCGAATGAGAAAATTTGTCTTACGCTTTTTCGATCAGGTCACGTGTCCTGACGCGAGTTTAAGATTTTATACCCATTACAGAAAAAGTGCTCAACGCCGCTAAAGAAGTTTTCACTTCAAAAATGGTTGCGTTATCATTTACTAACAGAAGCATTTATGGTAGTTTTGCCATTGAAATTATCTTGCATAAGTAACATATGTAGGTACTTATGCAAGGTTATACGTGCTCAGTGGAAAAGAAATTCAAGAAATTGGGTCACGGTTTAGGAAAGACAGAAATGTGTTTTTCAATGTAACGGCTTCGTAGGTAAATTACAAGTACACGCATCGATCTATCTTCGACATAAGGTTTCATGAATTTATAATGTGTGAAATGTGTGAGTAGGTAGGTAAGTGAATGAATTAATAATATGTGTGAAACAGAGCAGTCGATTAAAGTTAATTAGTATTACTAATTGGCATCTCTCAGTGCGGCAGAAATACCCAAATATAACAAGTACCAAATGGTAATAGAATTATGTAAGTAGGTACTACGTTTTGCCGAGGGATTCATTGCGGGTAGGTCTTAGTCTTTCTCTTGGGTCGTAAATTATCTCCCGGGTGGGACGTACTACCGGAATCTTTCTTTCTTCTAACTTTATCGTGTGGTTAGTGCTTGGGGTCAGAGTTTTTATGGCGCCCATCCCCCCTCTGAAAAGCCAAGTTTACATGCCGTCGAGATGAGTCTCCCTCGTTTTACCGAAAAGAAATTGCCAAATTACCACTTCCCAAACAAATTTTCGCATAATTTCATTTGCCAAATTATTACTTACCAAAAAATCTCTTTACAAATAATTGTTACGAAAACCTATGTTTGGCAAGTGAACGTTTGAACAATAACTTGTTCACCAACTAGTACTTTTACTATTTTTTATCTAGTCAAATATTTCAGTTGGTATAACATACACTAGAGAGCAATGAATCCGGGTCACTTAAAGAATGTTAAAAATCTCGGAAACTAAAAATGATAGGTTAATGCAATAAATTGTATTTAATAGACAATGTAATACTCCTTAAATGAAAGTAAAAAAAATATGAGTCGCCATACATTTTATTAACACAAAATTACATAAAGAAAAAAACTGCTGATCATCTCTCCTTAAAACAAAAATAGGAAACATGAAATTTTTGAACTTTATTACGATTTTCTTGAATTTTAATACTTCGTATTGCCTCCTCGTGCCATTCCATTACTGCGTTTACGCGGTTTGGCATGCTGTACACCAAGTTCCTTATACGATTTTGGGGAATATTCTCCCATTCCTCTGTGAGAGCAATTTTGAGCTCACGAAGCGTGATTGGGGGAGGGTTTCGTTGTTTTACGCATCTGCCTAGCTCGTCCCAAGCATGCTCGATCGGGTTTATATCCGGGCTGCGCGCTGGCCACTCCATACGAGTAATGTTCATCTCTTGAAGGTAGTCATTCACAATCCTACCTGTATGAGGTCGGGCATTGTCATGCATAAATATAGCATCCTCACCTAAATTGACCATAAATGGACCAACGTGATCATTGAGGATTTCTTCCACATATCTAACGCTAGTTAAAGAGCCGTTTTCTATGATCACCAGCTCTGTGCGACTTTCAGAAGAAATTCCGGCCCACACAAGTACAGACCCACCACCGTAGGCTACTTTTTCTTCGATGCATGCTTGCTTGAATCTTTCCCCTGGTCTTCGATACACTCTGTGTCTTCCATCGTGCTTGTAGAGCATAAATTTTGATTCGTCGGAGAACATAACTTTTGACCAATCTTCAATACTCCAATTTACGTGGCTCTGGGCATATCTTAGTCTTGAAATACGATGCCCACGCTCCAGTTTAGGGCCGTTTGCAGGTCTAAGGGGTTTTAAGTTAGATTCAGCAAGCCGACGTCTTACTGTCCATGCACTTGGGTTACTTCCTCCGAGGCGTCGAAACTGATTTGTGAGTTCAGTTCCTGTGAGAAAGCGATTTCGAAGCATGGTGTTCACCAAGTATCGGTCTTCTCGTTCTCGCTGTGGTACACCTGGTTCTGCCCGTTCCTGGTCTGCGTAGGTTAGAACCAGTTTCTTCGTAACGTTGGAGAACTCTTTGTACTGTTGACAGCGACACATCGACAGTCCTGGCTGTATCGCGCTGACTCCGGCCGGTTTCCAGCATTGTAAGTATTCTGGTGCATTCTTCAGGCGTAAGCGACATAATTTCAGCTTGAATAATGAATATAGAGCACTATCAACATGGTTTATGTACCCACATCAATGACAGATTACAAACAAAAGCAAAACCAAATGCTGTAATTTCGTAGTTCCATCTTCGAAAGTGGCCCTTTTTCAAAAGAGAATGCTCATGGAAGTATGGAATCCCGTACCATGCTGCATCAAAATCAAACCTTGTTTTTTATAGACTACACTGATCGTATTAACTCCTACAAAAATTATTTTTGAAAAAAAAACCCGCGTTTCAGAGTTATTTTATAAAATCGAAACTAACCTAAAAAGTAGGTCTATTTTTTCGACGCTACCAATGACGTATTTTAACACACACACATTACATTATTGCTCTAAAAACAGCGTAATACACTAATATTAGTAAGAATTACGAGTTAAAGTAACATCCACAGTATGCTTGACTGAAACTCGATTTTATTTTAGACCTTTACATTGCCAACAGTCAGTCAGTACAGTACAAATGTCAGATGCCACAGATAAGATAACTATAAACCATAGAGTATAGTAAGTGCTATAAACTAGTCGGGATTTAGGGATGTAATCATAAATCAAAATCTTTAGGCTGAGAAAATCTATTTTGTTGCAAATAGCAATAAACCAAACTAAATCGATTTGGTGTACTGATCTTACTTAATTGTAATTAATTTTAGAGTCCGCTCGACAGACAAGGGTTTGTTCAATTGAAACGGAACGTCATATAAAGGGAGTAAAACAATATTCGTACTTTTAAACTCGAAAAGTATATTTCCAGTTCAAAAATCAAATCCCCGACGCGTAATGCCGTAAAAAAATATGAAACTAATTACTATAATATTTTGGTTTTGAGGCGCGAGAATTTTTGGTACCAACTTTGGTCATTCTCTTTTGATTTTTTTATGATATAACTTTACAATAACTAAGAAGTTTTAATACCTTCATTTAAGGAGTATTACATTGTCTATTAAATACAATTTATTGCATTAACCTAGCATTTTTAGTTTCCGAGATTTTTAGGATTCTTTAGTGACCCGGATTCATTGCTCTCGAGTGTATATTATGAGACAAGGATGTTTGAAGACTTGACTATTTTGCAACTTAAACGTTTTGAAATGTAGATATTTTGCAACTTGGAGGTTTCGAGACTTGGGTTTTATGAGATTTGAACTTTTTGCTACTATATGTTATTTTGCAACTTGTTGTTTGGGTAATGAAAATTTGGCAAAATCTTTTCGGCAAAACGGCAGGATCCCCGTCGAGATAAATCTCCCAGGCATGCTGGTTTGGTTTCCTCACGATGTTTCCCTTCACCGAAGCAAGTGATAAATTATACAGGGTTATTTGTAAAACACCAACAACCTCTTGAGAGGTCATTGTACTCATCATTATGAACAACTTTTACCATGGGACTAAACCTGAAATCGCGAAAAAAAAACAGCTGTTCCCTACATTTTGACGAGTTAATCGATCATAAATGTAGGGAACAGCTGATTTTTTTTCGCGATTTCAGGTTTGGTCCCATAGTAAAAGTTGTTCAAATAACCCTGTATAAGAGAGTCTTGTGTTCGAACTACCCACCACGTGTGTGTTGTGTTGTACCTAGGGCTTCCATGTGATCACTGCTACCTGGATAAAAAGTTCCCTACGTCCTGACCCAGATCAGCGTCTACCCGCCTGCCAAGTTTCATCAATCCGTTCAGTCGGTATGGCTTGAATAGGTAAGCAATGTTAGTCGAGGCAATCAGAAACACAGACCGACAGACAGTTGCCTTCGCATTCATAAATCATAATATTAGTATTACAGTATTATTATTATCATTTTTTTTTAATGTTTCCCCACACTAGAAGAATTTCTCGGGTATCGTGGGTGCGTTTTCAAAAATTTAAACTCACATACACAAACAGCCAAACCCGGAACAACTGTGGGCCATACAAATATTTGTTTCGTGCGGGAATCGAACCCACGACACGTAGCGCAGCAGCCAATCGCTCAACCACTGCGCCAACCGTGTCGTCAAGCCACATTACTTATAACAAGTAGCGACATCTACACTGTTGACACTAGGTTGACTAGTAACGCCATCTATATTCACAAAAATGTAACTCCAACCGTGTAAGTGCGGCTATCGCGACGGAACGGCCGCAGGGTGCGTGTGTGGAGCTATGTTGCAAACCATGTGCCGCTACATTTCCTGCCCTGTGTCCCAAAACATGCGCAGTTAGTAACCTCTGCGCTGCCTCAGACGACAATGTAGAAGTAAAAGAAAAATACCAGCAACACAAAGAAGACTAGAAAAGCAACTCTGGGTCTTGAGCAACACGATTCTTTTTTACTTGAGTGACATTGACAGGATGGTGATGTAAACACTATAAAAAAAAGTGATGTAAACACTATCAAAAGAATCATGTAGAGAAGCAGCTAGAAGCTGGGTATGCTGCGAGTTAATGATCATCTGGCTTCAATATCGAGAGAAGAGCTCGTGGCTAAATAAGAACAGCCGCTCGGGTCGATCTTTAGGTTAAGTTGCGCTTACCTAGGTTGATTCGTGGATGGGTGACCACCCATTACATACCGACTTTCCTCCGTGCCTCGGAAACCACGCTAAGCCGTTGGTCCCGGCTGTCATTTGTAAATCTTTGACAGTCGTTACAGGCAGTCAATAGCCCGAAAGTCTGACAACCAGTCTTACCAAGGCGTATCGTATAGCACAGTACTAAGTGGGTTGTGGAGATCAGACAGGCTGTCGCTCAACGTAAAATACTGGTATTCAGCTGCATCCGGGTAGACTGGAAGCCGACCCCAACATAGTTAAAGGCTAGGCAGATTATAATGCCTTCAATATATTGTTTCCTTTTTCTTTCGAAATGTTTTTTTATATACGTGGAAGCATACTTAATGTCGACGTGGTGTGTGGAATCTACGTGTGTAAAATAAAACGAGAAGATAGCTATAAAATATTTATTCATCTTTAAACAATAAATTGTTTTATATAAAACATAGTTCGGCATTAGATACCTATAAAACTACTTAATTATTAGATTGACTTCACTCCACATGTCACAAATTGAAGTAGATAATATTCTGAAATTAGTAGTAATATCTACAGATTTTTGACTAAATCTGGCAATCTATTGGGACAACCGGCTTTAATAATCGGTTAAAAATACTTCGGCGCATTGTTATTTTTTTAAACAAAAGAAGCACCGAAATTCCATCATTAATTCACCGTTTTTAAATATTTTATTCGTGAACATGTGGTGCGGTCTGAACAATACCGTCAACATTTCGTAATTAAAACTCCATTTTTTAACTTGGTGTAAGATTTAAACACAAATGGTTTGCTAAAAATACTTTTTGGAATAAAAAATAAGTCCATAAATTACACAAAATAATTTCAAGTCAACATCGCTGACTTTTCGTATAATAAAATCGTTAATAAAACTAACATAATTTAATTTTCAATTCGTAATGACTGTTTTTTATCATGCTACTAACACCTGGTTAATGAAAGACTAATTAAGGTACAACTCTGAAGGCGCAAACTGCAACTGCAAAGCCATGCCCCGTCATTGTGATCATTTTTAACCGACTTCAAAAAGGACGAGGTTCTATGTTCGGCTGTTTTTTTTTTCTATGTTCACCGATTTCTCAATCAATTGTAGATCGATTTTGAAACTTTTTGTTTGAAAGAGTATACTCCCACCCAAGTTGGTCCCATAGAAAATTGTCATGATCTGATCATGGACTTCGGAGATATGGAACGGAAATCTTCATTAATAGACAGCAAATCTGTCGTGATTTCTGCAGCCGCTTGGATGTTTATTGTTTTCACAATACCATCACATAACATCACACCTGTATGCTCTGAGTGGGTACGCAGATGTATACAGAATACCCACATTTCGACAGTTATGTATGTTAAGTTTCATTTAATTGGGGGTAAGCCTAATCAGAAGTAAACGTACTGCTGTCGTTGTGGTCGCCTTCAGAATTGTACCACTGTTCACTGTGATTGGCTGTCTGAAGAATCAATTAGCCAATCGAATCACTCGAAATTCAGTTCGACAGACAATTTGCATATTTATTGTTTCAGAAACCGGATGGTAGACTCATACAAATTCATACAGAAGAAAAAATATAATTTAATCATTCACAGAACTTTGAGACTATTTCATACTACTAACTAATCTATTCCTAAAGCCTGATAGTTTATATACTAAGATACGGAATATACGACAAATTAAATATTTGATACATTGCAATTTAATAACCTATATTTATTAAATATAGTGGCAAATAGTACATTAGGGCGCACTTCAGTGGTAAGTAACTAGCACAAGCTGGTCTATCATAGTACGGAGTTACAATAGCAAAGGAGGCTAGTTCATATTGGTTTTGTTACTTCTGAAGTGTGGCTTATAATACTTTGAAAATAAATCCTGAGGATGCACAGTGATAAATTAAATAGTACTGATTTTAATACATTTTGTGTCTAAAGTAATAGTCAATTCGCAAAAATAATAATTCTATTCAAAATTTAAGTCAGCTTACAAATTATTAATTTAAATGCATTATTTCTTTGAATGCATATAATATACGACTTACGAAAATGAAGGTTGGCGTATTATATGTCCAGTTTCGACATCATTATTCACGCCTGTAATCCCTGAAGAGGTAGAGCAGAGGGTACAGGGGCAGAGGGTCTTGAAAACAGGGTGCAAAAAATGGTGCATTTTAAAAAATTGCGTTTGCGTGTAGAGGTAAGTTTTGGAAGACAATACATTTCTTATTCTATTGAATAACGAATGTGCGCTCTACTCCTTATAAATTTATTGATTGATACATTTCATCTCTAACTTAATAAAAACGTAATTTCACAGACTAAAAGAAAGATTTTCATTCAGTTGACTTTGAAATAAGGTTCCAAATTTCTTATTTGTAGTATTTTTCGACTATGTTTTGGAGTAACTAAACATACAGTTCGTAAATTATGCTTTATACTACCATCAACGATGACACTAATCCAGACCTAATGTCCACGTCATAAGTCACACAATGCTAGTGAAAGGTGCTACACACTTGTGTTGGATGGCAAGTTTCGGTAGTATTTGTTGAATAACAAAGACGACCCGAAGCAACTAAGCAAATTCGGTTTTCTTTTGCCGATCGGCAAACTCCGTTCGGCATCTACATCACTAAATCATGTTCGGGTCGACTAAGCCGAGCGTTTTTTTCCCGAAAGCATTCGATTTACCGCCCTGCTGACCCCAAATATGTCCTATGTAGCACCTCTGAAATTCTACGATAGTTCTTTAACATTAGAATTTGAACTTAATGCCCATTTCATAAGGTACAAAATGGTTTTAGCATGTTATTAGTTTAGTCTTATCTCCAATAAAACCTACGCTTGAGGCGATCGCTATGAAATAAGTAAAAATCAACCTTAATGCATAGTAGATAGGTTTTCAAATAATTAAAATCCACCTTATTTCAATGTAGTGAGGTTTCTCGCGTTATTCATATCATAAGTACGTTATTAAAGTTATTTTACTTAATTTCTATTAATTTGAGTGAGCACACTTGCGAAGCTAGAATACAATATATAACCTGTATAGGTCAACGTCCAGTCTTACCAAGGGGTATCGTGTTACCCAGTAATGACTGGGTTGTGGAGGTCAGATAGGTAGTCGCTCAATGTAAAATACTGGTATTCAGCTGCATCTGGTTAGACTGGAAGCCGAACCCAACATAGTTGGGAAAAGGCTAAGCAGATGATGTCTCTCAGTGCGGCAGTAAGAAATAGGGTTGCCTGCTCAAAACATCAATCAATCTTTATAAGTTATTTTGTTTTGATAATTTCTCATCAATATTATTAAGATGGTGTTTATGTAACCTATTTTACCTCGCAAGAATGTCCACTCCCTTCTATATATACTTTCTGCGCAAAAGATCTTAACCGCTGAGCATCTTGCGTATTTGCATAAAACAAGTCAAGATTTTTTGCGCAGATTTTAATAATATTGACTGTTATAAAACTTTAAATAATAAGCCTTCAAACCACAGCTTCACTTCAGCTGATCCAATTGTTTATCAAAGTCAAATGAATATAATTAAAACATCTGATATTACGACCTTCCGTAGGTTAGGTTATTGAAAATTACGGTAAGTTAGTTTTAAAACAGGCAATATTATAATTTTAACATTATAATTATACAAAATTACTCATTTATCAAAATTAAAGTCTTTCATAACAATAATACCTATCTTACATACTTTAATTAATGTTATACATCTATATTTTTTCAACTAGCATTTGCATAACGTGCCGAAATAACTTCGAAAGAATATAATGCCTAAAGAATCGGTTTTTTCAACACAATAGCGTTGTCTCGAAATTTCGTTCATGTTTATAGTAGCAAGTTTGATTCCCGCTTCGTGGCAAATATTGATTGCAGAGACAAAATATTTCTGAGCGTATATATTTTTTTATATGCCTCGACATACCTAATATATTAAATCATAAATTCAGGTTACAATAATGAAGCAGCAACACGATAAGTGTCACAGATCCTGTGATGTAGGGCATATCGGAACGGAAACTTAGTGGTCCAGGAGTAATGACCGAAAATTCCGACTTATAGGTAATGGGTTTAAACCCAGATGCGCGTCACTTAGTGTAATTTATTTTATCTCCACTGCTCTTAAGACAGCAAAGAAAAGCATAGTGAGGGAACTGGTATGTCCTGTAACCAAATATTCGAAGAAATGTCTCATCCACGAGCACTGGGCCTAAGAAGAGTTACATCCACGAACTCGCAATGGTCCCAATAAATGTGACATCCACGAATCCGGATCGGATTCAAGAAATGTGACATCCACGAACCCGGACTTTCCCAAGAAATGTGACGACCACGAACCCGCACTGGCCCCCTTCTCAGAGAGCAGGCTTATGTCCCCGTGGGAATGTTACCTACGATTTTGATACACTTGACCTGGATGTAGAAGCTTTCGTTACAATGTCCCTTTCACCACAAATATCTTAAGTGTGACATATTCTCGTATATTTTAACATAATCCAATGTACAGACAAGTCATACTCTTAAAATTAGTGTTATATCTAGCGGTCTAAACAGGGAATGTTTCACTTATCTTGCAACTGCACATAGTTGGCTGGGAACAGGCCGTATGCGCCCTTGCACAAGCCTTGCCACCAGCCTTCGTCGATCTGAGGATAAATATTACATTTTTTATGTCTTTTTCTAATAATTACGTCGAAGAGTAGAATAAGCACACTACCAGTACCTTGAAAAGTACTTAATTAATTTTGTTTTACAATACAACGATAATTTAAAAACAAAAAAACCGCCGTTTCATACATTTCGACCGTGTAGATATTGCAGTTTTTTAAATAACTCATGAAACATTTCTATGTGGAGGGGGGGCACATAGAAATGTTTCAATGTGTGTTGTTTTTGAGTTTTGTTTTTTGTTGCGGGAGGGGGGGGGGGCACATAGAAATGTTTCATCTTGGTTATGATGTACTAAACACGTATACGCGTAAACGTGTATATCTTGCGCGATGCCAGATTTTGCGTGACATCGGGGTGAAGCGTAGTCCCAAGTGGTGTCGTAGATAACACCACACTTCCATTGAAATTATTTCTTGATAAAGTGAAGGGTAAACTTACCATCACGATATTAGTGATGATATCATCAGGGTCGAAGGAGATCTCGTCAGGCGCGGCCGCCTGGTAGTCGTACAGCGCCCTCGCGGTGTACCCGTCCTCGTCATCTCCCTCCACTTCGCCCTCGCCGGCCATTTCACTCTCCCACCCCACTGGGGACACCACTATTGTGGGTTGCCGAGTTAACTGGGGACAGAAAATAAGAGTTTAGTCAAATATTAGGACAAAAAAGAACAAGTAGGCCACTGTTTTGAGCTGTCACGGTTTAAAACTAAACGTATACTGACACTTACGGGGATATTTTCCGTGTGCGTGATTTCGGTTATTTAAGTCGCGAGTTAATAGGCTTCTTTTGGGTTAGCTCGTTCCATCGTCGACCTCATCTCTGTCCTCTAGGACTAGATTGAGGTCAGGAGTAGGCCCATTAAACATTAAAAAAAAAAGATTATACATTATTTTGAGCGCCATGTAGTCATCCGGCGATCATGTCGGTTGCAAGTTGCAACAGCGTAAATCGAAATATTGGGAGCTCAAAATTAATTAATAATCACGGAAGATATCCCGTAAGTGACAGTATAAGTTAAAAACAAGTTGCCTAGACAAACTCGTTACCTTTGTATATTGATTTCACAACTACGGTCTGCTCTGCGAATGGCAGACATGTCCTAAAACTGAGGCGGAGACGTTCAGGAATCAACCGATCATACGCTAGAAGAAATGCTGCGATGTGGATTCAAGCTATCCTATCCCTAACCATACCCAATTACCGTAGCGAGCGTTCAAAACTAATATCGTCATTGTTCTATCGCATTCACTGATGGTGGACTTGTCACCCTTATGCACTTAGTAATAAGGTTGAAAAGTGGCCGACCGTCAATGAGCGCGGTAGCTCTTAAGTCTTAAGTCTAATTTTGACATGCTATTGTTTGATTTGAATGTTTGTTTGATTTTCTGACTAGGCTAATTGTGTTTTTGTTTTTAATTTTAATTATGTTGTTGATATATATTTTATTTTTGACATTTTATCTATATTATTGATTGGAACTTTTATTGATTATTATTATTGTGCTACTCTGTATTCGACACAAATGTATTTTGTTAAGAATAAATGACTAATGAGTAGTATTTTTGTGTCCTGAATTTCAATAATTTTAGATATTATAACAATACTAGTCGCAACTAATTAGCCGATACAATTGGAAAATAAATACATTTTGTAAGTTACTGTGGGTGTTTTTGAAATATCCTACATCTGAACATAAACACGAACCTCTTCCTTATCCTCTTTGGGCTCTCCGACTAGCGTGACATCCGGCAAGTTGGGCAGCTTGTCCGCTGCTGACGTCACTTCCGGCACTTCCGCCGGCGCAGGCGCAGATCTTACTACTTCAGCAGGCGGCGGTATATCAGGCATTACCTAGAAATAAGAAATATTTATTATAATTACATAAATTGTATTCTTCTTTCTTTACCTTTAAATATCCCGTTGCATGGAGACACGCCCCTTAAAGTATAGAAAATGATGCTTTTGATATTTAATTGATAGGCTTTTGCAGAAAATCAACATTTGTCATGATGATTCAGAGGTTCAGTTATTGCTAGATTCGATCTCACAATGCTCGTTTGTTATGTAGACTAGCGTTAGCCCGCGGCTTCGCCCGTGTGGATGTTGAAAAATATCCGACGGAATGTGGTACTATCGGGATTGAAAAGTAATATAGGTTAATCCAGGTTACAATTTGTCCATCTATTTTAATGGGACCTATATTTAGATGATTATATTCTCCGGGTCATTACGACAAAATATGGCAATGATAACACCGGGCTAAATTTATTTCCTTACTATCTTTAATTTTTTGACTGTCAGAATCAGCGACTGGGACAAAAAAAACTAGACTCAAAATCATTAATTATTGGTATTACTACTAACCTTCTGCCTTTACAAGTAACTAAGTAATGTAAACCTTAACCTATTGTTAATTTAGTTAAGTTTCTCTTTAAGTGAACTGTAACTAGTTCGACTAATTTGTAGTCGAGTGTAAGCCGCCTCTCTAGGCAGCTAATGATGACGACTAACCTTCTGCATGCCAGGCGACGTCAGCGGCGCAGCGGTCGGCGACGGTAGCACGGGCTGCCTGCTGGCGAGGCGGCCGGGCAGCTTGGCGGGCGCCGGCCCAGCGTCCAGCTCAGGCTCGTCCACTTGCTCTTTGTCTAAGCGAACTTTCTCCTATGGGAGGGAATCTTCGATTTATTCGTTTTAATAACCGCGATCGGCCAATCGCTTATCTGAGATTGAGATTATGAAATTGATAGCAGATTCTATTCATAGAACCGTTCAGAGGGTCAGTTACGGTCTTAATCCAGTAAAAATCGAAGGGCGGCGCTTTGGGCAGCAGTCTCTTATTTATTTATCCATGTATATATTATTTATTTACAACATCTACCATTACAGAATGACCCAATGTCATAGATACGCCTTAATTAAGACCAACTTCTATAGCTAATTATAAACAATGCTTTTCTTTTGAATTCACTCGGAGTACGTTCAAAATTTGATAATAAGTTCTAATAAGATAAATACGTGAAGCTATACAGAACAAAGTTCACGGTTACTTTTTCACATTGAAAGCTAAATTAAGAGGTGAATAATTGTAGTAATTAAGCATTTTTTATACTTTTAATATTACGATTTCATTACAATTTTTAGGGTTCCGTACCTCAAAAGGTAAAAACGGAACCCTTATAGGATCACTTTGTTGTCCGTCTGTCTGTCTGTCTGTCTGTCTGTCTGTCTGTCAAGACCTTTTTTCTCAGGAACGCGTGGAGGTATCAAGCTGAAATTCATATCAAATACTCAAGTCTATGGTCTCTTGGAGCTGTGAAAAAATCAAACTTCTAAGTCAACGCGATCAAAAGATACTCCCGTTTATGCCGCAAATTTTCGACACTCGCAAGGGAATCAAAACCTACAGGGTACTTCCCGTGAACTCAGAATCTTGAAATTTGGTATGAAGCAACGTCTTATAGCAGAGATATAGGAAAAATTGCGAAAAGTATACATTTTTAGTTATATCATATAATAAAAATATTTTTAATAATTTTAAACTTACTACCCCTTTCCTCATGAACGCGTAGTGGTATTATATTGAAATTCATATCAAATACTCAAATCTATAATACCTTTAAGCTGTAACAAAATCAAACTTCTATGTCAACGCAATCAAAAGAAACAGGAATTAAAACCGCATATTTTGAAACTCGCCACTACTCGCAAGGGAATCAAAACCTACAGGGTACTTCCCGTGAACTCAGAATCTTGAAATTTGGTACGAAGCAACGTCTTATAACACAGATAAAGGAAAAATTGCGAAAAGCATAAATTTTTAGTTATATCATATAATAAAAATATTTTTAATAATTTTAAACTTATTACCCCTTTACTCATGAACGCGTAGTGGTATTATATTGAAATTCTTAACAAATACTCAAGTCTATAATATCTTTAAGCTGTAACAAAATCAAACTGCTACGTCAACGCAATCAAAAGATACAGCAATTAAAGCCGCATATTTTGAAACTCGCAACTACTCGCAAGGGAATCAAAACCTAAAGGATACTTCCAGACGACCTGGAATCTTGAAATTTGGCATGAAGCAACGTTATAAAGTACACATATAGGAAAAATTCCGAAAATACTAAATTTTTAGTTACATCACATAGTATATTTTTTTTAATAATCATAAACTTACTAGCTGACCCAGCAAACGTTGTTCAGCGATTAAAAAAAAAAAACAGATGTTGGCCGATTCTCAGACCTACCCGATATGCACACAAAATTTCATGCAAATCGGTTCAGCCGTTTCGGAGGAGTTTGGAAACAAACACCGCAACACGAGAATTTTATCAAGCTTTTTTATCAAGGATATAATCCTCTAATTTATAATATGCTTGTCTACATAGTGTGCGTTTTATGCATGTTTTAAATTTTGTCTTGTTCAGTTGTAGAATCCGCAGTGGTATTTTATTATAAAATTTTACACAATTCCCCATAAAAGAATTTCGTACCTTAGCCAATCTAAACCGAGATTGATCCAAATTGTGCCTATTTCTAGTATTAAAATTATGTCTATCACTTCTCTTCTTAAAGAGATGAAGATTTTTCCGAACATACATAATGTTTTCATATATGTATTGACAAGGTACCGTCAGCTTTCCACATTGTTATGTTATGGATTTCATTTAGCAATAAAAATACCATAACTTTTACTTATATACCTACAGGTTTGTACGGAACCCTCGGTGCGCGAGTCTGACTCGCACTTGGCCGGTTTTTTTAGTATGATTACGAATAAAATAAACATACCTTTTGTGATAAATCTTTGTCCATAGCCTCCCTCTGTTGCCTGATCTTTTGCACCGACTGCAACGCTTCCTGTGGAAAAACAATATATTATGTACATGATATAATCGTGAAGGCAGGTCAAAGCTGATTGTAGATGGCGTGTCCATAGCTTAGACCCAATTTGACCAATGAGGTCAAGCTATTTTGAAATATAAAATGACATTACCACATTTTCAACCAATGACGATGCTTGGAACCAGCTATGCCTGCGCCATTAGATATACAGTTGCCTTCCTCATTGGAAAATCGAATTAAAAAAGTAAGAATCTGATTGAATTATTGCATCTATACATATAAATACAATTGAAGTGTCTGTTTGTAATATCAAAATAACAGCTTTTACTGAATGCATATATAGGTATCATCATCATCATCTGCCTAGCCTTTTCCCAACTATGTTGGGGTCGGCTTCCAGTCTAACCGGATGCAGCTGAATACCAGTATTTTACATGGAGCGACTTCCTATCTGGCCTCCACAACCCAGCTAGCACTGGGTAACACTATATCCTTTGGTAAGACTATGAATGTATACAGGGTTATTTGTAAAACACCAGTAACCTCTTAAGAGGTCATTGTACTCATCACTATGAACAACTTTTACTATAGGACCAAACCTGAAATCGCGAAAAAAAAATCAGCTGTTCCATACATTTATGATCGATTAACTCGTCAAAATGTAGGGAACAGCTGATTTTTTTTTCCCGATTTCAGGTTTGGTCCCATAGTAAAAGTTGTTCATAATGATGAGTACAATGACCTCTTAAGAGGTTACTGGTGTTTTACAAATAACCCTGTATACGATACTTATAACAAAAATACTTTTTTTTTTCAATTTTTGTCTGTGTGTCTGTCTGTTTGTTCCAGCTAATCTCCGAAACGGCTGGACCGATTTTGACGGAACTTTTACTGGCAGATAGCTGATTTTATAAAGTCTAACATACTTCTATTTTAGAAAAATAATTAGGGTTCCGTGCAAAAAAATTAAAACCCTTGAAATTGGTAACAAAATTCGATTAAAAAAGGGAAGTCATATTTTTTTATAATAATTTCACGCGAACGAAGGTCGCGGGTAATAGCTAGTTTCGAATAAAAAATTAGAACTGTGTGAAGCCACAGATTAAACTACAAAAACTATTCTTCATCATCATTTTTTCACTACTTAATCAAACGTTATTCAACCGAGCAATTTTTTTGTTCCAAGGAAAACGGTTCATACACTGCAACCGAACTAGGCAAACTAGTTCGGTTGCAGTGGCTTCATCCACTTATTAGGAACTAGCGACCCGCCCCGGCTTCGCACGGGTGCATGTATTATACACATAAACCTTCCTCTTGAATCACTCTATCTATTAAAAAAAAACCGCATCAAAATCCGTTGCATAGTTTTAAAGATTTAAGCATACATAGGGATATAGGGACAGAGAAAGCGACTTTGTTTTATACTATGTAGTGATGAATACTGCCAAACTATTTTTCTGTATAATTTTACTAAGTTTTTTGAGAAATAAATTTATTATTCTTATATTATTACTCCTCTAGAGTCTCATATAAAGTCATAGGTTTGAACCACGCTGGTATTTTATTTACTTTGCGTTATTTATCTTAACAACACAGCTCTCAAAGCAGTCAAAGGAAACTTCGTACTGCAACCTAAAGTTTGATTAAATGTGACATCTTCCAGCCTGAATTGGGCCTGCTACGTCTGTGGCCCAACAGTGGGCACACTACACAATAGCCTGTATCTTTTTTCCGGCGAAGAATATGCCTACCGCATACCACACCGTCCGGGGGGCAGGGTGGTTACGTGGGGCTCGTACCCACAAAAACTCTCGTCTTTGCCAACTTCCCGTAATTTTTTTCTTCCGAGTACTGCTGTGCATGACGTTCGCAACTCCTCAGCGGCGGCTTTCGCTTCTTCTTCCAGAAAAGCCTGGACGTAACCCAAGGACTATGGTCTACGAAACCCACCTGCTCCTTCTCCTTAGCCATGTTCTCGAACTTGGCGCGTATGGAGGAGGGCTTGGCGGCGCCGATGTCGGGCTTGTGCTTGGTGTAGCTGGTGCCCACCTTCTCCACCTCGTCGAACCGGTGCGCCGACTTGTCCACCCGGTCGGTTTCCACGCCGAACTTGCCGCCGAAACCCTGGGGTGGGAAATAAGATGGTTATAATGATATATATTAATATTTTTTATAAAGACATTGTTTATTAATCTACCTTCTCCTCATGAAATACACTTCTCATCAAAAAAATCGAAACACCTCGCAGTTTATGATTTGATAAGGATTATCAGAAAAATGTGTATATTTAGGAATAAATGTAAAATGTCATTTAATAGTGAGTAGTATGAGGTTTTTAAATCCTAATGTTATTGTTCTAAATTCAAATTAAGTCTTCATAGGTTTCGTATTTTGTATAATGAGTAATTTTTACCCTGTATGGAATATGAAGGAAATGGGTAAAACAACACGCGTAAATGAAAAAAAAATGTAAGAAACGTTTATTTAATAACTTGTATTCCCTCCGCGAGCTCTTATTACTGCTTCCATACGGTTCTTCATCGATCGGATGAGAGTCACGATCACATGTTGTGGTATATTATCCCATTCCTCTTGGATTGCATTTTGCAGCTGGCTAAGTGTTTCTGGGGCTGGATCTCTTGCTCGAATTCGTCTCTTTAATTCATCCCATAGATGTTCAATGGGATTCATGTCCGGGCTTCTTGCTGGCCATACCATAATGGAGATACCGACTTCGGTAAGATAATCTCGTACGACGCCCGCGGTGTGAGCTCTAGCATAGTCGTGCATGAATATGAAGTCGTTGCCAATAAAATGTGCATAGGGCATCACATGAGGTTCAAGACACTGTTCGATGTACCGATGAGAGTTTAGTGCAGGCAGCCGTGGCCCAGACACAAAGGCAAGTTCTGTCTTACCGTCGGCGCTGATTCCTCCCCAAACCGTCCACGAACCGCCACCATAGCTGACCTTTTCTTCAATGCAGCATTGTGCAAAGCGTTCTCCATCTCTTCTGTAGACCTTGTTCCTTCCGTCGTTACCATACAGCATAATTTTACACTCATCAGAAAACAGTACTTTGCTCCACTGAAGGTATGACCAAGTTAGGTGCTCGCGTGCAAAGTTAAGGCGCGCTCTTCGATGGTCTGCAGTTAATTTCGGCCCATTCGCTGGCTTATGCGGTGCCAATCCGCGTTCCTCCAACCTTCTTCTTATTGTAGAGTCACTTACAGCTACTCTTCGTACAACGCGAAGCTGCTGCTGCAGTTGAAAAGCGTTAAGGCGTCGATTTCGTAAAGAAGTTGTTACAATAAATCGATCATCTCGCTCAGAAGTGACCCGATTCCTGCCAGATCCTGAACGGCGCGTGAACGAACCAGTCTCCCGATAGCGTTTGTAGACTCTATGAACAGATGATAAGCTTAGATGCAATCTTGCAGCCACAACACGCTGACTAAGTCCAGAATCCAGCAATGCCACCACTTGGGCGGCTTCTGCGGGCGAAGTATCCATATGTTTTAGAAAAAAAAAGTTTTTTCAGACGTCCCAAAGTCACAGCAAATGAAATAAGAAACAAAAAGTTTAAAGACAAGCGCTAATTTTTAGTTTTTAAACGAGAAACGTACTCCAACCCTAAATACACATTTGTCTCAAAACAGTGATTAATTTCATTTATAGGATAAACAAATGAAATTCTAATTTCGAATTTTGATTTTTTTCTTCTTACTGTAATGACCAAACTGCCAGCTACACAATAATGTTTTTTTTTTCATGGAATTAATTCTCTTTTGTAAAAAATTAGGACAAAAACAATAAAAACGAAAGTGTTTCGATTTTTTTGATGAGAAGTGTATATAATTAATCCAATCTTACCTTCTTATGGTCCACTTGACTAGCATGAGCCTGTGTCTTCTCCTGATGATCCCAGCCGAGCGCAGACGCGTCCTGTCTGTCCGTCTGTACGCCGTACTTGCCGCCGAAACCGATGGCGTAGTCTGTAAGAGTTAGATGTTGAAATTCAGTACAAATAATATTATTTCATGAATTTCTATTCTATTAAGGGGTTAATGGTGTTTCTACTAGAGTTACAGCGTCGCTTCATTGTGGTCTGTTTTTGACGTGGTAGTTCGAAACCAAGTTTAAGTCTCACTGTTCCCTAGGATTTTGGTTGGGATCCCAATCGCTGAAGTAATAAAAACTTTTACAATATAAGTAATAGCTGACCCGTGCCCACTTCGTTGGGCTGTAAACATTTTCGAAAGTTTTTTCTCCGACTTACTTTACAAATCCGACTACCACGAAAAAGTCTTTTCATTTTTCGGGATAATACATAGCATAATATGACACTCACAAATAACGTGGCTTTCTACTGGTAAAAGAATTTTCAAAATCGGTTCAGTAGATCCAGAGATTACCCCCTACAACCTCACAAACTTTACCTCTTTATAATATTAGTATAGACTAGTTTTGCGCCCGCGGCTTCGCCCGCGTCGAGTTCGGTTATATCGCGTTTCCAAGAGAACTCTTCACAAGTCCGCGATATAAACTATCCTATGTTCTTTCTCAAGGTCTACTCTATCTCTGTACCAAATTTCATTATAATCAGTTCAGTGGTTTAGACGTGAAAGCGTAACAGACAGACAGTTACTTTCGCATTTATAATATTAGTAGGGATTAATATGTAGCCTATAACACTCACAAATAAAGTGGCTTTCTATTGGTAAAAGAATTTTCAAATTCGGTTCAGTAGATCCAGAGATTACCCGCTACAAACTCACAAACTTTACTAATACTAGTATAGATACTACTTTAATCTATAATATAAAAATGAATCGCAAAATGTGTTGGTAAGCGCATAACTCAACAACGCCTGGACCAATTTGGCCAATTCTTTTTTTTTATCGTTCGTTGAAGTTCAAGGATGGTTTTTACGGCGAGAAAAATTTAAAAAATTGGCTGGATAAGTCTAAAAACAACACTAGGATCCTTTTTTTTTTTGGTAGGATTAGTGTAGGAGTAGGTTAAGAGTAGGGTAGGAGTAGTGTAGGAGTAGGGTAGGAGTAGGGTAGGAGTAGGGTAGGAGTAGGGTAGGAGTAGGGTAGGAGTAGGTTAGGAGTAGGGTAGGAGTAGTGTAGGAGTAGGGTAGGAGTAGGGTAGGAGTAGGGTAGGAGTAGGGTAGGAGTAGGGTAGGAGTAGGGTAGGAGTAGGGTAGGAGTAGGGTAGGAGTAGTGTAGGAGTAGGTTAGGAGTAGGGTAGGAGTAGTGCAGGAGCAGGTTAGGAGTAGGGTAGGAGTAGGGTAGGAGTAGGGTAGGAGTAGTGTAGGAGTAGGTTAGGAGTAGGGTAGGAGTAGTGCAGGAGTAGGTCAGGAGTATGGTAGGAGTAGGGTAGGAGTAGTGTAGGAGTAGGGTAGGAGTAGGGTAGGAGTAGGGTAGGAGTAGGGTAGGAGTAGGGTAGGAGTAGGGTAGGAGTAGGGTAGGAGTAGGGTAGGAGTAGGGTAGGAGTAGGGTAGGAGTAGTGTAGGAGTAGTGTAGGAGTAGGTTAGGAGTAGGGTAGGAGTAGTGCAGGAGTAGGTTAGGAGTAGGGTAGGAGTAGTGTAGGAGTAGGTTAGGAGTAGGGTAGGAGTAGTGCAGGAGTAGGTCAGGAGTATGGTAGGAGTAGTGTAGGAGTAGGATAGGAGTAGGGTAGGAGTAGTGTAGGAGTAGTGTAGGAGTAGGGTAGGAGTAGGTTAGGAGTAGGGTAGGAGTAGGGTAGGAGTAGGGTAGGAGGAGTGTAGGAGTAGGGTAGTAGTAGGGTAGGAGTAGTGTAGGAGTAGGTTAAGAGTAGGGTAGGAGTAGTGTAGGAGTAGGGTAGGAGTAGGGTAGGAGTAGGGTAGGAGTAGTGTAGGAGTAGGTTAGGAGTAGGGTAGGAGTAGGGTAGGAGTAGGGTAGGAGTAGGGTAGGAGTAGGGTAGGAGTAGGGTAGGAGTAGGGTAGGAGTAGGGTAGGAGTAGGGTAGGAGTAGGGTAGGAGTAGGATAAGAGTAGTGTAGGAGTAGGGTAGGAGTAGGGTAGGGTAAGGGGTAGGACACCACGCGAACGAAGTAGCGCTGGGCAGCTAGTATTAGTATAGATTTAAAATTTTCTCAAGTCGACCGCTACATACCCTTTTGCGACTGATGATGCTGTGCATCCTCCCTGTGGTCCCAGCCCACAGCGGAGGCGTCTTTCCTGTCGGCTTGTACTCCGAACTTGCCTCCGAAGCCGTGAGAGTAATCCTTCTGGGAGGAATGCTTCTCTACCGCTTCCTTGTGCTCCCAACCGGCTGCGCTCTGGGGATGACAGAAAACAGCTCATTTATTTATGTATTGAAAGGGTTTTTATCATTCAGAACACAAAAGTAATACAGATTTACCACAATAATGCTTATGACTAAATCGCTTTAACACTATATAATGTGGTTATAAAAAAAAAACAGGCGAATGTCTTGTGTATCACCAGGATTGATACTTCTATTGGACATTCGTATATTTTAGCAAACTGAGGATTTAAAGAACAAGTGGACTTATATTTAACACTAGGTTTGCCCGTGGCTTCGCCCGTGTGGATATTGAAAAATATCCGACAGGAACGTACTACAGGGATTAAAAAGTAACCTATAGGTTAAACCAGGTTACGGTAACAAACATAGTTACATACCTTCATCCACTGTTTTAAGATTCTAACTTCAAAACTGACGGACTTTCAAATAAACTTCCATCCCCTATTTTACCCCTTTAGGGGTGGAATTCCCAAAAATCTTTCCTCAGTGGATACTTACTCTTCACAAAGAACACTCCAAGTTTCATGTCTCTAGGACCAGCGGTTTGGTCTGTGTGTTGATATATCACCCAGTCAGTCAGTTTACAATTTTATACTATAGATTAAGAATGCTTCCTCTCTCTCACCTTGTCCACCCTATCGGTCTGCACGCCGTACTTGCCACCGAAGCCCTGCGCGTAGTCGGTCTGCGAGACGTGCTTCTCCACCTTGGCGACGTAGTCGTGTCCCACGGCCGACGCGTCCATGCGGTCCGCTTGGACGCCGTATTTCCCGCCGAAACCTGGCCGAGATTATATAGTTTAGCAGGAGCTCGTGGCTAAATAGTAACTGTCGCTCGGGTCGATCTTTAGGATAAGCTGCGCTTGCCTAGGTTGGTCTGTGGATGGGTGACCACCCATTATATACCGAGTTACCTCCGTGCCTCGGAAAGCACGGGCAGCCACAGCCGCCGCGCACCGCCGCGCCGCGCTGCTGGCCGCCTGGCTGGTCGTTGTTCCCGGCTGACATTTGTAGATCTTTGACAGTCGTTACAGGTAGTCGGTGACCCGAAAGTCTGACAACCAGTATTTCCAAGGATATCGTATTACCCAGTACTAACTGGGTTGTGGAGGTCAGATAGGCAGTGGCTCCATGTAAAATACTGGTATTCAGCTGCATCCGGTTAGAGTGGGAGCCGATCCCAAGATAGTTGGGAAAAGGCTAGGCAGATGATGAAGTAAAGAAAAGATACTGAGCAGTCAGACGTGGGCAGTTAGTTGGTTCGAACTCTAGAATGGTACTTTGTTTTGAATAATTTATTTCATCACAACAGCTCTCAAAACAGTGTACGAAAACATCACGAGGTTCTAGTATCGAAGATTCAAAGACCTGCGACCTTCAGTATCCGCACTAACTCTCAGCATAGAGAGAAGTGTTGTGTCCGAGCAATGAAAACATTATAGGCACTGTTAAAATACTACCAGAATAATCCTTAGCATCAACGTTACCTTGTGCATAATCTTTCTGTGACACGTGTTTCTCTGTCTTGCCGACGTAGTCGTGTCCGACCGCGGACTTGTCCATACGATCCTGTTGCACTCCAAACTTGCCTCCGTAGCTGTTGAAATATACGTCATTATTATTAAATGTTCAATCACAATGGTCATCAATGGACCACGTAACGTGGATTCACTATGACCTTTCATTCATAAACTAATTGATTTAAATAGTGCTATTTTGTGTTAGATGATATTATTGGTTCAAAATATTGATGAAGGCAGAGAAGAAGGGAGCCCCATAAAATAAAATTAATGGGAACTAATAAAAGAATTCCGAAAGCAATGAAAATCATTTGAAAATCCATTGTAATTCGTGCCGTATGAATGTCCTCTTGTTAAAGAAATATGTATAACTTACCCAAATGAAGATTTAGGTCCAGCCTCATATTGCTTCTTCTTTGTCTGTGAATCTGCTTCTAATACTTCTTCTCTTAGCTTCGCCATACTGAAGATAAAACAGACATTATTTTTATATGCTCACCATTGAATGAATCGTGCCGTTCTAACGTATTGATTCAAATGAATATTGAAAAATAAATGAATTCCTTGTTGATATAACGCGACTACGGACCGTGGCGTCCAGGTGGTGGATAACCAGGTCGGTCTGGAAGCTGGTTTGATGCCTGGTTAAAGCTCTGGCCACACTGAAGTGGGACGCGTGACGCGACCGGCGACTGCACGCGTCTTTTGTTTTAATGATTAGGAAGTCACGCAACTATTCGTGCCAGTTTGAACACCCCCATACATCCAAGTTATTTGACGCAATCGCCGCGAGCGATCTCATGTGGGATTCGCTTCAGTTTGATCTGGACTTTATAGCAATAGGTTCTCTGTTACATGGGGCATGGTGCGACATTTAAACATAGGATAGCAGGACAAATGTAGATGTGATTGTGATGCACACCTACCTATAATACACCTTTAAGAACGCAGGCGTGAAGTTACACTGTGTTAAAAGAAATCGTAAACATGCACTTGTTTTCTGTACCGTGATTCTCTGTATAAATGAAGCCATCGCCCACACACTTCCCTGTCACTGGTTTAATATCAATTTATTATAATTAGCGTAGTCTGTGAGATACTGCGGGGCATTGCCACTGCCCTCTCACATGTTCAAGAGACAAGATGGCAGTTAGGGTTGAACCTCATATGGCAGCACAGAATCGCGGAAGAGCAGGAATGCTATCGCACGCGGTCGCATCGACGGTGCGATCGGCAGCACGCTCTCTTTGTCGCTCCAGCCAGGGCCGGATTTATGGGTGTGGAGACCCTGGGGCAATCTAGAAGTGGAGTCACCGAAATTTGTTTTGGGACAGAAGAAAAAAAATATATAAAGAAGGTGTAACATAATAACCGCACAACCCTCTTCGAATAAATTACGTTCTTTTTGCTCATTCATTCAGAAATGAGAAAAGGAGTAAATGTGTCAACTAATATTGAATTGAGATAGGATAGGATGTATTAGCGAGCGAAGCGAGCTCGAAAATTGTAGTATTCCCGCCTGGGATACGTAGATATCCGAGATTTCGGGGAGTGTTTGAACAGTCTTTGATGAACTCTTGGACGCAAAGGATGTAATTTTTTCTTAACCAAGATGTGGAGGCCCCTTCCTTGTGGAGGCCCGGGGCAAGGGCCCCTGTTGCCCTGCTGGCTACGCAGGGCAACAGGGGCCGCCCTACGCCCCCCCCCCCCTCATAGAAATTTTTCAATATTATTAAAAAAAAAACAACTGTTCCATACATTTTGATCGTGTAGGTATTGCACTTTTGTAGGAAAGAGTTTTCCTTTTTTTTAATAACCGATAAAAAAATTCTATGTAGGGGGAATTCTCAGAATGATGTACTGAATATGTAGTAACCGTCTTCGCGTCGGTGTCCCTTCCACCCCGTATATGAGACAAAGCTTTACAAACAAACCATTGTATTTTAATTAATATTGTAAATGAATTAGTAACCCAAACCCACTACAGGTCATGGTCGGTCAAATTGTGTTTGTAAAAAAATATAAGCAGATTATGTGCATTAAATACTTAAAATAATAGACATTATTATTAGAATATTAAGTCAGCAACTAACAAATTAAGTTGATTGATAAAATAAAACACATCACTAAATGTTTTACCCAATAACACAAAATCTAAAAATAGTTTTTCCTGTGTAAATTCAATCTGCATAAATTAAGGAAAACACACTTTTGTAATACCTACTACAACTGATTTGTTTTCCTGCAAGCTAACTGTGTTATGTCACATACATTTTATTGAATACGTCTTTTTCTAATTTGTTGATATTTTTAATGGATTTTATAGAAGAAACTAACTATGTACATTAATAACAATTAAAACGATTAAATCAACTACAATCATCATCTGCCTAGCCTTTTCCCAACTATGTTGGGATCGGCTTCCAGTCTAACTGGATGCAGCTGAAAACCAGTATTTTACATGGAGCGACTGCCTATCTGACCTCCACAACCAAGTTAGTGCTAGGTAATACTATACCCCTCGGTAAGACTGGTTGTCAGACTTTTCGGGTCACGACCTGTAACGACTGTCAGAGATTTACAAATGACAGCCAGGACCAATGGCTTAACGTGCTTTCCGAGGCACGGAGGAAACTCGGTATTTAATGGGTGGTCACCCATCCACGGACCAACCTAGGTAAGCACGACTTAACCTAAAGAAAGATCGACCCGAGCGGCTGTTCTTATTTAGCCATGAGCATAAAATCAACTACAATAACTAAATTAAACTAACAACAAACTATAAAAGGGCATCAAAAAACTTCTCCTCAACACTGACAGCTGGTAATATGCCCGAGAGACTGGCAGCATTGCCAAGTTGTATGGCAATACTTAGCTTCTGGCCAGGGTAAAAGCCAGCCCTTGGGTCACAGGAAGCGTCAACCAGGCGTTTAGAAATTTCCTTAGAAAAGCTCTGGGCATTCAGACCCCATGGCCCCAGAGTTTCAACACTAAACAGCTCGAAAATAGTTTCCACAATAATGACATTTTATGGAACTCTTATTGAAACTAATATTTCTGTATGAATTTTAAAACAATAAAAAAGCTATTCATAGTTGTATTCAGCAAATAATTAGCATAATAATATGTCTATCTTTTAAGGTTGAGTCACACTCTAACCCTCTCTCTCTCTTATGTGATGCAGACGAAGTTGCGCGGGTCAGCTAGTACTTAAATAAAACAACAACTCATTTACTTACTCAATAGCCTCCACATTCCGTCCACCAGGCCCCCATCTCTGTTCATGTTCTGTGACATCGTTCACAAAGTCAGGATCAGTCTCCCAGTCATCTGCCTCCTCTAGCGCAGGAGCCACGTTTGTTGTAGATGCTTTCCACATCTGAAATGTTAACCACTGTTTATATATCTCTCTATCTGACTATAGTTTGACGTACCCTTTTTTTTTTTTTTGGGGGGTGGTGAATCATCAGATGACTCCTCCCGCTCTGGGCGGAGCGGAAGGGAGTGTCAGACTCTTACTGACTAAAAACCGCCCATGTTCCTTCATTGGCCCTTTATGTTCCAGGGCCGCGGTATCTCTTTCGAACAGTCCCGCAGCCCTGGCAGGCACCGGCCCTTGCGGGCCCCTCCCGTTTGCTGACATTTCTTTGAGGCGCGCGTGGAACACGAACGCGCCGTCGACACGGCCTGCCCGTCGTCATACGACGGACGGACGGCGAGCTAGCCCATTACTCGCCGTCCACAGGCCCGCGCCTACGGTGGCCGAGAGCCATCACGGCGTGGCCCCCGACGCCCGGTGCTTCTCCCGCGGCGGCTGGGACGTGAGGAGGTTCTCTCCCTCTCACGTTCCGCCGCCTCCTTCGCTAGCATGACTGCTTCGCAGAAGGAGGCGACGGCTTCCCATTCCCTCTCGCCCCGGACCATGGCTTGAACCAGGGCCGGGCGCGAGAGGTCGCCGCCGCCAATCGCCGCTACGAGGACACGGCGGTGCTCCTCCCAAGCGGAGCAGACCTCGACGGTGTGCTCCACCGTGTCCTCCGGGCGATCCTCACAATAGTAGCACCCGGGCGTTTCCTCCCGCCCAGTTTGACGTACCCTAACTTGTAATAATGATGAATTGAGGTTGTTGACATGTGGGATTTGGACTCAGCGATCATTGAGCCGATAGTTAAATCAGCCAATGGCTTAATTGCCAAGAGCCTCGAACAGTACCTGAGGAGGCTTTCGTTTGGCAGCTGGGCCACTGGCAACAGGTGCACATTTAAGACCAAGAAAGGAACACAACACTGCATGTTAATACCAAAATCGAAGGTAACAAAATATACTAATAATAATTAGTATGTTTTATGAGGAAATATTTTGCATTAGCTTGCCATGAAGAGCTGTGAACACCGCCAACACACATTTCCCATGTATCACAAATTTATTTTGACAAGGTACAAGACCATGCCAGGAAAAAACTTTATTAAAATAACTGCTTTATCTTGAAAAATAGACCTATGATGACTCGATCATTATTTCTATGGTTTAAAACATTCATTCATGGAATTCATGAGGGCAAACAATAGAAAAATGATTCAATGGTTGGTTTATATTCTGATAGTAAACAATAATCTATTATTCTGACTCATACATGTATCTTTAATAATCTTCCACCTTTTCTCAGAACTATGGGCGATATAAATACCTTCAAAAAAAAACTACACAAATTATTGATAAGTAAATGTTAATACTATAAAAGAGAATTTCTAGGTGACAATACATTGAAGTGAATCCACTGAATGAATAATTTGACATAAATATTTTACTAATTTAATCTAGGTTCAATGTATTGTATTTTAACTACATATTTACCAAACTTGTGACATGAATTTTGTATGCCTCATATCAGATTTACCTTGTATTTACCACATCTTGTGAACCTGTCATCATCTGCCTAGCCTTTTCCAAAGGACAATGACCAAAGTTGGTACCAAAAAGTCTCGCGCCTCAAAACCAAAATATTATAGTAATTAGTTTCATATTTTTTTACGGCATTACGCGTCGGGGATTTGATTTTTGAACTGGAATTATACTTTTCGAGTTTAAAAGTACGAATATTGTTTTACTCCCTTTATATGACGTTCCGTTTCAACTGAATATAAATGACGTTCCGTTTCAATTGAACAAACCCTTGTCTGTCGAGCGGACTCTAAAATTAATTACAATTAAGTAAGATCAGTACACCAAATCGATTTAGTTTGGTTTATTGCTATTTGCAACAAAATAGATTTTCTCAGCCTAAAGATTTTGATTTATCGATTACATCCCTAAATCCCGACTAGTTTATAGCACTTACTATACTCTATGGTTTATAGTTATCTTATCTGTGGCATCTGACATTTGTACTGTACTGACTGACTATTGGCAATGTAAAGGTCTAAAATAAAATCGAGTTTCAGTCAAGCATACTGTGGATGTTACTTTAACTCGTAATTCTTACTAATATTAGTGTATTACGCTGTTTTTAGAGCAATAATGTAATGTATGTGTGTTAAAATACGTCGTTGGTAGCGTCGAAAAAATAGACCTACTTTTTAGGTTAGTTTCTATTTTATAAAATAACTCTGAAACGCGGGTTTTTTTTTCAAAAATAATTTTTGTAGGAGTTAATACGATCAGTGTAGTCTATAAAAAACAAGGTTTGATTTTGATGCAGCATGGTACGGGATTCCATACTTCTATGAGCATTCTCTTTTACAACATCTTGTGAACCTATGATCCAAAATAAATTATTTGAATTTGAATACATTTGATTACTGAAATAGAATCATTTAGGGACTTGTTTAGATAAAACAAGTGCACTTTAAATTGCTTTTTATTTATTTGTCCTATAATACAAGGAAATACAATATTTAACTGAAATGAATCACTTACCATGTTGAAAATATTGATTAGCACGATAATATCACATACTAGCTATCTGTTATGGAACTGAAGTTATCGCATTATCTATAATTATCTTGACGTAACGAAAAGGTGTAATATGCCAAATTGCCAATCAGTGTTGTGTACATTAGTTTACTTACGAAAAATACTTTTTATATCTATATATTCAACATAACTTTTACAATAGACTGAAAGTTACTTGAACGCTGTCTAGATAAGCTATTAATAAGAGAAATTGTATGAAATAGAAAGCGCTTTCTTACCTTTTTTATGCCGGTTTTTCAATTACACGTAAACACACAGTTTCACCCTTTACTGACACGATATGGACATTCCAACTATAAGGATAATACCCGATGTATGTTAGGGAAAGCTTAATTATGATTTAGACATTAATTATAAAGCGACAGATGGTATTATTTCGATTTATTTTGCGAAACAAGTAGGGCGATACCCCGCGATGCGTCACTCGTAAATCGTTTTTGACATTGACAGCTGTCATTAGACGGCTACTTTTGGCTTTGACATTAGTGACGGCAGAGGTGAATGTTGCCAAATTCTAAAATAAAATGGCGCCAAGCACGTGGTGCAACATATCGAAATACACTATATTTTAAATAGAATACTTTGTTCATCGGACTAAATTGTGATGACATTTTTCAGCATTAAGGTGCGTTCACACCGCAGTTACTTTTTGTTGAGCAACGTTTCAAAATGTTACTGAGCAACATCCGAAGGTAAAAAATTATATAAAGTTAGTATATGTTGCCATGTTAGTATATGTTAAGTAATTTTGCTTAAGTTTAAAAAACAGCACATTCAAACAACTTACTTCTTCGTTATACCTTGTTAATTTATGTTTTTGGGGGTATGGACGCGATGAGTAACATTCAACAAATAGAGACAAGTAGCCACAAAAGTTAGGTACAGATAGTCACCTAATGTTACCGTGTTGTAACTTGTAGTCATTTAAAATGAGATATAGTGTTGCTCCACAAAAGTTAACTTTTGTGTGGATGCACCTTTACATAACTTCTTTTATTTTCAAACATTTTACTTTTATAAATCGGATCCTCTATAAAATATAATGACCGTCTCGACAGGTCAGTCGAGTAGTTGGCCCATTGTATATGGTGCACGGTTTAGCCCATTTGTGAAATAATGTGGCTCGTTTTCGGCATTGCACCGTCCGATTAAAGCATTCCATTCGCCTAATGTGAAAGGTCCTTGTTCTCTGAAAGGTCTGGTCCCTCTTCGACTGGTCAGTCGAAGAGTTTCCTGTAATAAGCTGGCCGTGTTTTATAATAACGCGTGTGTTGTTATCAAGCATTTTGTTCCAACTATGTTTATGTCTGCTATTAGTGCTATCTATTATTTACTATCAGGCAGGCAGTTGAAACAACTGCCAGTTGTCTTTATCCTTTTGTTCAAATAATAAGGATTATCCAGTTCAGAGCTTCTTCGTTGTGGAGTAGGTACTTATGTCAACAATGTTGTTTTTATAACAGTTAAAATAAGCAACATTTCAGTTTGATGTCTAAGGAATAGCCACCAATCCAGCAGCATAGTTATGAGGAAAAGGATTAGGTAGGTATTAAAACAGATAACCAAAGAATAATATTTTAGGTACCCTATCCATTTATCTTTCTTCGAAATCATTATCATCGTACATTTAATTATGATGCTAAAATAATTTATTACAATAAAATAATAGCGTAAACAGACACATTTATATTACTGGAACGAAATAACAATGATGTTTTATTAGTTGATAGTTGTGGACTATTTAGAGCAAAGATCTATGATTTAGAGCAAGCCATTCGCACACAGGATTCATATTGAATGAATAAGTTATTTAAATGTGCCTAGAATACTAAATAAGGTTATTAACATTATAGTAGACTTAGACTAGTTGATAATCTTATATTTACTAATTACCTAGCTAATGAAAATGTTCTACAATGAAATGAACAGAATAAAAATTAGTTCTAAAAATAGCCCTTTATAGCCATAATAATTACGGCTATGCCAAAATGTTAAGTGAACTATTTTTAAATATTTTCTATTCGTAACAATAACAGTGATTTTTGGTACGTAAGTCGTATCACACACACACAATAATTACATTTAAAAAATAAAAAGCTGAATCTTTAGCTTTCTATCACAGTGAAAACTCAAGAACTAAAATAAATAATAAGTAAAAATTACAGCTTGGCTAAAAACGAAGAACTTCATAACACAGCACCCACTACCCAGCTCCATAGAGCCTGATAGCAATTAAGATGCCGGGAAAAAAAACTGCTTTCTGCTTTTAATCAAACTTTTTCGCCACGCTGCCGCTGTTTGAAAGTACTTATGAACTATTTCGTTTTTCTATATTATATTTACATTTCCGGATCAGGAGCATCAATTGCGTATCCGAATTTCTGCAAAGCGATCTTAATTTCTCCGAATACGGTGGGGTCCTCTATGGTGGATGGTAATTTCACTAGTTGAGACCTAGCCAGCTTGGCGATGGCTCCACGAAGCGCTTTTCCTGATCTAGTCCTGGGTAGTGCAGGGACAGCTACTGCCTTCCTGAAGGCTGCGATCGGACCGATCAAGTGTCGAACCAACGCGATCAACTCTTGGGTCACTGTGCTCTCGGCTACGATTTCTTCATCTGGGAACAAACAAAAAGGTTACATAACTTTTGACGACGTGTAGGTACAAAGGCTTGTGGTGCCTCGGAAAAAGTATCCCTGGAAGAAATATGAGGAGACCCACACACAGTGACATAGACGTATAAATAAGTTGAAATTGTTACTCCTAAGTCTTAAAATTGATGTTATCCTGACTGTAGGCCACAATAACGAGGCAGAAAAATTCCATTTCAGCTTCTAGAGATCTCAATCAAAGTTTAATCAAAAAACTAATGAACATACCATCTTGAGGAGGCCTCATAACGTATAGACAGAGTGGAACATCTCCCTTGGTAGGATCTGGGGCTCCTACAACTACAGCATCAGCAACCCTAGCATGTCTCAGGACCACATCTTCGAGAGCTGCAGTCGAAAGACGATGGCCTGCTACATTGATGACATCATCAGCTCTGGCAACCACCCAGACGGCGCCTTCTTGGCTTATCCAGCCAGCGTCTTGAGTGTCATAGTAGCCCTGAAACGGATAACTTGATTTACTCCAAAATCCATGTACAGTATGGTCACTAAGTGTGCAGTTCAGTGAGGCGCTGCTTCTTAAGAAAAAATGCATAGGTATATCAAACTTGGTACCTCTTTTAGTTTAGTTCTGTGTTTTCCCGCCTACATAGAAAAGTTGGGTGAAGTGTATTTGGCGAACTCATCGCGTGATTTGCGTATATCAAGTAGCAAAATAATGTCATATAAATGGTACAATAACGTTTATTTAACTTTAAGCCTTATGAAAATGGTTTTATAATAGTTTTTTATACAATAAATATAACGCGGGTTTGGGCACAGAATATATAGCATTTAAATCGTGTAAACCCTTACCTTAAAGTCGCGTCAGCGACAATAACGCTGAGTAAAAGTCACGTAGACGTTGTAAGCTTAACTAGTAAGGTTTGTAATAGTTTCTAGTAATACTCTTACATAACTAGATCACCGTATAGACGTTTTGTTAGGGTGTTGGTTGGTCAGTAGTGCAAGCTAGACAATTTGTGTGATAACTTATAATGTGATAAAACTTACAAAAAGGTATAAGTCAAATGATTTAATAAAATCATTATTATTTATTAATTTAATGTAAAGAAAGCTCCTAACGTCGAAATTCGAAGACGTACAAAGGTTTTCGATATTGGAAATCGCGTTACAGAACTCAAATGGAGGTGGGCAGGACACCTAGCAAGGCACAGTGATGACAGGTGGACTAAGGCTGTCACCGAATGGCGTCCAAGAACGGGGAAAAGAAATGTGGGTCGTCCGGCGGCCAAATGGGCAGACGACATAGTTGCCATCGAGGGAAAAACCTGGATGAGGCTGGCACAGGAACGTGGAGATTGGCAGAAGAAAAGAGAGGCCTATACTCAGCAGTGGGTAAATTCAGGCTGTGGATGATGATGATGATGATGATGATGATGAAAGAAAGCTTATCGTGGTGGAAGATGAAGAGCGGTGACTTATGCATGGGAATTTAAAATTTTCGATGATGTATGGTTATCTTTGTTAATATTTTAATGAGCCAAAAATGGCTCGATTTAGTCAATAAAACTTAGTGTTAAACTAAGTTTTATTGACTAAATCGAGCCATTTTTAGAGTGGGTAACCTCTCAATTAGGTTATTGTTAGGTATTAAGTATTTATATTCTTGTCCTAATAGGAAATTCCATAAAACTTACCGGATATGTCTCGAAGTAGGTCTCTTTGAATCTCTTATCCGCTTGCCAGAGAGTAGAAGCAAAGCCAGGAGGCAGAGGCAGCTTGGCTACCAGTCTGCCAACTTCACCTGGTTGACATTCTGAGCCATCTTCTTTGAGGGCGCGAACTAGAAACACGTTACAATGATAAGCGATGCATTACATTTCTTTTTTGAAAATTAATTGTCTTTTTGTTAGGAGCTGTCTACACGCGGCCGTTTAAATCCACCAGGGTCCTGAATGGTCCTGAACTGTCACTCTTTTATCATCTACCTGCCAATGTTTCTTAAGATCGTTTATGTTTTTCTTCCATTCTCTCGTGTCAGCCGTCTCTCTACCACTCACTAATTTTCCTATCATTACTCATGAACTCATCCATTTTTGCTTTAGTCCTTTTCCCCTCTCCATCCAGCAACTAATTTCATGACCATTCATATATATTGACACGTCATCGAAAAGCCTTCCAATATTAACATAAATTAAACTAACTCATTACTCTGGATTAAGCTCGCCTTAGTATATACATAAGCTTTATTATTGTAATTTGTATGTACTTATATATTTTTTTAATTTTGTGTGCAATAAAGAATAAGAATAAATACGTGCAAATACTCACTATCGTATCCAGGAACTGGGTATCCAGCCGAGTGTGGTGGTATGGCCTTCACGCCGTATCCCATGCAGGGTGCAGTGATGGGAGAGCCTGACTCCGTCTGCCACCAGTGGTTTAGGACTGGTACGCCGAATATGCGCTCCGACCATTGCTGTACAAAAAGAATAAGCAATGATGACGATATGCTTAAGTACAACAATTAAAAAAAAATGTTTGAGGGAACAAGGTCTGGAAATGCTCTTCGCGTTTCCTTTGATAGTTTTTAAGATATATGTCTAGATTACTTATAAATATAAGCCATCTGTCATCCTTGAATCCGCACTGGGTCAACTGGTTGATGGTGGATTACGCTTCCAACTTCTCAGCTTCCAGAGTGGATGTCTTGTCCCGGCAGCCATTATTCCCAAAGGTAGATTGCTTTGAAGTATCTAGTGTCTAGCAGTGTCTTTGCTATGGTCTACTAACTTGCTTACTAAGCTTATTACTTTATGAGAGAAGTGGCAGGAGAGTAGGGAAGCCTCTGCCCTGCAGGGGCATCACAGGCTTCTCCTCATCATCAGCCTAGCCTTTTCCCAACTATTTTGGGGCCCGCTTTCAGTTTAATCGGATGCAGCTGAATACCAGCCAATACCACAACCAGAATCCAGTTTTACTGGGCCAACCAAAATGACAGCCGGGAGCAACGGCTTAACGTGCTTTCCGAACCATAGCGGAAACGCGGTATGTCATGGATGGTCACCCATCTACGGACTGGCTTTGGCTAGTGACGTTTAACCATGAAGATCGAGCATTGTGCTGTTGTTATATAACCACGAGCTCCTCGCATCACTTTTAATTAGAAAAAGATGGATTTTGCTCTTTTCATTCTAGAATATCATCGTTTCTTAGTACTGGCTTCGTAGATTCGTACGGACGGACTTCGATAGTTATTTACCTAGTTGTTTTTTTCCCTATTTCGTTGAGAGAGACAGCAGCGAGACACCGCCCGTGTAAACGACGAGCATAAAAGTCATAGGTTAATATGATTCTTGCATGACAATGAATGCATTAATTTACCAAACTGTATTTATTGTGGATCACATGATCATATCATGGAGAATATTGTAGAAAGACTAGTAACTTAAGCATGTTAATTTACCAATCTATTGACGTACTTAAGAATATTAAAATATTTATAATTATATGGTTATAGATTTAGATTTATGTGTTACCTACCTAAACAAAATATTTAAAGATCGTAAATAGATCCAAGGTCTTATGCAGGATGCAGCTTAACCCTCTTGCCCGTAAAAATATGCATGCATATGCAAGAAGTGCGAGAATTGTCATGCTAAATGGCAACCGTTCGAACTCGCTTGAGCGATTGTGGAATCAAAATCTCGGATGCCCATTGCCCATGCAGAGTAGGGGCGAAAACATATCGAGTATTGGACTTGGTTTATTAATCTGGTGCCTGAGGCAGCTACACGATGAGGGAATGGTATGGTGATCAAAACTCACCCTGGTATCCTGATCACAGTGTTCACCAGCGATAAACACAGTCTTCAAAGATTTGCTGCAGTATCTCCTGGCGTACTTGGCGTTAGGATCAGCTCGCTTCAGCACTCGGAACGCAGTGGGGATCGTAAACAGTGCGTTGACACGGTGCTGTTCTATAATTCTGGAAAAGAGACGTGAGAAAAATCTTCATTGGTGCAACTTTTTAATCAGACCACGTTAATGCTGCTACTGCTTGGTGGCAAAATTTGGTTCATTAAAGTAACTACTCGTTAGCTCGTTCCATCGTCGACCTCATCTGCCCTGGTCAAGAGTAGGCCCATTTAATATTTAAAAAAACTACCCTGGGGTATCTTGGCGTGAAGGTCCTTTGGTAAAAAGATAACTCAGAATGGAACGGTTATGTCGATTGTTGGTGGACTCAAGTTTAATGGATATCCATTAAACTCCAGTCCAGGAATCCGTAAAGCTATAATGTGTTCAAGTGGAGAACCTGAACAGCCGGAGAAAACAATGATACAATTAACCTCTTTATTGCATCATTCTTCTTTTACTTGCAACAGGGATTGCCTCCCTTTCTCTCTATTATAAGTATTGCAAAATACCCAAATCTTACCTAAAATACTGTCCAGGGTCAGGAGTCCTATCAGGCTTCCCCTCAAACAGCACAGACGTAACCCCAGCAAGCAGGGGTCCATAGCAGATGTAGGAGTGGCCAACCACCCATCCCAAGTCCGAAGCTGCCCACCAGACGCCTTTCTTCAGGCCGTACACTGTTCGTAAGGTCCAGCAGAGGATGGCTGCGTGGCCGCATGGTCGTTGGACTCCTTTGGGGGCACTTGTTGTGCCTGGTTTGAGGAAAAAAACGTATTTGATTGAAATAATAACAGCTGAACACGCAGATAAATAAATAAATAATAGGCGCAGGGGAATGATAATGATAATGAAGTTGATCTAAGTAAAAATCAGAAACTTTCTATAGATATTAAACTCAAACTCAAAGCATTTATTTCAATTAGACCATTACAGGCATTTTTTGAAAGTAAAAAAAAGCGAAGCTACAGTTACAGTCACAAGGCATAATAACTTGAGAAAGTACTGTAGTTGCCCATTCCAAAGCGTAGATTTCTATGGAGAAGAATGGGCAAGAAACTCCATGGACACTCTTTTCAATCGAAATATTGTTACAAGATCTTGATTACACCAGTCATGTTGAGATTATACATATGTATGTAAGAACGATGTAGAAAGACGTGTATATTAAGAGCGTCCAGAGTGAAATAAGAAACCAACAATTTTAAAATAAAGTATTTTAAGATGTTCTTTTTTTTTAAACAATTCTCTTAGAGATTCGCACCTACATAGGTTATAGATGGCTCTAACAGCCCTTTTTTGCAGAATAAATATTGAGTCAATATCTGCAGCCCGTCCCCACAACAGAATACCGTAAAACATGATGCTATTGAAGTAACTAAAATAGACTAGTATCGCGGTATTATTTATTGCCGTATTTTACGGACAGCGTAAGCGGCTGAACTTAGCCGCCCTGCAAGTGCTGTTAAGTGAGGACTCCATTGCAGTTTCGAGTCAAGCGTAATCCCCAAGAAAACCGTAGCATAGCGTTATTTAAACATAAATGTAACTTCGATAACCTCACGTGTCTCGCATAATATGGTAAAAAGGCACGCTTCAATAACAATGGTGTACTGAATAGAAGTGATTATCAAGTATAATCACTAGAACAAAGGTTTGTAGCCCCAATTAAATCACAATCAACCGAACGCAATGAATGTCAGACAACGGTGAAGCGTCGTTGTTGATATAATCCAAATCATCAGTCTTTTCCTACGTTGGGGTCGGCTTCCAGTCTAATCGGATGCAGCTGAATACCAGTATTTTATCATGGAGCGACTACTGGCCTCCACAACCCAGTTAGTACTGGGTGATACGACACGCCTTGGTAAGACTGGTTGTTAGACTTTCGGGCCACTACCTGTAACGACTGTCAAAGATATTAATCATCGCTCCTTGTTTTTCTCGAAGAGTTAGGTATGCAGAGCATCTACATTCTCTGAATCATGTTCGAGTCTAAGCGGAGCGGCTTTTTCCCGAACGTTTATTTGAGTTTGCCGCACCGATCCGAATCATGCCGACTCCAACATGTGTGTAGCACGGACCCCTATGGTATGTCTTTCCCGAGTAGTTTTGGACTGCTGGTCCATGTGAGGGAAAATTTCGTGAGGAAACCGGCGAGAGATAACCATTAACCCGCAGTTGGCCCAGATGCTGGATTATGGCCTATCCCTCTAATATAGAGGAGGCCTGTTTCCCAGCAGTCGGACCTTCATAGGAATATGCTTATGCTTAGGTCTTACCTGAAGTATACAAAATATACAGCGGTTCGTTAGCCTCCACAGGCACACAGGGCACCGGGTCAGCCTCTAGAGCCTCCTCCCAGTTGATATCCCGGCCAGGTTCCAAGGTACACTCCAGAACTCTCCGCCGCTGGAAGATGATGCAGCTGTTCGGTTGGAAGTCTGACTGGCAAAGAGCTTCGTCTAGGATGTCCTTGTATCTAGAGATAAGATAAATATTGAAGAAACGTTGCAAATTGGTTGTCATGGCACGGAAATGTGATGCGGACGAGGGAAATGTCGTGAGGTAAGTCTTGAGTATGAATGTGGATGGCTGTAAAGGTAGCCATACACGTTAGGATTCCGTCAGGTAAGCTTGGGCTGCCTCTTTAGGAAACCTGCACTGTTTTGCAACATACACGCTCCGGTTTACCTGTATAACAGTTGAAGTGTACAGGCTAACCTGTCAGGTACACCCTAGCGTGTATGGCTTAGGCCTTAAGAGTAGGAATGAAACGATTGATGGACTGTGTGAAAGGTGCTGAACTGGTTGGTGTTTTAGTCGGTGTTTTATATAAATGATAATAATGGACTTCAATAAACTTGGTTTTATTATCAGCTCCAGACGCAAACAATTAGAAGCAATGGCCTTGTATAATATTGTTAATGGCAAATTTGACTGTATCGATCTGAATAATGTACTGTGTTATGCGGTCCCCAGAACTGTTCATAGACGCCAGGTGCGTGCAGGTACACTATTTGCAATAGGTACCTGCCGATCTACTGGCGAACGTTCACCAATTCGGCGAATGGCATCATCTTACAATAAAGAACTCGAACACATTGATATATTTACATGCTCCATGCAAAAGTTTCGTAGCCTTTTGTATGATACACTTAAGCTCATGGATTAAATAGTATTCTTAGTCAGTAATTTCATTATTAGTCGGTATAATACTAGTTTATTTCTTTTCTTTTCGTATTTATAATGTATTTTGACTGTCATGCATGAACAGCTTATCTCCTAGCTATTTAAAGTTTAGTCATTAATGGTAATCTGTGAACAGCGCTGTGGGCTACATTATTATTTAAGTTATTTATGTTTTCATGTTGTAATATCCCATAATGTAGCTGTTTGTTGTTCATATTTGATAAAAAATATATATATATATAGTCTTTGGACGCCATCTTGGCAGCCCGCCTTCTTATCGACTAGTAATGTTCCATCACAATAGTGACGTTACCTACTCTTAGCACTGTAAAGGGAAGAGGTGTGGAAGAAGACACATGCCGATCCTAATTAAATCGGGTTTGTAGGGGAAGAGCAGTTTAAAAATAAGATATACGTTGTAGCATCCCAAAGTCAACATTTGAGCCTATCTATCTATTCTATTTATTTTTTATTTATTTTTATTTTATTTATTTTTTTCTATTATTTATATTTTTTTTATTTTATTCTGTTTTATTGATGTTATTGTTTTCATCAGTCTTCTGCCCTTATCAAAATTTATCGTTTATTGTTATATGCAACAAAAAAATTAACTAGATAAAATATATAAATAAACTATATCATTCACATTAATGCGACAGTTGCCTCAACGTTGTAGTCCACGCAGTGGTAGGTAAAGATGTATCCTATATAGAGTACCTACGCCCATATTTCGCCAGTTATGTATTAGTCCCATGTAGGCGAGCCTATTGTCATCAACCGGGCACAAATCTAGACTCCGTACTGCTACTGAGATATTCCTGGATTTTCCACCTTAAAAATATTTAAGCAAATAATTACTTTACCTGACAATTTTGTTGGGCTCAACACCACAACTGGCTGCAATGATCACAGTTGGTTCAGCATGTTCGATCCTTGTCCTTAACTCCCTCGCTGCGAAACCTGAGTAACAAACATAGGTCCTTCAATTCTAAATATTGCTCCTTAAAATACAACGTGTTTTCTAGGGTTATATTATAAAAGTAAAAATAATAGAAAAAGTCATACAATAATGTGATCCAAAAATGCATAGTTTCGTAGATATCATCAATCATAATTAATTTCATTAAGTACATATTTCAAGCTAAGAAAATTCGACGTTGTCATATTTCACGTAAGGGTGTTTTACATTAATAATTGTGACTTCGAATTATTTTGTATGAAAAATGAAAACAAAAAAAAGAAAATTCATAGGCCAGTTGATTCTTTGATCATCATCATCTGCCTAGCCTTTTCCCAACTATTTTGGGGTTGGCTTCCAGTCTAACCGGATGCAGCTGTATACCGGTATTTTACGTGGAGCGACTGCCTATCTGACCTCCACAACCCAGTTGGTTCTGGGCAATACGATACCCTTTGGTAAGACTGGTTGTCAGACTCGGACCACTGACTAACTGTAACGACTGTCAAAGATCTACAAATGACAGCCAGGACCAACGGCTTAACGTGCTTTCCGAGGCACGAAGGAAACTGCGTATGTAATGGGTGGTGACCCATCCACGGACTAACCTAGGCAAACGCGGTTTAACCTAAAGATCGACCCGAGCGACTTTTATTATTTAGCCACGAGCTGATGATTCCGACACAACTTTAAAAAATACTCAATGAAATAAGGCTGAAAATCAGCTCTGCATTCAACACCAAAATACTTCCTTTACTTTTCTATAAGAAAGAGCAACAAACTTCCATGTGACTCATCATTATTCGTGTCAATTTTGCCAGAAAATTATTGATAAAATCTTACCTCCAAACACGACAGAGTGGATGGCTCCTATCCTGTTGGTAGCCAGCATGGAGATGATAGCCTCAGGAATGAGAGGCATGTAGATTAGCACTCTAGAGCCTCTGGTCACGCCCAGGGAGGCCAGTTTACCGGCCAGGCGGGAGACCTAAGATTAAGTAGAGATTTTTATACGAGTAGTCATAGCCGGTTGCTAAATTGCACTATACAAGAAAGGTGGTAAACAAGCAGCGTAGAAGTAGCTGTAATGAATGCTATAATTGCTATAAGCAAAGAGGCAGACGATATGAGAGATGATATGGCTAGTAAAGAATTGAACCCCGAGATGACGTCTAATGAGAGAAGAAGATATGCAGGAGAAGACGGCTCGAGGAGGAACAGGTGAATATGACGAAGTTTCACAAAACCAAGCAGGCAACTTGATCGAAAAGTCAAAAATGCATAGAATTGACATAAATGCATTCAAAAGCTCATGTCATAACATCATGCCTGTTATCCTCGAAGGGTTAGGCAGAGGTGTACCTAATAGAACACCCACATTTCGACAGCTATGTTACAGTCCCATGTAATATGGGGCGAGCCTATTGCCTTCAACTGGGCCTGGATCCAGACTCCGTGGCTGCTACTGAGAAATTCGTGATGGAAAAATCCAATAACACTTTACCCGGCTTGGAAATCGAACCCAGTACTTCATGCTAGGCAGTCGCGTTTGGTACCACTCGACCAATGAGGCAGCTTATGTCAGTCCTGATGAAATTCGTTGTTTAAATATGAAACGGATTGAAAGCGCTTGTCGGTTGTCAAGGCCTTTAAGTGATGGTTTTTAAACACAACCAGCAAAAAAGTACTAACCTGATCTTTAATCTCGGAGTACGTGATCTTCCGGACCGTGTCGGTCAAGGGTGAGTCGTGCACGAGCGCCACCTGGTCGCCCTTGCCACTGGCTACATGGCGGTCCACCGCGTTGTGACATACTGACATCTCGCCACCCACCCACCTGGAGGACAGAGGCTTTTTAGCTATCATCCTCGAAGTCTTCTGGAAGATTTTATCCCACAAACCAACACACAATATAGTATAATGTGTGTATTGTAGTACATTATTTTTACCTATCTCGTAGGGTTCAGCCAGCGTTTGCAATGTAAGCGCAAAAAAATGTGTTTATTTACGACATCACATTAGAAACCTCTAAAATTATCAGTGTTTATCTACTATATTATGCATGTATTTTACATATAAACCTAACCTATTGAATCACTCTATCTATCAAAAACAAAACCGCATCAAAATCCGTAGCGTAGTTTTAAAGATCTAAGCATACATAGGGACACACAGCGGGATTATTTTATACTATGTAGTGATACCGAATTTGACTACTTTGGTTTCTATTGTTATTGGTAGCTCATATATTTTCACAGATAACTATAGTTGCTGCCAATTAAGACCGCAATATCGGTTATTGCCCTTTCCCTAATATCTCTTCGTACGAACCAAAACAAATGAACAATGTATCGTTTTTCATTAGAAAAAATGTTAAAGATCACGACAGATGACGATTCAAGAACTCTAACAAATGTAGGTGGGTCAATGACCGCCATTGCGATCTTAACTGGCACCAACTAAAGGTTCTTTCGTCATGAGAGTCGTTGTCAGGATTTTCGCTGCCGCCATCTTGGATTTTCTTTTTAGTATCAGCCACCACCTTCGACTACACCCGTCCGCGTTGACAAGGTCCATGTTATCTTAACATCGTGTTGTGGCTGTTTGAAAAAGGCTTAAATTAGAACGCGTTGTGGTTTAAAATCAAAACAGCCACAACGCGAATTTCGCGTTGTGGCTGTTTTAAAATTGCCACAACGCGCTGTGGTCGGTTTTTGCACCCAATAAGCGTTTTCGGTCTTTTAGCGTAACATAATATCAAAGCGACTTTTTTATTTCTAGTTTTTGACTTTGATTAAAGAAAGCGATTTCAACAGTTTAACAAAGAATATCCGCTGATTTTACCGCCGTCATCTAACATGAGTAATTTACTTTTAATTAATACTTGTCATGTACTGTACAGCCACGACCACGAATATGTATACACTTTCCTAAATTTAAAAGAGAAGTAACGATTGTAACTTGGAGATAGGATTTTTTAATAAAAAACCGGACACGTGCGAGTTCGACTCGCGTGGAGTCTGTTCCGAACGTTAATTATCTAAATTCCGTAAGTTGTTTTAAATCTGATCCAAATTTGTTACAGTAGATTTCATATAAGTTTTCCTGTAAAGAACAATTTTTTTTTTTTTTTTTTTCAAAAATTTACGGCCCCGTGGTCAATTTTCGCCTATTTTCTTAAATAACTTCAAAACTATTTATGTTAAAATTATATAAAAATAAAATTGAGATGCTCACAATGAGCCCTTTCATTTGATAATTATGTAACACGATACAGTTTGCAAAACTTTTTTTTCATTTTCTAATTTACCCCCAAGAGTGGCCTCCATGTTTAAAATTCAGTAATTTACGTTACACGTACGTACGGTCTTTATTAGGTCACCGATTTACATATGTGTACCAAATTTCAACTCAACCTGTCCAGTAGTTTCGGAGTAATCTCGCTGTGACACACAGACAGACAGACAGACGCTTGAGTGATCCTATTAGGGGTTCCGCTTTTTCCTTTTGAGCTATGGAACCCTAAATTATGAGTCTAAAATACTGTTTTCGTAACAACATAATATTTTAATCAGAACAGTAGGAAGAAAACACTTTTAAAAGATGTCAAGTGTTTACATATTGGTGCTCGTGACTGACACACATTTATTATTTGTGGTAGGTACGTATCACTAATAATAAATGTTTATTCACTTCAAAACACAATGTAACTTTACATACAGTACCTATGTAAAGTCCATGAAATTGTCAGCCGATCAAAACTAAGTGTATAAATGATTAGATACGAGTATTATAGAATTTAAAAAACAACATATTGACCTTGCCAACTTACACGTGTTACAAGCCTAGATCCTATATCTAGCAACCAACCTTATTAATTTAAAAAGCTGATGCCCTTTTACAGTTTGTTGTTAGTTTAATTAATAGTTTTTAATTGTAACAATGTATACGGTGTGGAAGGGACACCGACGCGAAAACGGTTACCACGTATTTGTACATCATTCTGAGCTACATAGAAATTATTCGACGGTTATTTAAAAAAAATCAGCTGCCCGTTTTCGCGTCGGTGTCCCTTCCACCCTGTATATTTAGTTTACTCTACTTATTAATTTAATTAATTATTTGTAAGAAATGTAATGCTATGTTGTTGAAATGACTGGTAGAAATTGTATTCTGGCATTAAGTCCGTCTATGAATAAATAAATGTGTATTAATTAAAAGTTCAACTTTATGAGAGCCTAGAAAATGACAGTCGTTTTCAAAGCCTTACATATTTTAAATTGATATGGCTTTTCTGAACTCTCGTCTATTTTCTTGCAATTACTGTTAGAATTTACTTCGTCCATGTCTATGTATATTGTTACTGATTATATGAGGGCTCCCAAGATCAGTAACAACATACATTCATAAACTCACACCTTTTTCCAATGGGGATAGGAAAAAGATTTCGAAATAGCTCTTGTACCTACCTATCTACACGAATACTCTTTCGTAAGAAACTATTCAGTTTGAACAATGAAGCAAGGAGGATATTTCCACATCTCTTTTCTGCTCTTAACCGGTCTTGAAGACACGACATGATCAATGATCATGGCCCTTTAACCATTCCATTCGATAACATGCTCATTTGACCTTATGTTAAGTATCTACTAATAATACTACTAACCATTTCGTGAACGGTGGGTTACTGTTGTCGAGCACTTGATCCCAGGGTTTTGTCCACTCCAGCTCTTGGGCCACCTCACCCCAGAACCCTTCAGGGTCATTAATGGAGCGACGGTAAGCTTCTTGGTATTCAGGTGTCACGCTGCTCTCACCTTGATGCGGAAATAATAACATTATAATTCGAAAACTGATTCATTGAGGCTACAATGCATGGAGAAGATGACGTACATCATAAGTATACAAGAATGGAGAGATGAAACACATGTGACAAAGGAATAGTTACCTAATGAATAAAAATAAATGACGAATGAATTGTATGAATGATAATAATTTATTGTGAATGAAAAGTTTGTGAAAATTAAAATGTTAACGGACTGGAGAGAATGGCTGAGAACAACAAAAACTGAATAATAACTACTAATGAAATAAGTGACGCTGACAGCTTGTACTGCTGTCAGCGTCACTTCTTTCAGTAGTAGTAAGGCAAGTTGATGAAGAGATGGAATGTAAAGACCGAGTAATAGAGGCGAATCTGGGTCGGTTTGATTTGGTTGGAAGCGTATACCAAACAGAGGCATCGTTTCAAAGACTTGCTTCAAGTAGTGTGGTCACTAGAGTAAGTCATGAGGACTTGAATGCAGACCATACACCGCACGGTTTTTGAAGAAATGGTGCGAAACTGAATGTAGCTTTGGTCAGGTAACGTAAAGTCTTTAGATCCTATTGCTGCGGCAGATGAACACTTAGATGTGCGAATGCAAAATCAATAGAATCTTCGGAATCTTAACGACCCTGAAGTCAACTAAGTGTCAACTTGTAGTCTTATGTTATTAAGTTAGCATAATCTGTTAATTTTTTTCCAATAGTCTTAACTATAAGATTATTATGAAATATGAATTTTTATGATACGGTGAACACAGACGATGCAAAGGAAACAGAGGGTGCAGACCGACCACGCGTTGATATCACAGGTATTGTAGAATAGGAGGAACGGAACCCACGCACCATGAATGACGAGAAAGATTAAGTAACGAATAAAATAATAAAGATCATCATTCTTATATTCACAAGCAGTGGATTACATTTACAATGCATAGTAAGAGTATCATTTAACAACATTGATGCCATTCAAATTTATCGAGAAGAAACAACATACCTAAAGGTGCTACAGCCTCTGATCAAAGTCCATAATAAGGTATTCAAGCCCTTGAAACCCTCTTCGCGATCCAGAAGTTCAAGCTACAAAACACTACACAATACATGGTAGGCATTGCTGGATCTTATTGGAGTAGGTAGCCAACAAACAATGCTGATGATGCAAATGTTTTCTCCTATGTTTGTTTACCAACTATCAATGTGCATCAGCAACTGCACCTTTATCATCCGGAGCATATTATGATATTACAGTCTTGCATCCTGAAACCCCTTTACGGATTGTTCGTCTTCCTCTTCTTCGTTAGATCCTTTAGTTTCTTCTTCCGTTTGGTTAGATGAGGCCAGCACTATATCACCTCCATAGCGCTATCAGTGGCCATAGACAGATCCCTCAAAGCGCAAGTGACACAAAGAGCAGGACAGGAAGACGATTCATCAGATGATCAAATGCATTTTTATTTTCAAGTTTCTTCAAGAACGGGAAGCAAATGCTTTTTCGTAATACGCGTATGAACTTGTCACTTTTACCCTAATAGGTCAATACTTATATTAACTCATTCACGTGCAAATTATTCACTTTCAATACTTATTTGTACAGTGAAATATACGCCTTTTTAACAATTCTATTTGTTTTAGACCTTTGGCCTCGCATATTCATTTAAAGTTAGTTGTGAAGAAAGATATATAATTATTAGGCATCAGGGATTTCTTTTACTGGAATGTGTGAAAGATGATATGGCTAGAAAGGGGGTGACTATTGAAAAGAGGTCCAAGAGAGCAGTTTGGAAGAAGAAGACATGCCACGTCGAGTCCAAATACATTGGGAAGAACATAATGATGATAAAAGTTATTTAACTAACGATGACTGGAGCGACTAAGTAGGCAGCAACAAGAGCAGAGGCTCTCTACGATCAGGATCACTTCTGGCCTTAAGTATTTGTAAGATCATCATCCAATCCAACAGCGTATCCCGAATTGTTACAGATTGTCTTATTCTTACAAACATCCGTATTAGAAGTCATCATCATCATCATCCGCAGCCCGAGTTCAACGACTGCTGGATATAGGCCTTTCTTTTCTTGTACCAATCTCCTCGTTCCTATGTTACCCTCATCCAGGTTTTTCCCTCGATGGCAACTATATCGTCCGCCTAGCTCTCCGAGATCAGAAGTCAACAAAATATTAATTTTTTCATCAGCTTTATCACCTAACACACAATCGAATCTTTCCGTCAATTCTTTGGTCTCCGTACCCCGTATTTCCGTATCTCAGGGTATGTCCTTGGTACCTCCGCATCACATGACCATGGAAATGACAGTCGATATCCACACAACTTCTCGTTTAAAGTCGTCACTTCCAAATACGCCTTTTATTCGCATTATTTTTGAAGCCAATCCATTTATACACCACATTACCACATGTCTTACGTAGTCGACGGTACAATAGTCGTGCAACTAAATAGTACTGTTGGTATGCAAATGAAACTGAACTAAGCGAACTATGGCCTAAACTCAATAAATTCATAGTGATTGGAAAATGTTATCGAAAAGTACCTACAATCAATTCTTACTTTCAACTAATTGCACCCTCCAAGACTTGAATGAGAAAAATTCTTGCTTCACTGCCAATTTGGATGATGTAATGTATCTAAGTATTACTGTAGGTCTAAAATTCACAAAGTCCTTTATAAAACTGTGAAACTCACCATAACTTTCAATATCAGCAGCAGAAACAAACGTCTTCTTCTTCAATTCACTAATAGAAGACTCAAACTTATTCTTCTCCAACTTGGCCCCAACTTCGCTGTCTTGGTACATTTTTGTAGAATTTACTGAACCCGGTTTTCGTTTCGTCTTCCCCTTGAAAGTTACGGGAAGATACTGACGAATGGTGACGAGCGCAGTAGTACGAACACCAAGTGGTTTGTATGTCTTTGCATTTCAATGTGGGACCTCTGAACTTATTGAATTGTTAAATAGAGGTGAGCCCGATAAGAGCGTGACGCAGTACTGCCGGTCTTAACACAAATTAAAAATAAATCGCTTTGAGTAAACTTCAATAGGAAGTGGTTAGAGTTCCTGGTGGAGGATAGGAAAACGGTCGACAAAGAACCAGTGGACACATTAAAAAAAATGACAAAACCATGACTCGTATGCGAAAATTTGGATGGATGGATGTTTTATATTGAATCAGGCCAGAAGCGTGGATGAGGCACAGACAAAGATTATAGTCTGAAATAACATAACAGAAACGTTATTTATTTATTTATTTATTTATTTAGGTTAGCCAACAATTGTTTACACAAAAAATTTAAAATTGTACAAGTTGCGTTTATAAGTGCAACAATTATTTACAGGCTAACACAACATGCACCAATTTAAGTTACCTATACAATATTACAAAGCCAAAAAAGATACTTACAATTGAAAGCTATTCAATTTTTTTTTTGATAATTTGCAATAAGGTTAGGCAGAGGTGTACCTAATATTATTATTATATACACCCACATTTCGCCAGTTATGTATTTTAGTCCCATGTAGTAAGGGGCGAGCCTATTGCTATCAATCGGGCATAGATTCAGACTTCATGGCTGCTACTGAGAAATTTCTGATGGAAAAATCTAATAACTCTTGGCCCGACCTGGGATTGAAACCCAGGAGTTCATGCTCAGCAGTCGCACTTACGACCACTATACTAACTAGGCAGTCCTTGATCATCTACTTGATAATTCACTCTCGCAAACTAAACTTTGTTTGATGGTCTACAACTTTCTGGTACACGGACAGATAGGACAAACACGACCACACCACAGGCGATGTAACTTGCGTAAATCGACACGTGCTGTTTCCTACGCGTCAGAAGGCGCGTTGTGGTGACTTGCAGCATGCTATTTCTTTCATTTGTTTTCTCCGCAGCTACTATCGCCTTGCTCGCCATGGGATCTGGAGGCGATAGTCCTCGCGCGCCTGCACGAGTAGCGCGCGAAGGCACTACGCCCGGGGGGAAACTGCGCTGCCACGGCAAATTGTCAGCGGACAGACCTGCGGCGCGATCTCATGGCGACATGGAGAGAGCGACTGTCGCAACCCCGTGCAGGGCACGCCACAATAGTGACGGTAAGTCCCCTCTTTGAGGAGTGGTTAGAGAGGCGCCACGGCGCCCTCACCTTCCGCCTGATGCAGGTCCTCACCGGACACGGTTGTTTCGGGAGGTACCTGCACCGAATCGGGCGGGAGGAAACCATTGTGAGGATCGCCTGGAGGACACGGTGGACCACACTGTGGAGGTCTGCTCTGCTTGGGCGGAGCACCGCCGTGTCCTCGTAGCGGCGATTGGCGGCGGCGACCTCTCGCGTCCGGCCCTGGTTCAAGCCATGGTTCGGAGCGAGAGGAAATGGGAGGCCGTCACCTCCTTCTGCGAAGCAATCATGCTAGCGAAGGAGGTGGCGGAACGTGAGAGCGAGAGAACCCCACGTCCCAGCCGCCGCGGCAGAAGCACCGGGCGTCGGGGGCCACGTGGTGGCTCTCGGCCACCGTAGGCGCGGGCCTGTGGACGGTGAGTAATGGGCTAGCTCGCCGTCCGTCCATCTTATGACGACAGGCCCTGTCGATGGCGCGTTCGTGTTCCACGCGCGCCTCAAAGAGATGTCAGCAAACAGGAGGGGCCCGCAAGGGCCGATGCCTGCCAGGGCTGCGGGATTGTTCGAAAGACATACCGCGGCCCTGGAACACAAAGGGCAAAAGAAGGAACATGGATGGGTTTTAGTCAGTAAAAGTCTGACACTCCCTTCCACTCCGCCTAGAGCGGGAGGAGTCATTTGATGATTTCCCATCCCAAAAAAAAAAAGATACTATCGCATTGTACCTCCCGCTTGCGTGCGCAGCGTGTAGGTCGTGGCCAGGTGGTTATACTTACGGCTAGAATGTTCAAGATAAACCGGAAGCAATGTAAATGCTTTAAATGGGTATAATGATGTTGTACTCCTTTCATTTTGTACAATAGGATGGTGTGAGCGGATATGGGTCATGCATATGTGAAGTAAGATGTGGTTCAGATAAATACATAAATCAAATGCAGTTATTTTCTATTTCAGTGTAGACTCCTATTTTTCCTAATTGTTTGGTTCAATGGTCACAGTTACCGAAACGAGTGGGTTGTGGAAGTCAGATAGGCAGCTGCTCCATGTCAAATACTGGTATATCTTGTTAGGCTGGAAGTCGACCCCAATGTAGTTGGGAAAAGGCTAGGCAGATGATAGTGGCTATCCGACGTTACATAGAGGCTGAACTCGCAGATTACCATGGCTGGGCCGCAAGATTACGATGTCATTGCACTTGATATCACATCACTCTAGACAAAATGTAACAATTTAATAAGTAATACTTATCCCGACCGGCAAATCGATCAGGGCTACATCTATAATATAAAAATGAATCGCAAAATGTGTTGGTAAGCGCATAACTCAACAACGCCTGGACCAATTTGGCCAATTCTTTTTTTAAAATGTTCGTTGAAGTTCAAAGATGGTTTTTACGACGGAGAAAAATTTAAAAAATTGCCTGGATAAGTCTAAAAACAACACTAGGATACTTTTTTTTTTTTGTAAGGATTAGGGTAGGAGTAGTGTAGGAGTAGGTTAAGAGTAGGGTAGGAGTAGTGTAGGAGTAGGGTAGGAGTAGGGTAGGAGTAGGGTAGGAGTAGGGTAGGAGTAGGGTAGGAGTAGGGTAGGAGTAGGGTAGGAGTAGGGCAGGAGTAGGGTAGGAGTAGGGTAGGAGTAGGGTAGGAGTAGGGTAGGAGTAGGGTAGGAGTAGGGTAGGAGTAGTGTAGGAGTAGGTTAGGAGTAGGGTAGGAGTAGTGTAGGAGTAGGTTAGGAGTAGGGTAGGAGTAGTGTAGGAGTAGGGTAGGAGTAGGGTAGGAGTAGTGTAGGAGTAGGGTAGGAGTAGTATAGGAGTAGGGTAGGAGTAGTATAGGAGTAGGTTAGGAGTAGGGTAAGGGGTAGGACACCACGCGAACGAAGTTGCGCTGGGCAGCTAGTAATAAATAAATAAATCATTTATTATGGACCAAACATTTGTACATTTTATACATCCGCCTAACTGCATATATAAAAGTTTGTCGGCAGAAGATCTGGACCATCGAAAGCAACGATGCGGCAACCATCAGCTACCGTAGTATCCCATTTAGCGGAGAGGAAGCACCAGCCACCGTCCTATTTGTTATAGCAAAAGTGTAAGGTAGACCGCAAAATTCTAATTTGCAACAGTTGCATGAAATAATGACATTTCAGGGAGAGTTGTATTGATAATTCTAATTATTCTTATTCATGATGCGTGCCTCGGTGGTCTAGTGGTCGCAAGCGCGACTGATGAGCATGAGGTCTTGGGTTCGATTCACAGGTTGGGCAAAGTGTTAAGCTTTTTCCATCTGGAATTTTTCAGAAGCAGCCGCAGCAGTAGCGGAGTCTTTTTTTTTTTTTTTTTGGTGGGTGGGAAATCATCAAATGACCCCCCCCCCCCCGCTCTGGGGGGAGCGGAAGGGAGTGTCAGACTCTTACTCACTAAAAACCACCCATGTTCCTTCTTTGGCCCTTTATGTTCCAGGGCCGCGGTATCTCTTTCGAACAGTCCCGCAGCCCTGGCAGGCACCGGCCCTTGCGGGCCCCTCCCGTATGCTGACAACTCTTTGAGGCGCGCGTGGAACACGAACGCGCCGTCGACACGGCCTGCCCGTCGTCATACGACGGACGGGCGGCGAGCTAGCCCATTACTCACCGTCCACAGGCCCGAGCAGTAGCGGAGTCTGGATCTGCGCCGTGTTTGTGTACATGAGACAAAAAATATAACTGGAGAAATCTGGCTGCAACATAAGATACACATCTGCTTAACCCGTCGGGGCTTACAGCCGGGAAGTGATGTTCTGTTATGTTATCCTATTCATAATTGTATTGATCAACATACAATCTGATTATGAGCTGCAAATTGCAAAAAATAACACGCACATCTTTTTCAATGAACTGTATATGAACCTACCTTCGGTCCATTCCGTTTCTTCCTCAAACTCAAAATCATTGGAAATAGTCGACGGTATATCAACTGAGAAATATTCGCCTTCTTCGTCGTTCACTCAATGCTGAGAATCGCGACCACATACGACGCGTCTCCAAGAGAAGGCCTCACACAACACTAAACGACTTGTAACCATCGGAACATTCTTGTATTAATTTGTAGTGAGTTAGTGACCATCTCAGCGTCATCAGAAGAACGATGCAAAGTATCTGACATATGACCTCTGAGTAATTTACATAAACGCAATTGAACAGATATAATTATTCTAACTAGTATAAATATTGCTATAATTAATTCATAAATTCTAGACTGATCTTAGGTATTAAGTTTAAAAATGTCCATTGACTGGAATAAGACAAAAGCAAACGTCGTGTTAAACGACAATTTTCAATACACTTACGAAGAGAAAACATAAACTCAATTTAAATATCTAAAAATATTCAGGCTTTATAGGCACAATCACTTCTTCCATCGACGCCGCAGAAATTATAGTTCACAGGTGCACACTATAGGATACTATAGGATACACTATAGGATAGGACGGCAATCCGACACGACCTTAGAGAGATGAAGCGCAGGACCGAAGGTCTAACATGCCCCACACAGAAATTTTTCATCGGTTATTAAAAAAAAATCTGCTGTACCATTTGGCATTTTGTCCGTGTAAAAAAACAGCTGTTTCCTACAAAAGTGCAATAACTATTGCACTTTTGTAGGAAACAGCTGTTTTTTTTTTAATAACCGATGAAAATCTTCTATGTGGGGGGACGTCGTGGACGTCGGTCTCCCTGTATAGTGTAATTCAAAAAATTTAAGCAAAGAATTATTGCGGTAAAAGACAGAATTTAAAATCGTTTATAAATATTAGATACTAGCGCTCCACCCCTGCTTTGCTCGGCGCCATCTATCAGCTTAGTAATTATCCTGTCTTTGAAGCTGGAGTCAACCGTTCACATTCACAAAGGGCTTTCAATTATTTGGCCTGCTTAACTTCCGCCATTTTATTTTAATATCAAACTAACGGCCACGCAATAAACCTGTATTAAACAATGGCAATCTATACAAATGCGAATTGGACAAAATCTTCTAGCGTCTCGTTCCCGAAATTTATGCCATCAAAGTTACAATCTTCACCATCAGCGAAACTTTGTTAGCTTATACCTATTTCGGAAATGTGACCTTATCTAAATAGATAGGTAGGTTGTAGCTTGCAAACGTGACCCTTAAGAAGACTTTGTCTCATACAAAAACTGTTTGTATTGATACCAGCTATTGGTTAATAAAGTGAAAGTAAATTATGCGTGGCAGGTAATTTGAAAATAAACTAAATTTGTTGGAGTTAGGCAGGCCACGCTTCATAGAAAATCTTCCACTCCCTATCATTGTAATCGGTTAGGTAGTTGTTTTCGCAGATTAGTGATACGTGATTTTTATATTCTTCTCCTTCTTAGCGTGTCGATGACAATCTAAATTGTGTCAGCCAAGATCTGAGCCACTGGTTTGGCACCTTCAGTAGCATCCATTGTTTCCTCTAATGAACAAACAACAGGACACGCAGGATTTTTATACACCATTATTTTTAGGTCGTTCTGGAACCGAATACACTTTCACAAAAAAAAAAACATTAAATTTATTCTTTCGTGTTTTTTTTATTGTTACTTTTTGAAAAAAATAGTCCCAATCGTTTCGAGTTCGATGATCGAGTTAATGGTATTCGGTTCCAGAACGACCTAAAAATAATGGTGTATATTATGATATGTAATAATACGTCTTTATCTTATTCAGACAACGGCATGCTTAGACCTTTTGACTTGATTGCAACCCATGAGCTAATGATTATTAAAACAAATGATGACCTACAATGGGGCTCTGAAAACTGCTAAACAGAACGAGGTATTAATTATTAAGCCATGCAAAAGTGGGCTTAAAATAGGTCCTTGGGTTACACCAAAAATACTGGTATGAATCAGCATGAATAACTCTGATAATTCTCATGTGAAATTATCAAACAAAATAATTATCTCGACGAAATTATCAAGATAATTATTTAACCCTGCCATAAACTCAAGATGAATACTTGCTATGTCAAAACTGTTTAAAACGGTAAAAGGAATGTTTTGGCGTTCGAAAGATGAAGGCGTTTTCGCCAAAAGTTCCTTGTATAGCTATAAAACTTTCAACTAAAACGTTGCTTCGCATTGAACATGTTATAGCCTAAGTGTTTCATAATATCATAACTCTGTAAGATTTGAATAAATGTGAATAAGTACCTACCTATACTTTTTATGTATCATCACATAAATTTTAATAGGATTGGACCCCGAAAGAAAGAACAATTAACTGGTTTTGCGGTATCATACATTTTGCTGTTGTATTAATGATTTTATTTCTATGAGTAACGTAGGTTCGCCAATATTTTCACAGAAATAACAGCGAGCCAAGTATCAACCCCTGTGGAATACCCATTGCAACTGCAGGTCGATAATCACTTTCCTGAACTGTCAACTTTCTATTACCTACCATTATCAAACATTGCCTCAATGCAATTTTCGCTTTTCATCGAAATATAGTAATTACATATATTTTGGTGTAACCCAAGGACCTATTTTAAGCCCACTTTTGCATGGCTTAATAATTAATACCTCGTTCTGTTTAGCAGTTTTCAGAGCCCCATTGTAGGTCATCATTTGTTTTAATAATCATTAGCTCATGGGTTGCAATCAAGTCAAAAGGTCTAAGCATGCCGTTGTCTGAATAAGATAAAGACGTATTATTACATATCATAATATACACCATTATTTTTAGGTCGTTCTGGAACCGAATACACTTTCACAAAAAAAAAAAACATTAAATTTATTCTTTCGTGTTTTTTTTATTGTTACTTTTTGAAAAAAATAGTCCCAATCGTTTCGAGTTCGATGATCGAGTTAATGGTATTCGGTTCCAGAACGACCTAAAAATAATGGTGTATATTATGATATGTAATAATACGTCTTTATCTTATTCAGACAACGGCATGCTTAGACCTTTTGACTTGATTGCAACCCATGAGCTAATGATTATTAAAACAAATGATGACCTACAATGGGGCTCTGAAAACTGCTAAACAGAACGAGGTATTAATTATTAAGCCATGCAAAAGTGGGCTTAAAATAGGTCCTTGGGTTACACCAAAATATATGAAATTACTATATTTCGATGAAAAGCGAAAATTGCATTGAGGCAATGTTTGATAATGGTAGGTAATAGAAAGTTGACAGTTCAGGAAAGTGATTATCGACCTGCAGTTGCAATGGGTATTCCACAGGGGTTGATACTTGGCTCGCTGTTATTTCTGTGAAAATATTGGCGAACCTACGTTACTCATAGAAATAAAATCATTAATACAACAGCAAAATGTATGATACCGCAAAACCAGTTAATTGTTCTTTCTTTCGGGGTCCAATCCTATTAAAATTTATGTGATGATACATAAAAAGTATAGGTAGGTACTTATTCACATTTATTCAAATCTTACAGAGTTATGATATTATGAAACACTTAGGCTATAACATGTTCAATGCGAAGCAACGTTTTAGTTGAAAGTTTTATAGCTATACAAGGAACTTTTGGCGAAAACGCCTTCATCTTTCGAACGCCAAAACATTCCTTTTACCGTTTTAAACAGTTTTGACATAGCAAGTATTCATCTTGAGTTTATGGCAGGGTTAAATAATTATCTTGATAATTTCGTCGAGATAATTATTTTGTTTGATAATTTCACATGAGAATTATCAGAGTTATTCATGCTGATTCATAACTAACAAAAAAATATGTTTGTGTGATAAGTGCGGAAGCGGCAAATCGCGTTCGCATACACGTGAAGTTGGTTATATGTATTTAAATAATGTCTATTGTTATTATCAAGGTATAATTAATAGTGATAATTATCACTTCGAATCCCGCAGGTTTATAGTAAATCTTCTTAGTTTCGACGATAGAGTATACACTACTTACTGTAATAAGCACTTTCACAAAAATGGTGTTGCTTTTGTCATGGCTTTCATAAGTGAAGCAGTAGCTACCTACCTTTTTTATATGTTTTGTTATGATTTGACCGTATGCTAGGCAGAGGTATACCCTGCAGCACACCCACATTACGCCAGTATAATGATCGCGACAGGCGAGCCAATAGCCACCACACACCGGGCACTAACCCAAAGTCCAGACTGCTAATGTGAAATTCTTAGTAGAAAAACCCAATAACACATTGCTTGGCCTGAGAATCGAACAAACTTCATTCTCAGCAGTGCTGTCGTTCACTAGACCAAGGAAATAAACTCTTAAGCTTAGTTAAAACTTGGCGTGGGTAAATGTTATCATCTGCCCCGCCTTTTCCCAGAATGGATCCCGGATGCAACTGAATACCAGTATTTTACATGGCGCGACTGCATGTCTGACGGACTAGCTTCTTGTGACAGTGCAGAGAAACAAATGAAAAGAAGTTTTATGTAGCATGCCATGCGTCACCGCGACGCGCGACGTGGCTTGCGGAGCCACGGCGCTTACGAGTCTGACCTCCACAACCCAGTTAGTACTGCGTAAATATGTATATCCCTTGGTAAGACTTTCGGATCACTGACTACCTGTAACGACTGTCAAAGATCTACAAATGACAGCCGGGACCAATGGCTCTCCGAGGCACGGAGGGAACTCGGTATGTAATGGGTGGTCACCCATCCGCGGACCAACCTAGGCAAGCGCGGCTTAACCTAAAGTTCAATCCGACCGGCTGTTATTATTTAGCCACGAGCTCTTCAAATATGGTACTTAAATGTTCGACTTATAAACAACTAATTGCATTATTCAGACACGATTGACTCTTGAACTCGCACGCTCCGTTTACACGTGGCGTAAGTGCGAAGGACTGGGCTGAAAATAAATGTTATGATTATCTGTTCCAAAACTATTCGGCGTACTATTAAACAAATGGGTCAAAAAAAATCTCTATACACTTACAATTTGAGTGTTTTTAATGTTCTTTTTTGTTCTTATTTGAACTAGAAATTCTATTTTAAATCACTTTAAAGTTGTCATTTTACAATAAAATTGAGGTAAGTATCACATATTAGAGAACATTTCCTGTCAACATGATGATAGTATGTATATATATATAGTATATGTAATAGTAGTAGTATTTAAATATATATACATATATATATATAGTGTAATATTGTATAGTTTTATATATAGGTATTGTATGCGTTACACATATTGTATTGTATGTATTAGTTTAGTTTATAAAATAAGTTAGTTTACGTTTTTAAATTTACTGATTGTGCACGTAGGTTATCCTCTATCGCTAATCTCGCAATCAAAGTAAGGTTTGCTGTAAGAAAACCCAATTTTGGGTTAAGCTCGCCGTTGTACATAAGCTATATATTGTAATGTTGTGTGTATATCTTTTAATTTTGTGTGCAATAAAGAATAAGAATTTATAAAAGGACACGGTGGAGCACACCGTGGAGGTCTGCTCCGCTCCGAGAGGGAATAGGAAGCCGTCACCTCCTGCTGCGAAGCAATCATGCTGGCGAAGGAAGTGGCAGAACGTGAGAGGGAGAGAACCTCACGTCCCAGCCGCCGCGGGAGACGCCCCGGGCGTCGGCGGCCACATGGAGGCTCCCGGCCACCGTAGGCGCGGGCCTGTGGAGGGTGAGTAACGGGCTAGGTCGCCGTCCGTCCGTCTTATGACGACAGGCCGAGTCGACGGCGCGTTCGTGTTCCACGCGCGCCTCAAAGAGATGTCAACAAAATGGAAGGGGTCCGCAAGGGCCGATGCCTGCCGGGGCTGCGAGATTTTTCGAAAGAGATACCGCGGCCCTGGATCACACATGGCTAAGAAGGAACATGGGTGAACCCTCCCTTCATTTGATGATTTACCACACGAAAAAAACATTTTTGTTTACTTTACTGCTAAGTTTTAACTGCCAAACTTGTTAATAAATATGCATTATGTATTTTTTAACTTACTTAAACTACTATATACAACTGCCGCTTTAAATCAGTGCCTTTACTATCAGCCTAGTTGAATAAATGACTTTTGATTTGACAATAAGGTGTGAGTTTACAGTGAGGACAAACCGACCAAAATTTTGTTGGATAATTTCTGGTGGATTTACTGCAATTATAGCACCGACATTCGTCATCCAATCATAATTATTGGATATTTATTACAAACAATAACGAGCATTTAATGCTAAATCGTATATGAATTTCCGTTGATTTGAAGAAAGTCGTTAACACAGGTAGGTAATAATTTTCTGCAAGCTCTTATCTAATATGGAAGTTTGAAAGAGAAACATGATATATTTTTACATTTTCATCATACTATATGGTAAGACTTCCAATTTATTATAATTATCTTCTCGGCGAAAATTTGCATGCCTGACGGTTTTCAACACACGAAGTGTGTGCAGGAGTTTCACTATTTCATCCCACCATCTCCCTTTCACTACCGGGCTACCAATTTTACTGCAAGGTACCAACCTAGTTTATTTCTAATCAATGTAAATGAGATATGTAACTTAAATCTACAAAATGGGAAAATAATAACTTATATGCAGACGACACGGCAATCCTCTTCCATGGAAATACATGGTCAGAGGTTGCCGCTCTTACAAGTGCCTGAGCAAGGCTGAGAACAGTTCTCGGATACCTTAACCTAAACTTACTTACCCTTTTTTTTTTTTTTTTTGGGGGTGAGAAATCATCAAATGACTCCTCCCGCTCTGGGCGGAGCGGAAGGGAGTGTCAGACTCTTACTGACTAAAAAACACCCATGTTCCTTCATTGGCCCTTTATGTTCCAGGGCCGCGGTATCTCTTTCGAACAGTCCCGCAGCCCTGGCAGGCACCGGCCCTTGTGGGCCCCTCCCGTTTGCTGACAACTCTTTGAGGCGCGCGTGGAACACGAACGCGCCGTCCACACGGCCTGCCCGTCGTCACACGACGGACGGACGGCGAGCTAGCCCATTACTCGCCGTCCACAGGCCCGCGCCTACGGTGGCCGAGAGCCATCACGGCGTGGCCCCCGACGCCCGGTGCTTCTCCCGCGGCGGCTGGGACGTGAGGAGGTTCTCTCCCTCTCACGTTTCGCCGCCTCCTTCGCTAGCATGACTGCTTCGCAGAAGGAGGCGACGGCTTCCCATTCCCTCTCGCCCCGGACCATGGCTTGAACCAGGGCCGGGCGCGAGAGGTCGCCGCCGCCAATCGCCGCTACGAGGACACGGCGGTGCTCCTCCCAAGCGGAGCAGACCTCGACGGTGTGCTCCACCGTGTCCTCCGGTCGATCCTCGCAATTGTAGCACCCGGACGTTTCCTCCCGCCCGATTCGGTGCAGGTACCTCCCGAAGCACCCGTGTCCGGTGAGAACCTGCGTCAGGCGGAAGGTGAGGGCGCCGTGGCGCCTCCCTAGCCACTCCTCAAAGAGGGGACTTACCGCCACTATCGTGGCGTGCCCTAACTTACTTACCCTTAACTTAGAATAAACAAAATAAAGAAAAAGAAGACAATCTGCTAATGAATCGGTTGAAGTCCGAGCACACACCTGAAATCAAAACAATATCAGCAAATGCAGGTGTCTCTCTATTGAAAAAACAAACTGTATAAAATATCTCGGTATACAAGTTGACGACCAGTTAAACTTCCACCAGCACGTAAAAACACTAAGCTCTAGGGTTAGAATGTTAATAACAGTTTTTAAGAAGTTACGCAGGGTGTGCGACTCGAAGCTGTTGAAAACAATCTATCTATCTCTGTGCCAGTCAGTGCTGGAATACTGTATCTCGATCTGGGGGAGTACACACAAAACCTAAGAAGAGCCCAGAGAGCAGGGTCGTGCGGTCCATGGCCCTTTACGGGGCCCCGGTGTGGGCGCGTTCCTTGAGGCTGCGAGCCGCCCACTACCTGAACGCGCCCCAAAAGGTGGTAGCCGTAAGGCTGGTCCGTGGGTACCGCACGATCTCCGGCGAGGCGGCGAGCCTCCTTGCCGGATTGCCGCCATGGGATCTGGAGGCGATAGTCCTCGCGCGCCTGCACGAGTGGCGCGCGGAGGCACTACGCCGGGGGGAAACTCCACTACCGCGGCAAATTGTCGCTCAGCGGATAAACCTCCGGCGCGATCTCATGGCGACATGGAGAGAGCGACTGTCGCAACCCCGTGCAGGGCACGCCACGATAGTGGCTATAAGTCCCCTCTTTGAGGAGTGGCTGGAGAGGCACCACGGCGCCCTCACCTTCCGCCTGACGCGGGTCCTCACCGGACACGGTTCTTTCGGGAGGTACCTGCACCGAATCGGGCGGGAGGAAACGCTCGGGTGTTATCACTGCGAGGATCGCCCGGAGGACACGGTGGAGCACACCGTGGAGGTCTGCTCCGCTTGGGCGGAGCAACGCCGTGTCCTCGAAGCGGCGATTGGCGGCGGCGACCTCTCGCGTCCGGCCCTGGTTCAAGCCATGGTTCGGGGCGAGAGGGAACGGGAAGCCGTCACCTCCTTCTGCGAAGCAGTCATGCTAGCGAAGGAGGTAGCGGAACGTGAGAGGAAGAGAAAATTTAAAAAAAATAAAAAATTAACGGTGACGGTAAAGGTAAGGTAGGGAAGGTAGGTAGGGAGAGAACCTCACGTCCCAGCCGCCGCGGGAGAAGCACCGGGCGTCGGGGGCCACGTGGTGGCTCTCGGCCACCGTAGGCACGGGCCTGTGGACGGTGAGTAATGGGCTAGCTCGCCGTCCGTCTGTCTTATGACGACAGACCATGTCGACGGCGTGTTCGTGTCCGCAAGCGCCGATGCCTGCCAGGGCTGCGGGACTGTTCGAAAGAGATACCGCGGCCCTGGAACATAAAGGGCAAAAGAAGGAACATGGATGGGTTTTAGTCAGTAAAAGTCTGACACTCCCTTCCGCTCCGCCCGCCGAGCGGGAGGACTCATTTGATGATTTCCCATCCCAAAAAGAAAAAAAATTTATAGTCGGTCAGTAGAAGTCAAACATTCAGATCTTTAATGTTATTTCACAGGTCTGTCACTAACCGAGGCTTACAACATTAAATTGTCGGCTAAAGTGGAGGTATCGAAACAACTCTCTAAGGTTTTTACAAATGCATTCGCTACATTGGCCGAAGGTGCTGGGATGAATCCAGAGGATAACAAGAAAATGATTAGCGGGAATATACCACCAGAACTTCCAAATGACTTGGTCTTTTACCAGTACCTTAACCACCTAACAACACAGGCAACTGATGACGAGGCAAGACCGCCAACACATTTCGATGAAACGGATGTGGAGAAACGTGAAGACACAGTGCTAAAAAGAATGAAGCAGAATGAGCAGCATGACGTACATCTGTATGGTACCCACTTTGCTAAGCATGAGAGATCTGATAGACCTAAAAATAATATTAATCTGTAATAATGTAAAATGTAGAAAATTAAAACCGTGACTCTTGTATTGTTTTGTTACTGTAAAATCAATAAAATAAAATCTAAGTATGTGTCTATCGTCCATAACCTGAGTTAGACTACCTCGCGGCCAAGAGTTGTGTCATACTTTCTAGCGGTGACATAACTTCATACGAACTCCAGTCTAATCTATTCAATATGTACAAAAAATGTACGAAATTGTACGCTAAATAAAAAAAAAATGTACTATAAAGACTTCGCAGAAAACTATATAATTTTACTTTCAAATTTTTGGTTTTGTCGTAATCATTTCTGATAACGCATAACTATCTCAACACTTTTTTCGTATCTGTGCTATTAACTGTTGAGGAGTTCCCTCGTAAGAAGACAATTCTGGCTGCAGGATGAGTTGATGACAGAAATCATCTTTATCTATCAAAATAGAACACGTATACAAAGTTTCGTATCCGTATTATTAACCGTTGAGGAGTTCTCTCGCGAGGAGAATGGCCTGGCTGCAAGATGAAGTAATGTCCGTCATAAAAGTGTATTGTCACTAGAACCAAAGGTGTGTGCAAAATTTCAGCTCAATCGGTTGAAGATATCTGCTTCAAAATTGAGTTGCAAGATTCCACCCGGACAAACATATATTGCAAATTAAATAAAAATAAAAACTACTAATAAAGCCTCAAGTTATAAAAAAGATAAGGGATATTATTCAACTGTTTTAAGGGGGGAGTGCCGCCAACGCTAGGCGCTTCGCCGCGAATTTTAGGCTGGTTTTATAGTCACGCCGCTAGACGCGCCGTTGGGCAGCGCGCTGTTGAACAGGAACACCGAACGGCGCTGCTCAAGCGCGCGAATTTGAAACGCTACTACTACCCCAATACATATCCGAGCGCGCGCAGGCCCGACGGCGCTGCTGAAACGCGTGACTATAAAATCAGCCTTATGGGTTCTGGCGGTAGCAGTCAAAACGCTCACACTTTTATTATAATTCGGAACTAACTCCCTGTCTGTTACCTTTGCACGAGTAAACTACTGAAACGTTAAAATTTAAAAGAGCTCCAGACCTTGATATGCACAAAAATAAAAACAAAATACACGTAGACGAAGTCGCGGGCTACAGCTAGTAGTCCACAAAAAAAAAACATCATAAATAATAATTGGTATACGAGTATCTCTGTAACGTCATAACAGCACAGGGCAATAGGGGTATTTCATCGTCCACTACACCAGAGCTGATGAGGAAGGAAGAATTATGGCCCATAACTCCTGATTTAAAATTCAATGGAGGACAAGGAGCGTTTGCCTGGTGGGGATAGGTGGAAACTACATAACGCCACCTGATACGATGCTGGGGAAAACTAAAATAAAAAATAAAATAATAAATAAATAAAATTTATTCAAAAATCTAAAGTACAACTTATAATAAAAAATATATAATAAATAAATAAATATCCCTGGACATTTCACACAGCACCATCTAGTCCCAAGCTAAGCAACCTAATGCTTGTGTTATGGTAGCTAGATGGCTGATAAACTACATATATACATTTTTTTTTGTAAATACATACATATTATAGATAGAAAAACACCCAGACCCGGAACAACTACTTGTAGGTCATACAAATATTTGTTCCGTACGGGAATCGAACCCGCGACATGCAGCGCAGCAGTCAATCGCTTGACCACTGCGCCAACCGTGCCGTCAAATATCTTGAATCTGAAATTTTTTAAATGTGGAACGTGTCCACCAGCTCCAAATGTGTTTGTTTTTATTTGGATTTAACTTTTTCACCTTTTCTGCAATTTTTAATTACTTTTGCATATTATTTTTGTAATCAACTTCTATCACGATGCGATTATTTAAGAAGTTCTTCACAGCTTTATTATAAGCACTAGCTTATGACCGCGGCTTCGCCCGCGTGGTGGTGATCTTACTTCTGGGATAATAAATAATCTATCTCTGTGCCAAGTTTGATCCAGCTCTGTTCAGACGTTCTGGCGTGATTGAGTAACAAACAACCATCCATAAAAACTTTCGCATTTATAATTAGTAGTTAATGTAAGACTAATAGAAATATCACTCCAAATAGATTACGACACGGTCGCGGTTACATCTATGTCGTATTATCTCTTTAACCATTCGTCCAAATTATATGCAATAAAAGGGAAAAGTATGTTTTTTTAAACACTTGAGACTATAAACTCCGAAAATGATATTATTTGTATTGTATTAGGCAATATAGGCGACAATAACATTACAGCATCTGTCGAAGCTAGTAATTTTAAATAGTGTGATAGTTTGGCGGGCTTTCTGCATAGTCGAGTCCATAAACCCAAAATAGCTAGGCAAGCAGTCAATCATAGTGGCTCAAGTAATCGTGAAGTAAATATCAAAGGGGTTTGGAGTTAATACTTTGGGGTCGTTGCTTGTAGATCAGAAGGTATGTTGAAGATAAACTCCGTGTAAGAACGATTATCGAATGTATATTTTTTGTCAAAATGGGTCGTCTTTTATACAATTTTACAAACTAACAATAGCCAATAAAAACATGTACATTAAATTAGAAACACTATTTACAAAATAAAAAACCAATAAGAATCCAAGGATTTTTGACCAATCGCGTCACAGCACTGTTGTCGTTTTATTTCCACGAGAGGCGCTAGTGTGCACACGGCACGGCGGCGGGCGTGCGACTTTTCCCGCGCATTTCGCCGCTCGCGACGAAAGCATAAATATATGTGCCACGTCGCGCGCGCGTTAGTGTCGGGTAGGCCTCCGTCGAGTGAAGACTGAAGATGCGGTGATGAAAATCGAAGACACGTTGAACCGAAGCTAGAAGAGTGGCCTCACAGCTCCCGACACTCCTATTCCTTTACGGAATCGTCTAAAACGTTGAAATACTTCTTTTCAGAACTGCTTGCTTCGATGTTTCTTATCAGAACGTCAGAAATGTTATACCAAAGTTCTTATCAGAACTGCTCGCTTCAATGTTTCTTATCAGAGCGTCTAAAAACGTGGTAATGTGCTGTGGCCTGTGACTGGTGGTGGTGGCTACAGGGGCAACGACAAATAATGTACACCAAACAATGATATATTAACTATAGATATGTTGCCCGCGCTCTGTAGTGGCAACATGAATGCAAGGTAATTACCGAGTAACCGAGCCTCCATTTAGTCGCATATAGTAGTCTTTGTAGTCGCGTACCAACCAGTGCCGCGGCTGTACCTGACATTAAAAATACTTGTGTGAATAACTTCCTCAAATAACAAAAAAAAATGCTGTCCTGTATTTTTAGGAAATGTAATAATTATACTGCTACTGTGAAAGATAAAATGTTCTTCATGCGTATCAAAAAAACTGTATTTGATTTTATTTTTTTCGATGCCTTCTAATGGCGCCTGGCGCCTGAGGTAAGTCACGTGCTATACACGCTCGACCGGCTCAATGAGCATGCACCACAACCACAATAAATATAGGTAGTGCATAGCCTCAAATATAAGACAATTGGGTAGGACTATTTTTTTCAAAAAGTAACAATAAAAAAAAACACGAAAAAATAAATTTAATGTTTTTTTTGTGAAATAATGAGAACTCAAATGCATATTATTATGTATGTGTAAAACGTATCTGAGATCGGCAACACATGTAACCGATACCCATTGAAAAATTCATTCATCGATCGATTCTCATTATTTCATAAAAAAAACATAAAATTTATTGTTTCGTGTTTTTTTTTTTGTTACTTTTTGAAAAAAATAGTCCCAATCGTTTCGAGTTCGATGATCGAGTTAATGGTATTCGGTTCCAGAACGACCTAAAAATAATGGTGTAGAATGCAAGAGCGAGGGAAGAGAGCTTCAAAATTCAAGAAGTTCGCCTCCGCCCCGTGTATTAGATCATTTTTGTTCCTTCATACATAGATGAGAATTAGGGCATGCAAACCGAATACCCGAACACTGAAAAAACCAGATAGCAGGCTGATTTGAGACCCGGGTTTTTTAGGCTACCAAAACTGGGGTTTTCAGTTTTTTCGGTTATGTTTCTCCTATGTTATTGATTTAATAATAATTTAATTTTCCCAAACAAAATATTCAGCAGTTCTACATCAAGCTTACGGAACCACTTGCGCAGTAAACACTCACAACAGAACCAACACCAAGCACAAGGTGCAGTAGACCCATATATTTTCAAATATAGTCAATATATTCAAACAGACCCTTCAAAGCCAAAAAAAAAACAAAAATGACGGATTTCTTCACAAAGTTATCTTATCATTAACACTAGAAACGGGATATTTACCATATTGACTGTTTGTTTAATGAATAAGAAAGAGGGTAGACCGATTTGTCTGCTCAAAAACATCCACCCGCAATAACTTCAGTTTATCCGCGATCATGGTTCTTGCCACAGCGCCGAAATATCGGGAACTCAAAAAAATAAACAGTAAACATGGTAAATATCTCATTTCTAGTGTTAATGATAATGTTAGTGACCATGACAGTTTAAAAAAGTACTTTCTGTTGAATTTTCGTATCAAAGATGGCGCTTTGGATGGCCTGCCCTTCAAAACATTTTGTTCTTCCGAGGAGCTTAGAAAACTTTTTATCAAAAGTGGTCCTAAATAAAAATAAAAGCTTTATTCTATGTTATGTATCGACGGTCCCTACGTATATAAAGACATGTCGAAAATGGCATTTTTTTTTTATTTTGTCGTTGGCCTTAGATTAACTATGCGCACATACTGACATACGATTTTTTTTAAAATTTTATTTATTAACCTTGTTTTACAAATCGTATAAAAGAACAAGTATTATAAAAAAAACGAATAAGTGTCGTAGATGCGGACATCTATACATATCTTTTTGTACGGTGTTTTAAAATGCGTGCCACTCGGTGCGAACGCGGTCTTGTCAGACTTATCGCCATTTACGGGAGTTAAATGACAAATAAAACTATCTTAATCATACACAATTACCTACTGCATGTTTTATTAGTGACATAATATTTTCTTAAAGCTATGCTTAGACTGACTACAAACCATAACTGCAGTAAAAGAGTGACTTATAGCTTTTCAATTAGTGTAAATACGTAAAAAAAACACAATAACTTGGTTATATCTATAATATATCAAGAAGAGGTAAATGATACAACTATTTTATTAAAAAAATGTATTCCAAATAAATCTTAAAACAGAAAACATTAAATAAAATCTTTAAAGCCGTAAACTTTTCCTTTCTTTTGTGAAGATTGCTAAACTCTGTGATGAAAACTGTCAGCAGACATAAATGTATGCCCTGGTTCGAAAAATTTAACTGTGCGGAAATCAAGTTGCTGTTAATTATGTTAACTAAGAAAGACAATATCGCCCAATTTTTTTTTGGGCTGAACAATTATCCATCCACAAAATAACGTGATCTTCGTCGTGTTTGTTATCTAAAATTATTCACTAAACATTATTATTTATCATTATTACTAACAAATCATAACCGCAGCAAGTGTTCCTTACTGCGCTTCTTACTAGTGAAATAAATTATGTTCAAAAAAATACTGGAAGGCAAAGAGCAGTAATGTGTCTTACTGCAGTTGTGCTTAGTAATTTACTTCTCAGCAAGAAAAATACTGCAGTTTGGCTTACTAAAAGTCCCACTTCTGGGACAGCTATCAAAATAAGGATTAAATCACTACACAGAGCTCATTACGAGGATTCCGAATATATGAAAAACTCAATTTCCCAAAAATCCTTCCTTACTGCGTTTCTAATTATCACGGCAGTAAAACCTTAAGCATAGTGAGGAAGGACAGGGCAATGACGAAGAAGATTGTTAAATTTATCTTTACTTTTTTATAGGTACTTACATTTTGTTTTTAGGGTTCCGTACCTCAAAAGGTAAAAACGGAACCCTTATAGGATCACTTTGTTGTCCGTCTGTCTGTCTGTCTGTCTGTCTGTCTGTCAAGACCTTTTTTCTCAGGAACGCGTGGAGGTATCAAGCTGAAATTCATATCAAATACTCAAGTCTATGGTCTCTTGGAGCTGTGAAAAAATCAAACTTCTAAGTCAACGCGATCAAAAGATACTCCCGTTTATGCCGCAAATTTTCGACACTCGCAAGGGAATCAAAACCTACAGGGTACTTCCCGTGAACTCAGAATCTTGAAATTTGGTATGAAGCAACGTCTTATAGCAGAGATATAGGAAAAATTGCGAAAAGTATACATTTTTAGTTATATCATATAATAAAAATATTTTTAATAATTTTAAACTTACTACCCCTTTCCTCATGAACGCGTAGTGGTATTATATTGAAATTCATATCAAATACTCAAATCTATAATACCTTTAAGCTGTAACAAAATCAAACTTCTATGTCAACGCAATCAAAAGAAACAGGAATTAAAACCGCATATTTTGAAACTCGCCACTACTCGCAAGGGAATCAAAACCTACAGGGTACATCCCGTGAACTCAGAATCTTGAAATTTGGTACGAAGCAACGTCTTATAACACAGATAAAGGAAAAATTGCGAAAAGCATAAATTTTTAGTTACATCATATAATAAAAATATTTAATCCGGTTCCGTCTGCTTTCCACATTGTTATGTTATGGATTTCATTTAGCAATAAAAATACCATAACTTTTACTTATATACCTACAGGTTTGTACGGAACCCTCGGTGCGCGAGTCTGACTCGCACTTGGCCGGTTTTTTTATTTAACTACTAAGGGAACTTTATTAGTAATAAGATGAATCAGTCTGAATAAAGCTGTGATGATTGTTAAATGTTACCAATTAGGTGTTAAAGATGAGGCACATACTCAAACAATGCTGTGATGATTATTAAATTTTACTAATAAGTCGATAGGTAGTTAATTAAGCTGAGGTACCTACTTAATAAAACTGTGATGATTATTAAATACTAGGTACCAATTGCATTGCTAGACATGATTAGGCTGAGGCACATGCTTAAAATTAAGATTGTTAATCACTAATATTAGACAACAGTGATTTTTTATGTTTAGTTCCTCCTTCAGTGAGTCTATAGGTACTTACCTATTATTTAGATGTTAAGAAGATTGTTTTTTAATAATAAATAATGTTGAATTTATAAACCTTGTTTAATTAAAAAACACAAACCTGATCATTTTAAAAGACATGTCTTTATTTACAATACAAGAACTTGTCCTACCCCGAATGACTAAAACCACGTATAAAGTGATATGTCTTCATTGAAGTACTTTTTATATCCATGGGTGACGATTTCAGGATGTTTAACGTATTGATTTAAAAATAGTAACATAATCCTACATTTTCATAAAACATTTTATTTAAATTCTATATCGGACACTGTTTTTTTGTTTCCTGCGTATAAAAAGGTATCATAGACATGACTGACATACTTTTATTTTATTATCGGCGTAGAAACGGTCATCTATCGGTTTTTTCAAGAAAACGTAAAAAAATAAAATATGTGTAAATAGCATTATAAAGCTCTTAAAACTGTTAAAATATTGTAGAAAGAAAATATTTATTATTGGTCATAGAATTATTTCTAGGTCGTGTTGAACACAAATTACGCTCTCCTGTAAACCTCGGTTTTTGACTTGACTTTATGTACGTAGGAACCGTCGGTACGTACAAAGAAAATTTTTTTTTTGTATTGTTATTTAGTAGTTGTAGCTTATTTCAATCCAAACAAATGCTCATTATTGTAAGTGAGATAAACGAAAAGAAATACATATTTTGATTAGACTTCAGCATTTTCATTTCTTTACACACATATTTCTCATTTCTTTAAAGATTGAAAAAAAACTGATTTTGTAAACAAAAAACCAGAAAAAAGGGTTTTTTTAAAACAACCCGGTTTTTGCATGCCGTAATGAGAATAAAAGTAACTCAAAAGGGCAGGATGCATTAACGAGCGAAGCGAGCTCAAAAATTGTAACATTTAACAATAAGCAGGAAGTTAAAGGAAGTTAATCATTTATATCCGAAAAAAGATATTTTCAAGTTTGTAAATTTGGCGTTTATGATTTTGGGGGAGGGGGGTCATGACCCTGTGTCCCTGCTTGAGGACAAACCGACCATATTTTTGTTGGATAATTTCTGGTGGATTTACTGCAATTATACCAACGACATTCGTCATCCAATCATAATTATTGCATTTTTATTACTAACAATAACGAGCATTTAATGCTAAATCGTTTATGACTTTTCGTTGATTTGAAGAAAGTCATTAAGACAAGTAGGTAATAGTTTTCTGCAAGCTCTTGTCTAATATGGAAATTTGAAAGAGAAACATGATTTATTTTTACATTTTCATCATACTATATGGTAAGACTTCCAATTTATTATAATTATCTTTTCGGCGAAAATTTGCATGCCTGACGGTTTTCAATACACGAAGTGTGTGCAGGAATTTCACTATTTGATCCACCATCTCCCTTTCACTACCGGGCTACCAACCGTACTGCAAGGTACCATCCGCAGTTAGTTGATATCCCGACTATTTTTACTCAGGGCTTTATCTCCTCCATATTTATTGCGCGCCTTTGGCCAAAGTATGCAGTTCTAACGACAAAACTACAGATTTTTGTCTCAGGATGGATACATTTTGTAGTCGGTCAGTAGAAGTCAAACATTCAGATCTTTAATGCTATATCACAGGTCTGTCACTAACCGAAGCTTACGACGTCAATATTACGCTGGATTTACCGAAAGAATTCCGTGAGTATATTAAAATTGCATTCGCTACACTGGCAGAAAGTTTTGGGATTCCGGAGGATGTCTTGGCAAGGATTAAAGGGAATAAACCACCAGAAAAACCAAAAGACTTGATCGATAACCAGTTAACAACACAGGCAACTGGTATCGAGGCAAGACCGCCAAAATATGTCGATGTGGAGAAACGTGAAGACACAGTGCTAAAAAGAATGAAGCAGAATCAGCAGCATGACGTACATCTGTATGGTACCCACTTTGTTAAGCATGAGAGATCTGATAGACCTAAAAATAATATTAATCTGTAATAATGTAAAATGTAAAAAAATAAAACCGTGAAACTGTTGTACTGTTTTGTTACCATAAAATCAATAACAATAAAATCTAAGTATGTGTCTATCGTCCATAATCTGAGCTAGACTAACCTCGCGGCCATGAGTTGGACTTCGTGCGACGACGCGCGCGGCACTTCACTATCTGCGGGGACGACGGTCATCTGGCAACACTGCGCGCCGCCCGCCAGAATTTAGAATTAGCGCCAACCGGCGCAAGCGACTAGGCACGACGCATAAATGTACGCGTGTCAAGAATTAATTGTAAAACTTGTAAATGCAAGATTAATAAAACGTTGATCCAAAGAGGAGTTTTCATGCATTCCACTTCACTAGCAATTTAGAGAATTCGTTGTCAATGAAATTGATTGCTACGGTTTACTTTAAAAAAAGTACTACCTATGCCGTTTTGTTTTGTTTTGCTGTTAAATGGTGTGGAAATCATTCTGTACCTCGAGTTATAAGAAAGATGGGATGATATTCACCTGTTTTAAGCGGGAAGCGCAGCCACCGCTAGGCGATTCGCCGCGAAATTCAAATTTTCTTCCGTTCGGCTTGCACCTGCAGCCGTGCGTTTTTTAGCAGATGCCCTCAACACGAGTATAAGGTCAAGCGATAAGCGTCTTGAAATAGCATTCCATAATGTAAAATAAAAATAAATTTATTTATTTACTATGTAGCTTTTGCCCGCGGCTTCGCTCACGTTAATTTTGAATATTTGACAATCAATTTGAGTCGTACTCTGTTTGTAATAATATAATTCAATCATGACTCGAAAGACACGTGGTGCCATCAAGAACGTCATTGATGTTTTCCACGGGAACAGTACTTTTTTTGGGGATGAAAGACACCTTATGTCCGTTTCTGTAAATCTGACAACGTATAATATGTAAAATTTCAGGATGATCAGTTCAGTGATTTAGGCGTGAAAAGGTAACAAACAAACAGACAAACTTACTTTCGCATTTATAATATTAAAATAAAAAAATATTAGTAAGAAAACTTCATGCAGTGTTGGCACATAGGCGTACTTAGTACCACAAGGTATTCTCTCCCGTGAAACCTTTCGGTTAAATTGGACAACGAATGCCAAAAAAATAATAACATGACAATTGTAACTTTATGGGTTCTGGCGGTAGCAGTCAGACCGCTCACATTTTTATTTTAAATCGGAACTAACTCCCTGTCTGTTACCTTTGCACGAGTAAATTACTGAAACGTTAAAATTTTAAAGAGCTCCAGACCTTGATATGGACAAAAATAAAAACAAAATACACGTAGACGAAGTCGAGGGCTACAGCTAGTAGTCCACAAAAAAAAACATCATAAGTAATTGGTATATCTCTGTAACGTCATAACAGCACAGGGCAATAGGGGTATTAGGTAATTCATCATCCACTACACCAGAGCTTTTAAGGAAGGAGACAGTGTATGTAAACGCCTGAGTCAACATTCTCATACTTTACGTGGGTAGGTACCTACTCTCGCAAAGGAGGTAAATCAAAAAGTTCTAGTTACGGCATATCACGCATGTTACGTCTACATTACGATACGGCATCTTAAATTGGGGCAACTTCACGAACATGGAGACATAAGTTTTTAAACTGTCATGGTCACTAACATTATAATTAACACTAGAAACGAGATATTTACCATCATAGACTAATATATTGTGTACCATGTCCACTGTTTGTTTTGAGTTCCCGATATCTAGGCGCTGTTGCAAGCACCATGATCACGGATAAACTGAAGTTATTGCGGGTGGGTGTTTATAAGCAGACAAATCGGTGTACCCTCTATTTTGTTCGTTGTGCGCCGAAATATCGGGAACTCAAAAAAAACAGTGGACATGGTAAATATCCCGTTTCTAGTGTTAATTAGAAAATGGAAACAGTATTTAGAGCGCAAAAAAGGTGTGTTATGGCGATATGCGGTATATAAAGCACGGAAAGCTACAAACCTTTCTTTGCTAATTTCGGTATATTAACAGTGCCCTATATATATGTGAGGTGGCTGTTTTCGTGAAGACAAACCTCCACTTATTTGATAAACTACACAGCTCGCGACATAGAAATAAAATAAGCAGTAGGCAACACAAAAAAAAAACGGTATTCTATAATAGAAATCGTGCCACGAATTTATAATAAATTACCTAATGCTTTGTTAGTTCTTAAAGATATGAAGCAACTCCAGAGGCTACTCAGAGGTAAGACATACTAAGTACTCGTATAGTACACTATAAATGAATACCTGTCTGATAGAAATTTGTGAGGATTATAAATATTATAATGCATAGGTCATTTAGGCCTGTTAAATTTTATATAAAAATATTTTTATTGGTATTCTTAATATGTGTTGAATGTATTAGATATTTCTTAATTATTGTGACAAAATATAATCTGACATTACTTGTTAATTTGAATTTATATCATTGTACAAGGTATTCTATTTTTTCAATTTTTGACATTTTTTATCGGAACGAGTTTACTTTGTATTATCCATGCCCAATCAGCCAATACAATTAAATCTAACTCTAAAATTGTGACTCCTCAGATAGCAGAATTAAATCATATCTATACTATCTATACTTAATACTTAATCTATACTTATTACTTATTTACTTATTTTACTTATATACTTATACTTATTACTTATTTACTTATATTTACTTATACTTATATACTTATAATATTATAAAGAGGTAAAGTTTGTGTGTTTGTTAAATTGTCAGGGGTAATCTCGGAATCTACTGCACCGATTTTAAAAATTCTTTCACTAATAGAAAGCCACATTATCGCTGAGTGTCATAGGCTATATAAAAAACCGAAAAATTAAAAGGTTTTTACGTGGTAGTCCGTTTTGTAAAGAGAATCGGAGAAAAACTCATCGTTATACGTGAAGGCCACAGCAGCGCGGCAGCGGCGCGCGATGGTTTCGGCTTATTTCGGTTCGCGTTCGTGCTCACTTCGGAAGAAGGAGGCGTGACCTTCCTTTTACATCTGAGAGGTAGGTACCCGCGCGGCTCATTCGCGCGGTCGGCTCTTTACGCAGCGGACGTCCCCAAAATTGAATTTTTCGTAACACACTTTCGACATTCATTAATTTTATTTTCGGTACATTAAAAAAAAAATCTTTTATGTTCATATAGTTTTCATTTAATTTAGGTTATAGATAGGCATTAAGTTGGTTTCATGTACCTAGATATTAAATTAGGTTATAGGTATTATAAGATCTCTTTTGCCCTCACTATTAATAAGTCCCAAGGTCAAACATTCTCTCTGGTGGGCATTGACCTGAGAAAGCCGTGTTTTTCCCATGGGCAGTTATATGTGGGCTTATCTCGGGTTGGAGCTCCTGATAGACAATATATTTTGCTACCAAATGACAACGTTACATCGAATATAGTGTACAGAGAAGTTTTGAACAATTAAAATTATCCTGCGACTTGGTCCTCATGGAATTCGTTAATCGGAAACTCCGAATTCGTTAATCGGAATCTCGGGAATCTTCTTTCACGAATAGAAAGACACATTATTGCTGAGTGTCATAGGCTATACATATAAAAAACCGAAAAATAAAAAGGCTTTTACATGGTAGTCCGTTTTGCAAAGTGAATCGGCGAAAAAACATTCGAATGAAAACGTTTCTTACGAACGCTGCCTTAACTATGAAAGATATATTATTTTTGAACATTATGCCCAACGAAGTGGGCACGGGTCAGCTAGTAATATATAATATATATAATATATAATATAATATAATATTAATATTAATATAATATTATAAAGAGGTAAAGTTTGTGTGTTTGTTAAATTGTCAGGGGTAATCTCGGTATCTACTGCACCGATTTTAAAAATTCTTTCACTAATAGAAAGCCACATTATCGCTGAGTGTCATAGGCTATATAAAAAACCGAAAAATTAAAAGGTTTTTACGTGGTAGTCCGTTTTGTAAAGAGAATCGGAGAAAAACTCATCGTTATACGTGAAGGCCACAGCAGCGCGGCAGCGCAGCTGCGCGCGATGGTTTCGGCTTATTTCGGTTCGCGTTCATGCTCACTTCGGAAGAAGGAGGCGTGACCTTCCTTTTACATCTGAGAGGTAGGTACCCGCGCGGCTCTTTACGCAGCGGACGTCCCCAAAATTGAATTTTTCGTAACACACTTTCGACATTCATTAATTTTATTTTCGGTACATTAAAAAAAAAATCTTTTATGTTTATATAGTTTTCATTTAATTTAGGTTATAGATAGGCATTAAGTTTGTTTCATGTACCTAGATATTAAATTAGGTTATAGGTATTAAGTTAGTTTCATGTAGATATTAATTTAGGTTATAGGTAGGTATTAAGTTTGTTTTGTGTAGATATTAATTTAGGTTATAGGTAGGTATTAAGTTAGTTTCATGTAGATATTAATTTAGGTTATAGGTAGGTATTAAGTTTGTTTCGTGTAGATATTAATTTAGGTTATAGGTAGGTGGGTTCGAATGAAAACGTTTCTTACGAACGCTGCCTTAACTATGAAAGATATATATTTTTGAACATTATGCCCAACGAAGTGGGCACGGGTCAGCTAGTCGTAAATATATCGTTATCTCATTACACCGCCTACGAAGATCCAATAAACAGCACATTAGGCGATCTGGGAGAACGAATAAAACAACTGAAATCTGCCAATACTAACTCACCAGATTACACTCTATCATCGCATGACATTCATCAGTATACTATTTGTTACTGCCTGCAGGGTGTAGCCGTTTTGGTGGCAGCGTACTTCGTATGGAGGAGGTGTCGAGCAGTTTCTTCAGTGGAACTATCCCAAAGTGTGGCAAGTACCTAGTCTGCACTAAAAGTATCGGGAATGGAATATTTCCATTGTTCCTGTCATATTAAAATCTTTTTAATTGAAAACTCCTTGGTTTGGTGGTTATTTATTTAAAAAAAGATTCTCGGTCTTGCTTGTCACAAGGTTTTGTCAAACTTGTTCAGTCGTTGAGAAAATGGAATTGACTCGAGAAAATTCAAGAGCGATCATTTATTATGACTTTCGAAGTGGTTTAACACAAAAACAGTGTGTTGACCGGATGATTTCTGCATTTGGTGATGAAGCCCCATCCAAAACCACAATTTATCGCTGGTTTTCTGAATTTCAACGTGGACGTGTCAAGCTCAGTGATGATCCCCGTCAAGTCGTTAGTCGTTAGTTGGGGATAGGTGGAAACTACATAACGTCACCTGCTACGATCCTGGGGAAAACTAAAATATCTTGAATCTGAAATTTTTTAAATGTGGAACGTGTCCGCCACCTTCCAAATGTGTTTGTTTCTATTTGGATTTAACTTTTTCAGTTTTTCTGCCATTTTGAATTACTTTTGCATATTATTTTTGTAATCAACTTATTTCACGTTAATAAGACCGATACGATTATATAAGAACTTCTGCACAGCTTTATTATAAGTACTAGATGTTGCCCGCGACTTCGTTCGAGTGGAAATTTTGGTACGTATGTGAGAGACTGCCTCGTTGGTCGAGTGGTCGCAAGTGCGACTACTAAGCATGAGGTCCGGGGATCGATGCCCGGGTCGGGCAAGGTTAAAAAAAAATGTTTACTTTAATTACATAAAACTATAACGCACATGATTTAGAAATCACCTTTTGAGCAATGAGGCGATGCTTGTGTGACTCCGCTCTTCCACTTAACATTAAACAATGTATGCAATTGAAAAAAATACTGTAAATAATAGTGTTATTGGGTTATTCCATCAGGAATTTCTCAATAGCAGCCACGGAATCTGGATTTGTACCCAGTTGGTGGAATATGCTCGGCCCCTATCACATGGGAGTTCAACATAACTGGCGAAATGTGGGTGTACGATTAGGTACACTTCTGCCTAAACCTTTGGGGATTATATGGCGTGATATGTGAGAACTGACTGGCTGGTGGTGGTGGTGGGTGATGACTACAAAAAGAAGTCCCAAACAAAATTAAATGGCGACGATAAGGCTTAAAAATGGTTTATTTTAGCGCTATACAATTTTATTTTCAAAGTAAACCATCACACGCCTTGTTGGGCACTATTTATTCGAATACCGTTTTGTATACAACATTAAATGACTTATTATTTTCCGCAAGCACGTGCAAGTTTTGGGCACTGAACAAACTAAGGGAAATTGTAACCTCTTAAATTGAAACGGCAAGTTATTTGAAATAGTGGGCATGCGGAGAATTAAAACGCTCCATCCTTTACCAGCTCCGTTTTTATAATGTTACTGCCCAGCTCTGTGATACGAAACCTGGTACCGTTGCACAGTCTGGTTGCATCAAAGTTTCGCATCACCAGAACTGGAACGCCAATTTTAAGCTCCATCTAATGGGACGCCTCGCCTTTTAACTCCACGGAGTTGAGAAATTCAACGGGGTAGGCAGTACTATCGTCATTAGTCATCACAGTGTCTATGGATGTGTATACTTTTGAATCGCCGACAACAATGTAAATTTTTGTTTGTTTATTTTACTGACCCACTCCGTTCTGTGCCGACAGGACTGCCCACTCACACAACCACTCTTTATTTTTTATATTAACCTACAAATTGAGAAAAACGTGCATGCCATGTTTCTTCTTAGCCCTTTGTGATCCAGGGCTATGGTACTTATCTCTTCCAAACAGTCTCGCAGCCCCGGCAGGCATCGGCCCTTTTGGACCCCTTTCGTTTTGCGTGCGCGTGGAAAACGAACGCGCCGTCGACACGGCCTGTCGTCATAAGACGGTCGGACGGCGAGCTACCCCATTACTCACCGTCCACAGGGTCTGAAGTCACCGAACGACGCCACCGCTGAAAAAGGACTCTCCCGTTTTGTGATGTTGCATGTTGGGGTATATTCGCTGGCAAGATTCAGCAGCAATTTGAAAATGGAATGTGCAGTCCGGCCACCCTTAAGCAAAGTTGCATCAATGCCCGACGAAGTCACAACCACAGTTATGAGACGGCACGGTTTGCGCAGTGACTGCGGCGCTGCACACACACAACGTCGTGGATTTTATCAAATTTTAATTTTGTTTTCATTTTTACCTTTTTAGAGATTTTATTTCGTAATGGGTTGTACGTAGTACTTATTACTTCCATGCAAAGAGTTAACACAAAAGGAAAAATAAAACCAAATTCATTTTCAGCCATTCCGACTACACTTCGACTAAAACCTATTTACGTAAATAATTAAATTTATCATAGAAATCGCGTATGAGGTTAATACTAAATTTTAAACATTAATATCTGTTGCGTCTGTTGGTCGATTTTGATGAAATAAACACTAAATGTTATTCGGAACAATTCTTCTTATGTTTCAATATTTCGATTTTGAATATAATGAGGGGTTTTTACGTCATGCGCGCACAAACATACAGACAAACCGACAAACAGACAAAAATTCAAAAAATGGTAGAAATGGGTTCTGTTTGTGCTCCTTTAACACCCCTACTACTTTTTTTCTAAATATTTTCAATGTACAGAAACGCCACGTCTACAGATTTATTATATGTATCTAAGATTAAACATTTAAGTGACAATGGTTGCTAACCAAAGGAGACCATTCACGTTTCATACAAAGTTCGGACCAAAAGTCAAAGCCAACGAAAAAAAATGGGGATGTCAGTCCGAGTATTTCTTACTACGGCACTAAGTATATACAACCATTCCTTCAGCTGATTTTTTTGGTTGAAAAACTGGATTTCCATACGTTTTATTTGAAAAAAATCTATTCATCTGCTGGCGAAAACAGTAAATAGGTCAGGTAAGTCATGAGCTTGTTGGGATGATGACCTTTTTAGGGTTCCGTACCCAAAGGGTAAAACGGGACCCTATTACTAAGACTCCGCTGTCTGTCTGTCTGTCTGTCTGTATGTCTGTCTCCAGGCTGTATCTCATAAACCGTGATAGCTAGAAAGCTGAAATTTTCACAAATGATGTATTACTATTGCCGCTATAACAACAAATACTAAAAATTAAAAAAAAATATTAAGGGGGGCTCCCATACAACAGATATGATTTTTTTGCCGTTTTTATAGATAATGGTACGGAACCCTTCGTGCGCGAGTCCGACACGCACTTGGCCGGTTTTTTTTTATTTAGCGGTAAAAATGCCTAACGCATACCGCACCGTCCTCCGGGGAGACGGTTTGGTTATGTGGAGCTTACACCCACTAAAAAACACCGCCGTGAGCCTACTGTCGCCTTGGTGGATGGGCCGCGAGAACTTCTACGCATGACGTTTGCGACCCAACTAGCGCAGCCCGCCTCCGAGCACCAAACTCCTTTAGCAATGTCCGGGCTCACCTGAGACATCGCCACCACTCGTGAGGGCCGTGCAATGCGACGACGATAGACTCACCGATCTTTCGCCCGCTGGCACATCTTAGGGCGGCATCAGGTCGTCATGGTGCCTTCTCCGTCGTCGCCATGTCCATCACGTCAGCGAGAGAGTCTTCCTCCCTGACACGCTCCTCCCATCCCATGCCTGCCTGCCGTCGATCATGGCCTTGGCCACGGCCGGCAAGGAGAGGTCTGCCCCGATTGCTGCTGCGAGAGCACGGCGCTGCACCACCCAAGCAGGACCATGCTCGAGGCTGTGAAGCGCCGTGTCCTCGCTGCAGCCGCGCTGGCGACACACGGGAGGTGCCTCCCGTCTAGCCACTTTGTGCAGTATTTGCCAAAGCAGCCATTCTATGACAACACCTGCAACCACTCTTCCAGAATCGGCTGGATAGCCCCCACGTTCCAGTGATCTGCACTGGGCATCTCCAGGGCCTTCCTACGCCATCTCCTGACCACTTCATGCGGCGGGCGCCTGCCACTCTCCAGATCCCACGGGGGTATGCCCGCAAGGGCGCACGTCGCTTCACAGATACGGTGCGGTGTCCGCGTATGACCCTGACTGCCATGACTCTTTGCGGCCTTCGTAGTTGTATTGGGGAGACAGGGACTCCACCCATACCGGGGCCCTGTAGAGCGCCATCGGTTCGGAAATAGTCAGCTGAGGGCGAACGCCGTGTCCTGCGCTTTGGCGCAAGCTGAACAAACCGCTCGCCAAAGTCCGGTCCAAGTTCAGGCCCAGGTATTTCATGCTTGCCCGCACCGCTATTGCTGCACCACCGATAATGAGATGTGCGTCAGCCGATGGCCGGCGTCGGGGCGCAAAAAATACTAGGGTCTCCATCTTTTCGAGCGCCACCCTGAGTCCCAGTGCCTCGATTCATCACACGACGAGGGACGCGCCCTCAACGACAGAGCGTGCCGCTTCGTGGGCTCAGAGCCCAGTCGTAGCCTATGTTCCACAAGAGCGGACCCAAAACCGAACCCTGTAGAACACCGCACGCCGATGGTCCTGCGTACAACTTGGCTGTCACGTCCACACGTGTACGCGTAGCAGACGAACCGCCCCTGCAGGTAATCTGCTACCGGCTGCCTCAGGTACACGGACACCTGATGGTAGCGGAGCGCCTCCCCAATGCAGTCGAATGGTAGAGTGTCGAACGCGTTAGCGATGTCTAAAGACACCGCTAACAACACCTCACCCTGAGCAACTGCATACTTTAAAGATGGATGCAAGTCTCAGGTTTTAATCCCCAGTTCGCAGCTTTACCAAAAGAGTAGCTAAAATTAAACTAAAATTATTTATTAATAATCAAGTACAATAACATAGCAATTTGAACGGAGATCCCCAAATTAGACGTTAGTCTATATCTTGGGGATCAGAGTTGTACATTTTCGTTATTATCAAAAGTGGACGTTTAAGGTGATTATTAACAAAATTAAAAGTAAAATAAATTTAAGTAAAACAAGGAGCATATAATTAAGAGTAGGCAAATAAAAAATAAAATTTGGTAACAATTAAAAGAAAAAAATCATACAAATAAAATTCAAGTTAAATGTGTATGCGAGTGCGTGTGTGTGTGTGTGTGTATCTGAGTATGATTAGGAGTGCTAGAGCGCTATTGGTTTGTGTAGTCTTAGTTCTTATGAAGCTACTTGTAGATAATCCTTTCTGTTTCGTCGTAGGAGAGTGTAAGGAGCCAGTTCTTTATAATCTTTTTACACAAGGATATTTTGAGGTCTTTTATGTTAAAGATTTTTACAGCTTCGTTGTAAATGCGTGGATATAAATAGTTTGGAGAGCGTCTTGCCATAAGAGAGTTTGCTTCGGGGATGGGTATCCTAAATGTTCGTTTTGAGATTATCTCTGTGTAGTCTGGTCTGGATTTTAATTTTCTGTTGGTTTGTAAAATTTGTACTTGTTCAAAGTCATCGTCTCAATAAACTCATATTATATTTTCGACAGCAAATGAAAAGATTTTTTGTCAAATAAAACGTACGAAAAACCAGATTTTTCAACCAAAAAAATCAGCAGTAGTAATGGTTGTAGAGACTTAGTAATATGTAAAAATACTCGGACAGTTCCCAACAGTGGTGACACGTTTTTTCGTTGACTTTGGTTTTTGGGCCGAAAATGAATGATCTCCTTTAAATTGTTATAAATCCTAATGGTTTTTCGAAATAAAAAGGATGGCAGAAACCTAAAGTTTATTTTCAATGACACCCCACGTAACATAATATATAGTTTGTCGACTTTCATTTTTTTTTTGACAATATCGGATCGTTGTCGCCATTTTGAATTTTGATTACTGCCATGTCTTTAGTGACACTTGCAAGATTAATACAAATCGATTGACGTAAGAATCACCAAAATCGGCCTACGCGTTTTGTCTCTAGAGCGTCATAAATGCAAAGGAACAAACATACATAACTACATACATAGGCTGATAAACACATTACCCTCCTTTGCCACGCGCAGTCGGGTAAAAAGCGGGGCGAGTTTTCAGTGGAAAACTAAGTCCATAATTTTTATGGGTAATTTCGGGTGGATTTGTTGCAATTAAAGGGACGTAATCCAATCATAATTATTGCATTTTTATTGCTAAAAGTAACGCGCATTAACTGCTAAATTCTTAATGACTTTTAATTAATTTGAAAGAAGTCATTAAAACAAACAATAATGTTCTGCACGCTTTTGTTCAATATGGAAGTTTAAGGGAGAAAAATGTTTTGTTTTTCCATTTTCATTGTACTTTATGGTAAGACATCTTATTTATAATTTTTATTAGCCAAATGATAATATATTCGGCAAATCGTTGCTTTGCTGTCCGTCTTCTGTATACTGTACTTCGGAGAGTGTGCGCAGGAGTTCTACAACCTGCTCCCACCATCTCCGCCCCACTATCGGACTACCAGACGCACGGCAGGGGAACAGGGGAGCTTTCAAAGCAAGAATGAGCAGGCGACTTCTGTGCACGCGAGTCTTGGGCAGGCCCATCATCATCTGCCTAGCCTTTTCCCAACTATGTTGGGGTCGGCTTCCAGTCTAACCGGATGCAACTGAATACAGTCTTTTACACGGAGCGACTGCTTATCTGACCTCCACAATCCAGTTAGTGCTAGGTAATACGATATCCCGTGGTAAGACTGGTTGTCAGACTTTCGGGCCACTGACTACCTGTGACGACTGTCAAAGATCTACAAATGACAGCCGGGACCAACGGCTTAACCTGTTTTCCGAGGCACGGAGGAAACTCGGTATGTAATGGTTGGTCACCCATCCATGGACCAACCTAGGTAAGCACGGCTTAACCTAAATATCGACCCGAGCGGCTGTTCTTATTTAGCCACGAGCTCCTCTTTAGCCACAAACTCCTCCTCCAGGCCCATCCCGCAATAATTTAGTCAAACAACAGTGGTTTTGTTGTTCTTGATATGATAGTGGTTTTAGGTTGGCCTTATACCCAGGAATAACGAAATAATAACAGTTTTCGGAAATCAGCTCTTGTTTTTTTTTTATTACTGTTTGAAATTTCTATGAAATAGGACAATATGAGGGCTATGGTCGGAGTTTCCTTGCGTGATCAAATCAGAAATGAAGACATCCGCAACCACGACCGACGTAGACCGAGGAATTGCCCAACTTAAGTGGCAGTGAGCAGAGCACATTGCTCGCAGAACGTATGGCCGATGGGGCCGAAAAGTTCTGGAGTAGCGACCGCGAACCGGAAGATGTTGTGTTGGACCGATGACCTGGTGAAGGTTGCGGGAATCCGCTGATGAAATGATAATGATGCATGGCGGAGCAAAATATATTTTTTATTTTTATAAAAAAAAATATGGAAATCGCTAAGAAACGTATTCTATAAATCATTGAAAATACTGGTACAAAAATAAAACAGACAAAAATAATAAAAAACCGCAAATTTATGTTTTACATCTATTGGAAGCAACAAGAAAAGTAAAATAAAAAAATTGATCATTATTTCCAATTAATATCAATGTAAAACTTATCTAATTTATCTAGCCTATGTTATCACCACTGCTGGGCAAAGAATTCCTCTACCTTAGTTTCATATTTACATTAATCAAATCAAATCAAATTATTTATTTGCCAGAAACATGGTATGTTTACAAGGTGTTCATAATATTACATAGTGCTACATGTCTCACCGTTTTAACGGTATGCAAAATCAATTTTTAATTACAGTGAATTACAATTCACATCAGTTGAATTTCATTAATTTTAAGATTATACATTATTTCAATTATTATAATTATATTGCACACACTTCATTTTTACCATAATTATTATAAAATTAAAAAATAAATTAAAAAATAGATTCAACACAATACCACAACCATTGACTTAGATTACATAGTACTACATGTCTCACCGTTTTAACGGTATGCAAAATCAATTTATAATTACAGTAAATTACAATTCACATCAGTTACATTTCATTAATTTTAAGATTATACATTATTTCAATTATTATAATTATATTGCACACACTTCTTTTTTACCATAATTATTATAAAATTAAAAAATAAATTAATAAATTAAATTAAAAAATAGATTCAAGATAATATCACAACCTTTGACTTAAATTATTACTTATGCCTATATTTGGATGCCAGATCAAGAGAAAAGAATTTACAGGGGTATTTTACGAATAACTCGTGAATTGAATAAAAACATTCCTGCAACAACCAATTCCGTAGTGCCGAACAAAATTTTTTGAAGGGTAGTTGGGTAATTGACTTCGGCAGAGCATTGTAGATTAGGGGAGCCATGTAGATACAGCTCTTTCGGAAGAGTTGCAACTTAGGAATAGGTATCTCGAAATCCAAATGTGCTGCTTTCCTCTTATTTGTATTATCCCTTCGTTCAAATAATTCTGGATTGGATCTTAGAAACTTGGCAATTTCAAAGATATATATGCAGGGTACAGTCAAAAGGTTATGTGACTTAAATATAGGCCTACACGAATCAGACCACTCCATATTAAAAATTGCGCGGATACACTTTTTTTGAGCAATGAAAATTCGATCTATTTCTGAGGAGTTTCCCCACACAACTATGCCGTACCGAATAACCGAACAGACATAGGCATGATACACCACTATGGAGGTTTCTCTTGACGTTACATTTTTGACTTTTCTTAGTGCAAATACAAATTGGTTGATTTTCTTGCTGAGTATGTCAATATGATTCTTCCATGTTAAATGTTCATCAAGTGTTACCCCTAAAAACCGTGTGTTATGTACCTGCTTTACGCTAATGTTATTATAAGCGACATGAAGATGGACAGGTTTACTTTTCGCTGCTTTGAAGTGAAGTACGTTCGTTTTAGCAATATTTAATTTTAGCTTGTTAGTATCTAACCATCTTATAACATCATGCAATGTTTGATTAATTTCATCATCATAGTTTTGTTGATCTTTACATTCAATAATAATTGTGGTGTCGTCAGCAAACAGAACACACATATGTTTTATTGATTTTGGTAGGTCGTTTATATAAAGAAGAAACAGTAACGGCCCCAGAATGCTTCCCTGAGGGACACCGCAATAGTTAATTCGCGGCTCGGATTCGCAATTTTCCATACTATTTCCTGATTGGTTTAACTTTGCTACTCTTGTTATCTGCTTCCTGTCACGTAAATACGACTGAAACCATTTTATAGCTGTCCCTCTTATTCCATATCTTTCCATTTTATTTAATAGCCTAACATGGTCAACGAGGTCAAACGCCTTACTTAAATCTAAAAATAGTGCACAGGAAGGGATCTTTTTATTGATATTGTTCATAATTTGTTTTATTAACGTATAAACTGCTAAGTTAGTCGATTTATTTTGTCTAAAACCATATTGTTGATTAACTAGAATGTTATATTTATCTAGGAACCTTAATAACCGCCTGTACATTACTCTCTCAAATATTTTCGAAAGTATGGGAGTTAGTGCTATAGGTCTATAGTTGTCAACATTAGATTGGGAGCCTTTTTTATGTAATGGTTTAATTATGGACAATTTTAGTCGGTCAGGAAAACAGCCCTGTTCCATGGATAGGTTAATAATATATGCTAAAGGCGATGATATATATTTTGATATTCTTTTAAGAAGTTCAGTTGAGATATTATCATAGCCTACCGATTTAGTATTTCTTAAGGACATTATGATACGTTCAATTTCGGAAGCATTTGTGGGATTCAAAAATATACTATTATTATGAAATTCTATGTTATGCATGTCATTATTATCATTATTGAAATTAGAGGAAAGATTAATAGCAATGTCAATGAAGTGATTATTGAATTTATTAGCGATGTCAGATCCGGAAGTTAGAGTTTTACCATTATCTTCAATTTTACTGATGTTATCCCTGGACTGCTCGGTGCCTGTATTGCACTTTACAATATCCCATGTAGCTTTCAACTTGTAATACCTACCCAACAAGCAAAACTATACCCTACACAAACCCTAGTAACTAAAAAACTAGAGCTGATCTGGTGATCTGGAACACAAATGACTTTATTCATAAGTTATAATATGTAATAAATAAAAAGAACCCGCAAAAATATCGAATGCAACACAAATACGTATTTTTTTTTTTTTTTTTGTAAACCTGTGATAGTACATTTTGATGTAAGTGGGGATACTTTATTATTGCACTGGAGGCGGAATGCAGGCGAGGGTGTTATAGAACCGAGAACTGCAGTAACAAATCTCCACGCGAGTCAAACGACGTTTTTCAATACACTTACGAAGAAATAAAATATTAGAACGGAAAGTATTTTTAAACCGACTTCAAAAAAGGAGGAGGTTTCTCAATTCGACCGTATATATGTTTTTTTTTTTTTTTATGTGTGTTCGCGGATAACTTCGTCGTTTATGAACCGATTTTGATATTTTTTTTTTGTTGGAAAGGAGATACTTTAAGGGTGGTCCCATGATAAGGAAAACGGGATCTGATGATGGCATCCAAGAGAAATTGAGGGGAGCTTTCAAAAATTGTAGTGGCGACTAGTGCGTTTGTAAATTTTTTGATTAAGTATTTTAAAGCACTACAATTTAAAGAAGGTCTGGAGTCGCTCTGATGATGGAACCGAAAGACAGTCGAGGGAACTCCTCAACGGTTTACAGCATTCACCTTGTGTTTGGGTTTGATTAATTTGTATTGATGAGAAATTTACACCTAGATGGGTTGTGACTGTCATAAGGGGTCTGATGATGAAGACGAAGGATAGTTAAGGGAACTCCTCAACTGTTTACAGTAGCTACCTTGCGTTTGGACTTAATTCATGTATATAGATCAAAACTTTGCACCCATCTGGGTTACAAGGGCCATTACAGGTCTGATGATGAAAAATATTTCTATGGAATATTGCAACTAAAAATAAAAAAATAAAAAAACTTTTTTGCAAAAAATAAAACCGACTCCAAAAACACAAAAAAAGTGAAAAATAATTTTAGCTTCAGAAGTCGGTGACTTTTGTTTATTTGATTCAGTTTTTTGTCACCGACTTCTGAACCGACTTCTGTTTTTTTTGTCAGGATTTTATAGGAAACTATTATTTAATTTGCTTTTTTCCGCGCTTTACTTTTGCCAGGTTGAAGAAGAAGCAAAGGTATGATGCCGCTAAACGGCCTAAAATGAAAAATAGAAAATTCAATTTTTTTTTTTTAATTGAGAACACAAATAAATGTTAATTTGTTCATAAAAGTAAACATTTGTTTTAAATAATCATGTTTATCTATGTTCTATTTATAAAAATAATTTAAATACTCAAAAAATATTAACGCCGTAAAGACGCATATCTCTTTGCCGAGATTTAAAAAAAAATCAATCACCGCCGACAATAGTCATTGAACTTTTTTTGACTTAGTATAAGTATACGTAGTTATCTGTGGATTTTTTTATTTCCGCACGTGTGCGGAAAAATATTAAAAATCCACACGTGTGAAATACGTTGCATGTTGCAGTTTTCGACAAAGTATATTGAAAAATAATTACCTATATTATTAATTTCCTTCCTAAACATAGCATAACTATGCACTCATTTCCACACTTAACTATTGGCATTACTACCTATATTTATTGCAAAATGAGTCGGCCAAATATCATTCCTACTTCGGCATAAAAGATGACTCTAACAAAACCACAGGTTCGTTGCAAAACTGACGCTATTAGCAGTCCAGCGGTAGAAATAAGTCATTCAAACATCATCTGCGTAGCCTTTTCCCAATGTTGGGATCGGCTTCCAGTCTAGTACCATGTATTTTCATGGAGCGACTGTCTATCTGACCTCAGCAGTCAATTACTGAGTTTTGCTCAGTAATTGGTCTGTGGATACCCCTTGGCTGTCAGTCATTCCGATAATCACCTTTATGTTTCTTCACAGGTCTGTCACTATCCGAGGCTTATAACCTCAAAGTTTCGGGTAACGTGGAGTTGGGGAATCAATTCTCTCAGATATTCAGAGAAGCATACGGTTCATTTAAAACGTTGGGTTGGAAAGACAACAATTATCATTTACAGCTTACAACTCGGGAAACACCTATCCAGACAAAACAACCGAAAGCTAACGAAGATACATTGATGGACAATATGAAGAAAAACGAGCAGCATGACGTGCACCTGTATGGAAACCACAAAGAACATGATAACGCGATGTCTGATCATGAGAGGGGGGCACCCTTAAATAATGTTAATGTGTAGGTTCCCTTAAGGAAGAATGCAGGTAGTTAACGATTTTCAACTAACAATTATTTAGATGTGAAAGTGTTAAATGAAGGCAAATTTATCTGTCTACCTTTTTCATACTCGAAAGATTTAATTAAACGGTTTTATTTATTGATATTTCAGTATTTTTAAAACCTGGAGACTGTGGTGTCCAAAATGATCCTGGGGGACTAAAGGATCATCTTAGACACACCGAACTCATCGATGATCCTCAGGGTATGGGCAAGATGATCCCCAGGATCATCAGTATTTCGAAAAAGTAATCGTATTTTAATAGAATAACATGAAAACAACAATTTGTTATAGTTAACAATAAAATATAATCCTTAAATAAATATTTTTATTTTTTTAGATTTTCTTAAGCTCAATGAGATGACGGGCACTGCATTCTTTTTCTTTGCCAATATACATACAGGGTGAAAACGGACCCTTCTCGAAGTCGTAAACCAAGCATTCTGTACATCAAACTAAGTACTTAACTCTACGTAACAGTTATTGCTAGGAAATGAAAAGAGAATGCTCATGGAAGTATGGAATCCCGTACCATGCTGCATCAAAATCAAACCTTGTTTTTTATAGACTACACTGATCGTATTAACTCCTACAAAAATTATTTTTGAAAAAAAAAACCCGCGTTTCAGAGTTATTTTATAAAATCGAAACTAACCTAAAAAGTAGGTCTATTTTTTCGACGCTACCAACGACGTATTTTAACACACATACATTACATTATTGCTCTAAAAACAGCGTAATACACTAATATTAGTAAGAATTACGAGTTAAAGTAACATCCACAGTATGCTTGACTGAAACTCGATTTTATTTTAGACCTTTACATTGCCAATAGTCAGTCAGTACAGTACAAATGTCAGATGCCACAGATAAGATAACTATAAACCATAGAGTATAGTAAGTGCTATAAACTAGTCGGGATTTAGGGATGTAATCGATAAATCAAAATCTTTAGGCTGAGAAAATCTATTTTGTTGCAAATAGCAATAAACCAAACTAAATCGATTTGGTGTACTGATCTTACTTAATTGTAATTAATTTTAGAGTCCGCTCGACAGACAAGGGTTTGTTCAATTGAAACGGAACGTCATTTATATTCAGTTGAAACGGAACGTCATATAAAGGGAGTAAAACAATATTCGTACTTTTAAACTCGAAAAGTATAATTCCAGTTCAAAAATCAAATCCCCGACGCGTAATGCCGTAAAAAAATATGAAACTAATTACTATAATATTTTGGTTTTGAGGCGCGAGACTTTTTGGTACCAACTTTGGTCATTGTCCTTTATTTTTGGGGTGAAAATTTACGTTTTACGGTAAGACTCGATGTACACTCAAAACATTGTGCTGATGGATGCATATAGCACGGGGTTCGTGGAGGTATTTAAAGTGAAGTTAAAAAATGTATTTAAAAGAAAACTTGTGAAAAAGTTGGAACTTTTACCCCCAATATCTCCGTAACTAGAGGATTCCCAGGTATGGTCCAGAAAAATGGTCGCAATTACGGACAAGTGGTTTTCGGTATTGTTACACCCATTATACATAAATGACATGTCATTTTTAACAGCATCCAGCGGTTTAGTCATAGATTTTTCCGAGCACCCACCACAACTTGTTTTTCTTTAATATTATGCGGCATTAATAGTCTGACACCCGTATCTACAGGGTGGAATTTTTCAAGCTCACCTGGAGGAAAAGTGCTATATATACTGGAGATAATATACTCAAAGGAAAGATGCCTTTATTTTTTAAAAGAAACAAATCTGCATACAAAGATTTTCGAAAATTCGCTTGGCACACTCGGGAATCGAACAGACTAAAATTCGAAAAAATAACATCCCATCCTTTTATGACATCAATCGATAGGGTCAATCATAAGAATTAAATCTTTTTAACAAGTATGACAAATTCAATCATGAAAGGAAAACCTCAAGTAGAAGAAAAGTCTTCAATTTTAACGAGTCTAGTGGGTAATGTTCATTTACCGGTAAATCCTTCAGTTTTTTCAGAATTTACTTTAAATTTCCAGGTCTTAAAATAATGGCTAAGTAATTCTAATTAAAATTGTAGCCGCCCCGCAATTATGTCGATATCTCTGTCTGTTGTGAATGTGGCTGTTTCACCGGCATAGATGGCAAGGTGTGAGTGAGCCTGTTTAGGTATATCACTTTTTTTTTAAACATTGCTCCCACTAGGAATTTCTCCCGTATCGTGGGTGCATTTACAAACATTTAAACTCAAAATCAAAATCAAAGCATTTATTTCGAGTAGGCCAGTTACAGGCACTTTTGAATTGTCGAAACAAAGACAACAATGAAATGTAGCTACAGTCCCAGTCACAAGGCATAAAAACTGTGAAAGTACTGTAGTTGTCTCACATACACAAACAGCCAGACCCGGAACAACTATCTGTAGGCCATACAAATATTTGTTCCGTGCGGGGATCGAACCCGCGACACGCAACGCAGCAGTCAATCGCTCAGCCACTGCGCCAACCGTGCCGTCATTCAGAAAGAGTATGAAGAGGTAAGGACCCACGAGCGAACCCTGAGGCACACCGGCTGGAATGGTTTTAGGAGCAGAGTGGTCTTTACCTAAATAAACAGAGAAAAATCGATCACGCAAGTAACTTTGACTGAGTTTTACTAGAGTGCCAAACCGAATCGATGGCTTTTTCAATATCTAGTGAAATCATGCCTGCGGAAAGACCGTAGTTTAATCCACGTGTTCATCAACTCTTGCTATCTGTTACGTGGTCGAGTGTGAACTTCGGAATCCAAACTGTTCAGGTATCAAAATTTGTGCAGTTGCTTTTCTAAAGAGAGGCGGGATAGGATGACCGATTCTAGTAGTTTCCCTGTACTTGGTAATAGGCTGATTGGTCGATAGCTTGATGGAATGGACTGACCTTTCCTAGGTTTCTTAATCGCTATGATTTTGGTGTGTTTTAAGGACCTTGGGAAGTATGCAATGCGTAGGCATCCATTAAACACTTTTGTCAAAAACACATTCCCCAGGCCGTCAAAACCAGGTGCTTTATTTGATTTTAACTTTGCTAGAAGTTTGCGAATTTCATTTGGCCTAACAAGTGTTGGGTAGTCATTCATCTGAAAACGGTCCAGCAACCTCATTGACACTTCCACAGCCTCTTCAATACTAGGGTCACTGACCCAATTTTTGGTCACGTTCATATTGTCTAGGAAGGTATTGGCTAGTATCTCACATTGCTCAAGGTCTGAGGAGGTGGTGGTATTGGTTGCCATTGATAGTGGGGGAATTGAGTTCGGTTGATAGTTAATTGACTTTACTATTTTCCATAAGTCGGTAGCTGGGTTGGTAATTTTAGACAGTTTATTGTTCCAGGCAGTATCGTTTAGGGTTTGGATCTTAGACTTTATACATTTCTGCATGTTGTTGGCCTGGGAGAACAATTGACGACGATAATACGGATTAGTTTCTTCTAAAGCTAGCCTGCAAAAACAACTTTTATTTGTGACCAGATCCGTCGTGGGAGTTGATGACCACCACTACTGCATATTTTGGGAACGGCTTTATCTCTTGCACTTATTATTGCCTGGATCAACTGTTCAACGGCAAGGCCTCAGATGAGTTGAGTGTGGTTTGACTTAAGAAGTAAGATCTGTAGCCCTTCCAGTCCGCCTTTCTGTAATTAAAGAAGTTGTGGAGGTGTCTTTAGCATCCAACCCCGCTGGATATGACCTGAGGTTCCGAAAGGTGGTAGATCGAGTTAGCCAGGATAATATCTGGAGTAGATGGTACGTGAGTGCTGTGGTAGTGGACTAAAGTGGGACTAGAAGGCGCATGAATCTCGTATTCATTGCTCATCATATGGTTGAAAAGCACCTCGCCATGGATGTTAGAGCGAGAGCAGTACCACTAGGGGTGTTTGGTGTTAAGATCACCCATTACAAGTGTTTTTGGCTGAACATTTAATTGCGTCCAAGTCTGTAGTTAACAATGACAGGTTAGGTGGTTGATGGGCTGAGATAAAGGCCATTTTATGGTTGGATAGGGTCAGTTGAATGCCGACACATTCCAGATTTTGAATTGGAGGTAAATTTAAAGTGGTATGTGCTATTTCTGATTTTACTAAATTGCAAATCCCTGGCCGCATCCATCAGGTTTCTTATCCCGCCTATAACAGGCGAAGATTGACGACATGGTCATGGTTGGCTTTAAGACCAAGTTTAGCACTATAATTAACACTAGAAACGGGATATTTACCATGTCCACTGTTTGTTTTGAGTTCCCGAAATATCCCGTTTCGAGTGTTAATTATAATATTAGTGACCATGATAGTTTAAAAACTTATAAGTTTTGCACTATCTGATTCTTCAACAGAACAGCCATCACTTCTTCACTCGACGAAACCAAAGTGGTATCGTCCGCATATCTTAGGTTAGTGAGTCTATTCAGCACACAGATTCCGCCGTGTCAAGCATCAAGCGCTCTCCTTATAATATGCTCACCACAGAGCTTGAAAAGCTTCGGCGACAAAATACAACCTTGACGCACGCCTATATGGAAAGCTTTCACGAAGCTGGTGCCATGCCATAAAGTTACACAGATTTGGGATCAGAAAAATGAGATATTATGTGGAGGCAGTGCCGCAGTCAGGCGTGGGCAAAGCGGCTACTCGCTTAAGAAGTAGTGTGTGTGAAAGAAATAGGTACTGAAAATTCTCATTCAAGTTTGAGAGAGATAGCCGCTGAACTTTTTGTCTCACGAGTCGACCTGTACCATTTTAAATAATCACATGGGTATGAAACATGTTGCCGCTCAGCTAGTCCCAAGAGACCTGAATTTTCTCCAAAAACTCAATCCCATAACAGTCCCTGAGGACATGCTAAAGCGAGTCAATTCCGACTCAACATTCATGAAACGCATTGTTACTGGTGAAGAGACGTGGGTTTACGAGTTTGACGTGCAAACTAGTCAACAATCTTCGGAGTGGCGCCTTCCAACTGAACCGAAACCAAAAAAACCACGCCGTCGATCAAAGTCAAAGTCATGTTGGCCGTTTCTTTGACTATCGAGGTGTTGTGCACTCGGAATTCTTGCCGAAAGGTCAAACAGTTTATAAAGAATAAGTTTTATTATTTGAGCGTTATGTGGCGATTAAGAAAGCAAATTCGACGAAAAAGGCCAGATTTGTGGAAAGAAAATCCTTGGATTTTGCACCACGATAATGCGGCTTCGCACAAGTACATCATACGAACGAATTTTTGCCAAAAACTCAACAAATACCATCGAGCAACCACCTTATTCACCAGATATGGCTCCAGCTGACTTCTTTCTTTTTTCTAAACTCAAATTACTACTTGGTGGCACCCGTTTTCATTCGGTAGAAGACATAAATGAGAATTCGCGACGAGAACTGAACTCAATTCCGCAAAAAGAGTAATATGCCTTTTTAATCATGAAGTCTTTTAGCTTTCTTTTAAAAATACCAATTAGATGAATGCTCTTAATGTCTATAGGTAGATAACTTATTATATATTTCTATGCCCATACAAAAAATACTATTGCTTAATACTGCAGTGTGGAATGTTGTATTGCGTAATGTATTTTTAAGTCTCCTGCTTTTTAATATGTCATAGCTACTGCTAATGTTTGATTTAACTAAAATTGAGGGCTCGTAGATGTATAGCAGGGAGGGTTATTAATATCTTAGGTTAAAGAAGGGTAAGGGTTAAATAACCTCAATAAATTGTTATCTACATAACAATGGAAAGGTTTGTTTTGTCTAATTTGCTTTTGTTATATTTTCCTCTCGTCTCTGAATAACAACACATTATTGTGAAAAAAACGTTATATTTCTTCGTAACTGTCATTGATAGATCAGATAACCTCAATTGTTATTTTACGTACAACAGATGTTTTTCTCGCCAACTGATTATTATCTAGATGTATTCTTCAGAATAAGGTAGTAAATATTTAAATGACATGAATATAACTCGAATTTCCTGTTGTTGTTGCACTTTTTTAAATGGTAAATATTATTTTGCACTTAAATACAAGAATTATGTTTAGGAGGAGCTCGTGGCTAAATAAGAACAGCCGATCGGGTCGATCTTTAGGTTCAGTCGTGCTTACCTAGATTGGTGCGTGGATACTCATCCACGCACCAATCTAGGTAAGCCACCCGCCATTTCATACCGAGTTTCCTCCGTGCCTCGGAAAGCACGTTAAGCCGTTGGTCCCGACTGTCATTTGTAGATCTTTGATAGTCGTTACAGGTAGTCAGTGGTCCGAAAGTCTCACAACCAGTCTTACCAAGGGGTATCGTATTACCTAGCACTAACTGGATTGTGGAGGTCCGATAGGCAGTCGCTCCATGTAAAATACTGGTATTCAGGTGCATCCGGTTGGACTGGAAGCCGAGCCCAACATAGTTGGGAAAAGGCTAGGCAGATGATGATGATGACAAGAATTGTGTAGTTAGGTACAGTCGCTATCAGATACTTATATCGTAGCGGGTGAAGTACTAAAATATTCCGGAGCAGCATTATTTTTCAATAAATTCGTTACATATCGTCAATAACATCAGAACATGCAATTTGTCATAAATATAAGAGCAGCGACTTTTCAATAAATTACACCAAAAAGCAATCCAAAAAGTGTCAAAGTTTTAAGTTGTCAAAATCATTTTTGACAAGTCAATAATAAAATTATAGTTACGAATTTAAACTGTGTGATACAGACATAGTATTATTATTTAACCTGCTTGTCGCCGTCACGACGTGCAAGCTGTGGACTTTTCTTTTTCCGTTTCTGTCCTGTTGTATTTGTGGTGTTTGACGCGCCTTATGATTGTTGTTATTTTTTTTTGTATGCACGTCATGTCCCTGCGACAAATAAACATTTTTTTTCTTTCTTTATATATGTTATAAGACAGGGAAAGCTGTAGGAGTAATACTGTCCCCAAATATCGACGCCATCCGCCATGTTGTCTTGACATGATTTTTCATTGTTCATTGGTAGATAGGTAGGGGGGGTAGTTCACAAATCACACAGAACACTTGACTCAAACTCCAAACGTTTATTTGATTCAGTTTTTTTGCCACTGACTTCTGAAGCCATAGATATTTTTCAATTTTTGTGTTTTTGAAGTCGGTTTTAATACTTGCAATTTTTTTTTTAAATTCATGGATATGCTTACTTTCATGAATATTTTATTTTCGTATTTTATTTGGTAATTTCATTCCTAAATTATCATGCCCCTTACAGGTTTTTGAAGTGAAAACTTCTTTAGCGGCGTTGAGCACTTTAAAAAAATTGTTCTGTAATGGGTATAAAATCTTAAACTCGCGTCAGGACACTCGCGTCAGGACACGTGACAAAGCGTAAGACGGATGGAGAGTAGACGATTTTGAACTTAACGTTCAACATTTTATGGTTTAAAATTATTTAAAGAAATTTGGAAAAAGCGTAAGACGGATGGAGAGTAGACGATTTTGAACTTAACCTTCAACATTTTATGGTTTAAAATCATTTAAAGAAATTTGGAAAAAGCGTAAGACGGATGGAGAGTAGACGATTTTGAACTTAACCTTCAACATTTTATGGTTTAAAATCATTTAAAGAAATTTTTAAATGTTTCCAATCAACTTTGAACCTAATGCTTTAGGGATAAACACGGAATAGAAAAAACCGTAGACAGAGTATTCTATAGACTGCTGGATATCTTCCTTTGCATTCGCACAAGAAAAAGAAGAACATATAAACGTCACTAGCAAAGAAAAGAGACAGAGTATAAATATTTCTGTCCCTTATCGCGTGTCGGCTGAGCACATCATTGTCAGTGCACAACAAGTTTGACGTTTGTGGCGGTGCCAGATTGACATCCAATTTGTTTATTAACAATTGCATCGAAATTATACACATTATATGATCTTTTCGAGCTTAATTCGACAACAGTACATTTGTGCAACTGTGCAAAATGGTAAGGTGCAGTGTAATAAACTGTAAAAGTGATAGTTTGATGAAGATTGCTGGACTGTCCTTTCACTCGTAAGTATTAGATCTTTTTAAGTATTCAATCGCTTTGTGTCCTATTATTTCTCATAAAATAGTCGCAGTAATGTACCAACTAATTCGTTTAATGGATAAATCTCGTATAATCGTGATTTTTGCAATAATTTTATTATCTTACCTCAAAATTCAGTGTTGCCACTTTTTGACGGGGAATTTACCCTTTAATATGGGTAATACCGAATAATGCAATGTCTATAAAAAAATACTCTTCCGACCTTGATTCATATGATATTAGTAATACGCACTACTTAAAATCTATGTTAGTAACACACGTATTATACGATTTTAATTCGTATAACTGCACTCACCTGACGCAAAAAATGAAAGATAATAAAAAATCTTATTAAATTTTCAGATTTCCGAATAAACCCGAAATAAGAAACTTGTGGATTGCTGCTACCGCATGAATCTTTAGGATGTGATCCTATGATCAACATAGATCATGATTATTTAACAGATCCTTCTAGGCTTACTCTTTATTCTAAAGAAATAATAACCTATATTGCTGGTTTTATTGCAAGAAAGTTGAGGAAAGTTATTAAATGTGAGGATTGTCTTTTGGCTTTGATCACAGATAAGTATCACGGAATCATTACGACTGAAGGACATGTATCCATGGTCATGAATAAATTAAAAAAAAAAATCACGGAATCATTGCTAGAAGAGACAAAGGAGGCCTTATTTATCCTTCTACTGACTTAAATAAAGTCTGTGAATTGGCAGAAAAGATATTTCGAGCGCGTTCACATAAAGGAAATTCATTTTTTAATGAGAAAAATGTGATGTCAACACTTATATTATCGTGTTACAAGGAATGCACACGTACCTTTTATAGGGAATCACAGAACTCTCCTCATTAAATCAATCGCAATGCATTACTTCGAAACCCGTATTCACCATAGTACCAAACAATGTTTTGAACCACAATCGAAAATAAGAATTACACATAATAAGTTAGTGCTTTTTCAAGGACAGTAATTTGTTTATAAATAAAATATTACAGTTGCATCATTGCTATGTTTTATCGTTTTCTGTGTATTGGAATGTTCATTTTAATTTGCAAGTGTATGAGTTTGGCGACACTGGTTCCCGTACTAAGGCAGTCTAAGGGCACTTCCATAAATGATAGTACTTTTATACTGATAAAGCAATTGGTGCAAAATTATTCCCTAACCATTCCAAAATATCAAACATGCTCAACGTTAATAATCAAGTTTTCACTTCTGCCGGCACTCCCGGAGTGCTAGTTTTTTTTTTTTAACATCTTGTGTTGACGACATTGTGACACTTTAAGTAATATTTACAGCTCATCGGAAACTAAGGGTCAGCTCACACCGAGACGCGACGCGACGCGACGCTGCACGTACACTTTAAAAGAGCGACTCAAAATACAACTTTATTTTCTACACGAAAAGATACACATTTCATTGTGAGAATTTAGAATACGTTGCCCCATGCAGCGCTGCGCCTCATGATGCCTCGCGGCGTAGAGCGACGCATCGCGACGCAGCGCTGCATCGCCGGTACGCGCAGCGTGCAAGAGCGGCGCTGCGCCTCACGAATAGGGGTCGCAAACCGGGATCCCGGATACCGAAAATACCGGGATACCGGACCGAATAGAAGCCTTCACAATACCGGTATTGAATTTTTGAATACCGGAATTTACGGTATTTTCGGTATTCATCACAGAACGATGCAAATCGCAAATTCTCTATGCGAGTGGTGGCGACACCGCCAATCGCGAACAAACACGTTTCAAACACAGCATTAATTTTCAACGTAATGGTTTTTAACACGTTTTTATGTTATTATATGAGTCTCTTATTTATAAAATGAAAGGATACTAACCTAAACAGCATAGGGTAAAAAGTTCCACTAAATGTAGTTGCTGCTTTCTATTCATGTGATATAAGCATTATTTCCTTTATTAATTTTTTTAACATATTATTTACTTTTTTAAATATTTTTACGAACAAAAAACATTTAAAAATATAGAAAATAGAGTAGCCCACCGGCATGGGGAACAGGGTTCTAGCTACCGGTGGTCCGGGCTCTTCAGAAAGGAACCTCCTAACATTATCCGCCGTGTCCAGAAGAACTGCCTTCTGAATCAAGCCCTTGATTCTGCTGCCCAGCGAAAGCCTCCTCAGATGTTGGTCGAGGCTATTGACTATTAAGCCATTGGCTGACACGGCTATCGGCACAATGACTGCTGTACTCACGTTGCACAACGTCGCGAGCCAGATCTAGATATTTGAATTGTTTATCTTTCTCTGCTTTCTCGAGGTTCTCGTCATGCGGAACCGTAATTTAACACTCAATGCGCAACACTCCAATCGATCAATCACTACAATGTCAGTTGGCAACAATAGTCCTGTCAGTGAGTATAGGTCGATCCCAATACATCAAAACCGGTATGACCCAACTGTTGAAGGCGCGCACCTTGTTTCCGCCTGACAAAAGACTGTTTAGCACATTATTCAGGCGGCGAAAAAAGCGCTCCCTTAACGATTGTTTCATGTCGACAGTTTTGATACCTAATGCTTCCGACATACCCAAATACTTGTGAATTTCTGTTGAGGAGAGGGATCTAAGGTGTATGGAATCCGAGAGTTGAGTTCCCACGGATTTCATAATCTCGATCCCCTCGCTTCATATGCATGACTGCACATTTGTCCACACCAAATTCCATTCTGAATAATCCTGATGGTGCTACTGAAACCTTCTTCTGTTACCTTCAGTAGCTTCATCAGTTGCAAATTGTTGGGGGCAAATAGTTTATTAATAGTATATTAAACTTAGAGATAAAAAATTAAATCTTTTACTATATTATAATGACTTAAACGAAAAAAAACTAATAAAATAAATATGATTTCTCTAAATGTCGAAAATCCCGGAAATACCGGAATCCCGGTATTCTCCTAGACTCAATACCGAGAATACCGGTTTCGGAGAGAGGGACCGGTATTGCGACCCCTACTCACGAAGCTGCGCGACGCCGCGCGGCGTCGCGAGGCGCAGCCGAGGCTGCCGTGGCGACTTCTCTCTACAGACTTCGTGTAGAATTGATGCAGTTCGGTCGAGTGCTTGAGTGAAATTATAATGATAGACTGGGATCTTGTTATAATCGGACTTCTTGCAGAAGAGGAAGAGGAAGAAGAATACCAAAATAAATTTTTAAAATTATTTTTTGCATTTCTGTCACTATAGTGTTTTGATGATACATTATACAAACATTCGTAGAGCTGCACAAAAAAAATCAACTTCTCCTCGATCTCCATAATGTACGAGTACCCGCCAAATCTACGTCGTTCTCATGCGCTTGCAAATGGTAGACTGCGGGTGGACGCGGGGCGGGGCACGTGGCGAATGTAGACACGTTCCGCTGCGCCGCGCGGCGTCTCGCTGCAGTCGCTGCACCGCGCGGCGTCTCGCTGCGCAGCGAGGCGTCGTGTTGCCAACGATTTTACTATGCGCCTCGCGACGTTGCGATGCGTCTCGCGGCGCCGCGCGGCGCAGCACGAAATCACTGGCCTCTTCCAGTATCGTCGCGTCGCGTCGCGTCTCGGTGTGAGCTGACCCTAAGTTAAGGGTCTTTTTACACGTTTTAGATCATTTGGCGTGTGGCATTAATCGCCACCATCTTGTTTTGTTAAGTACAATTTCCACAAACAAAAGTTTTCTGGAAATCGCCAAGCAGTCGACTCTTCACGTGACCAGAGGGCGGGCCTATTTTTTGGCCAAAGAATCAGCATTGCCATCCAACGTGGCAATGCTGCCAGCCTTCTGGGCATTTTTCCTGTTGACAGCGATGCGACGAATTATTCATTATTATTCTTTGAATGAAAGACACGTGGCGCCGTCTATTAACAAAAGTTTACCAACAGCGCCGTCCTGTCAATGTCATTCAAGCGCCGAAATATCCATGTAGCACTGTACTGTGAGAGCCTAACATTTTTCTATAAGGTAATTAAGTAAGAGTAGGATATTAAAATTTATAAAAAAAAAACAACATTTGTATTAACACTTTATTTTTACATTAAACGAATATCAGTGTGCCATACAATGCGATACATAACTGGCGTTGCTATGGTTTTGGATAATTGCGAAACTTTAACTCTAGACTGTTTCACATCTAAAATCTAAATTTGTTATTAAGTAAAAAAAAAAAATATATTATCTGATTTTCTGAAAGAAAAACAAACTTTTTTTAGACAGGCCTGTAATTAGTCTAAGTATAGACAGATGGATGAAGAAATTACAAGCCTGTCTAGAAGTCTATTGCTTGGCAGAGCTAGTAAAGGTCTGGTAATACCAAGGCGATCCCGTTCCGCACGCGGGAAGCGACTGAGCGCTGATAAGAAAGTCACGCGACTATTCGCGCCACTTTGAACACCTCCGTAAAAGTCAGTTGGCACAATGGTCGCGGGCATATATCAGCACACATCCCGCGCGGGCTTCGCTTCTGTTTCACCAGAGCTGAATAGTTTAAAATCATCGTTTTAATCAATATTTTAGTATGAATACATTTTGTTAATAGATGTGGCACAGTCTATATCTAGTAATTATCAAAACTGTAAGCCTAACATTAAGGCGAATTTTAGACATATTTAGTGAACCTCTTACAATATGTAATTGAAAACCTGACTGTTTAATACCGTACGATTTTAATCTAAAAATTACTCATTCACGACAAAACACAATCGCATAAATAACCTTGGCTAAGAAATTGGGAAGCCCCTTAAATAAAAAACTGGAATCACACTACGATTAAAATTGATGACCAACCTCAGTGACGTAAGGTTCAAATTGTTTGATCTTTTCAAACTTTTTTGCCTCTGATTCTCCCCGTTACCACTATAACCGTCAAAGGTTTCTGTTCAGACGTCGCCAAAATTTGTAAAACTAACTAACTCCGCCATTTTGTTTTTTCGGCACATTGCACATAAATTATTACAAACAGCTTCCACTTGGCAACGTTGTTCGAGTGCCATAAGATTCTTGTAGCATTATATATTTAATCGTAGTGTGTTCACAGCCATCAGCAGAGACATAGTTATGTGTACGAGGTTGCTTGCTCTTCGAAAGTCCCAACTAGAACTTCCCCGAGAAGAAACAAGAACAAAGTCCCTTCACAGATATTTTGCCTCTGATTTAACATCTCCGCCAAAACAATGTTATCTTTATTCTCAATAGAACAAGTTGCTTTTGGCTTGATGCTTTCGGAGGTAACATTTATTGTGAAAGCATTGTAGGACCAAAACAAACAACAGACTAGAGTGAGGCGCATTTTTTGAACTATCTCAATGAATTGTATGAAGAGACAAAACACACAACGTAAATAAAGTATGAATCTTCTAGTACCATAGACTAAATAGTACAATAGATCTATAGTCTGCCTTGGGCCATAATGTCATCGCCAACATAACTATTTCCAAGCATAAAAAAAACGCAGGGTAAAAAAAATAAAATCGAAATTAAAAATATAAAATTTATTAACGAAACAAGACATTATTTACAACAACAAAATAAATGTTATAAATATTATTTATTAAATCTAAATGAGAATAGGCCCCATTACATATAACGTTCATGGGAAACAAAATTGACAAGTGGTAATGCCACAAATCTGTTCATTTCTATGAAGAAAGAATAACTTGGTGCACAATCCGACGAAATACAACGTAATAATCATACGTCGAAACATTAAAAAGTAAATATTCAATTAGATACAGAAATAGGTCAAAGCGTACTAATTTGCATACACGCATTTCTTTACATATTTTCTTGTATTTTGCATATCTTTTATGATCAACAGAATCAATTTCACAAAAAAAAAATACATTAACAGAATAAATGTAAAAACTGGCAATACCACTCAATCAAACAAAATTGTACAGGGACTTCCTTCTAACGCTATTTAAAAACAATAATATATACAATAAACGCCACACCGGCTTCGCAATACAAGAAAAATAAATATAAATAAAGAGTATATACTCAAATAAGTGTACTGCGTTAATTGGAACATCTCAGCTTTAACGTACAGATAAGAAAAAACACTTTTCGATAATGATTTTACTCCCGACTTATATTCTAGTTATACCGACTAAATCTTGAATACTAAATAATGTGTTTGTGAGACATTATTTGACAGAAACGTCAAAACTATAAAGTAAATAGATAAACTAAGTTGGAATATAAATGCAAATTATCATAATGTTAATAATACGAAGAATAAGTTATGACATTGTACCGTTTTTACCAACGCCTTTATTTCGGTTAGCCAGAGCATGTAGTTTCGAACTCATATGGCGCTGTTCCCATCTAAGCAACTTAATATGAACGTGATTTTAAAGTAGTATGTTGTAATAGTAGTTGACACGTCAAGTCGTGTCGTGCCACGCCACGCGGATGGGTATTAACTTCAATTGCTTTGAATGTTGCTGCTAGTGCCCTTTGGGGATTACAGGGGTGATGTTATGTTGATGCTAATGACAAGTTTCGTGCCTGACCGCTTGGCAGATCACGTATCACGCTGCTTAGGTAGGAACAGCGTCTAAGGAGTGCTTGTGCAGTAAAGAGCTCATCACTTGGCAAGATCGAGGTATAACATTATTTAAAAAATACCAATTGGCGGTAACTAACATTATAAGAAGAAAAGGGAAGAGTAGATTGCCATTTCTAGTTTTGCTTACCTATCTCATTCTGGAAACACTCATCAATTCGGTTTTGGTAACTACAACTACCAATTGGGCCATAGCAGACATGCCTTTTCTAGCCTCAAACATTTTATTCTGCACTGTTTCTTGGTGACTATCTGCAGTCGCTCGCGATACCGAAATCACGCATTTCTGCATTACTTTTCTATACTGCATCACTTTTTGTATTAGAAATGCTAGAGCCTTACGCAAACGCTAGGACTGACATCCGACTCTGTGCAAAGCCTTCAGTCGCATTTCCAAGATTCAGGATAGCGATATAATTGTTAATTACTGATGCTGTCTGCTTAGGCCTTTATCCTTCACCACGAGGGCTTACTAAACCCTCCTCTAACCGCTATCAGTCAACCTTTACATCAATTACACTACCAAAGCAAAAATAACTTTATAACCGTCAAATAATATCACACAGACACTAGTTTGCCTAACTTGTTACTATGAAATAGGCATAATGAAATATTCTACAGAGTTTATGATAAAAAAAGGAAACATTATATCGCCCGTCGCCGCTCACCGTTAATGCAAGCATTCATTGAGCATCAATTTGCTTTCGATGATCCTTTAATACTCTATAGTAGTCTATAGACAATTTTGTCATGACAACGTCAAAGTGACAGCAGATGTCATGACTGCAACGTTACAAATGTCATTTCATGATTTATGTCAAGTCGAACTTTGGTTTTGACATGACCGTTTTAATAAGATTTTTACAAACAAGTTTGTTTATTATTTAGTATTATTAAATTATGTTAACAGAAAATTGCATTATAATAAACGAGTAATATTGATAAGTAGAATAGTTAAATTACCAGCTCAGCCTGCATTACGATTTCCCGTAAAAACGAATTCGATTCTTCTTCTATTAATTTATTTTATTATTGCAACATAACTATTGAGGGAAATAAACCGCAACGCATGCTAAGCCTCAATTGTTAAAAACTGGAAGATTCTGATTTCAAATCAAACAAAAAAACGACAACTGAATTGCCAATGGAAAAAAAATGATTCGATTTTTGAATATGGTAAGGATAAAGTCATGTATTCACTGAGAAGCAATCCTTGCGTGTGACAGTTTCTTAAACATCACGTCCATATTTAATACAAGAACAATATTTCGGAAATTGTGTCGTCCTCCTCAGTAGTTGTTAAGAGTATATATGCAGTTGTTGCAAAACTGATATATTTTGCTTGCCACTGCCAGTGCGGAAACAAATTGGTTATTATTGCTTATTTGTTTTAGTTCCATCACAATGTTGTCCGATGCAACTCAAAGGTTGACTGGTAGAGAATACCTTGTGGTACTAGGTCCGGTTAAATAAATAAACATGATGTTAAACAAGTAGTGTTCAGCTCAAGATATTATTTTTTTTCTGAAACATTGTTTATAAACAACTGTTTCTTAGTGAATACATGGTTTAAAGGAAAATAAGGCTTGCCACTCACGCTACGCACACGGTTGCGACGGGCACGCACTTGCGACTGACTCAACGCAGGTCAGGGTTGTCGTTGATCTGTTTCTTGATGCGCACGAGCATAGTTGTATACCACTGATCCAGTCGCGATATGCTGTCGTAGTTTTTGACCGCCTCAGTGAAAGAGTCCACGTTTTGATCTTCCAAATGTTCAATCAGTTCCTGGAACGATTAGAACGGGACGATTAAATAGAGGGATTTATAACTGTCATTTTTTATATATTCAGGTCTTGAATTGAATTGTTTAGAGCTGTAACAGAGCAGTACAATGTCAGGATAGAAAAGCCTGTATCCGCTGTGTTTTGCCTCAGTATGTTATACATATTTAGTACATTGACAATAATTCTCACATACCACGGTGTAAGATACTTTGTCAGCGCTTTCTTTTTAATAATCTACAAAAAGATGTCATGCTGTACATGGACAGGACTGTACTGAATTCATGGTAAAAGTTTGAGTCACGATATCCTTACCCCATGTAAAGAATATGCAAAAGTTTCATCGATGGGTAGTTGAACTTACTTTAATCAGCTTACACTCCCGGGTGTCGGCGAAGGCGGGGTACAGGCCGCAGTACTTCTCCACAGCATGCTGAGCGTTCAAGATGTCCACGCAGAGATGGCAGAGGGCAGCACGGAACATGTACTCCTTAGCGCTGTATTTCAGGAGGCTGTTATCTAAGGATGATTTGGCGATCTGGAACGAGAAAGAAACACTTTTTATTAGTATTCAACTTACATCTCATCAAGCCATCACCGTCACTGTATATCTTGTGGACTACAAACACACAGGCTTTGGTTCTTCTTATTCATGTACATACAATGATATCGAATCATTGATTTCTTCTATTTTGTGGGACAATTCCTTACGAACACATAAGCTTGTTGAGGACAGTAATGAAAGCATACCTGCTCATAGATCTGTATGGCCTTGTCGTAGTGCTCGAGCTGGGCGGCGTACTGCGCCAGCTTCAGCATGCACTTGTTGGCGGAGGAGGTGGACTCTTCGCCGCGGAAGTAGTCGGCTGCCTGCTCGTAATGCTGCATAGCTCGGGACAGGTCCACGCATTCTGTCTCGTACAGTTCCGCTATATTCTGCAAGGGAAAAGATTTCACTTAAGGGGGATGCACTGTTATTCCGCGAAACTAAAATTTTATTACGTTTTTTGATATTTGCAAGTTAGTGTCAGGTTGTTTAATGTTGATTAAAATAGCATTCGCAACCGTAACAAAAATGGCTTTACTGAGTTATAATTAGAGATCGGATATTCGGATACATATATACCTGAGGTACGTTTTTTCCCGGCATTGGGTACAAAAGTATAAAAGCGGTTTCTTAAAATGCCAAATTTTCTCGGGATAATTTATAAATATAACAGTGGGTATAAAATGTAGTAGTACTCATAAGTGCAATGAATATTTAATTAAAACCAGACAAGAAATTTGTTGAAAATAACATGTAAAAATACCAAATTATACGATTTTAAATTTGGCTGCTGAGTATTTGAATACGACAAATATGACAATTCATTTGAAGTAAATCACTAAAATGATGAATAAAAAACGATGTATTTAAATAAACAGGGACTTCTTCCGTACTGACGCGCGCTCTATACTTGTCAACACTCAAACTTTAGTTATGCATCCGAATATCTGATCCCTACTTATAATCATCAATACAGCCCTCTTAGTTCATTTTTAATCCCATTGAATGACTTTTTCGTGGGCGCATGTCGAAAGTTGTTCAGTTTGATGGGATGTATGGTATGACACCCTAAATTATGACCACACATTTCTGTAACGCACTGTTTAAGAAAACGCGTAGAACGTCACTTAATGTACACAGACTGCATGGTCCCTCAGCCAAGTCTGAAGACTGCCAAAGAGAAAAGTGGCATCTTTCATAGAGTAAAGCTTTATGACAAACTTGTCACGTACGCTTCGTTACCGACTCTATAGGACGGAAATCTTTTAAGTAAATAATTTAAAAAAAAAAATAGACCTTGTACCGCTTGTACGTTAAACTTGGCTGCAATGCATTAGTTTAATGAACTGAACAAGTGTGTTCAGTAAAGTATTTTAGTCAATTGCTAATGACATTTTATTCAAATCGAATTTAATAGTGTCAACATATTTCCCATTAAATTCTAAATCAAATAATAATTACCTGATGCTGTTTAGCAGCTACAGTGAATCGGCCCATGTCGGTGTAGATCTCAATCGCTTTCAGCAGAATCGAGACAGCCTCTGCAACAAAACTTAAGTCATTAAACATGGTTCCATAGTGACTTCATGTGGCGTCGAGTTTCATTAAGTTGGCCAGGGCGTTAAAACTACTCGTAGAATATAATTACATGTATTGTTCAATGGTTCAATTTAAAACAAGGTTTGTATTAAAAACATAATCGAGGGCCCAAGATAAGTCCTTGTAGAAACCATACATTTTCGTGGGAGAAGTGAAAAATGTTACATATTCCGCAGAGTTGTGCTTATCAATTTCATATACATTAAACATGTACTCATTAGAACAAGCTTCTCAGGCGTCGATATGAGTGTTAACAAACAATGACGTCATGTTGACCGTTTCGAATGCTACAGCGAAATCGACTAACACCATTATTTGGCACTCCATTTCGGAGCAGACAAAATACATGTTGATAATATTATGTAATATGATTTCCATAGAATCGAGTGTATTATATTGATAGAACCCGTCAACTTCCATCAACACGCTTACAATATCAATCTCATTATCGATAGAACATCAGTCAAATATACCTACTGTAGGTATATCCTATAAAGGAGCAGAAATAAAGTGTTTTTTTTATCATGGGCAAAATTATTTTCAACCACGTTTAAATTATGATTTATAACGATGAGACAGCATAAACCTCATTACAAACTTATAAAATGAAATTTATATTTAGCCCCGAAGTATCTAATTGTTGTAGTAAAAATCGAGTAAACACAGATTAGGGATAAGCTACCACTATCCTCGACCTTGGCGCATGATCATCCGTTATCAGTGACATTCGCACTGATAAGAGTATAAAGAACGATGTAATAAGTTCGGATAGTGTTGTTGATCTAAATGTAGTATTGGATATTTATTGCACTGTTTAGTTAGTAATCTGTGAAGATGGACCATCATCAATTGTGAATAGTAGCATAGTCCACATCAAATCAGGAATACTAAATAAAATAAATAATAAATAAAATCTTTATTTTAGGACCAGAATGAAAAAAAACAACTTCGGACTTACTAACTAAAACACGTTAAACAAACTTACTATAGAACATATCTGAATGACGGTCTGTGTACCGCCATCCAGTGACACATTATTTGGCCATCCACCCTGCGGCTACGGTAGCCAAGAGGCTGTTGGGGCTGTCACACACCCGACGCATCAGACTAAGATTGGTTTGCTTGTTAAGAAGACTCCCTCAATAGTAGAGATATGCTACCTACTTAATGAAAATCTTAAATTCATTCCTTGACTGATCGACAACGTTCAGCCTAAGGCGATTCTCACACGACATCGCTCGTCAGCGTGATCGGGCGGAGGCGGCGAAGATTTTGAAGGCGGTGAGCGCCGCTCGTCTGCGCGGTCGAGCGGAGTACGTGTGTTAGGCATTAGGCATCAACGGATTTCATACAAGCCAATGCGATGTGAGATCCGCTTCACAACTTAAGTTAGAAATTGTACACAGGTCATAAAAAGGGGTTAAAAAGGGTATGTTAGAGCTTGTCTATTCGGTAACGGTAAATCCCAGTGCGCACAGTCGTTAGGAATAAAAATAAATTCTACAATATTCAACATAACACACTCATTTTATGTACGAGCGAATATCGTATACTAACTAAACGTAAGTATAAAATACTAACGAGAATTTACCGTTCAAGAAACAGAGAAATTAAAAATTCAAAATGTAAATCCCTTATTCCAACGATAAGGAAAAACTTTATTAATAAATAATGGGAATGGAAAACAGGAAATTGTATAAAAGCTGGATGGAGAGAAATAATTGGAGCACAACCCAGGGGGCACCCCCGTTGCGAGACGCATCGGAAAAATATGGTAGCCTTAGCAGTATTCGCTTCGGGATTTTATATGTGCAGAAAATCTTTAGCTGTGGATTTAAAAATTCTGGGGTTGTTTAAAGAGATAACATGTAACTAGTAGAAACTACCGATTCTATACTTGTATTTCAAACGCTAAACGCTATAAAAAGAAACGTATCGGTACGAGCGGAAACTCGCGGAATCCTCGCATATGACTGTATTATGCCACCTTCCTGTGCCGAACCAGGCCGACCGCAACATTGTGTTTAACACGCCTTGGTCTATTCAATTTTGATGGTTTATGATAAAGCCAATACAACCATGTAGAGCGCCAACTGGCACATATTCTGTGAAAGGCCTAATTTTATTACCACAATTGGCACTGTTAATCTTTCTACTGGGTCAAAGTTTTATTTCAAACCAGCTATTAGTCTTGCATGACCTTTTACTCCTTCCCAAACGGAGTTTTAATAGCAAAGGTCGTACATACATAAAGGAGAAATCTCTTATTCGTAAGTAATTTCGAGTTTTTCCTTCACTTGCTCTGTTCGACACTCGTCTATAAAAGGTTTCCTCAAAGTAAATAATTTGTGTGGCGCGACAGACGTTAATTTTTCCTCGTGTATCTTTATTTAGATTACAGGTAGCCGAAGTTCAACATTCATTTATACCGGAACCTAAGGCCCCAATTCTTCTCCCCTTTCCCAATTAGTCGAAATCGAGTTAATAAAGCAAATCTTCTATAATATATCTTTACATGAGCCCTCATCTTTGAAATCACCTTTCTAACCATAGCATCGTGAATGTTTGAGTTTCTGTGACGGATGCACAAATTCTGGATGAACGAATGATGACTTTTTCCTGCTATTTTAAGAATTTATTCCTTAATGTAAAATTGGTTCTTTTAACTGTGCAACAGTTTGGATTTGTTTGTTATATTGTACATGTTTTATCAAATAAATAAATTAACCTTTCGCACTATCCATCCATCATATAATTAACCTTCCCCTAGTCACAAATCCAAATCAAATTTGAGCTCTTTTATCTTAATGTAAAGTATCTGTTAAGTATTTTGGGTGTATGTACATAAGTAAATAAACCCATCCAAATTCATATACAGGACACTGTCAATCAAAAACAGGACCTAAGGCCGAAGTAGCGTAATGATAGCTACAAGCTACTACCAACCTATACCAGGCCTGTAAAAAAAGAGTCGAAGAGTTAAAACAACAACTAAAATACAGTTTGGCGAGGGTCCAACACGACGGCGTCTGGAGTTCTGTATACGTTGGTCTAGGCTAGGCGATATGTAGGCTTTACTTGGCTCGTTCAACGGAAATCCGTAGCCTGGACGAAATGGTAGGCTTCGTCTAGGAATTAGATGTTTCATATAGTAATGGGAATATTACGAAAGACTAGGTGGATAGTCCAGCAAAACTAAGTGAGAAATGCGCGGAAATATAATTTGTGAAACTCGTTATTTGAGTAGGTATAATAACTTTTCTATATCATAAGTATAACATAATTAAATTGGAGGTGTAAAATATCGGTTTGTTTCTTTGTTATAAAATGGATGTTGTTATATTGGAAACTAAATTAGTATGTAATCACAAGAAACACACATATCACATATGAAATGCGTACCTATATTGATCATAAAACTTATGAAGATTTTACGGTGTGATTGACCTAAGAAGTCAAATAAAAGTCGCGTTGTAGAGTGATTTGTGTTTGACTTTGAGAGAGGCCTAGCAGAAGATTAAAAAACAAAACGTGAATCGTAAATGTTAGTACATTGATATTTACAATATGAAGTCAAGATTAAAGAGATACAAAAACACACTACATTTGAATCCCCACGTTTACGATTACTTAAACCCTTGCGCAATTCCCATAAGGCTTTAACTTTTAATTGATTTACTCGCCCAGACGAGAGAGGATCCAAATTGTAAAGCTTCCCACGCATTGTGACTCAATAAAGTAAACAATTGTTTTCAACCTAAGCTTAATAATCTCGTAACTCACACATACACCTACAAAAACTCACACTTTATCCCCATGGGGGTAGCAGAAACTGCAGAACCTGCTACGATCCTTACATAGGTCCTATTTGCTTCGACTACGTTCCAACATCAGGTGGCTTACCATGACGTCTTAAAGCAGTATTCATCGTCATCATCATCTGCCTAGCCTTTTCCCAACTATTTTGGGGTCGGCTTCCAGTCTAACCGGATGCAGCTGGATACCAGTATTTTACGTGGAGCGACTGCCTATCTGACCTCCACAACCCAGTTAGTTCTGGGTAATACAATACCCTTTGGTAAGACTGGTTGTCAGACTTTCGGGTCACTGACTACCTGTGACTACTGTCAAAGATCTACAAATGACAGCCGGGACCAACGGCTTAACTTGCTTTCCGAGGCACGGAGGAAACTCGGTATGTAATGGTTGGTCACCCATCCACGGACCAACTTAGACAAGCGCAGCTTAACCTAAAGATCGACCTGAGCGGCAGTTATTATTTAGCCACGAGCTGCTCTTACGTCTTAAAGCAGTATTGTTTAATCTTATTCCAGTGTGGAGAAGAGATGGCGCTAGACATTCTCTATAGCTCTGTCACTTTCCCATACTAGAGAGACATTAAAACAAGACTGCATTAAGACATGGTAATCCCACCTGGTCATACACGCACGCCGGTTCATCACCACTAAGGTTAGTGTATGTCCTTCCAGGGCGTGGTCCCGTACGTTCAACTAACATCTGCCTTTTTTCTCCGTAACTAGAAGGTATGGTATGGAACAAAAAAAATATCGCAAAGACGAGGCGAACAAGTGTCTTTCGGCTTTCTTAAGGCTCTTATGGGACAAGCCCGCCACATTATTCCCAAACCACTGTAACTCCTGAAAGCCAGAATCAACAGTGGCACCAGATAAGCGCGGAGACAATCAAGCACGACGAAGTCTCAGAGAAACAATTTAACTGCCTTGGATCCCGCAATGAAATTAATCAGCAAAGTATAGCGGAGGAGTAGGAAAACCATCTGCCTTGTAAATACCTCTTGTTAGTCGCCTTTCTCTTAATTTATAATATAAAATCCCTGAAGAGCAAGACAGAGATGTACCTAATGGTACACCCACATTTCGCTAGTTATGTTTAAGTCCTACGTTAAAGGGGGCTAAACTCCATGGCTACTAATCGTCCGTAGCTGTTCTCGTAAATTAATTAATTTATTCATAGCGCATAGCTAATGTTCATAATTTGAAGTCTAGACTAAAAACGCCCAGTTATTATTGATTTTGTTTAGTAATATTATAAAATTGGTATCACCGTCCACTTGAACTTTCTCGCTGAATAAGTATTACGAAATGGCTTTTTCTTGTCTTTTGTTGAATAAGATATTGTTTGTCTATCCTTGGGGAACTATTTGATTTATCGAAGATAAAAGTATCTTTTATTTGTTTGGGTTACTTTTGCAGGGAGGTAAAGTTGAATATTCAAGGTTTGATTCGGGATTCATTTTTAAGTTTCCACCAACGATATTATTTGTGACTAGCACTTCGCACGCGGCTTCGTCCGCAAAAATTGTGAGAGCTCGGCTAATATGCATGATATAATTTATAGCCTGTAAGACCCACAAATAATGTAGCTTTCTGCCAATTAAAGAATTTTTAGAATTTGATTATTAGTTCCGAAGAGGTAATATTTGTTAGTAGTTAGTTTGAAACTGTACTCAGACTAGTAGCCGACCCCATTCTAGTTGGGAAGGGACTAGGCTAAGGCATACTCGTATGATGGTCAAATACATTGTAATTTTATGATAAAAAACCGGCCAAGTGCGAGTCGGACTCGCGCACGAAAGGTTCCGTACCATTATCTATAAAAACGGCAAAAAAATCATATCTGTTGTATGGGAGCCCCCCTTAATATATATTTTTTTAATTTTTAGTATTTGTTGTTATAGCGGCAATAGTAATACATCATTTGTGAAAGTTTCAGCTTTCTAGCTATCACGGTTTATGAGATACAGCCTGGAGACAGACAGACAGACAGACAGCGAAGTCTTAGTAATAGGGTCCCGTTTTACCCTTTGGGTACGGAACCCTAAAAACGGCAAATAAATCATATCTGTTGTATGGGAGCCCCCCCTAATATATTTTTTTTAATTTTTAGTATTTGTTGTTATAGCGGCAATAGTAATACATAATTTGTGAAAATTTCAGCTTTCTAGCTATCACGGTTTATGAGATACAGCCTGGAGACAGACAGACAGACAGACAGACAGCGAAGTCTTAGTAATAGGGTCCCGTTTTACCCTTTGGGTACGGAACCCTAAAAAGGGCATTATATCTTCATATCTTATCTTATTTGCCTCGTTGGTCTGGTAGTCGCAAGCGCGACTGCTGAGCATGAGGTTCTGGGTTCGATTTCCGGGTCGGTCAAAGCGTTATTGGGTTTTCCCATCAGGATTTTTCAGTAACAGCCATGGAGTCTGGATTTGTGCCCGGTTGATGGCAATAGGCTCGCCCTAACGTAACTGGCGAAATGTAGGTGTACAAAAGTGTACTTGTTAGGTACACCTCTGCCTAACCCTTCAGGGATTACTAGGCATGTTATGTTATAATCTTATAAGAACTCTTAGACAGGCGCCTTACGTATGATAACAAGATGTTAATAGAAGCTAAATCGATATTACTCATGATCCTATCACATGATCTTATCATAGCTTTGATTAAAATAAAGAATATTGTAGTAATTGATTCTACAGATAACCAGAATTCTTTATTGTTTATGCTCAAACTCAATCATCCGTGAGCTTCAATGAACACTAGACATAGCTCGCAAAAAGACCAAAGCGACAAAACGAACATAGGTACTCGTACTATTTTTAAAACGAACGAAACTGAATATTGAATTCTGTCAGGTGACATACGAACAATGAAAAAGATAATTTGTGTATCGGTTTTCCATTACGCGAATTCGTCTGAATCAACATTTGTTTCGTCATGTGATATTTTTTTATGCTAAAAGCTATGTGTGTCAGTTGAAATGTTACTTAATTAATAGTGTGATTAACAGCAAAATAATTAGGAAGAAACACTGTTTTGGGCCCATTTATCTTTTCCTTTTCCTCCCGTCGTCGTGTTCCTCATTACTGAGGGTGGTGATTCCCCCCAACTTGAAGAAATCTTCTGCGTGACGATGTTTTGCCATCTGTGCCTATCCCTGGCATTGCAAGGCGCGTCGTGGGGTTTTGAGTCTAGTGATTCTTCTCACCTAGTGCTTAATTAATTCCTAGCCACGAACTAATACCTAAGTTCACCATCTAAGGCCCAACTATGCCTAATATACTCACTGCTGGGACACATTTCTCATCTCTGTGAAAGCAATTAAGCCATAATCCACCACGCGAGTTGGTGGATGGAACGTAAGTCCGTCCCTAAATAAAACATAATGTTTAAAATATTTATTCTAACAGCACATGTGAATAACGATTAGCCAAAGCATGTAAAGTTTATAGACCTCAGTCTAAACATCTAGCCTAGTCAAATCATAAATAATATTATTTTAGTAAAAAAAAACTAAAAAACACGATTTATCTTATCGTTTTCTTCTCCGCAAACCCTTTCATTTGACACCCATAACATGGAAATGCATAAAAAATAACTAGATCGCCATCTTTGGGAGTCCGCCATATTGGATTTAGAATCACGTTCATAAACTAACCATGCATTGTCATCCATACTAAATATGAATGCAAAATTTCAGCTCAATCGGAAACCAGGAAGTGGATGAAATTTAACTTCTAAGATTTTTTTGCGTAGTTTGCTACAGATGAAACTAATAAAAACGTGTTTAAAAAGAGTTTGCCCACAGTCTACACTAATATTATAAAAGGAAAAATTTGGATTTTTGTGTGTGTGTATGTTTGTACCTAATGAATAAACTCAAAAACTACTATGCCGATTTCAAAAATTCTTTCACCATTGGAAAGCTACATTCACCCTGAGTAACATATGCACCCGTGCAAAGACGAGACGAGCCACTAGTATTCAATAAAGCAAGAGGTATCCCTACTAGTTAGCATTGATCAATAACCAGCAAATAAACAGACTCCTGCTTTCAACCGAGTTACACCGTTCGTTACCAATTAGACCAATGCACTCGTTCCCCTATCAATCTCTGGCAAGCCGTGCGAACTTTTCCATTCAACCTCTATTTATTAGCCTTCGTAGGCCGCGGCCCCATGTCCACGGCGCGGCGCCGGCCGCCGTGTGACGTTGCGGCGCCGCCGCCGTAACACGGCACGACGTCGTGCCGCAGCACGGTGCCGCGGACGGCGTGCCGCGAGGGAGAATTCTCAGTCGATATTCTAAATACAGATTTATATATGTCGATATAGGAGCATATGGAAAAGAATGCGATTCGACAATATTTCAGAACACAAAACTATACGAATTATTATTACAACATCGATTTCCCATACCAGCTCCAAAGCCTTTGCCAGGCCTTCAAAAACCAGTTCCGTATGTCTTTATTGCAGATGAAGGCCTACCGTTAATGAGCAATCTAATGCGTCCATACTCAGGGAAAAATTTGAATACAGTTTAGTTTTTTCTTTAATATCCTTGTCATCAATTGATTCAAAAATGGTTCGGCAAACGTCTTTCCATCCTTCTGTTTTTACATGTTTGTCCTTATAATTGTCATTTGTCTTATCCCAGAGCACTGGACGTGCCCCCACTAACGAAATAAAGAAATCTAAATCGATATTTTCCACCATTTTGATTAACACGCATGCTTTTTTTTTTTTTTTTTTGGGGGTGAGAAATCATCAAATGACTCCTCCCGCTCTGGGCGGAGCGGAAGGGAGTGTCAGACTCTTACTGACTAAAAAACACCCATGTTCCTTCATTGGCCCTTTATGTTCCAGGGCCGCGGTATATCTTTCGAACAGTCCCGCAGCCCTGGCAGGCACCGGCCCTTGCGGGCCCCTCCCGTTTGCTGACATCTCTTTGAGGCGCGCGTGGAACACGAACGCGCCGTCGACACGGCCTGCCCGTCGTCATACGACGGACGGACGGCGAGCTAGCCCATTACTCGCCGTCCACAGGCCCGCGCCTACGGTGGCCGAGAGCCATCACGGCGTGGCCCCCGACGCCCGGTGCTTCTCCTGCGGCGGCTGGGACGTGAGGAGGTTCTCTCCCTCTCACGTTCCGCCGCCTCCTTCGCTAGCATGACTGCTTCGCAGAAGGAGGCGACGGCTTCCCATTCCCTCTCGCCCCGGACCATGGCTTGAACCAGGGCCGGGCGCGAGAGGTCGCCGCCGCCAATCGCCGCTACGATTAACACGCATGCTTGCACACCAACTGCCAAATGTCGACTGAGAATTCGCCCCCGCCCGCGCACGCCGTCCGCGGCACCGTGCTGCGGCACGACGTCGTGCCGTGTTACGGCGGCGGCGCCGCAACGTCACACGGCGGCCGGCGCCGGGCCGTGGACATGGGGCCGCGGCCTTAGGTTTCGGTCAAAGAGCCATTCATTTGTGCTGTTTATAGTACATTTATGACAGACCAAAAATCCGTTCATTAATGTTTGTTATTTTTTTCTGGTTTCGGCAACAAAAATACCAAAACAGCTCTTGTACGGACAGTCAGAATTCAATATTGTGGAAACAAAGCTATATTTAACCAACTAATTTATAAAATAATAATATATTCTATTTTATGGTACCAAAAATACCAAAATAACTCTTACTCAAAGAGATTATAAAAGACTTATAGAGCGAACATTAGGAATATTTTCATACAAAAATGATCCCGAACATTTTCGATTTTGACACGAATGCTACCTGACAAGCGGGCGCGTGACACTAGACAGACCGACTATGGTTACTAAGTAGTAACAAGTATTGGATTACGATTTTCTTTATCTTGTCTCGTCTATCGCTCGTAAATATTTGAATATCTTAGCTCTTACTACATGGTTAAGCAAAAATCCTTATTATGAAAACAAAGCTATTTTTAACTACTCGATTTCGAAGGAGGAAATTTCCGACTAGTCATCTATGTTTGTTTTTTAACTGCAATAACAAGGCAACCGGTGATTCATCGGATTTCTAGATTCAAAGATAAAGCCCCACATTACAAGACCAGCTTGTATTTTCCCGTCACCGTTACTGTTACCGCGCGATGATAACATACTGATAAGCTCAGTTTAATTTCGTATTTAACTCAGTTTTCAGCGTATGTAAATACGTAGATGACTTTAACAAAGGTTTAACGTGAAGGTATTTTTTATCGCTGTGTGTGTCAGCGTTTGTTAGAGGTCTGTGGGGCTGTGTGACTTTGGTAGCTTACAATGATTAGATGGTCTTTAATTCTATAAGCAAATGCCTACATTTGCTTATAGAACAACAAATATAGATAGGCTTCATTAAGGTTGTTATCTCAGCCGGGATTCCTCTGATTTTGTGGGTCGGCTCACTTCATAAATGTTGCGGATTATAGCTAGACTGTTCAAGTATTCAAACAGCAAATCTTAGTAGTTTACTTTAGCGCGGAAATTATTATAAGATGGCAACCCTAATTTAAAATGACATCAACGCTACGAATATCCGTATTCGTCACCAGAAGTAAGTCTGTAAACTTGTCTAACCTTGAAATACCTGAATCGCACGCAACTAGGTTATTGAGGTCAAATCACTGTTGTGCTGTGACATAAAACAGGTATTTACAATAAATGCTACTAGATGACTATTGTAATCAAACTAGTTTCAGTTCAGACGGCATATTGCTACGTGGCAAAAGGAGAACCATCATTGGCCTATAGCAGTGTAATGTTGGTCATAGGCCTCTCCAAAGCAAGCCAACTAGCGTCAACCAGCTGCTACTAGTCACCCTGCGAAGATCGTCTCTCCACCAAGCCCGAAGGCATCCTGGCCTACAATTCATGCTATAAAAATGACGAGACAATTAAAACTACTTAAGGGTTGACAACTGAGATCGTATTCTTCGCGGCGCACAGTGGGGTCTGCACTATGGAGCGTTAGGTCAAAATTATTTAGTTACATTTTTCTACAGAAACTAATTTGTAGACGTGTGTTATGGCAATATAACTGCATTACTTTGATCTGTTGATTAAATTTTACCCTTCAAATAACAAAAAATAAATTTCAATTCTTTATTGCTTACCAAAATATAAATCTAGTGTAAGGGCCGTCTATTGGGGTAAAATCATTTCTATAACTTCACTTGGAAGGGCTGTTTTATATTTTCTCACAACCCTTGAATGCTCAAGGGTTGTGAGAATATATATAACAGCAGATACGACTCGGTCCGAAGATACCAAGAAGGATTTAAAAATATCGGTGACCGTGTCTTTTCTTGAAGTTTTCTAGCAGTATGGTCGAACAAGTTCTGTAGCGGTACTCGCGCAGTAGTTTCAGTCACCACAATATTTTCGGGATAACATTCACGTTTGGCCTCTTGTACACGTTTATACGAAGGAAAAATATGTGGCGCGTAGCTTCTTACCACGTTATATTGCTTTCTGCTTAACTTAGCTTCCGTCAACATGGACAGAGCGGATTGAGGAGACACTGCCCTTTGTTCAAATCCTGTTTCTGCTACTTGCTGTAACGAGATATTTTTAACTTTCTTTGATTTGTCAAGCTGGCCTTCACATCGAAGTTTCATTTCAGCATAAAAAAGCAGTTCATCGGCAGGAGTGGATGCCCGTAAATTTTCAGTTTTTCTACGTTTACTACGGTCACTACACTGAGCGAAGTCCTTCACCGGCCTACCTGGGCTGACTTTTTTCTGAAGATATTTTTTGAAAATGCACAAACCCTCTAACCATGACGAATTATATTGAAAGAATCGTTTCTGTCCCTATTCGACGACAACCACTTAGCCTTATATTGTTTAAAAAAAATTGTAAGGTTTCTTTAAGTGCTGGTAGATCTGAAGTAGGACACTTGGTTTCAGCAATAATCATTTCCTCTAATTAATTCAATATAAAAAATTTGATAGCAAGTTTTTAAAATTTTAAAAACTTGCTATCAAATTTTTTATATTGGAGTGAAAACGATTTTTCACACATTTCCCTTCTTGTTATAACAAAGAACATACAAAAAAGACTATAAAATCAGCTACAATTCATTATTTATGTGAATTAAATCATCCTAAATACGAACGGCTTAAATTGAGAATCCACTACCCCTTAACTTCCGAACCCTGTCATCCACAATCAGGGATTTTGCTCGAACTATTGAAGTCAAATTTGTATACTACTTTACCATAGGGGTCAGGAAAAACCAATATTTGTTACGGCAAAATCCCCCATATTGAAATATAAATAAAAACCAAAATTGCATCTTGAAAATAAAGTGATCTTTAAATAAGATTTTTTTGCCAAGTAATTAGCTATCGTAAAGTGTTACATAAATATGGTTTAAATACTACATACCTTCATCGTCACTCATGATTTTTTAAATTAACTGTATATTCTTACTCGTAAAGAAATATTTGTTTCAAAGTCCGCACAAAACTTGGCTATCCGCAGTGAACAACAAAGAAAACAGAAAACAGTTGACGTTTGATGTATTATAAAAATAATACTAGACGGCAAATACTAATTTGGTCATCTAAAACGAAGGTAATATACCTTCAGTTTATTGAATCGAAAAACAATAATCATCTACCTACATTTTCAAAATAATTCTTTTTGACCAAACGCTCCATAGTACAGAATCCACCGTGCGGCGCCAACACGACAGCATTTTAAATTTTGTTGGCTCAAAAGTTCGCCACTTCGACGGCGAGGTCGGTGGTATAAGTTACTTTGACATGTTTTGGGCAAAGAGGACAGGAGAGACTGCTGAGATGTCGGCTAAAAGAGATGTATGGAAAAACACATCCTGCTCATGGACATGGGAAAACTATAATGATAATAAATAAAACATTCACTTACCATTAGGATCACACTTCTTGTAACAATTAGAAGCATCGACGAAGTTGGTAGCAGCGTCATGACGGACACCAGCCTTCAGGTGCAGGTTCGCAGCCGCACAGAATGCATTACCGGCTTGCGCCCATTTCTTCGCCATTTTGAACAGGTTTGCCGCCCGAAGGTAGCAGTCTACTGCCTCTTCGACTTTTGATGAACCACTGCAAGGAAGCAATGTTGATTGTAAACTTTTACTGTCAAAGATGGAGGTCCCTAAAAGTTGGAACAGATGTTTTGCGAATATTGTTAAATATGCAGCCCCCGTATTCACAAACACTTCCGATTTGGAAAGTCGTATGTCTATCTCGCTCACTTTTATTAAGTCAAAAAATAAAGATAGACATAAGACTTCCCGAATCGAACCGTTTTTGAATACGGATGAATAGACTATGGTTAGGTAAATGGACTGGTGTTGGTCGATAGATCCTGTTGTGCATTTTTCATCTCGAAATGTATAAAGGTACAATTCCCAAGATGACTGCAAGCAGCGCGCCCGGCCCAATCGCTACGACAAACCGCAGCAACACCACTGTTTTCTGTTCTGTTGAATACTTTATGAAAACGGCAACAGTCGGCCAGCGGACGGTCGTCATCTACGGAAGCGTTTGCGGTCGTAAAATATAAGAATAAAATAATAATTAGCAGTCTGCAAGGTAGTTGCGCGGTTGACTGCCCAAGGTGCGTGGTACCACCACTTGTGCAGGCTGTGATTAGTATGGAACTACTTCTTGTAATAAAATCCTTTAATCGCCCTATGCGAGAACTACTGTGGTATATGTATTCAGACCAGCATTCTGTGATGATGTAAGCATCACTTAGTTATAAACTATGTTTATTATTTTAAAAAGACTGACATATCTCAGGACCCTAGGGTACCGAACCTTTGGAAGATGTACAAAAAGAAGACTACTCATACAGGCCCGAATAATTCAAATGAAATGGAGCACCATTTGACTATTTAAAAGCCACCAAATGAAGTCTGCAACAACCTGGTAACGCTATGCCTTTTCGTTACGAAAAGAGACAATAATTTACTTCTCAGTGCTATAATAAAATACTGGTACTATCACAGTCTCCTATGCCAAATACAGTAACATCATGCTTATACTCGTCATAGGGTTGGACAGTGGTGAACCGTATGCCCCCATTTCACCAGATGTTTAAGTCCCATAGAGAAAAAAAAATACAGTATTGTACAGAACCTTGCTTTAGAAATCACAATCTCTATGTGTTATTCTGAAGAGACATTTATAGCTAACTCCATGATTGAGGTAGTAACAAAGCAGATTATTTACATACTGAATTTAATAAGTCTCAAGGGTTATTTGTTTACAAAGGAGGTACTAAACATATAATATATATGTACATTATTTTATGTAGATTGAATAAATTGTATTTATGTCTTTCAATTATTAAGCTAAGACCTTCAGTATGTGTTCAATGAAATTGTAACATTATTTTAATTTATTCTAACCGTAATATACAATTCAAACAGTAGTTAAAAGTTAGTCAAATATATAACAAATTACCCGACAGTATACGGTCCACCAAAACAATTCCTGTATTTATAGCTAGGTTAAAGTCACTACTCTTAGAAAAATGCTACTATAGTATCGAAGAATATTTATGGAAGATAAATTTTAATTATTTTAAATATTTTGCTGTAATTTTTTGATTCTTGATTATTTTGATTAAAAAGCTAGATAGATACTATAATATAATATATTATAGATACCATATAAATATAGTGTATGTTTGTTAAAGTTCCTAATGATATAATGTACTAAATATGATACTAGTACCTACTGATATTGATAATTTAAACTGTTCTTTGTAATTATATTCTAGTCTTAAGTTATTTTGCTGCACCCTAACAGGGTAATGTATTCATTTGTTTTTAAGCCAAGCTTGTAACGGTGTATACATTGTGCAATAAATAAATAAATAGTTTAAGAATTGATAGAAAGAATTGCAACTAGTGAGCAAATATTAAGGCAATTTTTTTTAAAGATGTTATCAATGTAATAAATAGGTCTTGATCATTCTTGCTAAGGGGAATTGTTACACCCAGTAAAATGCTGGTAGGTTTTATAACTATTTTTATTTTTCTATTACAAGCCTCACTTCCCACTTTTTGACCAAGGGTTTAAAAATCAATTTTGCCAGACCGTTTTCTTTTTCCTTCCTTATATTAATTCCTTACTGCAGCTGATGTTAACCCAAAAAAGTTAATTGCAAATAATGTGGTAGGTCAGGGTCTGTTTCCAACAGCGACCATGTGTCTACCTATGTGCAAATTCACCCTATAATGTTGCCAGAGATGGAATACAGATCTCTTCTCTGTGAGGGGATGGTGATGGCCAAAATGCACCTGCAAGCTGGTCTAGTGTCCACTTGCACCTTTAAGAAATGCAATGCTTTCCAGCACATCATAGATTTGATTTTCACATTATATTATTATTCTCAACTTAAGAGCATTATCAAACTGTTTCATATCTATTCTGAATGATTGTTAAGATTTGTGGTGATAGAACAATTGCTTGTTGGATGTCAAATTTACAGTTAGGTGGTGCTGTTCTGAACATAAACCTTACTATACTCCATCGGTTTAGGTAGTTAACTAAATGTAAACAATCTTAGCATGTCTTTTATCTAAAAAAATGACTAAAAATTGTATCTAAAAATGTTTACAATTAGGTATTTACTTAAATAGATGTTAGGTAATTAACTTCATTTAAATAATCTTTGTATGTCTTTTATACGATTTATTTTACATAAAAAGACATATCAAGATTGTTTACCTTTAGTTAACTACCTAAACAAATGGAGTATAGACAGTGATAAATGTCCCTAAAAGTGTACTTTCTAAGGACCTCATGAACACCCATTTGGTGTTGCCACTTACTGGGCCCATTTCAAAAATACCATCAACACGAAAAGAAACAGAAGAACAGATATGTAATCCACATCAGAACTTGTGATGTTTCTAATACTTACATTGAATAGAAGAGATTATGGGAGCTATGTCTTAACATGTGACATAGGATAACAAATAGCTACAGTCACTCAAAACTCTAGTAGTTGCATAATTTTGAAATTAAATAAAGATGAGTGTTTTTCCTGATATCAATCTCATGCCTTGTAAATGAATCATGCTCTAATAGATTCTAGACTAGTTAACACTATTACTCATGGTTAGAGCTCTACATGTAACGCGAAATTGTTATAATATCACCGAACATAATTGCGTACATAATTCACAGCACCACGGTACTTTCAATTAGTCTCTAAAGTCAAAGTGGTACTACTACAATGAAATAACAATTTCCAAAACGTTTTAAGCAATTAAGTTTAAATGCATGCATGAATTAAACATTCACTGCTTCCTGAGTTATACAGAAGGTAGTAATGAAATCAATTAGGTCGTAATTAGGGCAATATCAACAAAATAATGATCGACTCATTGTCCTCACCCGAAAAGTGATCCAAAGAAAGTTTTCGAAGAACTCAGCTTCTTCTCCGCCTCGGCCATTAACTGCATAGCTTTCTGTTCATTGTCTGCCATCTTCGTGGCTTATTTTAACACTATACACTACGAAAAGTTTACTAAATTCTCTCCAATTTTACAATTTATTGACAAAATGTCGTCAGCGACGATAGGAGAAAATCCGTCGCTGTCATCGATTGATTTTGTGTTGCCCACTCTAAAAATATTAACATTTGGCTGCGTTCACATAACTTCTCACTTGAAAACTAATATTAAAACCTCGTTCCACGAAACAAACTAAGATGACTTTATGAAACACCTTTTTTATATTCTAGTTGTTTATTTGTAGATTATGTTCCTTAAATTTTAGATACAATACAATGAGAGACATTTTTAACCGACATCAAAAAAGGAGGAAAGGTTCTCAAGGCGTCGGAAACTTTTTTTTAGGTATGTTATGTTATTTCATGGTAATAGGCTTATCCCCATTATAATGGGGATAAGCCTATTACCATGAAATGTATTGTTAACAATGTAAAATAAGTGCATAGCAATTAGGATATTACAACTAAAAATGCAAAAATAAAAAACATTTTTAAAAATAAAACCGACTTCAAAAACACAAAAAGTGAAAATTTAGCGTTTGAAGTCGGTGACTTTCGTTTGTTTGATTTCGTTTTTTTTGTCAGCGACTTCTGAAACTAACTACACTATTTTTTGCAAAAAAGTTTTTGTTTTACTCTTTCAAATAGTATTACAAATAAACAATTTTTGCTATAAACAAGAGAGTTATCTTATTTGTTATACTATCATCAGTATCACAATAATAATTATAAAGGCGAAAGTTTGTATGTGTATGTTTGTTACTCCTTCACGCTCAACCGGCTCAACGGATTTGGATGAAATTTGGTATCAAGATAGGTTATATTTTGATTTGATCCCGGAAAAATGCGGTGTTCCCGTGGGATACTCAAATATGTTTTTTTTTTTTTTTTTTTTTTTTTTATTTCAAGTAGGCCCGTTACAGGCACTTTTGAACTGTCGAAACAAAGACAACAATGAAATTTAGCTACAGTCCCAGTCACAAGGCATAAAAACTGTGAAAGTACTGTAGTTGCCCATTCCCTAACGTAGATCTCTATGGAGAAGAACGGGCAAGAAACTCCATGGACACTCTTTTAAATCAGAATATTTTTACAAAACCTTGGTTACATCATTCATGTTTAGATGGTACATTATGTGAGAGCGATGTAGCAAGATGTGCACGTTAAAAGTGTCCATAGTAAAAACAAGGAAAAGAACAATTCAAAAAATAAAATAATTAATTCAAATAAGCCGTGGCAACCAAGAGATGACCAGTCACAACTGACAGCGCCCGTTCACGAACATGACGCATGTATCAGCACCATTCAACTCAACCATTTTGAAGGGAACTAACTGATCCGACACACGCGCCACCATCAGCGAGACATTTGAGTGAGCATGACATACACTTAACCGCCAGGGCAAATTCAAGTCAAAAAAAAAAAAAAAAAATGACGTAGGTTTCCAACGAAGGATAGCTTTCTATTACATAGTACTCACATAATATGGGCTATGCGGTTATATAATACCAAAAGAAATTGAATCTATACAATGCAAAGATAGTTGTACAATCTTCAGCAGCTCCAACAATACTATTTAATGCTATCCATTAATCAGTTTATGCGCCCCTGTCCATGTGGAGCAGGACCGGCATTGAGCCAAGCATTTTTATCAGAGATATAATCGTCCAACTTGTAATATGCTTGCTTACATAGTGTGCGTTTAATGCATGATTTAAATTTCGTCTCATTCAGTTCAAGAATACTTTGTGGAATTTTATTATAGCATCTTAAACAGTACCCCATGAAAGATGAGTCTACTTTAGCGAGTCTGAAGCCCGGCTGAACTAATTGGTCTCTAGTTCTCGTACTGTAATTGTGTCTGTCACCTCTTTTATTAAAAAGATGTAGATTTTTTCTAACGTACATTATGTTTTCGTAGATGTATTGACAATGTACCGTCATGATTTTGATTTCCTTAAACAGTTCCCTTAGAGAATCGCGCCTACGAAGATTATATATGGCTCTGATGGCTCTTTTTTGCAGAATAAATATAGACTCAATGTCTGCAGCCCGTCCCCATAACAGAATGCCATAAGACATTATACTATGAAAGTAACTAAAATAGACCAGTCTAGCGGTATCTACATCAGAAAATTGACGGATTTTTCTAACAGCATATGCTGCTGAACTTAGGCGCCCCGCAAGAGATTTCAAATGAGAACCCCATTGTAGCCTTGAATCAAGCGTAAGCCCCAGGAAAACGGTTTTATCTACGAATTCAAGTTTCTCTTTATTCAATACTATATCACACTCGTTACTTTTAACATTTGGTAAAGCAAATCTTTTGCATTTCGTTTTTTTTTCATTTAATACTAAATTGTTTGCTGTGAACCAATTATGGACCTGAAGTAGGGCATTATTTACGTCATCTAGATTTTGGGCCCGTCTATTTATCTTAAAAATTAGAGAAGTGTCATCAGCAAATAACACCATATTTTGAGGTTGGTTTTTCAATAAATAGGGTAGATCGTTTATATATACTAGAAAGAGGAAAGGACCCAATATTGAGCCTTGCGGAACCCCCATTTTTACTTTTAAACCCTGTGAATTAACACCATTTATTTGAACATATTGTTGTCTATCACTTAAATAAGATTTTACCAAACTAAGTGCAAGTTTACCTAGTCCGTAATGCTCAAGTTTCAAAAGCAATGTGTCGTGATTTACGCAATCAAATGCTTTGGAGAGGTCACAAAATATTCCTATTGCGTCTTGGGATGCTTCCCACGCAGAAAATATGTGCTTTAATAAGGTTACACCGGCGTCAGTTGTACAACGTCCCTTAGTGAAACCAAACTGTTGGTCGTGTAAGATTCTGTTGGTGTTAAAATGATTGAGCATTTGATTAAGCATTACTTTTTCAAACACCTTGCTAAAAACTGGCAACACGGATACAGGTCTATAATTATTAGTATCTTTACTATCCCCGGATTTGAAAAGAGGTATGACTTTACTGTATTTCATTAAATCAGGGAAAACTCCTTGGTCTACACACAAATTAAAAATTAAAGCTAAGTATGGTGCTACAGTCTCAACTATGGATGTACAAACTTTGATAGACATTCCCCAAAGATCTTCGGTCAGTTTGACTTTTATTTGCCGGAAAGCTTTAATAACTATCATAGGGTTTATGTGTTTAAATTTAAATTCAGCCGGGCAGCCAGACACATTCGCCTTTAATAAACCAATTGCTACTTCAGGAGAGGAATTAAGAGACTCCGTAGTTTTTAACGGTATATCGGTAAAAAAATTCACAAATTCTTGAGCTACTTCCTGATTAGAGCTTTTAGGACCACATGCTGTATCTAAGGTGTAGCTAGTGTTACGTATTTTCTTCCTGTTAGTCTCGTTATTTATGACTTTCCAAACTGTCTTTATTTTATTTTCTGCTGTTTTGATCTTGTTGCTAATGTGCAGGGCTTTGGCAACCTTGCATGTATTTCTAAAAATGTTTGAATACTTAGCAACATACTTATTAAAAGTTTCAGTGTTTATATAAGATTTAAGGTCATAAAGCTCAAATAGTCTTTCCCTACTTTTTCTGATACCTCTAGTTGCCCAATCACTAAATATAAATTTAGGGCAAATACTTTTTGTCTTCTTTTCAAAAGTTTTGTTGTATTCAGTGTGAACTATTGAAAAGAAATGATCATACAATTGATTTATATTAATATCGTCCATATGATGGCTCATAACACTTAACTTGTTCTGCAGGGAAATATTATACCTATTTAATTTGCTAGTAGTTATAGGTCTAAATTTAATCTGAACATTTTGCAATGGTGTGTTACACCTAAAAGTTACAGTTTGTCCGCTGTGGTCAGACGGCAGGCAATTTACTATGGCTTTATCTAAGTAATCGCAATCGCAGAAAACATTATCTATACAAGTAGCAGAAGATGGAGTGACTCTAGTAGGTTCTATAAAAATGTTGGTCAAGTCAAATGACTTAAAAAGATTTAATAACCGACTGCTATTTGAATTGTCTTCTAAAATATTGATATTGAAATCACCACAAATAATTGTAGATTTATTACTGGCTGCAAGTTTTGCCATGACATCTTCCATTATTGATTCAAATAAGGAAAAGTTTTGATAGTTTGGGGGTCTGTACACACACACAATTACATGCTTATCTAGCTCAACACAGGACAGTTCGACGCAATGTTCAACCGAGAGACCTACTATGTCAATACGTTGTTTATATTTAACACAATTTTTCAAAAGTATTAGGGAACCTCCACGCAGCATAGATTTACGGTTAAAGCAGCTACCAACCGTATAGTTCTCATAATTAATCAGCATTTGGTAATCTTTTAGCCAATGTTCGGTAAAACAAATAATGTCAAACATATTTTTTTCTAAAAACAATTCAATTTCTAATAATTTGGAAGAAATGCCTTGGATATTTTGGTGGAATAATTTTAAGGTGTTCTGCTGAGGCCCTTTTTTACTAACTAATTGAGTGCAAGAAGATACCTTGTTGTTGATAGGTTTAACAATATTGTTAAAGGTACCTTCTTTTGTCTCACTACCTAGTTTAAATTAATATTAATATCTGGAGTGAGCCCCGAGACTCTACTACCAGTGGATTCTACTTGAGAATCATCTATAATTACGCATGGATCCTCCGATTTACAGTTATTATAAAAATGTTTATTAGTATGATTACTAATAGTCGCGGTGTTAATAATATAACTAAACTTAGACATACTATTTATGTCTGTGTGAATATTATTATTATAAGCTAATAGCCTAGCTATTTTCTGTCTACATCTAATTGGTAGATACACCTTACCCCGTGTCGACTTAAGTTTATCAACAATAGTGTTGATATCCAGATATATAAGTCTGTCACTATAGTGACCTACTAAGAAATGTACATGCTTATTTAACATATGTATGTAATTGTTTTTTCTACTACTTAAATTTTTAAAATATGGAAAAGCACACAATATGATCTTACTACAGCTTAACTTTAACAACTCTGATACATAGTCGGTGATGTCTTCCTTTTTAATATTTGAACTATTTCCAACACATATAGTAATGGTGGTATTAGGATTACAAACATTATTTATTACCGAAGCCATGACCTGTTTGTAGGTTGACCCGGGCGTGCAATAATTTTGGGTACAATAACTAAGGTTATTACTGATTAATTTACCTAGCCCTCTACCTATACCATCAGAGAACATAACTGAATGATAACAATTTTTACTATCAGGTGATACAAAATGACTAATCTCAGGCTGTACTACTTGTGACTCATGAAAAGTAATGACAGGGATTGCATCTGGGTTGATGGTGCAGTCCTGAGCGCTCATAGCTTGGGACGGGTCCTCCGTTGCCTCAGGCTGGAGGGCATCAAGACTGGGTTCACTCCTACAAGTACAATGAGTGTTGCTGAGAGTCAGCAAGTCAACTTTGTCTACTAACTCATTAGTGGCTAGAATATGCTCCTTAATTTGGTTGCTAGACATATCATATTTATTATATAATGATTTTAGTGACTTATTCAGTGCCTCAATTTCAGATTGTAAGCGCTGAGTGTCTATTTCATAAATATTTATACTATCTTCCAATTTAATCTGATAGTTATTTAATCTATTCACAAGATAAACACGTTCTTTCCTTAATTGAATATTTTTGGAATAGTGCTTTTGTTGTTTCTTGTATTTATTAAATTTTTTAATGATTTTATTCAATCTTGCATATTTCTTAATTTTATTTTTACTAGTTTTATGGTACGAATTATGTTTCAGTAAGGAGTCCTCTGTGAGGTCTATTGTTAATATGGAATTAGGGTTGCAATTTGTATTTACTAATTCATTGTACAAGTGTTCAGTTTCTATAGCCTGAGTATGATCCTGTTCCTGTTTCAAATTTAAAAGTTTTACATTAGCATAATTTAATTCATCCTCTAGGTCCCTAACTTTACACAAAGCCTCCTCATACAAGTTGCTACAGTTGTTAAACCCATCCGTAATCACCCTTAGCTGATCCCGTTCATTGACAACATTCAAGTAATCCTGATGAAGGTCTACTAGCTCCCGTTTTAAGCTGGAGTTTTTGCTATTGACGTTATTGACCTCCTCCTCACTGTCCTCTATCTCCTGTAACAGTTGTTGACATTGGAGTTTTGAGTCCTTCAGTTCTTGGAGGGCCGTTCTCAATTTTAACTCCATATCCTGAGCAGTAGCCTTACGTGTCATCACAGGCATGATTTCTGGATTGGGTACTGAAAATTGGAAATAAGGAAACGGTGAGAACTAATAGAATAGATCAATGTTAGAAAATTTAGAAATTAAAGGGGGAAATAAACAGGGAAAAAGTTTGTGTTACTCAAAGAAATGAGGTAGGCTGCTATACTAGCTTGACAAAATTGATATTATCTAACTGAATGTTCAATTTATTACTATAATAAGATTTTCTTATCTAAGAATTTAACTTTTTTTTTATAAGTGGGTAGATTGCCTAGAATGAAAACTTAGAATTTTAAAGTACTTTTACTTCAAGACGTTAATAAAATAACTATCACGAACGTTATATTTAATTAATATTGAAAAGACTGATGTAAACAAAGTTTAAATAGTTAAAGTTTTACTTTTTACGAACTGACATTTGACAACAAAGCGATTTTGAAACAATACTGGGTACCTACTAAATTCACAAAAAAAGAATTATTATTATTTAAATACGATTGTGTGCTATTATAATATAAAAGTAAACAAATACTCCCCGTATATATCCGTATAATTCCGTAGTTAGACCGTCAGCTGTTGTTGTTTATAGGTTACCGGTAATGTCGTATAACCGAATACTTTATGAACTATCAGGAAAACAATTTTCCTAGGTATTTACACATTTAAAATACGTTATCACATTTAATTACACCATAATACAACCTAATTTCTAATTAAAATTCCCTAATTTCTAATTAAAATTCAATTGTTTTTCCGTAATCTATACATATAATAAAACTGTAGAAAAGTCGTTTTTGTACATCGAAAAAAAATCCAAAAAAAATAGCCAGGGTGTTAAAGGACAACCAATAGAACCCATTTCCAGCATTTTTAGAATTTTTGTCTGTTTGTCTGTTTGTCTGTTTGTCTGTGTATTTGTTCGGGCATCACGTAAAATGTACAAAAGCAATGTAGATAACTTTTATACACAACGATTGAGCGTAACTTGGAGTAACATTTAGTTTTTGTTGCATTGCAATCGGTTCAGTCTATCAAAAGATATTTGAATTTAAAGTGTTACAGAAGTAAAATTAGGGTTATGTGCAGTTGGTCTCACAACTTCCCGTAACTTTTATAAACAACAATATGTGCGTAAATTGAAGTAATTGAAAATTAAGTTTTTTGTTTCATCGTAATCAGTTCACACCTTATAAATGGAAAGAAAGAAGAATGTAAATTAATAAAATTATAATAGTGTTTCCGAAGTAAAATATTAAAACAGCGCCATCTATCGAACTCAGACTGGACTATATCTAGACATCAACTGCGTGCAGCATTGAATATAGATATTCGATAGATGGCATTGTGCGTGTGACGTTATTTTCTGATTGAGGCATGTTTAACTATACTGATGGAGAAATTCCTGACCTATAGGGTACGTGAAATTTGTCACAACAGGTCCTTATTGGCTATTAAAGAGATAGTTATAAGTATACCAGGGAACCCGATCAGTCAATACGGTTTGCCCACACCGACAGTCGATGGGGAACGTATTATCAGAGAGTACGTATCAGAAATTAGTTATCATCCCGTGGAACTCGCAGAAATATTACAAAATGGCTGCGCAAAGACAGAGAATCAGCGCCAGACGTTTGATAGGGTATGCTGCAGTGTAGAAAACGCCTCGGGTGAAATCCTGTTTTTAGACGCACCGGGCGGAACAGGTAAAACTTTCCTAACCAAAGTTATTTTGGCTCGAATAAGGAACTTTGGGAGTATGAAGAACAGAGTGTAAAGCTCTTCAACCCCCATTGAAAAGGGAGGATCCTCCGACCAGACGGGTGTTATATCTGGTGGGCTACTGCCCTACAGTTGTTGTTGGGTTCTTCTATATAGTCTTAAGTCGCGAATATCTTTACTTGCGCGATGCAGAATTTAGATATATTTAGATTTTTAGTTTATCCTCTGCGTCATAGATGGCGCTGTAGTACTTTTTGTAGTGCCGCTACATCACTCCCCCGCGGAGACTAGGGTCGGTAGTAAAATGAGTCGTTGCCGCGTTGTTCACGGTGAGTTGGAACTGTCTGCGGCGGTAGTGCGAACCCCTTTAGTCGGGATCGGCGCTGCATGTGCTCCGTTGCGTCGGACGTGGTACAGCGCCGCGATGTGGCTGACTGCTCGCATCGACCGGGAGGTACAGCTCTCAACCGGCCGAAAGTGCAGTGCCAAGGTAGCTTTATGAGGCTGAGGGTGCTGACCAGGAATGTGCTTCCGCTGCATGCTGGTGGTCAGGAATACCCATTTTGAAGCTGGCTGGCTATATGACTCGCTGCTCGAAAACTTGAGGAAGTTTGAGGAAGCTTGAGGAAGTGATGTTGATGACGTCACGTTGCTCGAAGGCTGCGCTGACGTCCATTTCGGGGTCACCAATTTGGGGGTATGGAGAACAGGGTGTAAAGCTCTTCAACCACCATTGAAAAGGGAGAATCCTCCGATCAGACGGGTGTTATGTCTGGTGGGCTACTGCCCAACAGTTGTTGTCGGGTTATTCTGTATAGTCTTAAGTCACGAATAATTTTACTTGCGCGATGCAGAATTTAGATATATTTCGAGTTTTAGTTCATCCTCTGCGTCATAGATGGCGCTGTAGTACTTTTTGTTCTATGTTACTGAAGTACTTTTACGCAGCCACATTATTGCCTGGAGGAAAAACGGCAGACACAACATTTATTCCTATCGACTTAGACCGCACGGAAAGCCCGGTTAGCAACATATCGCGAAATAGCGATAAAGCAAGGGTTTTATGCGATTGTGTTTTAATTTTTTGGGACGAGTGCACTATGGCAAACCGCAAAGCTGTAGAAGCAGTGAATAGAACTTTCGTGCACAGTTGCGAGGCTGCGAAAATGCACAGGAGTTTCCCAATTTATTGTTACAAATAGGCGATGGCACATACCCCGTACAAGAAGATGGCAAAGTTATTTTGGTTGATAATCTCTGTTCTTGCGTTACATCACAACAGGAGCTAATTTCTTCTGTGTACGGAGATTCCACAAACATGGGAAATCAAGCCAGTTCTTGGCTATGTCAGCGAGCTATTTTGACTCCTCGCAATGTCCAAGCTGCGGCAATTAATTTAAAAATATTGATTCATGTGTCCGGGAATAGTAGAGAATACACCTCTATAAATACAGTTATGGAAGAAGATGACGCCACGCACTACCCGGTAGAATTTTTGGATTCCCTCAACACACCCGGACTTCCAGCCCACAAAATAGTTTTAAAAATCGGTGGACCAATAATTCTCCTCAGAAATTGATGTCCTCCAAACTTTGTAACGGCACGGCTCAAAGTCACAAATCTGCAGCAAAACATAATCGAAGCTGAAATATTAACCGGTTGCGGCGCTGGTGATATTGTTTTTATTCCAAGAATACCTATAATTCCTAACAACTTTCCTTTCTCTTTCAAACGAGTGCAATTCCCAGTCAGTCTCTGTTATGCCATGACGATTAATAAAGCTCAGGGCCAGACATTATCCGTTGCGGGGGTGGACCTAAGTATTGGATGCTTTTCCCATGGTCAACTATACGTAGCTCTTTCTCGCGTAAACAACCCCAATAACCTTTTTGTGTACGCTCCAGATGGTTCCACAGCTAATGTTGTTTATAAAGAAGCACTAGCATAAATAAAAAAAAAATATTTGTATCGGAATCCTCCAACAGCGCTTCGCACAAAAAAATACATTGTTAAGTTCCGACATCCACGCGAACGAAGTCGCGGGCACAGCTAGTTTTGACTAAAATCGTCTCTTTGGCGACCAACAAAGTACTAGGCTGGCATAAATCCAAGGTGTTCCAAATTCAAACGAAGTAGGTCTAGGTAGGTAGGTTAGGTAAGTAGGTAGGGTAGATAGGTAGGGTAGGTGGGTAGCAAGGTAGGTAGGGTATGTAAGTAGGGTAGGTAGGTAACAACAACCTTGAATCTAATGCTATAACGATAAAGTTGAAAATTTATTAAAGAAAATTTGATTGCAGAGTAGCTTGATGTCCTGGCGTCTGTACGTGTGTAAACTTTTTCACCGCGGGTAACACCGCGGGCGCAGCTAGTATAATATTATGAAATGTGAAAGTTAGTGAGGATGGATGGATGTTTGTTACTCTTTCACGCAAAAACTACTGAACGGATTCCGATGAAATTTGCCACACAGATTGTTTATAACCTGCATTAACACATACGATACTTTTATCCCGGTAGTATGATCCCCTGGGACAATTATCGAAATCCATGCGGGCGAAGCTCGAAGCCGCGGGCATGCAACTTTAACTTATGGAAGGGACATCGATGTACAAACGATTACCAGTATCTAAACCAGTGTTGGGTAAAATCAGTTAAAATTTAGTTGACTAATGAATGACACGTCAATCATGATTGATGACTTAGTTAGTTATGGTGACTAATGATCGATTACTAGTCATAGTCGTAATCAATTAATCCATATACGATTGAAATTATAATGTCTCAGCTGTCTCTTATTCTGCTAAATTAATTAAGCTGTAGGAATGACTTTTTCTGTTTTTTTTTTGTTCCTACGCCTTTATGAACTTGGACGGTTGTATTGGTGATTTTGATGATTATAATTCTGTAACTACATATGTCTTACAGCCGCGAATAATATTTTAATCAACATACAACCTAGCACTGGCCTGCAAATTGAAAAAAACGTAAGAAAATTTGAATTTCGCGGGTTGGTTGGAGCATTCACCTTAAGGTGAAAACGCCAGGGTAGCCCGCGAAATTCAATTATTTGATTTGCGACCGTAACAAACATTAAGGTTTACTGAGTTATTATAAATAAACCCTCAGGGGGGGGGGGGGTTAATCCCATTGAATGACTTTTTCATGGAGTAGTCACGTGCCCAGTGAAAAAGATGGCCCTGGGTAGTAATGTAGGTAGGTACAGTTGACAGCACATCAGTGATACCTAACAATTTGACATTGACAGTGTCTTGTCTTATCATTATGGTCGATTTTAGTAGTACCACTGATGTGCGTTTGACTGTACCTGCTCATGCACAGGATTAAGTTCTAACCCCAATCCGACTTAATTAGGCTTGTTTTGGGTTACCTCGTTACATCATCGACCTAATCTGTCTTAAGGAGAAGGTTGTGGTCAAGAGTAGGCCCATGTATTATAAAAGATGCTGTGGAATTAGTGGCGGTTTTAAAAAAATCGGCCAAGTGCGAGTCGGACTCGCGCACGAAGTTTTCCGTACCATTAACTATAAAAACAGTCAAGTCTGTTGTATGGGAGCCCCACTTACATTTTTTTTCTGTTTTTTAGTATTTGTTGTTATAGCGGCAACAGAAATACATCATATGTGAAAATTTCAACTGTGTAGCTATCACGATTCATAAGATACAGCCTGGTGACAGACGGACAGCGGAGTCTTAGGGTCAACTCACACCGAAAGAGCGGCGAAGGGCAGCGAAGCGGAGCGCAGTTTCAGTTTCATATGAATTTTAACTTTATTATCATTACCATAATACTTATTATCGCATGAGAAACTCGAACGAGTCGCGCGGATGCTCGCGGCGCCGCAGGAATTCCGGGGAATTCCATAAACGGAGCCGTGCGACTGCGTGAGAAGTTGCGGGAAGTCCCGAGAATGTTCGAGCAGTCGCGAGCGGCCGCTGGCAATATCCCGCCCCTCGGCCATCGCAATAGCCAATCTATAATTGGTATTTTGTTTTTGAATATGTGGCCTGAGAATTTCCAATAAACTTTCAAATTTGTCATAGTTCATTTTATAATAGTCATAATGAATGCTAGGATACAGATGTAAATTTGTGCAAAATGTTTGAAATTGGCCAAACAGACGTCTTTTCTTCCACAGGTCGTGTACCCAAAAGTTTCTTTTTCTTTTAAATCTTTCCCTCCTTATCTCTTCGGCCTCTTCCTCTTCTTCAATTATATGTGCAATAATAACTAAATCCAAAATACCCATTTTCACTGCTTAAACACAAGTTTCCTCGAGTTTTGTTGAAATTGAACTGCGCATAGGAGAGCGACCCATGAATTCATCGCGGGTGGGCTCGGGAAGGCGCGCGGATTCCCGCGACTGCTCGAGAAGTCGCTGGAATGCTCGAGAAGTCGCGGGACTCCGTGACTCCGCGCTTCGCTGCCCTTCGCCGCTCTTTCGGTGTGAGTTGACCCTTAGTAATACGGTCTCGTTTTACCCTTTGGGTACGGAACCCTAAAAATCGAATTCAGGTCTTTTGTATTGTGCTTGCATAAAGTGAATGTAGTTCTATCTGCTCTTAATCTAGTGACTGCTTAATTGTCTATGGTAATTGTGATATAGAAAAGGTTTCAAAGACAATTCAGACACCTTTTTATAATACAGGGTAGGTGTAGCACTCCTCGGAAAGGATAGGCAGAAGTGTGGAGGGTAAGTATACCCAGTTATGTAGTAAGGCTCATTGTCATAAACTGCGAACTCATCGGCATAACTGCGTCCTTCTGTTTATGAAAGAAAATAGATTGCCCGACCCGGGAATCGAAACCAAGACACCTCTCCCAGCATTCACGTGACGCACGCGGCAAGCATTATTGTATTCTTCATGCATAATATGTATATATGTAAACTCAAGCATTTTCCATCTGAAACTAGAGAAGCCACCTGTTACGATTCTTAGGGCCGGACTCCACTGAAGCGCAGACGAGACGAGAGTACAAGAGATGTGTTGTAAACCACTAATAGAATTTCGATATTTACACTTCTCGGCTCAGCTTAGCTTTAGTGGAAACGGTTGAGCAGGGAAGTCACGTAGTTGTTTAGACCAGCCATCGCACTCGGCGGCCAAGCGCACAGCGGAGACGAGAAGAGAAGTGAGCCGCCACTGCAAGCGGTGAGTGGTGCGTGCGGTACACATCTGCTCTCGTCTCCGCACAACTATGGTGGATACACCCTAGCCTAGACGCTTACGCATCTTCTCTCCTCCCCACTTCACACATCTCCGCTCGTGTACCCGCTTTTGTGGAGTCCGGGCCATAAACAGGGAGAAAGGGATATAATATCTGTATAGTATTGTATTGTTTTCTTTAGGTAGCCTAAATTAGGTATTTCATCAAATAAAACATCAGTGTCAACTTTTATTAATTTATTGTGTTTATAGATAGATCAATCGCCCCACTATTTGAGATTCAACAAGATAAGTACACAACTTTCAAAAGCTTTATAAGTAGTTCCAACGAAGAAATATTGTTACAATAAATTATTGTTCATACGAGTAGAGAGAACACTTTGATCCTAACAAAAATATATTTTCCGATAAGTCACCTTTTAATTACTAAATAGGTACATACTGGTGATATTATTGCAATAGTTCTAATTTTTTCTTCACATGTAATTAGGCAGGGTATAATGCTTGCACGACTGTCGATACATTTTGTGCAAATATTCGCATTATGTCGTTAATACAAAATGATCTTGATTCCAAAACAAAAAAAAGGGTATACTTCGTATTGTCCACGTACCGAGAATTTGGACAAATACGCTAAGTGACACACTGATTTTTCGCATAATCCATGCAATACTAATATTAGTCCCGATCAATGTTTTTATATAATAGGTTTACAAGATAGTATTACACATAAAATATATCCAGTAATTAAAAAGTCACCAGTGAAAGTATTTATCGAGCTAATTGCTTTAACAGCTTTACAATAACCTCTGATAGACACGTATGAAGTGCTACTCTAATACTGTGATCTTGAATATACGACTAGGTTCACCATCATTCTGGACTGTCCTAGGAACGTGAACAACCGCGAACAGTGACAAAGCTTCAAGCATAGTTCTCTAGGACAGACTAACAATGTTTTTAGACACAAACAGGCCGTTACATAATTTTATTGTATTGTCATAGGAATAAGAGGTAAACAGACACGCAATATCCTAGTATATAGACAAATATATTCTTTCATCTATTGACCAATCAACTATTCTATTTTTAAAGAAAATTCTAGGGCTTTTTGAACTTATCTCCAATTATTTTGGATAGGCTCGATCTGGACCCATGGGTTAAAGCAACTAAGGGATAAACCAAAATAAAAAACGAAAAAATAATATTAATTGATTTATTTATTACTTTTCATAAATAAACTAAATTGAATATCTAAAGACAGAGCTAGTAAATAACATAGAAGGGATATTTACATAAAACGTAACTCAGTAGGTACATTGATAAAAATAAATGAATAAAATTTACAACTTAAAAATTTTAAAGGCCGCTATGAGTTCTAAAAACTAATTCAAAAATTGTGGTTCAACTAGTATTCTCTTATAAAAAGAAACTTAGTGTTATAAGAGCGAATCCCACCTATCTCAAACAAGTCAGTCGAATCCACCTGACATCACAGCATCCATCTAAGAAGTACAGTATGGCCAACCGAAAACATTTAACCATATCACTGGTCTTTGCCTGTTAATTATATTCAAATTATAATACTTCAAAAGCTACATGGGTACACTGTCGTTAATGTGCTAAAAGCAGGTAATCTGCAATTTTTTTTCATTCAAGCACATAACGATAACAGATTATACCAACATGAGTGTTGCCAAGAACAAAATTTACAAAAAGAAAAATATTGCACAAAAATACTAGCAATAATTTCAACTGAAGAAATAATCAACAGATCTCAAACATATATTGCAAATGATATCATATATCATTAATTTGGATTAACGAATTAGCCTAACATTTAGCACTATCATTGCTCACTAAAACACGTCTACAAAGCCAGCGATAGTTACTGTGTAATACTGCTAAAATCAGCTGCGTAGTGGCAATATCAAACGTTCAAGACATGCTTATGATCGGTGTACTTGTAGTGTAGCTTGACTTTAGCAATACGACCGAACAGCAAAATAGTTAATATAATAACGAAATATAGACAGTCACTGGCCTTTATTAATGTGGAATAAGCTGGAGTAAAACATTAGGGTAAAGTAGCACTGTGTACTATGCGACACCTATATTTACATAGACCATTGAACCACACGACTGAGCTGTTCGAACAATCTCTTGCATCTATTCTATAGTAATAATCATGTTTATACAGCTACATGTATCTGTGAATATATATTTTATAAGTAACACTGATAATAGTGCAGCAACATTGACAGTGTTGCCATACGAAAATCACGGGTGATTTAATTATATCGTAATTTTATTATGCACGCGTTCACGATGGCAACAATTACACAATACTTTGTCCAAACGATAGACTTATGAAACATTCATAAAAATAAAGCATTTATTTTTAATACTTCAAAATATTGATTGCAGTCTTTAGAAATTAAATATCACAAGAAGCGAACAGTATTACTTTCTCGACTCAACTATTACATTTGTACAAAGTATTGCTATTAACTGTTAAGACTATATAAAGTAAGGGCGTAGACTTATGTTCCAATATATTTGGCAATATCCAACTGTATTTTTGTTAAGTCCATGCTTTTGCCTTACCATGAAACTTCAACTTTTAGCGCACTAAAAGGAGGATCAATTTAGAGCGTTAAACGAATTTTCAAAGCAAATTTTGGGCCCCATCCACATGACCTTACGATCTTTAAATAATCTTTCGTAGTGCGGAAAATTTTTCATCGTGAAACGGGGCCTTTAATAGAGCAAGCACCTAGTTCATATATTCACAACAGCCATACATTTATAATATACACCCGTAACATCTAATTTTATAACAATCTAATGCATAACCTTCTATACATAATATTCTATTTGACAAATACAGTTTTTTACATAAGATAACTGGAGGATATGGAAATAAGTATTTTTTTTCGATTGTATTTATTACACAAAAGCATATTTACTTTTAGCGCAAAAATTACATTCGTTTTAAAAACACGTAGGCTTAGTATATGACTAAATATGCAAGTATTTAATTTTATACACATAATATAATTAGTATATAGTTCAAGTTATAGAATAGTATTATTAAGGGTACCTATGTGACATCTACCCGATATAACTATATGATTTTTAACTTTATTCATGCATCTGATGCTGCATATAAATCTTAGTTTTCAGCTCTGAATTACACGACAGTGAATAAAAAATTACAAAAAAAAAAACTAGAACTCACTTCAATTCCAATTCATAAATACTGACTATGCCAAAGGTAGAAAATAAGCTAAGATAACAAGCACTTCATAATAAATTACTATTTTTCTCTTTGTACAAGTATGGAATGTGATGTGTATAATTTTGAATAATAAAATAAACTTGCGCACCTTTTTCATAAGAAAATTTCATAATTCATCATAAATAACGAAATACTAATTGAAGAAAGGAATCATAGAAAAAAGATTAACTTTAATTTATTTAATTAATACATATCATAGTTTCCAATCAAAACTAAGTAGGTAGGTATTCATAATGTTATTATCATAATCATAGGGATTGGCAAATATATTCATACAAAAAAACATTACTGTATTTCTAACAAAGTCCTTACTTTGATAGGATGGAAAACAAATCATTAAAATCTGAAGCTGAAAAAATCCATTCAATACCCATCAAACTATTAAATACAGGTAACTTTAAAAAATAACTAGTTTTTTTTTCGACTTGCAACCCTAAATTCATAATGAACGCATGTTTATTGACATTATTATGTTCCGTTTAGAAAAAGTAACAAAATGGTGGACTTAAAAGATATTAAGTGACCTACCAATTACATGTCAGCTGATGATGACCTTTATGACCCGACTGCTTTTGATCGTGTTTCACAAACATACTAAAAATAAGTATTTTGCATAAAAAGATGTTAAAAGAAGTTTATTTCAAGACAGAAATATATTGAAAGATTTGATTTACATAAATATTTAATTAATATATTAGAATGAGTACTGAAAAGTCTTAAAACTAACGTTTAGTAATTTCTTTCGTTAAATAAATTCAATAAAATTGAGCTAAAAAAAAAACAAAACTATCATAATTTCAATTCCAACAAAACCTAATATTTTTTTTAAAAAACCTATACTTTCAATAATTTTACTAAATATAATACTTTTCGCTATTACATCAAATAATCTTATATTTAGACTTCATATTCTTTCTTGTCTTATATTCTTCTTACCTAGGATTGCCGTTGAACCAGCTTCATATGCCATACTCTAAGCAGTCGGGTCGCCGTATGAACGTAAACCTCAAATAATAAAGGTAGTGCTTAACTGAATTGGTTGTTGGTGGGTTGCGAAGGCACGGCGGGCCGCATGGGCTGGGCCATGCCTATTGGCATCATTGGCGCGCCCGGCATGCCCATTACCATGCCTGGCTGTTGCTGTGGGTAGGAATTCAACAACTTGTTAAGATAACTATAACTACAACACGACATTTCTTACACACTGTATATTTATGTTGTTGCTGATTTGTCAATCCTTCAGCTGCGACAAAATACAAAAGTTTTCTAGAAGAATTTACCTTGCGAAACTTATAAAATCGTGTTCGAAATTGTAGACCAGACCAGACAGAAGATATTGCAATTTTTCTCAAGTTCAGAAGAAAACAACAGCAAGAGAATTAGCTCATCCAAATTAATCACACTGAACGACAACACTTAACATTCTCAGAAAAAGTATGAGGTGACATGAGGACACTATTCATGCAAACGTTTCATACAATCACACAAAAGTTCATCCATACATGCAGGAAATCTTTCAAACTGAAGAATTTTTTCAAAACAGATATATATTTTTCAGATTTTGGCTCACAGGGTTGCAGATATTAGCAAAAATCCACTCAAATCTTAAATTAAATTACAACTCGGTGAGCCAAGACCTTGATTTTGAAGAGAAATTGAAATACTGAAAGAGACTTTCCTACTTATGAATAGTATTTATAGGTTCACAACTAACATCTTCACTTGCGGATTAAGCAGACTGCGCTATCAAAATAAACTCAACAAAAAGGAGGAAAAATCTAAACTACGCGTGTAAAACTACGCTAAGCGAAAAAAAAAACGAAACAAAAAAAACTAGCAAACTTACCATAATATAATGCGGGGGGTGATATGCATGGGGCATTGTATGGGGCATTGTTGGGAGTGTCATGCCTGGGCCCTGCAACGCAAAAAGGAAGGCATGCTACGGGAAGAAAGAACATAAAAGAGCGAGCTTTAAAAGCAAACAAGGTTTTAGCATAAAATGATGCGACATTTAAAGCAACAGAATTGCTAAATTGCTCTAATGCTGCTTGTTGTGACATTGTTCTATGGCTCTATGGTCCTACGGTTCTCTAAAGATTAGATAGGCTGCTTTACTTTTCTTCGGAGAGAGCAGCTTAGTGTTGCCAATATAACATGAATGATATTCTGCAACATTGCGCATTTTATGACATTGGTTTTGATTTTGAATATTGAATTTGAGAAACCATAGATCTTTGGTGTAAAATTGTCAGAATCGTGCACTCCATCACGCCTGCTATGATGTGGGAGTATATCTAAAGAGCTTGCGTTGCCAAAATAACTATTAAAGCAAAGGTAACCAAAAATAAATACTAAAACAGCAAGACCGATGCTTTTCACAATAATTGCTGAAGTATTACGCCTAAAGCCAATTGCAAAAAAAAACCCCACCTCTCTTCCTCGACTTTAACCCCGAAAATAATAAATTTGGAAAAACTGAAAAATTATTTAAAGAACTCACTAAATTTTTATTCTGTTAAAAGCGTAAATTTGGCGTGTACAATTCTGCCAACTATTCAACTACGTGTTTAAAGCGGTGTTCCTTACCATTGGTCTGTATCCAGCTCCTGTAGTCGCTTGCATGGGCTGGGGTGTCCACGTCTGTCCCGGTTTCGACGCGTTCTTCGGCGAGTTCCACTGCATCGGTCTAGTCGACACCACAATGGTGTGAGTACGGACATGCGTACCATGGTTTTTGTGAAAGCATTACGTCACACGCACGTCACCAACATTTTGAACGCAGCTTTTTGGTTTAACTTTTTCTTTGATATGGCAACTTTTTTCAACTGACACTTTTGACAAAGCGGGAAGTTTGACAGTAATGCTTCCACTGCAAGTTGCCTTTCTATAATTTACAAAGTTAAATTCTCTACACATACAGTTGACTATGAAAAGGCAGCTTGTCTCATGATAATTTAATTATAATTTAAAAGAAAATAAACAGGTGCTGTTGTCATGATATTTCCGAAGAGATATCATAACAATGGACTAACTATAATCACTTGACGCCACTCGGATTTAACGCGTAAGTTTCAGTCAAAAAGTTTGTATGTTCGAGTTGAATTTTCATTAATTTTTGGTGATATCTTATGTGTCTAGTAGTATTGTGTTATTGCTAAGCGATGAAGCAAAAGTATATCGAATGTAAAGTATTTCTGCAATTGCACGTGTGAGTGTCTTTGCTTGAGGAAGCACTATGTAGTGACAAGCATCGCTTGCGCATCGAACGAGCGATTTGAATATAGAACTTTTGACTGAAACTTGTCCAAACTACTTTTAGCACATGACAATGAGTGTAGGAATAAAAAATACTTTTTTTTTCAACAATAAAGGTTTTCTACTTACTTCGCCGCCGTGGCTGTCTTGTTGATAGAAAGATTGTTGGCCAATTGGGCAAGCGAAGAGTCCAGGTCACCTGTCAACACCTTGCCTTGCTGCTGCTGTGGTTGTTGACCTGTAATGCACCTTAGTCAGTCGCGGTAAACTCCATATTTGTTCGCAGTAGTGATTACTAGCAAAACTTATGACGTATGAGAAAATAAATTACGATTTTCAGCCGTGTTCGATATTTATGATAAATAATAATAAACCAGAAAGCGAAATGTAGATATTATAAAGTTATAAATGCGGTGTTTAATGCTTTTGATTTGAATTGAACATAGCATTATATGCAGTGAACATAGATGTGGTTTGACGTTACTTTTTCATGCTATTATCAAGATTCAATTAAGGATTACGACAGTTATGGACGTGTAACAGCAAAAAACATAAAATAACTTAACAGAAACACTGGCTTATTTACAAATTAATGCGACACAAAACCTGTGCAAGGGGTAACAACTAAAAACTAAAAAAGTCCTGTGAATTCAAATTTAAAAAAGCACACACGACGTTGATTACTGGCAACTCTGCAAGCTATTAAAAAAACAACAATGAAAACGGTCCATTTAAAGTTTGTATATCGAACCGGTGGCTCCCATTGGCATCATAGGTTGTCGTGCGGGGGATCCGAACATCATTGGCTGCGACATCGACATGGACATGACGTCACTGAAAGGCTGCGCTGCCATTGGCTGAGGCTGTTGCGTGATTGGCTGGGATTTGGCTGGAGAGCCTCCCAGAGACATGCGCATTGCATCCTCGAGGTCGTCGAACGCGGACTTGGGCTGCGGGGGAATGGAGGGGGGAGGGGGGCGGGCCGGTGACGCGGAGATCGGCTGAGTGAGGTCTCCCATACCCATGAACGGATTAGCCGCGGCAGCTTGCACAAGAAATTTTTGACATTTAATTTTACAAAGAATTTTATACATAAGTAGAGAATGTATATAGTATTCCCATAACCAGAAATAGATGTTTAATTAAAGCAAGGTTTGGGCTGCCGTGTTGTTTAATATTAGGTCATTTTTATACACTGAATTTTTTTTCGTAACTGAAATGAGTGATTATGAATAATACAGTTACTACGTGTCAGACATGTTATTAATTTAATTTGAACGCAAAACAATACTAAATTATCAAGTATTTTATCTATCATTACAGTAGAAATTGTAAAATAACACGGCAACCCCAGCACAATGACTACTAGTGAAAGCTCACCTGCCGAATCAGTGTTATCGAAAACATTAGAGAAGTTAGCCTCGGACACAAAGGAGTTGTTCTGTTGTTGAGGCGGGAAGGCCGCGAAGCCGTTGCTGGGCTGTTGCTGTTGTTGTTGTTGTTGTGGCCACATCGGCGCGCCCGTCGCAGGCGCCGCTAAAAGTGTTGCCGCACTTAATAACAATGCAGTACTACTAAAATGGTAGCTTTTTATGTGGTTTATTAGCAATTGATAAAATGAGATTGCTGTATTTTTCATTAAGTTACGAATAAACATCACGCCTGAATTTCCCGAAGGAGTAGACAGGTCTATTATAATATTTTTTTTAAATCTTGATACATAGTTGTCAGAATCTCAACTAATTTGTTTAATAGTATTCTTTCATTGTATTGTGTACTGCATCGGTATTCAGTTTCTTGTGGCGACTTACCACTTTGAACATTATGTGTGTGTGGATAGAGTGTACAGTGCTTCAACCATCCCCATTAAGCTAAGGGATGTGCTTTATAATACAGTGTGAAGGATTTATGTGTAGTGCTTTCCCAATATTCCTAGATTTCTACTAGCACCAGATTATTTACAACAGTGTTTTGAATTTGTGACTAGAAAATCCTGTTTACAACTTGTCTAAGTTGATGTCTTTGCCCATTTTTGTGTAATGACGACTGTTTGACATCGGCGATTTTTATTTTCTGGTATACTTCGTAAATATTTTCATATGTCCGACTAAAATTATTATGTAAGTGGAAAATTAATCATTATTAATTTACAATATTAACAATTACGAGTATTTTAGTACTGTAAGCCATAATTTTAGTCAGTTAGGTAGTTTTCATAGACTTATGTTACTTCTTCATTAGTTTTACATGAAAAGATTGATCGTCTCGATTACCTAATTCATATCAAACCGAGTGAGATCTAAGCTCTTTAGTGTCTTTTTTCCCGATTATTTACACTTTAAGTTGTTAAAACTATCACCTTTGAAACTTTTAAGTGAATGCCGCTATCATATCGATGGCGGACGTCATCTGAGCGTGCTGTTTTATTGTCAACTAACGGTGCTGAGCTGAACGTTGCAAACTCCACAGCTCGCCCATTTTCGCTTCGATATTTCAAATGCTTACCGTAGTATTTTTTATGAAGGGTACAGACTGGACTTGAATGGAGCACACACGTAATATGTTACGTACAGCGAGTGTTCGATCGATCATCTAAGCTTTTGACTGCCCGAACAACTAATAACTCGAGAAAATTTTCGCTAATGTTTGCTGCATGCCTCAGCCTCTTCTGCTTCTTTACGTGTCGATTGAATCAAATAATACCCGACCAGTTTATAGCCACCTGCACAGCTCTTTCTTTGGCTTCGTTTAAATCCTGGAAGCTGCAGGTGGCAGCAGAGAATGGAGGAGCGGCTTATACTGCAGAGTGGCTCCACACTGTCATTGTATTTGGGACGGGTCGATGATACCCCATTTGGACAGATTATTTCTACAGCAGCCAACCTGAGCCCACAAACGGTTAAGAGATTTCCAGATTGGCCACTGCAGTTCCTGTGTAATTGATGAAGTGACGAAGGGCGGTATGTCTGTTCCTCCACATATCACATTTCTCTTTATATTTCCTACACTGTTAACTTATAAATTACTTAGTCGTGGCCCAATCTGTACCTTACATAATTCCTACCCTTAACCCCTCTTACCTCCAAACATATTATCAGCGAACGGATTGCCAAGCGACAGCAGATCATCGCTAGCCTTGGTCGTGGCACTGGTAGTGTCAGCCGGAGACGGCCCGAACAGGTCTACAATAGACTGGTTCTGATTGTTGCTAGGAGCCGACGAGAGGAACGGGTTGTTGGCCGCGTTCGTTGGAGATTGGACTTTGTTCTGTGGGTGAGAAGGTTCGCATTTGAGTGGTTGGTAGGGGGAAGGTTAAGCCGCCACCTTTAAGCGTTTGTGGTACGATATGAGGACAGTACTAGCATAATGTGAGGTAGCAGTATAATGGACTTTAAGTAGTGATTTTAAAGTACAATTCCGAAGGCAAACCACAGCGGCAAAGTCGCCCAATCGCAATGACAGTCGGCACGAGTTGCATGTAAGTAACTCTATGAAAACGGCCACTATCGGCAATGTCGCTCGTAAGAAGCATTTTCATAAAGTTACTATACTAGAAACCAGTAGTGTCACTGCAATTGAACGGCTTTGAAACTACTGATGTCAGCGTCTTGTCAGTCAATTGTACTTATTTTTATTTTAAACTTTGGCCCTCCATCTGAATTTCTCCAGCATTGTGAGTGCGTTTACAAACATTTAAATTCACATAAACAAACAGCCAGACCTGGAACAAGTATCTGTAGGCCATACAAATATTTGTTCCGTGCGGGGATCGAACTCGCGGCACGCAGCGCAGCAGCCAATCGCCCAGCCACTGCGCCAACCAAGCGTGTGATTTGATCGCATATTTCAGTTTTACAAATCAAGTGTTTTCTTTTATGATAAGGAACTAGTCTGTAGACAATGTAGTAATTATATTGTCTTGAAATAATGATGATTTTGGGACATAACGAGTTGATGAATATTATACATATACAGAACGATGTTGCTTTTGTTAAAAGTTGTTGATAAATAAGTTCACTATTTTCTGTGTGATGATTATGATATTCATGATATACCTAAAACCAAATGTGTGACAGAAAAAACTGTGCAATGTATATATTATGTGTGAATTCTCCCAAACACAAAATTTATGATGAAAATCACTCCTTATTAAAATTAGCAAAAACCCCTTTGCCGACGCTTAGCATGAAACGGTGATAGTTTTCATAATGAACGGTTGGACATTTACAAACAAATATAGGATCAAATTGAATACGCCAAATTCCAGAGATGTGATAGGTATCTCTATCCGAAAAACGATAAAATAAATATGGCCAAGTATAAAAAAAAACTATTTAAATAGTGTTATTATATTATAATGTATTTATATTGTAGTTTAATTATTTTATTTATTTACTAGTGAGTGACCCGCCCTTGCTTCGCACGGCGCCACGTATTGTGTCCAAAATTTATCTGATGTTTCCTATATTTTAAGTTAAGCATCTAACAGTAGAGTGATGAAAACTGCGTTCAAATCCATGAAGTAGTTTTTGCGTGATGCGCGTACAAACGTACAGACCGAAAAAAAGACAGACAAAAATTCTAAAAACTGTAAAAACACCCATATAATTATTTTGTTGTATAGATTTAAACTTCATGTACAAGATTGGTACATAGTGGTGTGGTGGTGGTATTTATAGTGTTGTTATTACAATACCCGACACGTCTGTGAAATTTGAAACCATGTATAAAAAATAGCATAGATATAATAATCCCTTCATATAATGGACACACAGATTTTACATGTACATACATAATCAAATGCCTAGCCTTTTCGCAACTATGTTGGGGTCGGCTTCCAGTCTAACCAGATGCAGCTGAATACCAGTATTTTACATGGAGCGACTGCCTATCTGACCTCCACAACCTAGCTAGCACTAGGTAAAATGATACCCTTTGCTAAGACTGGTTGTCAGACATTCGAGCCACTGACTACCTTAACGACTGTCAAAGATCTACAAATGACAGCCGGGACCAACGGCTTAACGTGCTTTCCGAGGCACGAAGGAAACTCGGTATGTAATGGGTGGTCAACTGGTCACCCATCCACGGACCAACCTAGGCAAGCGCGGCTTAACCTAAAGATCGACCCGAGCGGCAGTTATTATTTAGCCACGAGCTCCTCTCCATTTTTGAACATTTTCATCTTTATGATATATGATGCAATACAATACACAGAGGCTCCCTTGCTCCCAAAGCTTGTACCCTAAGCAACACATAACCCTAGGTATATATCTTACTACTATCTCAGTAATCTCACTAATATCTTCTTCGCCAGTCCATTCTTCACCTTGGTATAAGCGAACCTGAAATTGTTTGGTTATGTATTTTTTGGGTAGTTTTGCTTCCTCCGTTAACTATAGATAGTCGATCAGGTTAAGGAGGGTGTGCTAGGGTAGCCAGCGAAATTCTAATTTTCTTACGTCTTATTGCAATTTTCAGGTCAGTGTGTGGTTGTATGTTGATTAAAATATGATTCACGACCGTAACACATCCTAATGAATGACTTTTTCATAATGAAATAGTCACTCAATGGGATTAAATGAACTTAGAGGGTTGTTTTGATGATTTTAATGATTATAACTTTGTAAAGCCATATTTGTTACGGTCGAGAATCATATTTTAATCAACATACAACCTCACACTTACCTGCAAGTTGCAAAAATTTAAGAAAATTTGAATTTCGCGGGCTACTCTAGCGCTTCCCCCTTAAGTAAACAGCTGGTAGTCAAGACATCTTCTGCAACTATGGTACAACACAGGAACAGTCTTCTAAAGCAGCAGAAACCTTGGATTGTTTCATTCCACCACATTCTATTGTCATATAGCTCCAAACGGAACCTGCTCCATCCCCAATTTTGCTGACTCACTAATATTTCAATATCATGAGCTACTTACTTCTTGTCAAAGAAATAAAGCAACGAAAAGTTTGGGAAGCTTATGCCATTCCTTGTTGAATCACGAATCAGTTATTTAAAAAGTATAAATAATGTCTCTGAAGAAGTTAGAGATTTAAATGTAAACAGTGACACATGTTTGTAGATGCAATAAAATAAAAGACGACTAAGGACTTGCTGGAGGCAACGTCCCAACGTTGGATTTCCTAAACACTTATAAAACTGTATATACTTACCAATGTTTGATATCCTAACATGAGCGTAACTAAATCTGTTGTGACAAAAAATCCCTCACCACTTATTATTTGAGGGTTGATATGAAATTAAGCACATGCTAAGAAGTTCACTATATTCTTGTTAATAATGTACAAATGTTATCGTTACCAACCCTAGTATTATTCACAACGGACAGAAAAGACTCACTTTAGGAGGTTCGATGTTACATCTAGATAATATCCCTTTAGTTGTCCAAGCTCGTATGCCCTATAAATTACCGTTAGGAGGTAAGCACAGTATTAGAATTTGTTGTATTTGTTCATGATACTTTGTTAAGTTGAAAATATTGTGTTTTAGTCATACTTAGCATGTTTTAAAACATCAAGTTTAGTTAATAGTTTTTCTTTTTCATTAAAATTTGGTCAAAATGCCGCCAAGTTAGCATTGACTTCAGATAACTAAAGATATTAGAACTTTAGGCTTAGTGTAAGTAAGGTCCTTAGTCTCTGCAAATTTAGTTTTTGTTTACCCTTGACTTCTCAAGTTGTTCTCATCATTATGAACAACTTTTACAATGGAGAATTCCGGAAATCGCGAAAAAAAAAAAAATACCTACTCATTCATTTTGATGATTTTAATGGATACTAATGCATGGGACCATTGATTTCTTTCCCGATTTCAGGGTTGGTCTCTAAGTAAAAGTTTTTCAGTACGAGGAGTACAATGACCCCTTTTTAGGTTCAGTGTAAACTAACCTAGCATATATGCATAGTTGCAGAGGTACTACCGCGCTCCCTGACGGTCGACTTTTCAACCTTATTACTAAGAACGTAAGCTGAAAAGTGGTCAGTACTTTACATCAACAAGGTATAAAGTTCCTCTTCCCTCATAGAAAAGGAGGACTAATGACCGGGTTTCTGTATCCAATATGTCAACCGCGCGGATACTTAAAAGACGCGATGCAGGATTTGTCAGTTTAGTTCGTATGTGACGGCATAGATGTCGCCAAGGGTTAGTTGTTACCTTATACTGATTCATGGCAGCCTCCTCTTCGGCGAGCGCCTGCTGGCGCAGCGTGTCGTCGATGAACAGCGGCGAGGCGCCGTTGGGCTGGTTGTCGAGGCGGGTGGACGCGGCCGCGTTGCCGAACGACGACGATGTAGAGGACAGAGCACCCATCACACTCGCTACGTTCTTTTGGGCGCTGGAATGGAGATTATTACGCATTACAATTTGCAAAAAAAAAAGGTGTTCTATGTATGAAGTTACAGTCAGTGTAAAAAATATCGGGACGAAAAGACTATAGAAAATTATGAGTTTAGTTTAGTTTTTATAAGTTTAGTTTAAAATAAACTATATCTCATTGACACTACTAACCCACACTGGGCCTATGGGGTGGATTATAACCCAATTCCTCTCAATGAAAGGAGGTATGTATCCCAGCAGTGGGAGTATTACGCCTATGCTATAACAGAAGCGGTTTTTCTGAATGATTACAGTATCCGCCAACACCTATCTATTCAGAAAAGATTATTTTTAATCAAGATAGTTTAATTTTCCTAGTTCCAATTTTTTTTGGACAGTGTTTTCGTCCCTATATTTTTGAGGCTGTGTGACTAGATGTATAAACATGAACGAAGCAAAGAAACTATGTAACAGTCGTAGTTGAGGGCTTTATGTAGTTCTGGCCAACCCCCATGGGCCAAGGCGTGTTTATGTATGTATCAATGATGCCCGTGGTGCATGTTTGTTTGGTGCAAGTACATAATTTTGCTTGAAGCATTTTTTGAGCACAGAGTTGCTGCATTCACAAAATAATTGTAGGCACATGAAACTATTCAGCTTTGCGTCTAAGGCTGATTTTATAGTCACGCGTTTCAGCAGCGCCGTCGGGCCTGCGCGCGCTCGGATATGTATTGAAATGAAATGAAATGAAATGAAATTTATTTATTTGCTAGAATATAGGTACATAATAACATGGTAAAATAATTTTAGTCTCACTATATTCGACTTATCAGTCGTGCAAATATTAATAGTACATGCATTATCAATAAAAACAATCATAAGAACCATCATGAAATTACCTACATCAATGTCATTAGTCATACACATCATAGTCATAATAAAATTTACAGTCTTGCTTTGATAATATTAATTAGGCACATTATATTACTTATAAAATATATTGAATCGGAGATTATATCTCACAGTCAAGACAGTTAATTAATTGATTGATTAGATTTATAAATAATGTCAATAATTAAAATTTAAAAAAGTGTTCGCAAATATACATCATGTCTATTTAAAATTCAAATAATCGTCTATTGAATAAAAACATCTGTCACAAAGCCAATTGTTTAAAGTTCAAAGTTTAAAGTATTGGGGTAGTAGTAGCGTTTCAAATTCGCGCGCTTGAGCAGCGCCGTTCGGTGTTCCTGTTCAACAGCGCGCTGCCCAACGGCGCGTCTAGCGGCGTGACTATAAAACCAGCCTAAGTGACCGCCATGCCACAGCTGGTTGAGGACCTACGTGCGTATATTCGAACACAAAATAGAGTAAAGTAACAAAACATGCCTGCACATTGCCGTTTGCCAGCAAACTTCACTCTTTTGCTGTGTGCAAGACACCCTGGAAGTTGGTTAAGGCGCATCACAGACACATTCGTGTTCTGCAAGACATTTGAGTTGCATCACACACTTGTAAAGGTTAAATACATTGCAGGAAAGGAGTGTTCAGTGATTTCCGTATTTAAATATTATGTGGGTGTCCGAAAAAATTTGCTAGTTGATGCACAATAGTGCATACAATTTGAAGTGTGCTATTTCTTTATTTATTTTTGGTTAGTGCAAAAATTTCGCGTTACTTAGGTCTCAACGTAATCTCTGTAACACACATTTTTACGAAGGCATCAAGAACTCTTTTGAACAAAACAGATAAAAATTCTTACAATCATTTTCATACTCTTCAAATATTTACATAAATATTCAAAATTAATTAAGACCCGCGACTTTTAAGGGTCCCCATTATTATAGTGAGTGAATAAAACATAATTAAATGGCATTTTCTTTTAAGATTTCGTGTATCAAACGTTATCGCATCATGCTCACGTCATGATAATCAAAAACGTCATGTTTTCAATTATACGGAGAGTGGTACCACACTTCTTACCAAAGACAAGTAAAGAAAAATACTTTTTACCTTTTTTTTGGTCTATTACGTGCGTGATCAATATTAAAAGGGATAAAATATAGGTCGACCATTGACCAATACCTATCAAGTAACACTATGTGTATTAGTGTGTGTTATGATGCACCGGTGTATATTCGATTCAATTAAATTAATGAAACAATTACGGACTTCCATCTGCCTAGCATTTTCCCAACTACGTTATGGTCGGCTTCCAGTTCCAGTCTAACCGAATGCAGCTGAATATCAGTATTTTACATGGAGCGACTGCCTATCTGACCTCCACAACCCAGATAGAACTAGGTCATAAAATGGTTGTCAAACTTTCAAGGCCACTGTCTACCTTTAACAACTGTCAAAGATCTACAAATGACAGCCGGTACCAACAGCTCAACGTGCTTTCAGAGGCACGTAGGAAACTCGGTATGTAATGGTTGGTCACCCATCCACGGACCAAACTAGCCCAGCACGGGTTAACCTAAAGCTCCTCCAAACCATTTCGGACTATCGATATACACCGATGCATCTTAACATTCACTAATGCCGGTCATTCAGTAACATTTATAGATCATTGGTAAGCTTACCTAGCCGTCTGTGTGGGTGTATTGGCAGCAGATCCCTTCTTGCCTTCAAGGGTGGCCAGATGTCCTTCCAAGGCATCTAGCAGACTGCTCGGGGCCTTAGTGAGGTCGGGGATGTCGCCCTTGTCGATGCCCACGTTCTCTGCCACCTGGGAAATAAATGTTGATGATTATAGGGACTATTTTCCCTTGCTACTGCGACGTTGTTAAAGATGAGACTGGAAGCATAAGCGAGGATTACCTAAGCCAATTTAATTGGGTTTGGTTGTCTTGTCATAAGTAGTTCTAACTATTACTCAAATAACACAAATGTGTTCATAATACTGAATTACTGATACTGACAAAGTGAAAGGGAAGCCACTATTTTTATGTCGTTTAAAAATAAGCGGGATTTAAAAGTTACTTTAGTGCCGAAGTTATGATTTTTTTTTTACTTAAAAAAAACGTTAGTGGTGAGTTAGTACTTTATTTACGGACTTCCATAAAGAGACGGTTATTGATTTTTTATTATACGTTTCTCCCCATTTTTCTCCTATTTTTAAGAGTATTAGTACAAACCGAAAACCAAGTCCACTCGAATTAATTATTATCAACCTTGACATAATTTTTTGAGGTGTCTAAACATTTTTTTGAACAAAAGTTGGCAACATTTTAGCTCTGACGTTACGTCATACAGTTATATAAACAGTACTTAACATAATATCTAATAAAAATTACGTGGCGCCCCACCTCTCTTATCTTCTAACGAATTAGTATCTTTATCTAAGTTTTTGTGAACGCATACGTATGTTTTGGACGTAATTACCAAGAAAAAATGTAAAGGTCATGGTTGCTCTACCTACTTGTGTAATGTCATGATGAGTTAGTAAAATTACGTGTGCACTATCATTTGACCGCGGCTTTGCTCGTGTGGATGTCGGAAGTTATCCCATGGTAAAGTACAGTTAGAGCCCGAAAAAAAAAAATTGAAGTTTCTATTTGTAATTTTAAAATAGCAGCTTTTTACGGAATGCATAATATGATTAAACAGTACTTAAATAAAAATAAAAAACATTTTTTTATTTTTGTCTGTCTGTCTTTTCCGGCTAATCTACGAAACGGCTGGGCCGATTTTACGGAATTTTTCTGGCAGAGAGCATAAGGAGTAACTTAGGCTACTTTTATTTTAGAAAAAGGATTACGGTTCCGTATAAAATTATTAACAAAGTCCGATTCAAATAGGGAAGTAATATCTTTATAATAATTTCATGAAGACGGAGGTCGTGGGCAATATCCAGCCTTACGTAGAAGAAGACTATTCTACTCGGGTGCTCAACCTCCAAATCCATTCAGCCGTTTATGCATGATTGATTAATAAACACCCAAACACACAAACATGTGAACTTATAATTATAATATTAGTAGAATAACAGAATTAATAAATTTTGTGTCTGATTTTATTTTGGGGTAGGGTTCATACTCACCAAATGAGGTCGAATTTGAATTTGCACGGAGCGAATACCATCTGAGCTCTGCAACCCAATTATTTCAACGTAATTGGGTTGCGAAATACAATATCAAACATTTTTTTCACAATACCCTCTCCCCAAATTTTGAATTACGAAAAGCTTTTTTAAATGAACAACAAAAGAGCCTTCCGTTTCAAGTCATCATAATATGTACTTCCTGTTTCAAGTATTTTGGATAGAGGTTATAATGTGAAGCAACAGATGATTGCTTATTTTTTATGTAACAGCCGTAACGTGAAATTTGACAATATACAACAGATTCAAGACTTAACTGGCATTTCAGAAACATGGACTATAACATCTGCCTAGCCTTTTCCCAATTATTTTGGGGTCGGCTTCCAATCTAACCGGATGCAGCTCAATAACAATATTTTACGTGGAGCGACTGCCTATCTAACATCCACAACCCAGTTAGTGCTAGGTAATACGATACCCTTAGGTAAGACTGGTTGTCAGACTTTCGGACTACTGAATACCTGTGACGACTGTTAAATATCTACAAATGACAGCCGGGACCAACGGCTTAACGTACTTTCCGAGGCACGGAGGAAACTTTGTATGCAATGGGTGGTCACCCATCCACGGACCAACCTATGCAAGCGCAGCTTAACCTAAAGATCGACCCGAGCGATAGTTATTATTTAAACACGAGCTCTGCAGAGACGCCTCTTTAAAATACAATACTACATGGATCTTTTGGCGCTCCATGCTCCCGCTCGCGACCATGACGCATGACAGGGGGACGCTGTTGGTAAACATAATAGGTGTAAAAATACCCTTAACGAAGCCGAAAGGCACGTGTTCTCCTCGACATTGAGACCATACTTTTGTTCTAGACCATACCTGGGAACCTTATAGTTACAGACATCAAAGTTCCAACTTTTTCACAAGTTTTTTTTTTTTATTACTTGTTTTTTATGTGTAACTTTACTTTAAATACCTACCTTCATGACTCCCGTACTATTAATGAATCCATCAGCAATATGTTTTGAGTGCGTTACATTTGAGTCTTACTGTAAAACATGATTCTTCACCCCAAAAACAATAGTTGTTTCTTAGCAATATTTTATGCGTCGAGTTACTTAATTTGATGTAAAGAATTCTTGGTTGTTGGCTTCGTCAAGGGTCCAATTACACCTTACCTATATGTATTTGTTTTGAAAAATGTATTACAAAAATCCGAGATCGTAGCGTTAATTCCCATTTTAGCCACGCGCTATAAGTTCCATTTAGCGTCATATTTGAGTATCTTAAACTTCGAATATATTTTTTTTCTGGCTGCGTTCCAATATCATTGACGTCCCTAAGTGCAGCAGCTGGTAGCTGATGAATTATGATGACTTACCTTCAGAAACTCTCCGACCCTATCCATCCGAATGAGGAATTTCTTATAGAGGTCGAGAGCCTCGCGGCAGTTCTTCTTGTTCATATCGAAGTACTTCTCCAGGAGGTTGATTATTCCGTCGTTGTAGCACGCGAATAATCTGGAACGTAAAGATTTTTTGTTAATTATTGTGTGCTTATTTGACTGTCTGAGTGCAGATAAATTTAGGATATTTTGTGTGGCGAATATTTTTCTCTAGCATTATACTTTTCCGATTATCTGGTCAACAGTGGCTGAAATCCAGGCGTTTCCCGTTTTACATTCGGTTGAGTATTAGCATTTAGTAATAGAATTAGAATGTGAGTAATATATAAACCTATTCTTGTCAAAAAGGCAGCCGTTTTTCCTGCTTAGCTACGCATAGAATTGTCCAGACACGTAAGTAAAGTGCTATGGGGACTCTAAATGACATCACTGTAATCTTCTTTCGGTGGTCAAGTCGTCAGCAGTATGTAAGACTAAGTCAGTGTTACCTAATGAGGTCTCTGAACAGCAGCATGAAGCACATGTTGATGACCCCATTGGTGAGATCGTTCGCCGTGCAGTCGAACTCGAGCAGACCGTCCAACTGCGCTTGCAAGACTGGTAATGTCTTCAGCAGTTTCTCTGCGTTCATCATCCTGAGGGAGCCTTCTTCCTTACTGTGAAGTTAATGAGTTTTGTTATAGAATGGTGGAATTCAACAATTCTTAAGAGCAGCATAAAATAGATGATATAGATGCGTGGATATTATTGTTTAATTAATACGTTATATGGACTCTTACTAAAAGGATTGGGCCCAAATAGCCATAGACAGAGAAAAATGTTGAGGAGTGGGAAGGGAGGCCTTTGCCCTGCAGTGAGGCTCATAATAATAATAATGGTATGGTCTGGTCTGGTCACCAGTGCAGAGATCATAATATTCTCCTGTAACTGGCTGAGATTAAACACAGACCAGTCTCCTTTAGAACAGCAACATGCGTCACACGTGCTCACTACGAGAAGAATCTTCATACCACTTGATTTAGACTTTGCGCGTAATTTAAACCCAACCATTATTTTTTTCAACTACCCTACTATAAAAATATCAAAATTTTTTACTCACCCCCTCTTAACCTTGCAGAAATCAAAGGCCACAGTCCTGTAAGACAGCGCCTTCTCATTGAGGTACTTGGCGTAACGCCGGATGAACGGAGACATGTCATATCCTGGACATATAGAGGGAAGTAAAACCTGTTCTGAGTTGGAAGTGGCACATTTGATGTGGTCATGCATGATGTTGGCACATGTGTGAGGAGTTGCAATGAGTGGATTTCCTATGTCAGTAAACCTTAGCAGGTTTCAAATCTATTTTTTATCTTTATTTAAAGAGTTCTGTCGCTAAGCCACTATGTGTCTGTTTCGTGCTATCAAATCTAATGTTAGCTGTAGGGATTGCAGCAAAAAACCATCACCCATTTAAGTGACAGCAATAGGCGAGATTAGCTTCAATCGAGTTTAACTAATTGCGATATGAGTTTGGCTAACGCCACAAATCCCACGACGACACAGGGCTAATTTCAAATGATAACCAAATGAATCTGACGCCATGGTTCAAGGACTGTCAGAGTCATCATTGTTGTGGAATATTGACACTGACAAGCTCAGGAGCGTGGTTTAAAGTGCTGATCGATTAGATCCTTTGATGAAATTGAACCTCACATTGATAGCAAATTCGACTCATTGTAACTACTTACATGTGTTTTTTTTATGTCTGAGTGGCTTTTTTTATGATTGTGTTGTTTAGTGACATGATTCAGTATGGCAAGTTTAACAGGCTCAGTAGCTAAGCCAGAAATGGATTTGATATCCAAGCCTGGGTGCTTGCCCTCGGGTTCTCAAAGTCAAATCAATATAACTTGTTGTCGAATCTCATATCTAGTTAGGTTGTTCTTATTTTGGTCCACATGATACTTGAGATTTTACAACAGATTTATTCATCATGCTTCTAGAAACCGGGGGTTATTTGGATCCATGGAGCATGGAATGCGTCATGGAAATTCCAAAGCATTTGCAATTTCTGATATTTTTTGTGCGAACGTACAAAAATAACAAGCTAACATGGCATGGCTTTTTAGGGCCTTAACATCAAATAGGCTGCAAATGCAACACTTGAAGCGTTTAAGTCAATCATAAAACCATGCAACGATTTACAGTGCATGTGCAATTCTGGGTGACATTCTTGGTAATTCACAGAATTTTACGAAAGGTTGGTCGAAGTGGATAGGGAAAATATAAAGTAACGTAAAGGACATTGAGTGTGCTGTTGTATATTCAACTTTAGACTGAGCCGAAAGTAGCAAATCCAACGAGCTCAATGTTTCTTACGACATTTCAATTTCCACCGTGATAAATGGTTCATAATAAATTTTGTGTAATCCCCAATAGTGGAAGATGACCTCCTAGACACATGCAATGGATGATGAAGTTTGTTCCATAAGGGCCAGTGACCCATTGTGTAAAGGTCAATGAATTTCAGTAACACAAATATCTTACACTGCATTGGTCTCAATAAAATAGATACCTAGAATGTCACCCCAACGTGTTTTCAATGCACTTAGGTGCAAACATTACAAAATTATCTATGTTCTATGACCTACGTGAATGAGTTGATTCAACTATTAATTGTGTCTATTAAATGGCTATCGGCAGTGAATTAATTACTAAAGTGATTTGTTATTAATAATTGCCATTTTTTATTGCCCAATCTTTATTAAACTGGGAGTTTATCGGTCAACTGGAATAAGTCTAGAATTATGATTTTCTGACGACAATAAACAGTGCAAAAACATTTAAATACAAAAGCGTGAATTGTACCTAACTGTTACAAGTACGCTAATCTCTATTGTTTTTAAGTAATTCTAAAATAAACGAGTGACTAAAAAAATTAAACAAATGTGTTTGTCTAACCCAATTCATCGGTATCGTGTTTTCTTGTGATACCGTAGCCAAGAAAAGAAATGGCAAGCACATACATGCCTATGAACAAAAAAAAACGATGTTGTTTTAATTGTAACTAAAAGTCCCTGAACTTGACTTTTTTATAAGATTACTTCTCTATTTAAAATGGTGCTGCAAATCAAGCTTTTCAACTCAAGCAGCGGTGGTGCAAAAAGTAAAAAAAAAACAACGAAAAATTGCACCCCATCCAAGCGTGTAGCTAACACGTGAGCAGACAGACAAACATTTACAAAAAGACGCCATTTTGTTTTTTAAAACTCACCAATCCGGGCACCGGCCGCGCCTTGCCAAGCATTAGGGAAAATTAAATTCAGTTAGACAGTAGAATTTCACGAAATAAATGACATAATTGTAAAATTTGTAGTTTGCGTGTTTGGAAACCAGATTACAAGAGTAGGGTAGGTTTAAAATCTCTATTTTCAGAGATATGCTGTTGTGTCATTGTGCAAAAATGTGCTGATTGCGATAGACAATGTGCTCAAAACATACAACATTTACATGATCGAAGATGCAAGTCATGAGCAGATGCATTCACCTGGACTAAAAGAATATTCACACTGCTAAACCTTTACTTGTAATAAAAAAAAAATTCTTAGCACCTTAAAAAAAGTTGCCTCTTAATCGATGGGCGATTGGCAAAAGAACTAGTAATTAGTATTCATGTTAGACAAAAACCGTCCAAATTGCTTTCTCTGTAGGTACATATGGGAACGATCTGTTACAGCTGTTATTAGTCGAAACGTTGCAGTTCCGCGTAATACGGCAGCTCCAATTGTCTTGCATCATTATTTACAAAAAATAGCATTCATTTTTAGACCACGAACATTTACAATCGAACAAATAGATTGTCTTTCATAACCAATAACTTAAAGCATGCCGTACCGCCTTTACAACTAAAATCCTTAAACAACAAATGCAGGGTAAAATGATCAACAAAATTACAGCGACTGGTTTCCTAACACATTCGTAATTATCGCCATACACGGTCAACAGCAGGTTTTTATCAATGGACGATTAATATTAATTAATAATTCGCAGTGTTAACAATTATTCAGATAAGGATAATTACGGTTTACCAAGACCTACATAGCTTTAGTCATGTGTGTCATCTGACAGTACATTGTAATTGTATGCTGGTTTTGTAACGTGCATTGGAGATTTTTATAACATACACATACTTAATTATATTTAAATACTGCAAATGAAATGTTATTTCTAACGTTTTGTGTTTCATTGGAGATTTATATCTATACTTATATATATATATATATATATATATCTATTTAATCAATTATTTTTATCAATCTATTTAAGTCGCGAGTTTAGGCTTCTTTTTGGTTAGCCCGTTGCATCGTCGACCTTATCGCTGTCCTCAGGACAAGATTGAGGTCAAGAGTAGGTCCATTTAATAAATAATAAAAAATGTAATAGTTTTGCTATGTTAAATAATATAATGTTTTATAAATTGGTTATTCCATGACTTTAGTTAACTTCAAATATTTTCCGAAATGTTGTTATTTTAGTTAGTTTGCAGAACAATGCATTTAATATCAAAACCAGGAAAGTGCATTTACACTGTTGCCAAACTTGTATACTTAACGTTATATTTCCATTATTACGAGTACCTACCATTTCGGGCTGATATGAAATAACAAGGTAAAACTGTCCCCCAACGTATTACAACTTAATTAATTTAACACAAGCTGCCAAATCACCAAATTCTCTCATTACATACATGTGTCTATCTACTGTGTAACCACACGATATCCCAGACTGCCATTAACCCAGATAGCAGAAACAAATTAAACCTAGGCACCAAAAGCTACATTATATTCCTCCTCTATAATCGTACAGTAAAACGCAACCTTTTTACTACAAAAACCTTTACTGCTCTGAAGTAATATGCTATCAGATCAGAGACAATTTCTACGATGGACGTGTCGTTCACTGTACAAACGTAAGGAGAGGAACACATGTTCAGTATAATTCGGCAAAGCCAGGCAAATTCGGATACATGTCGATAATTATGTACGTGCGGAAAAAAAGCCGCCCGGTTACTCAGCGATGGTAGTTGCCGCAGGGTTTTCCGATCGGCACGAACCGAATGAATGCAACCAGAAATATCCGTAGTAATTGACCACGTGACTTGAATAAACGGACGAAGAAAAAAGGAGTAAGAACCGTAATTACAGGTGACGTTCTGTGGTTTCTGCCTAGCCCCACGGGAGAGAGACGTGAGTTTTATGTATGTATTGCTTCGGACCGACTTTGTTGTTCAATAAACACTGCCAGATTACAAATATACAGATTGAATGTGCCAAGCCGAACAAGTGAGGCACCACTCAGACGTCGAGAGCGGAGACCATCTAATAAAACAAATCTATGACATAAGTAATGCCGGGACATTTCGTCGCCACGAAGGACGTTTAAGAGGCAGACGATTTTAAGGGCACTGACTTCCTTATGCGTCATAGAAGATTGTATTTTGTTAGTCAGACACAAACATAGTTGTTTGAAGTCCATGGGAACAGACGTGTTAACTGTTTATGTATAGGTTCATTATGTAAAGATGCATGGTCAATAAAGTACATATATTAGGAATGAGCTAGATAATATAGCAGTCACGTTATGTTCTCCTCGCCCATGAAAGGATAATATCTTACGAAAAGTTTTCTCTAGCGCATCACTTATTACAGTGTATTAAATTACCGAATGGCAATAAAGCTGTCAACTTTGTAGCTACACTCCCAACTCAACGCCGCGCCGCCGTTAGAATGAAAATTAAACCCATGCCTGAACGCTGACCCCTAAAATACAGGTCCAGGCCTAGTTTGGGGGGTTAGGATCAGATTTGTGGTAATACACTCGTGTAGGTACTTTCTTATTGTGGCTGGCCATAACATGTATTTTTAAGTGTCAAATAAATATTTTTAATTAGTCTAAGCCAAGCTATACTATGTATAATAGTCACACACATTCTCAAGCTCTACTATAAAGTATTTTTTTTTATTTGCAATATATGAAGTCATTTTACGAACTTAATCGCCATTCATCTTTTTTTTTAAATTAGCCTATGCTGTCCCACTGCTGGGCAAAGGCCTCCCCCAATTGCTTCGATGTGCTCTTTTCCCGTGCCTCCTCGGAACAGCCCTCGCGGTATGCGTCCAGAAGCGTCATTATCATCATATACCCTGACAAATCTATATAAAGCCATCTACAATGGACAAGATAGATAGTTAGTTATAGTTTATTTATAATAACAACATCTGTACCTAACCTACCTATGTTCAACAAATAAAAATATTTGTATTTGTTTTGTATAGAAGAATTCAACATCAATTCTCTCTCTCTCAGACTCCTTGATGAACTTTTCGCACTATATTGTCTGAATAAATATATTTTCTTGCAACAATGTTGCTGCTGTCAGTACCCATAGCCCATAAAGTGACTAACTAAGGTTAATGAGTAATAGAATCCCCCTGTAAACTATTGTTTATCGTAGTGTGAAAATCTACAGCCTCACCAATGGGTTGCGGAGGTCAAATACTTCTTGTTTGTAATCAACAGTAATTTGAGAAGATCGTGTATTTGCTTATGTGAGTAGCTAAGTTTAAGACCGCGGCAGCAGGGTAACAATATGGCAATTAAGAGATCCTATATATAATGCTAAGAAATATCGATAAAACATTGGTGCGTAGCGCTTTCGAGTAGAAAGCGGCGTGCATTTATGACCAGATGTATGAACGTCTGCGAGGCAAAATGAGTATTTAGGAATCGTAGCAGGTGGCTTCTATAGTTTCTGCTTGCACCCATAGGGAAAAAGCGTAGGTTTTTGTTGAAAGGAACAGCTGTATACACGTACAGTCTAACAAGTAAGCTTTTGCGCTTCGACCTTTGCCATATTTAAAGTACGTTCTCTTAAAAAACGACACTATAATATCCAAAATGACATCGCCTCTTAACCTCATTCTCCGTTATCTTTTTAAACGTATCTGAGTTTAAAGGTTACCTACTAAAAGTCTGAATAACATCATCCGTAAAGTTTAAATACTAAATTGACCCGTATTAGGGTGACCATAATAAAACACAGCCATGGACAAAGCTAATCCTAACTGATATTATAAATGCGACAGTAAGTTTGTTTCCTTTCACGCATAAACCACGGAACCGATAATCCTCTTTTGCATATACGTTGTCAGGTGTACAGAAACGGACATATTTTCATCTCGTAAAAAAGTACTGTACCTATCCGAGGAAAACAACAATAACGTTCTTGTGATAATAGATGGCGCCAAGTGTCTTTCAAATCATGATTGAATTATTTTATTACAAGTAGAGTACACCTCGAATTGATTGTTAAATTCAAAATTAACGCGAGCGAAGCCGCGGGCAAAAGCTAGTATGTGATATGAAATTATATCTGGGATTTTAAAAGGGTCTTAACCACCTTGAAGAATGGGACAGAAGAAGCTAGAAAAAAAGAAACTTATTGCTTTTTTGAATCTGAATTAGGTTTAACTCTTACGCCTTTTTAGTTCTGAAGTTTTAGTTTGAAATTACTGAGAATTGTGTTGCTAACGCCGCATGCCTGATGACTCAGAGTAAGACTGTTGAACCATAAGTATTGAAAGCAAAAAATGCATTAGCAAATAAAATACATATTGACTGAATAATTTAACCGTTTGATCACGCGCAGAGGACGACCAAAGGTTGTTTTATTTTAAGGATATCATAGTTTTAATAGTAGCTAGGGGGAACTTAAGATAAACTAGCAGATACCCGCGCCTTCGCCTTCAAATTATATTCTAAGTGTAGTATGTCCTAACCAAAGTCATCGTCTACCTGGATTCAGTTGTATAGTGTAAGGTTACTGTCGCATTTACAATATTAGTATGGATAAGGTTGACAAAGTGTCTAAGTCTACCTAAGCGTCCATAATTATGACTGGCATAACAATATCAACGTTAGGTTCCGAATTCGAGGACTTTTATTCAGAGGAAAATAAATAACATTAAATTAAACGTAAATTGTTTTAAACCAAGCAAGTTAACGAACAGAACACAATAAAAATAAATAGATGAATTGTTTTCAACTCCACGCAATAAAAGCTATAAACAATGAAAATAATTTGTATCACCAACGTATCTTATTTCATAAACAGACTAATGCACTTCTATTATTCTTAAGTATTTCTTTATTATTACTGCAGTACTAGAAAACATTCCATACTATGATGCTGATACAATAAATCATACAAAAAAAATGTTTACGCTTTCATATTTCAAAAATATTTGCGAGGGAAAAATCTGAGTTACTCAGCTGACCGAGGCCGTAGTGTCATTGACCTATAAGGTCACCGGTCAATGTATAGTACCCACAAGCTCATAAGTTAGACGGAACGAAACCGATATGGCCATATAACATTGTGTATGGTATAGTAGCATTCTGGTGTTACTGGCTTGATATGCTTCTGTATGAATTGTGGGATAACAGGTCAAATTAAATGGACTGCATATCTTGAAGAAGTATCTAGAGGTGTCTAGAAGACTCACACTTGGACAGATAAAGTTCCTTGTAATAAGGGGCTGCGTTCAAATCTAGAATCCGTTCTGCTGACAGACATGAGAATTTTACTTGGCCTGACTCAAGGATCCAACCTCAACCGCTCAGTAATCGCATTTGTGACCACTAGGACAACGACTCACTAAATGAAAAAATACAAACTAGACTGTCCTAGAGTTCATCCCTTAGCCACTGAATACGATGTACCGAATCAAGTGGATTATCCTGAAAACGATCATCGAGTTTTTTTATTCCATTCTCCTTTGTCAACCGTCACGCTATCATTTCTTTATCATTCATATCATTCCTCACAAAATCTATCCATCGTTTCTTTGGTCTTCCTGAAAACGATACGATACAATAACAATTGATCGGGAAAAAAAAATAAGAAAAAAAAAATGATTCTGATTCCGGTAATAATTTCTCACACTCGATCGCGTGATCCATTTCCTTCATTCCAGAATCAACTCTTAGAACATTTCCGGGATGGGCGAAATTACTTCTGTTGATACTAGAGAATAAAACCTACATAAATACAGAACAACCGCTTACTATTTACACGAAACCTAACCCGCCTGACGGAATGGTCAAAAGTGATGTGTTTTCTTCTAAACAGGTCGAGTACAGTGAGATACACCATCGTCAAAAATAACTTCGCAAGTACAAGCTTTCGACCCTATGTAGCCGGTTTAGGGTTGGTTTTTCATAAATCCTTCCGAAGTGTTCTCCTTCCTAATATAAGGAACTCCTTTGTATAATTGCATGCTTCTATTCTAGACTTGGATTGAGCGTTGCCTGACGGTAGCCGAATTTTAGTATATTATTAAGTAGTTATAAGTAAAGGAAGAAACCAGCTACACGTTTAGACAAAACTAAAAAACATACAATACAATTAAGACCATTAGCTCCGCAGACAGCAAAAAAATCCGCCAGTCATACGCCAGACGCAAAACTACCCAATATAGAGCAACGAACGTTTTATTGGAGTTTTACGCCATATAAGCCACTAGGGCGCCAAGATTACTTGGCACTGGCAATCGCACATAATGACGTGGAAATACTAGTCTACTCGGTAGTTGGATCCGTTGCATAATGTGGACATTACTATGGGTTCTCGAGTGTGAATCTGAGGTTGCAAATTAAGTTGAAAGTGGTTATTGCGTTTCAGATGGAAAGGTGATGGAGAATTTATTGGTTTTGTGTGTCTACATATTGATTGATTGGTAATTGCACTAACATACCTTCAGGTCTGTTATTCCCAAAGCGTTAGGTGTACTTATAGTGCACCCGCATTTTACTAGTTATGTTTAAGTCCTGTGGAGAATAGGGGCGGGCCTTTTGCCTCCCAACCGGGGACAATTAGTAACTCCAGGCTGCTACAAAACCAGAGGATGATAGTCCTTCCTCTTACTTATTTTACTACGTTCGGTGAGTTTTTTTTTAATGATTTAGACGAAGATATCAATCATACAAAGGACATGGTGCATTAAAAGAGCATCCGCTAACAAAGATACTAGGCCTGCTAGCCGGCGAGTAGTCTCAGTGCATTTAGCGAAACGAGCAGTCAACAATTTCATTCAAAACTTTAAAATGAATAACACTAGAGGAAAGCAATCGAGTGGGTCATAACTTTAGTATTCTAAAACACGCTACTATTGTAGTTTTATCATCACGCAACGATCCGACGCATCGCTTTGCGTGTTTATTTCCCAAACAATTTAGGGGCGTGATATTTACTAGGACTTGTCAAAATGGTAGGGGCTACTGAGTACCGTATCCGTTTTCAATATCTATGACATGTCCTTACCTATTATTTTCGTACATATCGAATGAAGTTTACTTTCGATATTACATCTTGGAGAGCATTTCCGGAAAAGGTTATTGCTTTCGGCGTGTGGGGTAACAAGAACATATTTTTTTGTGAAAATGTTTTATACTTCATCCCAAGGGGGCGTAAGGGGTTACAGGCCTACTCCCTCTCACAAAGAGGTCTCGTCCCAGCAGTGGGAACGCTTTAGGCTGATTATACTGTATAAGACATAAGTTTATTGAAATCTAACAAAATTGTGATTAGATTTTCTTTTTCGATTTTTTCCATAATGGGTATGTTACCTGAACTAGGCTTTGAGGGTCGCAGATTTTGGTAAAACAAGAAATGATCGCCTGAATACAAATTTAGGAATTACTGGAAATACATGTAAAATACATTGTGTTCAAAATAACATTAAGTTTAAGAGCGTATATTTTTTACCAATCATTCTATATAAGGTCGGAAAGTTGATAATTAATTAAGTTATGGTAACTTAGGTAAGTTAATAGGTAATATAAGTATTGCGATATTTTACCAAACAATAATGTTATTGTTATGAATCATTCTATAACTTAACACAATTATAACATTTCATTTGCAGTATTATAAATATGTCGCTTTTAACATAGAATTATCAAATAATGTTGAAACATACCTTGTACTCCGCTTTTGTCTAGAAAATTGCTAAGTTGAAATGTTGAATTACTCGATGCTAGATATTGTGTGAACCTCTGGAAAATAGAGAAAAATATGTATTAGTAACAAATAAACTATATGTTAGAAATAAATCGTACAAAACAGGACACCAATTATTTTTCAGTCAGTGTGAATTACTAAGATGTGACCCAGTGTAAAAGGCAACATTTTCTAACCTATCATACAGTTCCCACCAAATATCTATGGAACCAACCACAGGAGGACTAAGGAGACCGCCGCTCCCAGTATCCTGCTTCATCTAGTCAGACTGGAAGCCGACTCAGACATAGTTCAGCCAAACTATGTAAATGTGACTTACTGAAGGCTTTCTTTCATATTTCCCAAAAACGTGTTCACCTTCCAGAAATCCCCATCAACAACACCAGATATGACTTCAAACGATTACCATAAACTAAACTGTCCAGTATGATAAACAAGAGATACACAGATAAACAAAAACATGACACGTTCATAGAACGTAAGTAAGTAACGATGATATTTTTAGACGAGCGCACAGACGGCCCTATTTTCCGGAAACATTTTTAGGTCAAATGCAACATGTCTTTAAAATGCTACTCTTGGGAGTTATGTTAATATTTACATACATCATGCCTGTTTTCGCTGCAGGGTTAGGCAAAGGTCTACTATAGTACACCCACATTTAGTAATAGGGGGCGAGCCTATTACCATCGACCGCCAACGATTGCAGATTCCGTACTGCTCCTGAGAATTTCTTCTAGAAAAACTCAATAACGACCATCGAACCCGAAAATATTTGAAGTCCTAATCTTTTGTTTGAATAGGATTCTAATGGGAATTGCATATTCGTTCGGTGACGTCTTTCCTTTGTCTCCCAGCTTTATGTTTAGGGATAATCCTTTGCAATGAGTTTTGTGATAAAAGTTTAATTACTAGTGATTCGCAGTCTTTACGGTCACTGTTCTCTTCGAACTGAATACTTTCCAAAAGCACGCCTTCATAACTGAACCAAATGCGACCCCACTGGTCGTTAATCCAATATTCCCATAGAATTCAGCCTCAAAACACGAACAAAGTATGAGCTGGTATTCCAAAACATACCATACCTGTTCTGCTTCAATGCCTGTTTTGCAATAACTACACAAGGGACCCATTCTAGTCTTATTTAGACAGCAGCTACCAGCGTTCCAGCTACTAAGCGAGACTCTTTCGGCATCTGTACCATTAATACATTATTAAGAGTTAAGTAACTGTTGTTCAATAGACTGTAGAACATACTGCGAGAACTAGAAAGTCAATTTCTGTGTGTCATATGAACATCTACTCGGAAACCTACGCAAATTAGTTTCTATTGTAACGGTAATAACATATTACATGTAGGCGGTCAGTACAACCCCGAAATAATCATCCCTCCCACACGGAAAGAGATTGGGTTGCCTATTCCAAATTCGGGATAAAACGGGTATATTTTCGTACCAGAATAATATGATTAACCTCTGTCAAGCCTCCCTTGAAAGGGCCTCAGCAATTTTCCAATCTCCTTCAATAACATAGATCAATTACTAGTTTATTGACAAAAGATACAGGGACATAATAATTGGAGTAGTTGCTGGCACAACGAAGAGTGACATCTTAGACAAAACGAATATACCAACTCATTGTTATTCGTAGACAGAGAATGCTATAGACTAATTGATATGTTTTGTCGCATTCACACAAGAAAAAGAACAACTTATGCCGATGTCGTGTAAAGAAATGAAACAGAACGATACAATTTTTTGTTTCATCGAGCGTGCCACGTTTTTTCAAGGTCAGCACACTAGTTTGCTAAACAAAGTTTGACAGCTGACGTGCAGCTAGCCATCGTCTACCTTTAAAATACAGTTTTTACGTGTTATATGTTAAGTAATTTATGTTATATTTTGTTTTGAACAATTTAGACTTACTATTTCAACCATTTATACAAAAAAATGGTGTGGTGTAGCGTTAAAGGGTGTAAAAGTGATAGTGGAACGAAAATCCCAGGATTGTCTTTTCATTCGTAAGTATGCCACTCTTTATCAGTTCTAGGCATTCAGTAACACTTTATTATGTTCATATATTGTGTATAATGTACGCTAGACGTACGATTCATCCTTAAAAAGCACAAAAATAACAATTATTATTCAATTATAAATTCTAACCTAAAAACGTTGGTGTTGCCAGCTTTTCCATAAATTACTACCCACAATACCCACTATTATGGGAAATAATAATATGATGGCTTCTGCAGTGAGTATTAATTAAATATCTGAAATATTTAATGACTTTTTGCAGTTTCCCTGAACCTGATAATTTACGTCAGAATTGGATTGTAGCTACAGGACGAACAGATTGGACACCAAAACCGTCATCAAAAATTTGCAGCAAACATTTTGAGAATTAAAAAGAAGAATATAAGTTAATTAGAAAGACGAATTCATAAATAATCATTTAGAAAGTCAACCTTTTATTGGAAACCACAAAGTTTTACTGATTAAGGCAATTGCCATGCACTATTTTGAACTGCGTATACATCACGCAACAAAAGGATTTGAACCTAAGCAAAAAATTAGAAACATACGAAGCTTGTTTTATTTAAAGGACATTAAAAATAAACATGTTCTATTATTTACCCACAAACCCAGAACCTACTATCACATCAGAAATAGCAGTAATTTAGAACCACATCATCATCATCCATCGTCACTCCTGCCCTCATCGCAATTAATTTGAGTTCGGCAGCATGTCTTCTCCGCATCGCATGCCTTTGCGTACCGATGGTAACGGATATGTCATTGGCATATTCAGGCTTTGTCTTACGTACTAATTTCCAATTCTCATAAATTGTGGGGTAAATTTTTCCTCACCCGGTAACCCTAAATTCGTGACGTATTTATTTTTTGTCTCTTTTTGCGACACGCTTTGCCGGTGTCTATAGGATACTCTGTCTACGTTGTTATTGGTATGCAGTGCAACTTTTTAAGAAGAATTGTCTACAACTCCGTCAACGAATGGCCAAAAAAACAAAAACCATCGACACACAATGAAAAACGTCTGCGGAACAACACCACATTTACACCCCAGGATCATCTACGATTTTCCACCTAAAAGGTTTTCCTTGTTTCGGCAAACCTGGGTCTGGATTATATTTAAAGAATTCCAGGTCAGCCATGACAACTGTTCAATTTTAAAAATTGTGACTACTATTTCAGACGGCTTTTGTGGAAAACTCGGACTCTGTCGTGACAATGATTGCCTTAACTACTACAAAACAAGCTATTTTTGGGATTCAAATCGATTCATTGATCTATTTCTGTCACAAAGAAAGCGAAGTTCCTCTTGAGGACGGACGTAACAATCCCTCATATAAGTTGCCTGGCAACCAGACATCATCGTAGCTAAACACGTGAAGCGTGAAGATATTCATTCACTGGCAAAGATATTCTTTCTCATTGGTAACAAATCTATTACTTTTTGCTGGCCATTCTCATATCTATACCTTATAGACCTAGACAAAGTACCAACCCGCACTGGGCCCGCGTGGTAGATTAAGGTGTAGTAGTTTGTTTCGCAGCAGTGATGGATGACGTTATGCTTAGATACGCTATGCATATGCTAGACAAAGAGACATCAGCGATCACAATGATATAAAGAGATATTTCTCGACGGCATCTAAAGCCAAGTCAGAGGCCCATGGGCGGCATAAAAACTCTGACACCAGATTAGGCACTAACCACACGATAAAGAAGAAGAATGATATAAAAGTCAAAAATGAAAAGGACTGACGTAAGTCACTATCAGGGCGTACTCGCGCGGGTGGGTGCCTGCTGTCAAAATATCCTTAGAAAACCCGCTTCACACGCCCGTACCTTTTTTCGTTGCTCATACTATATTTCATGACAGACACGCAAGCGTGCACCCGCGCCAGTTTTAGCGTACGCCCTGAAGCTTAAGTACATCTTGTTGAACGTCGTTGTTGGCAGACGAAACACTGTCCTCTACGTTCTCACGATTTGTGAAATGTGTCTACAATTGTCACGTCCTTTTATAATAATCTTTACTAGGAGACCATAGCATCAAACTAGACTAAAATAGCTTTATTGTAGTTGATTTCGATGAATCTTAGGTCCACTGTACATGTATATCATTCATGGACATGTTACTTACTATACTACGCATACAGATAGACCACGTTTATTGATACAAGTGGCCACATTGTCGACATTTTATTTGCTGTACTTGTTACGAGTAAATCCTTCTGGGTACAAGTTGCTAACTAGAATATTATTGTGTATCATGTTTTCAATATTTGGCACGTTTAAACAGTTGTGTAAAAATGTATAATATCGGTCTTTTCCTTATGATAAGACGATTATGTTATGTTATTAGTAGTTTTGTTATTCAACTCAAATGCATTTCCCTTGGGACTTGTTTCTTTGGTATATGTGCTAGCCTGGTAGCCCCAAGGTGCCTATCTTCAGTGCTACACACATAATCTTTCTAGATATCTGAAGGGAACTACCGGGACAAAAATATTCTATCCTTAACCAGGTCCTGGGCTACCTGTGAGCCAAATTTTATAGAAATACCTTCAACCTTTAAGGATAAAAACAGACAGATACTGCTGTCGGGTTTATAATCTGAGTAAAGAGTAGGTATGGATAGGAATTGGACGTACAACGCCCCCAAGTTGCGTAGTAACACCATACACATATTCATCAAAACTCGTCAATATAACATTGTACTGCCAATCCGTATCAGTTAAATGTTTTAGAAAATTTATAAAAATAGCGACATAATCCGTTTTATTTTCCGTGAAATATCTAGTAGCGAGTGTGAAAAGAATTCGATTTTTATGAAAACAACTAAATCTAGAAGTTAAGAGAGTGGCCTTTGCCCAACGATTGCGTGCAGACTAAGAGTAATAATGTCAAATCTTGCATATTTGGGCGCAGTTTCAGTGTCTGAAGACTGCAGTAGTTAATTGGCTTTAATTTAAGTGACAAAGGAAATAACTCCCCGACGTAAATAATACTTCTGATCCCTGCCATGTTTAATAATAGCTAACTACTAGTGTGAAAGCTGCAATTGACACCATAATCAATTATTCAATTAACTCGGCCTAGTGCAGTCCACTACTGGACATTTGAATCTACTTCTATCATAGCTATATTTAGCCCTAAACCTAAGCAGATTAAATTCTTTTGTAACAACTGTAAGCTGTTACAAAATTGGCGAAGTGTTATTTGGCTTTTACATCAGGAATTTCTCAGTAGAGCCCGGTGCCAGGATTTGTGCCTGTTTGATGGCAAAAGGGTCGCTTCCTTATACGTGGGACTTAAACATAGCTGGAGAAATATGAGTGTACCATAAGGCCCGCCTCCTATTCCGCCTTCTAACTTTTTTTTTTTTTGGAGGGTGGGAAATCATCAAATGACCCCTCCCGCTCTGGGCGGAGCGGAAGGGAGTGTCAGACTCTTACTGACTAAAAACCACCCATGTTCCTTCTTTGGCCCTTTATGTTCCAGGGCCGCGGTATCTCTTTCGAACAGTCCCGCAGCCATTCCGGCTTCTGCCTAAGTGGCTAATCCTACGGGGATAACCACACATGATCTTATTATTATTATCCATATTTAGCCCAAAACCTAAACCATATATGATTACCCTACAACTTCCTCGAAGCCATCCATCAATACCTATAATTTCAAACAAATTAAGTTCCTACTACTACTACTTTTAAATGACATTCAGCCTGTAAATTGTTCATCAGTTTTCAGCTTTGTGACGTACTTCATCATGAAGTGCATATTTTCATAACGGGAAGGCACCGGTCCCACCGCTTACGGGAAGTGAGTAGCTATCGACGATTTTCTCGTTCATGAAACGTACAGACGCCAGCAGTCCAGCACATCAAGCTACTACAACCTGTCAAATTTCTTGTAATAGATTTTCAACTTTATCGCTAAAGCATGTTCAGCAGTTCATGGTTGATTGGGAATATTTGCCAGTTTCGGGTAGCTTGATGTGCTGGCCTCTCTCTGTACAATAGATTGTAGGACCCGTGTAAGTAAAAAATACAAAATTATATAAATCTTCGATCGCGGACTTTTGACACCGCCGAGTGCTCGTTTATCGCAGCGACAGGAGCTATTAAAGAGAGTACTCGCTCAGGTGTCCTGTCCAGCTCTAATCGCTGGCGGTGAGACAGCTGCCGAAGGAAGGTGGGGGTTTCAGATGAGACTGGTTGATAACCTCGTTAATTGGAGTCACTGTCACAGTGCAACTAGTGAATGTACGTGAATGTACTGTGGGAATGAAAGACTGCTGTGAGGTAGATCGGAGCAAGGAACATATTGATTGATTGTGTGAAAGATAGCTGGCTAGGAACTTAGGAAGGAAGTGAACACTTAATAGCCGGAAAAAAAACTGTTTTGCAAAAAATAAAACAGACTTCAAAAACATTAAAAAGTTAAAAATTACTTTAGCTTCAGAAGTCGGTGGTGACATTTGTTTGATTAGATTCAATTTTTTTGGCAGCAACTTCTGAAGCTAAAGTTAATTTTCACTTTTTAGTATATCTCCGGAGATCAGCATTATATCGTCACAAAATTAAATGGGACCACCGCAGAATAATATTCATCTAAACAAAAAAGAATCATCGAAATCGGTTCTCAATTGGCGAAGATGTCGCTGAACATACCTCCTCCTTTTGGAAGTCGGTTAAAAAGACAATATTGCCCTGTTATAATCACAGCGAAGCCTGTGTTTGAATAAGGTATTCAAACACAGGCTTCGTCAGATCTAGCAACAGGTCACTACGAGAACAATTTCTAGGATTCTTTCCTCTTTTTAAGAAATTACGATACAGGTCGGGAGATACAGAAATGCACACATAGGTACCGACTTGCCATTACATAATGGTATTATGTTCTTTCAAGCGCTTGCGCGTCTATTTGTACGGAAAATTAATAGCCGTAGCGTGACGCGGTAAATTAATATTTGATAAGGCACGAGTTCGGATAAAAAAAATTGTGTAACAGCGAAAATAATTTTCTATCAACTTGTTTTGGTCCGGCTCGTGTAAGTCTGTAAATGGGCAAACACATTTACCATACCGCACTATAACGTCACGCTTGCAATCCCCGAAAGGTTTAGCAGAGGTGTACCATAAATCAAAGTCCGGGTTGCTACAGAGAATACGACTACTATATTTACCGTTGACATAATGTGTGTGAAATTTAAAATGAAGTTATTTCCAATCTATGCAATCACGAAGGCGATCAATGCATAATACGGTGTAGTAAACAGAGCTTCAACTGATACAAACTGCAGATACTGCCAATAAACAAGTTACGTATTATTTTATCACGTAAACAAACTCTATGTGGATAGTTCGACAACTAGTCGCGAATAAAAAAAAGAATTAAAATAGAACAACGCTTTTCATATCTCTGACAATTCAAAAAAAGAAACGTGTAAGTCCGCGCGTGACGCATTCATCCTTTCAGAAACACGGTAAATTTTTTGCACTTGGCAACAGGGGCGTAGCTAACGCCGTATCTGCCGTATCATTTATACGGGGCCCCCAACGTGCGTAAGCAAAAATTAATAAAAACGTCTCAATTTTTTTTTTATTTCAGAAATGACAAAAATCAAATAAAGCAATTTCTTTCATAGAGGCAGAAACTTTAGAAAAACTAAAGTCATCATCTGCTATAAATGATTTAATAAATCAGTTTGCCGAAAAAAGGCAAGGAAAGTGTATATTTAATTTGAATTGTTTGTAAAAATTTTGGAAAAAGTCACATAGATAATTATTATGATGAATAAATGTTTCTTGTAATGTTATGCAAACATTTTTTTTTTCTTTTGTGAGAAATCTTTACCCTTCATAAGGGCCCCCAAACAAATTTTTATACGGGGCCCCGCGAAGGCACGCTACGCCACTGCTTGGCAACACCGCAGCTAACTGTCAGTGCTTCTGACGTTTGTATTTTTTGTGTGTAAAGATGTCGAGGTGCATATTACGTAGAGCCCCGCCTCTCGCCTGTCACTGTATTACGAAATGCACGTCTGCGGTCTGGCTGATTACCTACCTTGTATGGCAGGGGTCACGAGAAGCATCTGATTGATATCGAGAAGATACTACATCATTAAAGACGTTCTCTTTTACAACTGTGTCAACTTTTTCTCAAGGACTTAATATAGTATGGAAACTTGTATTTATTTATACATCTCAAACTATTGAAGTCTGGTGTGGGTAATAAAGTTTCGGAAAGTATGCTTGTTAAAAATGTACGACTCGTAGCCAATATCGCCTCTCCATTCCTCACATAAAAATAGGGCATCATGAGAGTAAGCTGTATCGATTCCAGCCGGGTTATATTTCAATGAAAGAACTAATAACGGCCTTTCTCGGTCCACTGACTACATCGATAAAATGTATTTCCCTTAGTAACAAAATGAATGAATGAAAACCATCAAGTCCATGGCAACGATTAAAAGTTTATGATATCCGGAGTCTGATAAGAATGATTCATGGAATACGCAGACGTCGATTTCATTAAAGTTTTCAGCTGTTTATGCCAGCTGGTTTGTGAGATTCTGATAAGAGGACAAAACCTTGATCATGTTCTGTAAAATGACGTTATAAAATCCCCGTTTCTGTTGACTTATCAACGCGATGATTCCCGGAGTGCTGATAAACGTCTTGACCTACATCTGTGATTCGATAGGCGAGAAATTGAATGATTCACATTAATCAATATCGGGTTCACGGCCTGTGAACAACTATCTACACTCTTAGACGAGGTATTGATTATCTTCGTTAAGATATTGAGGTCAAGAGCAAGGGTTGATTGAAATAATACTTCAGTGCCTTTTTCCGTAGATATTTCTCCGCGAAAGTGAAGAGAGCCTCCCTTGAGTGTCGTAAAAAGGGAAGATGGAATGGAATTATTTTAGAATTAGATAAGCAGAATAGGAGTATATTCTTTGCGGACGAGTGTAATGTAATGTGTGTAACATCAAACTGAATTGTGGATGTGGAAGCAAGAATTGAATCAGAAACGACCCCAATATTGAATCAAGCCACTCAGGTTTCTGAAGGATGCTAAATCGAGACTGTTGATCAGAAGTTTTTTTTTTATCTGGGCGAAGTTTTATACCAAAAAGGTTAGTTTACGTCATGCGTTAGATATAGGGCCTCAGCATGATAAATAGGCCGCAATATAACTGTGTAGTTCTTTGTTTTTGAACCAACAAGACATTCTTCTTACATCTAAAGAAGCTCACCCCATAAGTCTAAAACATACTAGCTATGGAAAGAACATGTCTCAATACTAAATACTCGGTTTTATTCACAAAGTACACACAGCTGTTATACGTGGGAATAAACAGGCATACATACATAAATTAAGTGACAAACAATCAAACAATACCTGCGTTTACGTCTATGAGAATCATAATCCGCGTTTTGAGAGAATTTGAGCCTTGAAATTCCACTATCCTTGGTAAAATGCCTAGGTATAGAATTGTTGGGAAGTTTACGTTGTTCCGCAATACTAAAGCAAATAAAATCGAGATATTCAAATTCCGCATAGTTACGCTCCTTTGCATTTGAGTGAAGAGAAGACCATTAGAAACTCGAGAAGATTAAGTCTCTGATGGATGACTACCATTCACCAAATATACTACCGATATCTCATCATCAATTTGCCTGTAACACATGAGGTCATATAAATCACTTAGTTCTACGTGTTTAACAGTGCAAATCCCCAAGTCCAACAATTATGTAGCCATAAAAATGTACAGTTTCCATATCATCAACAGATGGTTCCATATAATGAAAGGCCTTTGAAATTCTTTGGAGAAACTGCGTGTTGATACTAAAAAGAACACGTAAACAGTTTGTGGACTGCATCCGAGTTACTTGAAAATACATTGCAGATGATGATGACATCGTAGCGTAAGCTGATTCAGTCACCTCTGGGACGTATGCCTCCTCTCTTTGAGAGAAATTGGGTTATTATAATTCACCACGAAGTCAAACTATTTATTAATGATACCAATAAAAGGCCCTCGTCAAACTTTTCACAGAAATTAGAATTGATTCTAGTAGCCCATTCGCAAAAGGAAGATTTCAATCATGGTAAAAAAGATTGATCTCCCGAATCATTCCTTCCTCACATTGACTCAATAGAAAGTTCTGTTGGCCTTGAATTCAAAAAACCAATTCTGGCAAAAATGCATTTGGGTTTTTCCTTAAATAGAATTCCAAGTAATGCCATGCAGTAAATGGTTACTGAGACTGTGACTCATAAAGGGTGAAACGCACCCTATATGCATACCTAATGCAGGCATCGGAAATGTGGGGGACTGTTGGTTGTCTGCACCCCTTCCCCACGATAAAATTATTGTCTTGTTTAGCTGTTTGAAAAAAACCAGACATGGACATGTGTATGAATGTGGACGTGGTACTGTAGTTTCTGTCTACCCTCATGGGGCCAAAGGAGTGAGTTGACGTATGTACGTAAAACTTACGTATGTGTGATGTAACATTGACCTCTAAAGAACCAGTTATTTTAACTTAATCTCCAATACCAATATACATTTCCGGAACTGGTTAGCACAAAAACCAGACAATTGTATAAAGTGCTGGCGCGTAGCGAACGCGACTCTACATCCAAAACCAAAGATGCTCAAATCAAATTCCCTTCAGCTAATAGATGGCGCAGTAACTACGTACATACGTGGTACAGCTTTGTACACAAATACCCGTTTGATGTGCACTCTGACGGAAATTCGGCGTAACTCCAGTGAACAATTCCATTGGAGTTTCGTTTTCGTTTGAAACAGTGCACACGTTTTAACTGATGTGCGAGACATATGGCACGACAGACGTTACAGGGCTGGTAGTTTGGTTGCCGAATTGTTTGATATTTTTATACAATCAGGACTGCACGCCCAGTTGGTTGATGTGGTTACCACTGCCACATTGGTCGATCTTAGAGAATATGGTCAACCTTCATACCTATTATATGAAACACAGCAGCACTACTTATTGGCGTTATAGTACTTATTGACGTGTAGCAGAGTCCTCATCTACCTACCCTATTCCCAACTATGTTGCAGTTGGCTGCCAGTCTAAACAGATGCAGCATAATACCCGTAAATGGTGCGACTGCCACACAGACAGTCGTACACACACACTAAATAATGCTTATAATTATATCCAGCAGTACGCCGAAGAGTTGCTTACCTCATTCCCATATGCTAGTAGATGATGCACGGTTATTAGAGCTTTATACACCACCACCCAATTGGTGTTCTGTGTGCGCTCGACCAGCAAGTTGGCGAGCTGTGGTATCGACACGTTGGGCTCGTTTGTGCAGTGGACTAGATCTGGAAAGATAAAGAAAAGATGGTGAACATACTAGCCAAAATAAAAGAACAAGGATAGGTTCGAACACTGAAATTAAGCCGCAGGGCGCTTTTGCGTCAGCATAAGGTTTCAGCAGAATCTTCGATGAGCTGACAAGTATCAAGATTGGAACAAAAAATTTTCAGATAAATATACATAACCAGCCTGATAACGTTTCCACTGCGGGGACACAGGTTCCTTTGCAAGAGGAAGCGGGACGTAATCCACCACGCGGGCCTTGTGTGGGCTGATGGATGTCACATGTCTTCGAAAGCTTCTTGGAAATGCCGATATCTTCACGTTTTCCTTCACAGTTTTTGGGAACAGTAGTGATATATTAAGGGGAGGCCTATACCCAGCAGTGGGTGATTCCGGGCTGATATGATGATGAGTGATTAAACATGAAATACACAAAGTAAAGTGATCGTCGTGAATCCACGACCTACCACACGTAGGTCGAGGCCGATAACCACTGGGCCAACGCTTCTCACATAAATATGCCAGGGACCAACCGTGAGACGTTTACCGCGAGTCACCGTGACTAGCGGTTAAGCAGGCATACCTAGGCATAGATGAGCGGCAAAAGTGACAGCGAAGGTGACGTCTTATCAGTCATTGTTTTTACTATCACAATATTTAATGTTTTTGTCTCCAAAACGAGGCCGCTAATCATAATTTCAATAATAGACATAATATACTGAATATCCTCGTCTATCGGTCAGAGATAACTAAAGCAGATGTAGGGAATGTAATATGACTCTGAAAGCAATTCCAGACACATTTTGGACATGTTACATGATTATTTTATTAACGGCGGATTATTTTTCCATGTACCACTCGTATGATTAAATATTTAACCTACTTTTCCATTAAGAAGGATATCAAATTTGTCCATTGAAGTAACACGAATTCTCCGATAATTCCACTTACTAACAGCTTCAAATATTATCAACTACGCCTGAAACTTTCGGTAACACCATTCCAAACTTCCCACAATTTCGTAAGTGCTACCTGATAGATTATATCTGGAGTATATGCACTAACAAACACCTGGGTACTAATAACATTACATACTTCGATAACCAATCCTCCATCTAACCGTATAGTAATTTAGCATACATGACATAACATCATAATTTCGCCTACAACCCTTCAAAATCCGCCGAGAAAGTTACGGGACTTCAAAAGCTAGAAACATTTATGGAGTTGAATAAATCATGTCACTTATAGTGTGAAAAGCTAACTTATACGTACTAAAAGCCTTAATTGGTATCCATTAGCGCCGCCATTGTGAGGTAAGAATTCAAATGGAACAGTGAAAATTTAATTGATTTGGTGTCTCTTGTAACATTAGAAAATAATGATAAAGCTGAATGTATAGAAATTGGATGTTCTTTCAAATTAATTTTATCAGAAATCTAATTATTTTCAAACAAAAGTACCTACAAGTATAAATGAAGGCAAATGAAAACAATCACTCACGCCATTTACAAAATCTTTGGATCATATTTTAATTATAAAAGAATCCTCTGGGAATTGAGATAATTCCTTAATCCGATTCTAAAGCCAAGAGCTTTTGCCCATTCACTTGGTATAATAATCGAGAAGCAGTACACATTCACTGTTGAAATGCCTCACTGTATTTTCCAAGACTACTGAAATCTAATTAAATGTGTATCCAACCAGAAATATTCAATACATCATGCAATAGTAACAGATCTGTGCCTCACCACACCTCCCAAACAAAAAATCTAGCACAAATTTAAAAGTAACATAAGTTATTTATAAGCATTCAAAAACCCCATTACATCACCGCAGAAACAAGTATCAATGGTATAACAAGTTTAAGAGCAAAAAGTGGTTTTAAAGCTCCAACAATTAGCAAGATCGCGGCATTTGCGGCGACCTTTGACATGACCTAGTCCATCCATTGGTGGAATTTACAAATTATTTAAGTAATCCGATCTTAAGAAAGGGATCTCGACTAATATAATTTGATCGAGGTTTAAAGCCGTTGCCCTGGGTCCCCAGATGAGATCCATAAGTCTTTGGCGACGTAAATTAATAGAGAATCTTAGTATTTGTTCAAAAGTATGGAAAACGGATCCGTTTGAGCAATTTTGGGAGTTCAAAGGTAGTTGGTCGTAAAGACTCTGATTCAATCGTGGTTTAAAGATAAAACCAAACATTTGGATGAAAATCAAACAAGTAACTTTCGTCCCGAAAATAGGGACCGGGACATTTCCCGGGACCAATTAAATTATTAACTTTACGTAATGCGAATACGCCTGTCTCCACCTACTTTCGGTGTAGCGACACAAAAGTTTATTATACGCAAACCAGTTCGAGTTTCGCCTCTATTTATCTCGTCCTCCGCGAAAACTGTCACGATGATAAAATTGTTTAGGTACAAACATTATTCTATGTAGCAAGGTAGATCGTCATCAACGGTGTTTTCATTCAGCTAATGGAGCCATAGCTCACGCTTTCATTCAAAAGGTGAAATCAGACCATCAAGCGATATTGAAGCAACGCAAAAGCGTGTTAAATTTTGCTCGTAATGACCAATCCTGACATATTGGAAATCTACAATTCATTACACAACAATTTCCTGGGGGCGTAAACGATTCGAGTATTTGATGAGATATCGTTAAATCAAGGAACATCAAGAGGCGAAAATTATTATAGCGTGTAATGGACCAAATATTTCTGGCACATTAAATCTAAATGGGTGTTGGGAGCTTAGAGTATACGGGTCCTCAGTGAGTAATTGTCAATTAGCAGTTTAGTAATAGCGCCAATCCGATTTGAAAAGGTTTTTGAGACCGAAATATTCCCTAAGGATAATAAATACAGGCCCAAAACACGCAGGTCACAATTAGAACTGCTAAAAGGTAGAATCAATAACATAAAAACGTTTGCCGTCTGCCAAGGAACTCATTAGACTGTTTCGGAGTTCGCAACGAAATTAATCAGAAGTAAAAACAGGAGGGGTGGCAAACAAATAGGCTTCCACTTCCCTTCGTAGCCCTTACAAAAGCAGCATACAAGGATGGAGGTTCAGTAAGTGTTATAATAAGGAAGAAACGTTTTTCACACCACGATTCCAAGGTCATAAAATGGCCGTGCCATTGTTATCCCATAATCTAGTCACCTCGTGCGTGATGGCACACAATAAAAACACTTTCGTATTTCAGCAACAGACAACAGCATAGAAAAAAAGACAATTACACCACTCGCAACGAAGGCCGGGTCGGACAGCGTAACAAAATTATTATTTACCGCACTTGACCTGATAATAAACCATTATTTTTGTTACGAAAGCCGCAGACGAAAACTCTAATCGAATGTGTCAAGCAAGTGTCATGAATTTACGATACTTTGTCATGAAATATTACGTGTCATATGACGTGTACTTATGACGTCGAAAAATTCAGGGCAGGTTAAAGCATTAACTGACGCAGATCGTCTTATCCTTATTTTGGTTGGCGCTCGATTAGTGTTTCAATTCATACACGTAACACGCTCCTCGTCAAGTGCGTCGACACCTGTCGGTATGCGTGCATAATAAGTGTTTTATCACGATAAGAACGTTTCTAATTAATAAAGTAGGATGATTTGTTTCATAACATTTATTTTCCTCAATTAAATATAATAAGAATGCGATAACAGGTCACTTTTTAGTCTATATCAGATAAAAATAACACGTAATGTAATGAGAACTGCATTACGAAGTACTACGTAATAAACAATAGCTTTCTTAGGCCCGAAATGCTACCTCAGCCTGGGAAAGAATAAATAATTAAAATGAAACGGAAGACGCTTCCATAAAAATGACAAACGACCGACTACAACTATTTTATCAAGAACATAAATGCTTTTTTTATGCTAATCAAAATACCAAGAAGTATAGACGATGTCACAGCTTGGCCAAGTGCACCCGAAATGCAGAGCTAACAAAACCAAGCTGGCTAAAGGAACCATTTGAAATGGGTCCATTCCAAAAGCTGAGACGTAATTGCGGCGGTCAATTCCAGTTACTATATTGAATATCCCGAATTTAGCTCCCGAATTGGCCAAAGCTGTTAGCTACTCAGTCTGGCGCTCCGGCGACCTAGTCCGGACGTAGACGGATCGATCGAGACACCTCATTTGTCAAAACGTTACAACAGTAAAGGCGGAGAGTTAATCTCAAAGATATACAGACTATTATGGACCGCTTAATGACCTTTCTGGGTAGAAGATTACGAGTTTATTTACCGCTCAGAAAATCAATAACTCTCTCTGAACCTTTCGACAATAATAACGATTCACCTCTGCGTGTGACCTTCAAACGCAATAGGCACAAGATTCCGGAATGGGTAGAGGTAAAAGTTTACAACAGAATTTTCTAGAAATTTCACGACAGTATTGTAATAGAAACGATTTGATTCGACCAGTTGACCGAGTGTACAGTGTGAAAATGACTATTCTAGACAACAAAGTAATTGACCTTTATTGGAATAAAAATAGGACAAAGCCGAGATAGTTGGTCGAAGAGTAGTTACCGAGTTCTCTATAGAATCTGTCACCACTTTAGAAATATGATACTGTTTGTCTCCCTTGGTTCAGTGGCTTTATAGAATTGGAACACATCTATAAATGCTTTCATTACTCCGTCCAGGTAGACTAATGTGTTAGGATTTCAGAGAATTGGGTAGCATGGGTCATTCTTAATTTGTAAAACTGTGACTAAGATTTCGGAGCACCATTTAAAACGGTTTCTCCAATTAATTCGTCAGAGGAAATGGATATGCTGTGTGCATTTTAACATGCTGTTGATTAAAAAAAACCCATGTTGTTCTGTAATCTGTTTTACCATCATAAACGACCTCAATGCTACGACCTCTAACATAGCGAATGACATAAAAAAAAAACATGCATTATAAAGTTAATATGGAGATTTAAATTACTATTAATGCACATCTGATATTCTGAAGCAGAAGTTCTCACGATTTACATTCTAATATCTTCGACCGAGTTGCATAATTGTCGAGTATACCATCGTCGGTTTTGTTATTAGGAGATAATTCACAGTTAGTTATGGAATCTGGAATGTTAGTCTCTAGTTGCATTCGGAATTCTGATCAATGTTTTCGTTTTCTTGATTAATCTTTGGACGTGGCCTATGCCCAGCAGCAGTGGAAGTCTTTCGGCTGGTATGCTGATGCTGAAGCATGAAAGAAGTTAAGGGCTTGTTCTTATTTACTTAAGAAATAAAACTGAAGACTTTTGCGATGTCTGTTATCGAATCAGACATCTTAAAAATCACGTAATCATTCTAGATTACAACTATCATCAATCAGATTTCAGATAATCAAGTAAAACCAAGTTAATTCTTGCTAACGAGGGGTTAACAACCATTATAAAAAAACATTATACCTGTCTTTAGTGAACCACACCTCAGTACCGCTTTTAAAAACCGTAAAACAACCTTCGTAGCGTTAATCCCTAGAGAAAGAAATCCATTACAAAAACATTGGAGTCGGAAAAGAAAACGTAATTGGAGTTTCTAGGCTTTTTGTTATAACTCTATGTAAAGGAAGCTTTACATTTGGTTTGCTATAAAATACTATTGATTTCTTAGCTACGTTTAAGTTCCATGTAATAGGGAGTGAACCTATTGCCATCAACAAGGCAAAATTCCGAACTCCAGGCTACTACTGAGAAATTCCAGGTGAAATAACCCAATATCACTTTGCCCAACTCGGGAATAGAACGCAGGAACGCATGCTCAGCAGTAGCTCTTCCGACCACGAGCCCAACGAGGCAGTCAATGTTGTTTTTATAAGCTTTTATTTAACTTGCCTTGTTAGTTAGTATGTAATGGTCGAATCTTGCAACTGAATTCCAAACCAGTGTCCCCCAACCGATGGAGCTGAAATTTTGCACACATCTTTGGTTCTGGTGACAATACATTTAAATGACAGACATGACTTGATCTTGCAGCCAAGATCGTCTCCTCACGAGACAACTCCTCAGCGGTTACTAGCAAGGACACGAAACTTTGTATACCTACGCGTTCAATGTTGATAGATAAACCTGATTTTCTTCTTTTCATTTTAATAAAAGCTTGTTTTTTTTCTAACTTCAACTTATTTAGTTCTGTAGTTTTTATCTTCATCCTATTGCGGTTTGGAGATTACAATTTTGCGGTTGCCGTCTACCGTAGTTAAAACTTGCGCGTATTAATATCAAACTGCTTGTTGCAAACAATAATAACAACAAATATTGTCCAATTCCGAAGCTTCCAGAGAACATACGCGACGACAATTTGATATGATAGCTGGACAGGAAACGGGCCTGTCCTGTTTATCATATTTCACTCCAATCACACCAATTATCGTCCCGAACAGATAGGATACATTGTTGTTGCATCCAATTGTAGATAGAAAGAATATTACTAATACAATTATTTAAGTTTATATTTCGTTGAAGTCTTATTCGGTGAGCAACACGGTGAATATCCTGAATTTTCGTATCTTTGCAAGTTATGAACGTCCAAAACGTAATAAGACAATTACAAATATCTGCTCCGACATAAAATTACGTCACGGCTGTTTTCCCGAAAGAGTTATATAAAGGCAGAGGCACTTATATCACACCCAAACGTCGCCAGATATGTTTTAGTTCCATGTAGTAGCAGGCGAGCTTATTGCCATCAAACACAGGCTCAATTTCAAACTCCGGGCTTCTACTGAGAAATACCTGATGCGAGATTCACTTTTCCCGAACGGAAATCCAACCCAGGACCTCGGACTTAGCAGAAGCAATTGCGACTACTAGACCAACGACTCTAGGTGATCGTCAACTGCTTCGAATTAAACGCTTTTCTAGCTCAAAATCGAAACCTCTGTATGCCATGTATTTTATAACAACAGTTGAGTAAAGAAAAACTCCTTTACAAACCAATTTCGTTTAAAATTGGCTCGCCGATCTCCTGATCGCCTGGATTTGGGATGTTGGGTCGCGCAAAAAAAGATTTCGTCCAGTTACAAATCCCTATTGCGTTGTGGAATGTAAATGATTGAATATTTTTCACTAAATATGGATAACAGGAAAACCCTAACTCAGTAGTTAAATGTGAGTAATTTGGCTATGGTTATGGCACTATCGCAATAATTTTTAAGTACTTTATACTCCCATGGCCAAATTTTGAATATCAATCCAGTTTTTGTATCATAGCCAAGCATGATGTTAATGAGACTGTATGCCTGACATTGGTAAGGGTGCATGTTCATTGAAGCAGAAAACAACAGAGAGAAATTGGCAAAGCACATAAGACAGGATGTGAATTTCAATTAATGCAATTGGTTAATTTGGTAATATTAAAGTCAATGGAATCAGAATGGTGAATTGTCATACTCCACCAGTCTATTATAAAAACTCTCACATTGTCTATTCTTATCCAATGCAACAAATCAGAGAATGCACTGTACATCTTCTATACTCATAATAATACAAAGAATTGAAGCAGTGGAACTATAACTAGCTGCCTGGTACATCTACAATAGATATTACAATTGTAATCCTTTCCCACTCCACTACTTGTGGTTTTTTCCTGACCCACTTATTGTATTATTCATAACAGGTCTTCAAAATGTTTCGTTGATATCCTGTATTTAAAATAGGTGATTTGGAGTTTGGCTTAAAAGAATTAGCCTTGACACGTTTACCTTTAATTAATTTGAAAGTCAAAGGTATGTTTGAGGATTCATTTTATTGTTGATGTTATGTGCGGGTTATACCTATAGTTTTGATAATTATTATTTTAAAGCTATGGTGAAAAGAAGACATTTGAACTTTCACATTTTAGAGTACTTCATGCTTATTCTTTTTGTTTACATTAAATTAGCAATATCATTACAAAAAAATATTCTTCAATTGGCTTCCAATTGGAATTGTCTACTATTCCAAATGACATTTCACAATCATGAAGTACCCTTAATGGAGTTTTGATAAGATAATATTCTAGGCAACTGTGCAAAGAAAATAACATAGACAAAGTTATATTTTGTATTTCATAGGGCTATCTCCCTGGAAAATTGAACTAGGTACAGTATAGATCACACATTGATATTTGCAATTAGAATTTTTATAGCAGTATCAAACGCTCCAGAAGAGCAAAAGAAAAATACTTTTATTGAGTAACAAATGTCATGTTTGTGACACCCTCTAAAAAGATGATTAATCTTCAGATATCAATAAATTAAAAGTTCAACCACACATTTCCAGTTTTTATGAAATATATGAGATGCAAACAATGCTTAAAATAAAACAAGACAATAATTAATGTGCCTATTAATCTGTATGAGCTAAAGCATGTAGGGTGTTAGACATTTAACCAGACCAACTGTTTGATACATGAGTCATGGGTGGCTGGCAATAGAATGCAAATGCAAGAATACTTTAATATAAAATGTTTTATGAGCTGTGTGCCATGTTTGAGAGAATGAGTTGATTGTTTTCTTACCAATAGTTGGACAATACATGGTTATTTGAATAGGATTTTAAGAGACATAATTTCTTATGTTTTTTTTTTTTAATAGGAATTGATTTGTGCTTCTCCAAAGACATCTGAGCATTCTGGGAGTAATCATGCTGCCCAAGAATTGGTGCAGTATTTAGTCCTGAGATATCCCAAAAGTAATCTAGCAAAGTGAGTAACTACTACTAAGTTTACCATCCCTAGCTTTGAATTAAGTTTCGAAATATTTTTTATTACCACTGTTCCATAAACACACATTACAAAGAACAGTTTATTTCAGGTTCTACTGACTAAAATGAAAAATAGGGCTATCCTTACAGATTAGGTATCTTTAAATATAGGTACTTGTGACACATACTTGTGCTGATAATGAAGTTTTTTTCTGATTAAATAATCAGTCATATTGTTTATTTAGGTTTGTCACATTGACACAATTTTGGCATTAAGAGTGACTTTCAAAATACTATCAATAAACAGTGGTCTGCTTAAGTGTTTACCCCCTTGGAAAATTGAGTTTGTTTATTATTGATAGAAGACATTTGATGGCAACATGTGAGAACATAAAAATATTAAAGGTTTTTGGCTGGCAGTTTTAGGTTAAGAAAAAAGTTATTTTACTCTAATATGGGGTAGGTTGGGTACCTTCATTTTTAACCAAGGTTTAGGTTCTTACCATGGCTGTAATTTGGAAGAGTTAGTGAAAATCTAATAATTTAATTGGCAAACATCTTGTTCAAAATATAAAAAGAATTTCTTTTGACCATAAACTAAAAACAGCATTTTTGGGTTTTCAATTGGTGCTGAGACTTTAGGCGTAAGGCGTTATAGGTATAAGACGATCCGTTGACTCGATTTTTGGTACGAAAGAAGGAAAAGGCGACTGCAAATTACGCCAGGGGGTTACATCAACTAGTTGTACAGCAACAGATCCTCAGTACCTAGTTAGATAGGTTCTTACATAAAATCAATAAGTAGGTAGATATTTTTTTTTATTCGTAAGCCAACACGTTATATCCAATGTAACATGACATAACTTAGGTAATGTGTGTCAAGCTACACAATCGTGAGAAGCAACATTATGTAAAAATATTTCGACATTTTAAACGCCAATTCAATTGCTATTACTTATCTTATTATTGTTTCATGAAACAAAATACGCGCTCTATGAACTTGAATACGGTCGTCACGGATTACATTCAATATCATAGAAATGTTATCGACCATTGAGTCGCTGTGGCGACGACGTCGAATGATTATTGACCGAAAAAAAAGATGTGTGCATTGAAAACGACGCTCCAATGGACCTCCGTTTTACCATAACAGTACTTACAATCTAAATGTTTCTTTTTGGGTGCTATCATTTCTTCGGTGGTAGCTTTGCAAACGGATTTAGCTAAACCCTGCCCGGCGATGCTGTGGCGGGCGGCCAAAAGCCTATCGTTTATAGTCTGACCCGCCATCCTCACGTTCAGTCCTGACATAAACTATTAACACGATGTAACGACACTTATTTTCGCGTTTTTCCAACAAATTCACAAAATTACGACGATGACGGGTAAAAATATGTCACCGCCCCCCCGACTGGCACAATACTAAATTCAAGATGGCGGATGGAGTTGCCACAGAGTGAGTAAAATTTATTTCAAAATGTTGCTATATGGAAAAAAAGTTATTGTAAAATATGTGTCTGGTTATTGTTATCAGATATAGTCGTGTCGGTCCTTGTAAAATACTAGTATTGAGCTACAGTCCGGGGAGATTGAAACTGAATGATAACCTCAACATACATAGAAACGGGCTAGGCAGATTACTCTCATAATTACGCCTCATCCTCAACAGCAAGCTGAGCAAACGTTAACTACTAAGCGTGGAGTCCTTGGATTAAATTCCTGAGTACGGCTAGATTTATTTTCATTTTTCAGTTGTTAGGTATCTCAACGCGCGGTCACAGGAGTCATGACCCCCCCCCCCCAAAATCATATACAAAAATTGGCAAACTTTCATAAAATACATATTTTTGGATATAAATTATTAACTTCCTGCTTATCGTTACATGCTCTGCTCATCTCTATACGAATGAACAAAAAGAACCTAATACTCGGGGCGGAGGCGAACTGCTTGAGTTCTGAAGCTCTCTACTCTCGCTCTTGCATTCTATTAATAACAAGAACGGATCCAAGGGCCTCCCCTTGGATCCGTTCTGACCGGAATGGCCGGAAGTCATAACCACCCCGCCCGCCCTGCGCAAGGCCTAGGTCGACTGTGATCATGTTTCTGAACTCATTGATTTAAATGAAATAAATAGAGGCCCGGCTCGCTTCGTTGGCTCATTGCGTTCTCTTCATCTTAAAACTTGAAAATCTAACTATCTCAGAGGCAATAAGCAGGGGTGGTGGGTGAGGATTCATCCCCCCGAAATCTCCGACAAATATAAAGAATCAACTGCATAAGTTGACAAAATTATTCCTTATTTTATTCCTAATATATCCGTGGTGGAGTACAGTTTAAGGGAAGATGAAGATACCCCGCCCCCTCCCCCGTAACCCCGTAAATAAAACTGTAAACGTCCATGATAGTTTTGTTTATGTAAATCCAGAGATGGTTGATCTAATTTCTTTTTTCAAAAGTTGTTCCTAATAATTTAACCCAACGCCGCCCAACCGTTTCAGTGGGGCAAAATTAATTATATAAACTCACAGACGGGCCATTGACCACTGACAGTTCAAATTTTGGAGTAGTATCTACCTACTTTTGATAGCAATAAGGCCAATACGCCTTAACTTGGTATTGTACAATAAAAGATAAAACAACATTCTCAAAAATGTCGTTTAATTAAAATAATACAATAAATAGCACCTTCTGCCAAATATAGAAACAAAATTAATTAAAACCTACTAACATACAGCGGATGGAAATCTAAATTAGTGCTACAATTAATGTGATTTCTAAAATTGATTCTGTTTTAATAATTTTCCTTTATTATGCATCAGATCAGATATTGCAACAAATCAGAAATATAATGCTCAGTTAGAGATGATATTTGTTCACAAACATAAATGTTGATTCAAAACTACTTAAAAATTGAAAGGCCAGGTGTGTGCAGGAAAGTCTTCTTTTGGTACAAATTCGTTTGAAGAAGTTTGTTGCTGTGAAGATATTTTTTCTGCATAAAGATTTTTAATGTCGAAATATATTGAAGTTCAGTGAGTTCCAACTGATTACTGGCACTGCAGGATAAGTATAACTGATTATTTCAGTCAAAGTGATTGTACAAGGATTCACAAAAATTGCAAACGCACTCACGCGGGCCATTTAAAAGTCGCTCGCCTGGGGTTGGGTGGCCTTGGTTTAACCGATTATTTTAACCCCCCATTTGTCTTTTTTATTCGAGGTAACCCGTTTACCCGTCCCAACCAAATTCCTAGCTACGGCCCTGTGTGACCCCCAAAGTCGAAGGCTGGGACCGCACCTGGGTATCTCTCATAGCGGCCCTGAATCTAGGTTGATAGGGAAGGCAAAGGGTCGTCCATCTTCTCTTATCTTACTTCTTATAATATACTAAAATAAAATAATAAATGTGAATGTCTAAGAGCATGGGTGGATGGATGGATGTAACGACCACTAACACACAAATACAAAGACTACTCAACGGATTTCGACGAAACTTGACTGTAACTAACTGTATAGCTTAGCTTATACCTACATGAGAATGACACAAGCTATAATTTATCAATTAAATAATGAAATTACGTACATATTATAAGGATTTTAAACTTAAATAGTAAAATGTGGGTATAAAGATACACCTCATAAGACAAATTTTTTGGGGATATAAAACAGCTGTGATGTTATTACTTTGTTTAGCTGGAATTGTGTGTGTATCACGCATGGCTATTTCATGTCCCGTTACATAAAACCTATTATAGTAGTTAAAAACTCTTTGCAGTTCAGGAATTCCGTAGTCACGTCATTGAAAAGAAAATTAAATTACAAACGTATTGGTGTGTGTGTTGTCGGCAAACGTCACTTTGAATTATAATTACCCGTAAATAAAAAACATGGAAAATGCCTCCTCCTGCTGGCAATGCTGAAAAAGGTAAAAGAATCTTCACGCAGCGATGTGCCCAATGCCACACCATTGAGTTTGGAGGCAGAAATAAAGTTGGTCCTAACTTGTATGGTGTATTCGGCCGGAAGGCAGGCCAGGCGGCCGGATATTCGTATTCAGACGCCAATAAAAACAAAGGTGTTACTTGGGATGCCGATACGCTCTTCGAATATCTAGAAAACCCGAAGAAATTTATTCCTGGGACGAAGATGGTGTTCGCTGGTATAAAAAAACCTGGAGATCGCGCGGACCTCATAGCCTTTATAAAAGAAGCATCTAAGTAATTTAACGTAGTTTTATAATATAGAATTTATTGTAACAATTACGTATTAACTACGTATTAAACTATTTTAATTTAATAAAATACGCATGCTTCTTTTTTCAAATTTCAATAGTCTCCAAAAACTTGGCCCAAAATGAAAACCAACGCCGCCATCTTACGCACCAACTGAACAGCGCACGTCTGTCAATTCGAGCTCCAAAAGATCCTTGTAGCACTGTACTTGACATTCATTCAAATGAGTCAACTACTCTGTTCCAAAGTATGAAAAATGTGGAATATTTATAAATATTCCTATATTTTGCATTGGCTCAGCCTTATGTAAGGATTGGCCAAATATTAATCATACAGTTTTTTGCAAGGGGAGCCCAGAGGGATTTTTTGGCACCAGAACTATTTTTGAAAAGTTTTAGTTAGTAATCTATACAAATAAATAAAATTGAAGCGTAGACAGAGAATGCTATAGACTAATTGATATGTTTTGTCGCATTCACACAAGAAAAAGAACAACTTATGCCGATGTCGTGTAAAGAAATGAAACAGAACGATAAAATTTTTTGTTTCATCGAGCGTGCCACGTTTTTTCAAGGTCAGCACACTAGTTTGCTAAACAAAGTTTGACAGCTGACGTGCAGCTAGCCATCGTCTACCTTTAAAATACAGTTTTTACGTGTTATTATGTTAAGTAATTTATGTTACATTTTGTTTTGAACAATTTAGACTTACTATTTCAACCATTTATACAAAAAAATGGTGTGGTGTAGCGTTAAAGGGTGTAAAAGTGATAGTGGAACGAAAATCCCAGGATTGTCTTTTCATTCGTAAGTATGCCACTCTTTATCAGTTCTAGGCATTCAGTAACATTTTATTATGTTCATATATTGTGTATAATGTACGCTAGACGTACGATTCATCCTGAAAAATCACACAAATAACAATTATTATTCAATTATAAATTCTAACCTAAAAACGTTGGTGTTGCCAACTTTTCTATAAATTATTACCCACTAATATGGGAAATAATAATGTGATGGCTTCTGCAGTGAGTATTAATTAAATATCTGAAATATTTAATGACTTTTTGCAGTTTCCCTGAACCTGATAATTTACGTCAGAATTGGATTGTAGCTACAGGACGAACAGATTGGACACCAAAACCGTCATCAAACATTTGCAGCAAACATTTTGAGAATTAAAAATAAGAATATAAGTTAATTAGAAAGAAGAATTCATAAATAATCATTTTGAAAGTCAACCTTTTATTGGAAACCGCAAAGTTTTACTTATTAAGGCAATTGCCATGCACTATTTTGAACTGCGTATACATCACGCAACAAAACGATTTGAACCTCAGCAAAAAATTAGAAACATACGAAGCTTGTTTTATTTAAAGGACAATAATGTGTTAAATCAATAAAAGCTTATTAAAAATAAACATGTTCTATTATTTACCCACAAACCCAGAACCTACTATCACATCAGAAATGGCAGTAATTTAGAACCACATCATCATCATCCATCGTCACTCCTGCCCTCATCGCAATTAATTTGAGTTCGGCAGTATGTCTTCTCCGCATCGCATGCCTTTGCGTACCGATGGTAACGGATATGTCATTGGCATATTCAGTCTTTGTCTTACGTACTAATTTCCAATTCTCATAAATTGTGGGGTAAATTTTTCCTCACCCGGTAACCCTAAATTTGTGACGTATTTATTTTTTGTCTCTTTTTGCGACACGCTTTGCCGGTGTCTATAGGATACTCTGTCTACGAATTGAAGTGTCTGTCTGTTTGTAACATCAAAATAACAGCTTTGATGAAAGTACTTTTTTTTTTTGTATATACGGTACTTACAAAAAACTCATTTTTTTTCAAGTTTTGAATATCTGTCTCTTTCTGTATGTTCCGGCTAATTTCAACGGGACGGGGCTTTTACTGGCAGATAGCGGATGTTATAAGGTCTAACATAGGCTACTTTTATTTTAGAAAAATAATTTGGGCACGAAAAAAATATTGTTAACAAAATCCGATTCAAACGAATAGTCTCCGAATCAGCTCGACTGATTTTGGCGGATTTTTTTACTGGCAAATGGGTGATGTCATAAGGAGTAACTAAAGGACATGGCTAAATTGAAGTATGGACGACTGCCCCCGCAATGAAAACGCATATATAAACATTGTACCTAGCAATATGTAATGCTAAATAGCTGAAATTAGTATTTTGTAATTTAAAAAGTTTCAGGAACTTTTAATATTTGCACAATCCTAAAAACAAAATCGCGCAACTCCTACGACAAAGGTACAAAAACTTCAAACAATGACATTGCTATAAACTTTTATCTAGGCGTTTTAATGTGTCTGCGACGATTTTTATTGATAATTGTGTTTTTGACTGGCGATTTTGCACTAAGGTACTTGAAGTAAATATCTACATAGGGGTAATTGCAGCAAAAAAAAACTTGATACATTTTGGTAATGCAATATGTCTCTTCCCTAGCTGTCAGTATGCCTTGACCTTGTCATGTCAAACCAAAACAAAGCATAAAAATACAATTAAGAAACTTTTTTATGTTTATTAGTTCACGAAAGTTATAAGAAATTATTAAACACTAAATAATTCATGAATTAATATTTAAATATTACTGGTTAGTGTGAGGTTCCTATTTGTGCTAGTCATGTTGGGGCAGTCGTTTAGCCATCTCTTTTACTTTTTATTTTAGAATAATAATTAGGAGTCCGTGCAAAAAAATTAAAACCCTTGAAATTATTAACAAAATTCGATTCAAAAAGGGATTTTTTTTTAATAATAATTACACGCGAACGAAGGTCACGGGCCTATCGATAGGGGGATAGGGCGATTAGAAAAATATAAATATACGAGGTGAAAGAGACACCAAAGCGAAAACGGTTACCACGTATTCAGTACATCATTCTGAGCCCCCCCCCCCACAAAGAAATTTTTCGTTGGTTATAAAAAAACAACTGTTTCTACAAATGTGCAATACCTTATTTTTTTTGGATGGGAAATCATCCAATGACTCCTCCCGCTCTGGGCGGAGCGGAAGGGAGTGTCAGACTTTTACTGACTAAAACCCATCCATGTTCCTTCTTTTGCCCTTTGTGTTTCAGGGCCGCGGTATCTCTTTCGAACAGTCCCGCAGCCCTGGCAGGCATCGGCCCTTGCGGGCCCCTCTGGTTTGCTGACATCTCTTTGAGGCGCGCGTGGAACACGAACGCGCCGTCGACACGGCCTGTCGTCATAAGACGGACGGACTGCGAGCTAGCCCATTACTCACCGTCCACAGGCCCGCGAGAAATGTGCAATACCTACACGGTCAAAATGTGTGGATCATCTGAATTTTTTAAAATGATAAATAAAAATGCCTTTTATTTCTTACGAAATAAAGGTTTACAAAGTGTTTTGTTAGTTTCGTATATTGTAAGTTGTTTTTCAGTATTTTTTTCTTTTTAGCACAATTATTCCGCAAGAACCCTTCTGCAGGTAAAGGCCTCCTCCAAAGTGAACTGACCTTCTCTGGATTTTTATATTTGCATCTAGTTTGGGCCCGCTGTGTGTTTTATTTCATCCTCCCATCTATTGCGGGGTCTCCCTTTTTTTCTTTTCCCTGCTGGCCCCTTCCATGCAGTCACACTCTTTGTCCACCTCTGGTCTTGAAGACTTGCTACGTGCCCAGCCCACTTCCAATTTATTGCAAGTGCTAGTGCCAGGCAGTCTGTTGCTTTTGTAGTGTTTCGTATTTTTGTATTTTGAGTTTTTTTTTTTAATATTTAACATCTCCGCTCCATTCCGCGTTGGTACATTATAAATTATAAAACGTTGGTAATTTTATTTCTTATATTATTAGGTCAGGCATGGTAAGACGCAAGAGTTCATAACCTTAGTTTTAGGTTAGTTGTTCTTTTTTTTATACCGATGAAAAATTTCTATGTAGGTCTCAGAATGATAATATGACATTCTGAATACGTGGTAACCGTTTTCGCGTCGGTGTCCCTTCCACCCTATATAAGTTATGTTTAAATTTCGGTCTGTTTAGTGAATTACATTTAAATTGTCTTTTTTGCAGTCGGGTTTTGATTTTTTTAATTATGTCTACTTGTTTATAGTGAGTTTTCACTAAATCTGACGAAACTGAAAACTTTAATTTGCTCATCCACACTATTATTATAAATGCGAAAGTAACTCTGTTTGTTGTTCCTTTGTACGGCTAGTAATGAAATTTGGCAAAGATATAGATTATATCCTGCGGAAGGACCTAGGACCATTTTTCCCATACACACATCAAAATTTCCACGTGAACGAAGTCGCTGGCAACAGCTAGTTTTTTATACAGGATGGAAACTTGCAACGAGGCAGTAAGCAGAACTACCTTAACCGTTACAGCTACACGAAAATGGTCTTAGAAGACTACCCATAGCTTTTTGTAAAATTTTAATCGCCATTCACAGATTAAAAAAAATACAATTAGCAAGAAAATGGCCATTTTACACAAAACATTTTTTAGATGCCAATCGATACTGTTTTTAATACCGATCAAAAACTTCTACTGGACCAACCATCGTTGGAGTACTAAAAAGTCAGAAATCACAAAAAATATTATCCTAAGACCATTTTCGTGTGGCTGCAACGGTCAAAGTAGTTCCCTTTACTGACCCGTTGAAAGTTTCCAGCATGTATATTCATTTAAATAATTTATTCGCATAATATGGGTACATAGATGGTACATACATTAATTTTACATTACATAATACATATAACAATAAGGATCCCCATAAAAACTATTTCTTGCATACGAAACATAAAATAAAAGCTTCTAAGTAATAACAATGAAACGAAATGGGTGATACAACTATACATAGGTACTCTTTTTCATTTTATACTAACTTAATCAGCTATTAATGCACTACAATAAAGTACGATACAAATAGACAGACATAGTCCTCACTATTTTACAATAATTTTCTATTCGAATAACCAAAGTATTCCTGGGTCGTGTATAAACATTTAATTTTATTGACTATTCAGACTTTTTTATTAACTTAGGTATTTCACTTTATATTAGCTGTTCATGTACACACTAAATATTGAAAACAATAAAGGAACAGAAAAAATAGGTACAAAGGTGATAAATAAGGTAAAAATGGGTTTTAATGCATATTCAGCTCAAATAAAATAGATAGACAAGAGTTCCTTGTCCTGGCAGTGACATTCGTTATACCTACTATAAAAATGTTCAAACTATTTTTTTTGGTTCGTCAGATTCAGGTGAAAGCTTATCTTGATCTAACCCCTTAGAAGTAGAGAGATGAATATTACCAACTTACCAGCTCGCTGCTGGAATATTTTCTATGGGAAATATGTAAACTGAATAAAAGCGATAAATTGGATTCTGAAATTTTTCCGCTAGGCGAAACCGGAGATATAATTTTTATCAGTGTAACATTGATAAAAATGGGGAATGTAAGTCATGGAACACAAGTTGTTCAGTTATATGGTCTGAACAGGTCTGAAACATCACTCGTAACTAGGTCTTGCGTATGTTACACCCTGTATAGCATAATAATTAAATTGATATGATGTCCAGTCGTAGTATTTATCCGTCAAGTAAATGACACCTCTGAGTTATTATTAACAATATTTACAAGTCATTCTTATTCTTTTTTCGTATTGGTGTTGGTGGTACACCCGTTTTGTCAAATTACTTGAGGTCAAGATTGTTCCGAGGACCCTGTAAGTCCAATAGGTGGCCATGTAAAAGAGCCAGGAAGAAGTTCGTTAATATATTATTTTATTTTATGACTTTTAGCATAATGGTCAAAGGAAGGTCATTAAAAATGATGACGTTGCTGACAAGGACGTCGCAAAATGGCTTGCCAAAATGTCATAAAATTATAAAAAATACTGTTGTTGATGACAATTTTACTCTATGGTACTGTTTTGACTGGAATGTATGACATTTCTTCCAGCCAGCCATGTTGTTTTAAATCTTACGAAGTTACGATTTCAGACGTAAGATAATGTATAGTATTTGCTTCAAATGATTAAATATCAATAGGATAATCAACTGTGCTGAAAGAAAATCTTTAAAGTGCAATTGAGGGTTTGTTAACTTACAACGACACGACGTGTCTGCAAAAATAAAAACTTTAAATCAAAATGGCTAAGAAAAAAGTGAAATCTAAAGGGAAACAACCTGTTAAACCTACGATACCCGAGTCTATAAGTTCAGAAGTTATAGCCGAGGCCTACAGTTCTGTGCCTTCGCCAGTTTTCATGAAACTTTGTCGATTGTGCGAAAGTAAAGATGGGCCGTTTCTCAACATTTTCGATGCTGATAAAGTAACAGCGAAAAAGATCGACGAATTGATGCCTTTTGGGGTAAGAAATATTTGTTGTGTATGTAATTTTTCCTAAAATAGGCGATCATAACCTCGTCCTGTCCAACCTTTGTCTACCATAAGCATATTTCCCACTCAGGGCTGTTAACCTCATGTGTGTGTAATGTTTTCAATCAGCTGGTTGGTTATTGTTAAGATATTTTAGGAACACAGTTATTGTTGTCCAGCCTACTGGCCATTTTTTGCTGATTTTTCGTTTTTTAAACATTTCTTATACATTAAAAGTTAGTGTAGGCAACACTAACTTTAAAAATTATAATATAAGTATCCCACAAACAACTTTTCTGGCTGTTAGTTTATTGCTAGCTACTGTTTCTGAAGCCTTATTACTTGCTATACTTTTATGTTATTTAACTAAGTTGTACTCTGCCAGCATTAAGAGGCCTTGCCAAGGTGTATCATTTTGATTGGCCAAGCTGCCAGCAGTGTATACAACATTGTTCATTGGGATCTCTAGTATATCAGAAATGCAAGTGGTCAAATACACATTTTTCCAGAAAACGCATGTTGACAAAAAAGCATCTCATCAGATTTGCACCACGTCAAACACACAGATGCACATCTCGACAGGTACGCAACTCAACAGTCAATAATTAATAAATAGGATTTAAATGCTTCTGGTCATATACCTACATACACAATTTCGTATTTTATCAATTAAAAAGTTAATATTACGAAGCAATCAATACCTCTAGTAAATAATACAATATGTCCATAGTTAATTTTATTTTATTTACCCATCTTCTTTGTTTTCCGAGAGAGAAGAAAGAAAGTTTTTTAAGTCAACAAATCTGATTAAAGCTCTGGGGCTGACGGCAGATATTAATAAAAAAAAAACCCATCTTCTTTGTTGCATAAACGACATAATAATGATAACCGTAAAGTCATACCGAAGACTTTACGGTTATCATTATTTTCTTACATACTAATTACATTTTTAAATATTTTTATCAACTAAAATTATATAAAAAACGTTTAAAAATATAAAAAATAGTTGTCCGCCAGTGTTAGGAGCAGAGTCCAAGCTACCGGTGGTTAGGACTCCAGACACAGGAACCGCCTTTAAATGCGAGGAGTACTGCCTTCTGAATCAGGACCTTGATCCAACTGCATAAGGAGAGCCTTGATTTTTTTTATTTATTTTTTATTTGTGTTGGTACGACCACACCGAAATTCATTGAACCACTTATATACCATTCCATGAAATGGAACAGATTCCCCATAATTCTTTTTCAGTTTATCTTCTGTCATACTGATAATTATTTACTCTTTTATTTGACTAATTCTTTTTTTTACATCACTCTGGGTGGATGGTTTCAAATATCTGACGAAATGCGTATCTGTCATGTTGCTTGTCTGCCGAACTGCGTGTCTGTTGACTTCCGTTTCTGACAAGTTGCGAGTCTACCCTGAGAGATGACGAATTTCGTATATGACCACTGACAACATACTAGAGAACCGTTCATTGTAACAGATTCTATACTCTAGAAATGATGGAATGGTATTTATTGCATTACTAACTGTGCCCTGCATGCGTTGCAATGCACCTTTTCCTACCAACTACCTAATTACCCACTACCTAGCACCCATTACCTACCTACTACCTACTCACTACCTTTTGTTTTCGGGGGAAAACCTTCAAAAGGCACGGGCAAGGGTCTTTGGCAATAAGACTGGGGAGTGTGGGATTTTTACTGCACTAAAACCACCCCGGTGGTCACCATCGGCACATGAGAGGAGGCACCGTTTCCTCTTAAAAGACCTGTCTGGAGCGCTATTTGGGGCAGAGACGAATCCAAAAATTTTAAAATTGGTCTGGCCATTCTTGTGTAACTATCCCGATTTTGTTTTATTATATAGATTATTTTATACAACGTGTCCCAGAAATCAACGTCAAGCCGAAAACGGGCAATAGGCCAAGTCGTGACAGCTATTAGAAAAATATAAAAAAAAATCTTGGTCATGTACTTTTCGAATTATAAGCATTCAAAAATAAATCTCAAAAAGTGACACCCTGTGATGATTTTTCAAGTCCTGTGACTACATTATTAACATTTCGGTAGTTTTTTTCTCTGTGATCTAACCATGAATAACCCTTCTGTAAATTACAGTTAAAAGTTAAAACGTAACTGCCTCAGTTTTAAATTAAATGTTAGATTTTTGCCCAATATTGAATTCAAAATAATGACATCACCCAAATTTAACCGACTGTACTGAAAAAAAAATCTACTACACTATTTTGGCAAGTAACTTTAAAAGATGGCGCGTTTAGTCAGGATTCCAAAATGGTATAACACATACTAATTGCTACTTCTTAATTGAGGAAAAAAAGTACATTGTTGGTTTTAGGTGCATTTGAAATAAAATTCAGTCGTTGGATTTCTTTTATTATAATTTTTATTAAATCAGATTTACGAAGTTTTATAACAAATGTTCAAACTGTTTTCCTTCAGCTGCAATGCAAGTTCTACATCTCTTTAAAAATGATCGCGTAATAAGACGGGCGTATCTTCTTGAGTTGATGTATTCAGCGGCTTCTGCAATTCTTTGGCGCAGCTCGTCTAAATCTTGAATTGGCTTAGAGTACACTTTATCCTTTATCGTACCCCAGTAAAAAAAATCTATGGGGTTTAAATCGGGTGAACGGGCAGGCCACGAAATTGTACCACCCCGCCCAATCCACCTATCGGGGTATTCTCGATTGAGAAACTCTCGTACAGTGAGAGCATAATGCGCTGGGCAGCCATCTTGTTGATACCACATGCTGCCGTAAATGTTCAGTGGCACTTCTTCCAATAATTCTGGTAATTGGTTCTGTAAGAAGTTCAAATAACCCTGGGCATTTAAATTCTCCGGCAGCTCGATTGGACCAATAACTTTACCATTCAAAATTCCCGTCCACATATTTACTTTAAACTGGTACTGAGATCTATCTTCCCGCATCAAATTTGGATTTTCCACGTGCCATTCGTGCAAATTGTGGAGGTTCATGTAACCGTCCTTTTTAAATGTTGATTCATCGGACCATAGAATTTTTTCAAAGAATCGCGGGTCCTCTCGGTGCCTCTGCAACATCGTTCGACAAAATCGTACTCTCTCTGGGTAGTCTCGGGGTAGCAGACTTTGTACTCGTCGTACATGGTATGGGTGAAACTCGTTCTTTTTTAAAATACGAGGTGCAGTACTTTTGGGGACTCCTATGCTCTGTTCAATTCCACGTACTGAGATACTTCTGTCTTCTTCAACTGCTTGCAAGACTTCGGCTTCGTAGGGCATAACGGGTCTTCCCTCGCTAACCATTTGGCTAGGAAATCGACCCTCTGATAATGACCGATGCACATTAATAAATACTCGATGATCGGGATGACGCTCAGCATTCGGGTATCTCTCATGATACACTCTTGCTGCAGCATTGGCGTTGCATAAGCATTCTCTATAAATGAGATGCATGTTGGCGTATTCCTGTGCGGTGTATCGAGATGGCATGATAAAACACTACACAAACACGGGGTTGCGATTAAAACAAGTCCGGGGTTGTCAGAAACGGTGCAGATAAATCCAAATCACAATGCAAATCAAGTCCAATAAACAAAGCCACAGTTGTAAGTACGAAGTCAATACGAATACAAAAAGATGTGCAGTCAACGAAAGAGCGTAACGTACTGCAGTATTGCACAATTTGCCGATGCATCCCTGTTTAGCCAGAGTAGCGTCTCTATCTGTTTCACTCACACATATGAAATGATGTGTCAATCCGTCTCCCTCTTAGTTAGATAAAAGTAGCGTCACTATCTATCTCGCTCCCACTTGTCAAAGTAGCGTCACCTCACATTAGTTAAAATGAATCTTTCTCGCTCACACTAGTCAAAATAACGTCACTCTTCGTCTCAATCGAACTTTTATGAAATACGGCTTCATAAAAAAAAAATGTTTTTTCTCAATTAAGAAGTAGCAATTAGTATGTGTTATACCATTTTGGAATCCTGACTAAACGCGCCATCTTTTAAAGTTACTTGCCAAAATAGTGTAGTAGATTTTTTTTTCAGTACAGTCGGTTAAATTTGGGTGATGTCATTATTTTGAATTCAATATTGGGCAAAAATCTAACATTTAATTTAAAACTGAGGCAGTTACGTTTTAACTTTTAACTGTAATTTACAGAAGGGTTATTCATGGTTAGATCACAGAGAAAAAAACTACCGAAATGTTAATAATGTAGTCACAGGACTTGAAAAATCATCACAGGGTGTCACTTTTTGAGATTTATTTTTGAATGCTTATAATTCGAAAAGTACATGACCAAGATTTTTTTTTATATTTTTCTAATAGCTGTCACGACTTGGCCTATTGCCCGTTTTCGGCTTGACGTTGATTTCTAGGACACGTTGTATATAGATTCTTATGAAAACAAACGGGGTGGAAGGGACACTGACACGAAAACGGTTACCACGTATTCAGTACATCATTCTGAGCATTATCATTAACACCAGAATGGTACCAAAGTCATGGAAGGTTGCCAATGTAGGCTGCGGGACTGTTCGAAAGAGATACCGCGGCCCTGGAACATAAAGGGCAAAAGAAGGAACATGGATAGTTTTTAGTCAGTAAAAGTCTGACACTCCCTTCCGCTCCGCCCAGAGCGGGAGGAGTCATTTGATGATTTCCCATTGGAAAAAAAAAGGTTGCCAATGTACAACCAGTACCCAAGAAGGGTATTCGTGCCGAACCCAGTTCGACCAATCGCCATCAACTCCATTCTTTGTTATGTTATGGAAAGGGTTCTCAATGGGAAGCTCCTGGCGTACCTAGAAGCAAACGACCTACTCAGTGACCGTATGGCTTTCGCCGGGGACGATCAACTGGTGATCTTCTGGTGTATGCTACGCACTGCTGGGGCGAGGCCATCGAGAAACACGGCGAAGCCCTTGCCGTGTCGCTCGACATCTCGAAGGCTTTCGACAGGGTATGGCACGCAAGTCTGCTCAGCAAACTTCCTATATACTTCATTCCCGTTGACTTTTGCTGCTGGATATCTGACTTCTTGAGTGGTCGATCCGAGTGGTCATTGATTCTGTGGCCTTATAGCTATTGATGCCGGAGTTCCTCAGGGGTCTGTTCTCTCCGCGACACTTTTCCTGCTGCACATCAATGACCTTCTGGTTCCGGGTATTGTTGGGTACGCAGACGACAGCACTGTCATAGAGAGTTATGCATCCGGCGCAAAAGCCAGCGGTGAAGAAGTGCGTTCATTCAGAGAGGCCATGGTAGAGCGAACAAATTCAGCGTTAAGTCTTGTCTCTAAGTGGGGTGACGAAAATCTAGTTGTTTTTAACGCCACCAAAACCCAAGTGTGCCTGTTCACCGCCAAAAGGAGTCCGTTTAATCTGGCTCCTACTTTTTGGGGTACATCTGTACCAGTTACCGACAGCCTCGAGCTTCTTGGTACGAAGTTGAGTGCGAATCTCAACTTTGGTGCCTACATTGAGTCGAAAGTTCAAACAGCGGCTTAAAAGCTGGGTATCCTAAATAAGGTTAAGCGTTATTTCAAGCCAGGACAGCTTTTAGTCTTATATAAAGCTCAAGTTCAGTCCGGCATGGAGTATTGCTGTCACCTTTGGGTTGGCTCTGCCAAATACCAGTTAGCCACACTCGACTTCTGTTGAGCGCAGAGCCAAGAGGCTCATTGGTGACGATAAGCTGGTGGGTACCAAGCTTCATAGCCTGGCCTACCGGCGCAAGGTTGCATGTCTGTTGGTCTTATACAGGCTGTACTTCGGTGAATGTGCCCAAGAGCTCCACGAGATCATTCCACCATCTCCCTTCTTCCATCGGGAGTCCAGACGTACTGCGGGCTATCACCCATTCCTTGTCGATGTTCCACACATTCGCACCAAGCGCTTTGCTACTTCGTTTATTATGCTCACAGCCAAGGAGTGGAATTCGCTGCCTTCGTCAGTGTTCCCAAGTTCATATGACCCCAATCTATTAAAGTCGCGAGTTATAGGCTTCTTTTGGATTAGCTCGTTCCATCGTGGACCTCATCTCTGTCCTCAAGAATATATTGAGGCCAAGAGTAGGCCCATTTAATATAAAAAAAAAACACTCAAAACGGACATTTAAAAAATAAAAAACAAAAAAAAAACATGGAAAACAGTAAACAACACAACACCACCACCATAGTAAACATGGTAAATATCCTGTTTCTAGTGTTAATGATAATGTGATTGGCCTGTTGGTCTAGTGGTTAGTGATCCTGACTGCTAGGATGGAGGTTGTGGGTTCGATTCCCACACAGGACAAATATGAGTTCGATTATTTGTTCTGTATCTGGGTGTGTAATTTATCTATAATATGTATGTATTTAGAAATATATAATATGTTTATCAGTTGTCTGGTTGCCATAGTACAGGCTCTGCCTAGTTTGGGATCAGATGGCGGTGTGTTGGTTGTCCCAAGATATTATTAGATACTATTATTATTAATGTTAGTAACCATGACAGTTTAAAAAAATATCATTCTGAGTCACACAGAAATTTTACAAAGGTTATTTTTGAAAAAATCAGCATATTATATAAATTTTACCAATATACACATTTTACCATATATATCACAGAAATTTTACATCGGTAATTTAAAAAAAAAATTGCAGTTCCATACATGTTGACTGTTTTTTTTTTAATAAGTGATGAAAATACGTGGTAACCATTTTCGCTTCGGTGTTCCTTCCACCTCGTATTAGAGCCATGTTTTTTTTTGCAATGGAACATAAAGAAACATACTTTAATAAATCACAAATTGTTGGTTAGTGAGTATTTAGTTAGTACCGGTAATAATTTATTATTTCTGAATATGAAAATAACTGGCAACAAACTGGCAATACAAACATGTGTGTGAAATAAAATCTTCACATTTTTGAGAAATAAGCTGTCAATGTTGGGCTGGGGGCACCTCAATCAATGGATTTAGAACTAAAGGAGTGTGTGGCGTTAAAAAATAAAAAAGCAGCACACCACTTTAAATAAAGTATAATCAATAAAATTATGATAATATACAATTCAATTCAATTCATTCACAAAAAAATTACATTGTGTTTGAAATAACATAAATAACACGGTAAAAAGAACCATTCTGCATGTAACACAACAATACAACAACAATTACAACAACAACTACAATACTACAACAACAACACACAACAACAATAATACAATACAATTACTACAACAACAATGACTACAACCCAACTACTACAATACAACAAAACACACTACTACTACAATTTGGAAGTAAAAAAAATAACAAAAATAGGTGAGTGGGTAACCTGAACCTAACCGATAGCGCACATAATCCTGCCTCAGAAGGATTGAGCGTTATTTTTGAATTGTAATAGTCGTGATAAATACTTTTGGAAATAAATAGATTAAAATTTAAAAATTTAATTTTTAGGTAAATGATTGACTAATTCCTGCACTTTTTTTTATAAAATAAAATATATTGGAACGTTTAAATTAATAATTCAATAATTTTTGCTAAGAAGACTTCTTTTGCACGAATTACTTACTTTTTTTTTATAAAAAAATACACAGATCTGTAAGGTTAAATTTAGTTCGAAGTAAGTTAAATTAAGTTCGAGTAAGAATTTAGAATAACACAAAAAGAAAAATATATATTTATCGCTAAAACGTTTTTAAGACACTATCTTCTTTAAGATAATCCTACGAATCCGTCCACTGGAGTTTCAAAAAATAAATCAGTTGGGTAATACCTTAATACTGACGAAAATATGTCTATGAGTGTTTTGAGATCTTGTGACATGACCTCTACAAACTTCTACATCCGAGAAAAGCAGAACACGTATATTTTTATCGTTAACAAGCACAGACAAAAAACAAACACTCACAAAGTAACAATAAATGTCTGCTACAGCATTGCCGACTATAAGGTCAATCCAGTCTGTTGGCGATCATCGCTATATTGTCAGAATCTTCAAACAGGATTACTAAAATCCATTGCTTATAAACTGCATAAATAGCTTGGCATTGCTGTGGAAAGCAATGCCAAGCTTTTTGTATGCTTTCACAGCAGATTGGACACGTTTCCTTTTTTTTACGAGACCCATCTTCTCCGTTTTTTTTGGAAATTAGCCCTAAACCTGTCAATTTCTTTGTTGAATTAATAGCTATACAGGGTGGAAGAGACACCGACTCGAAAACGGTTACCTCGTATCCAGTGGCATCTGGACTTAACAGTACTGTTTAAGCAGTGGTTATAGAGTATGATTTTTCTTTACAGATAGCAGAAAATGATGATCTACCTCACAAAATATGCTTCAGATGCTCGGCAAAATTGGAAGAACTTTACGAATTTATTCAGAGATGTATCAAAACACAAGAAAATTTACGAACAGCGGTAGGTAAGACTGGCCCATTTATCACTAAAACTAAAACAAGAAAAGCTTGGGAAAATAAGTTGAATAAAACGAATATGAGTAATGATGACATCTGTGATGCCTTGATAAAAAAGGCAATGGAGGGTATTAAGGATATGCCTCTGAAACCATTACCTGTAGAAGAAGAATCACTCCCACCAACTAAACGTGTAACTAGGAGAACTGATCCAAAACTGCTTAAAAAAGAACCAATTGATGATGATAATGAAGAACTTAACCTTAAAGAAGTTAAATTGACTTCGGAAAAGAATAACGAAAAAGTACCCTCAACTAAACTAGCAAAGTCTAGTAATAGTACTCCTTCTAATAGTAACACTTCTAACAACGACGGTAACGATGTTAAACCACCACAGCCTAGTATTATTAAGAAAACTCAAAATGAGAAAAAAACGAGTGAAAACAAAGTGAATAACGATACTTTAAATAGTTTAAGTTTTGATTATGTACAAGAAAAATCATCTAGTGATAATGATGAAGAGATTAAAGAGATAGTTGATGAAAAACCATTCAATATCATGGACTACATCAGCATGATAAAAGTAAATGGAGTCGGTGTACTATTTCAGTGTAAACTGTGCAATAGAAACTTCCTCAAAAAAGAGGTAGTTGAATCTCACAATTGTGCTAAAAACGGTATACCTAAAGTAGCGATTCCTAAAGCAGTACCTACGCCAGAACCCCCAAAAGTTTCCACGGTTAAATACATTACTATTGAAGGTAATATGAAAAAACCGCACTCTTGGAAATCTTATAAGTCTGATAATGACCATAGTTCAATCACTGATAGTAAAAATGATAAACCAAGCACAGACAATAATAGAAATAAGGATACAAGTCCTAGCACTGATATCAATCAAAAGGTAGAACATAGTATTCAATCTGCTCCACCGTTAAAATCTAAGCCAAAAGCTGGACCAGCTAGCAAAACAAGACGTACGGAAATTAATCCTGATCCAGGATCATCACAAAATTCTTCAGATTCCCAACAATCAGAATCATCAAATTCTCAGTCACCATCTATACACATTCCTTCGGCCCCTAACTTGAACGGTCGTTTTAAATTACTTCCAGGCCCAAATAACATATTCCATTTGATTGAAGATACATCAACTTCAGCCTCAGTTACACAAAACCAAAAAACACCTAAAAAGCGCAAATCAGACCCTGAATACGAAAAGTCAAAAGACCGTAAGAAAGATAGTCATGACAAACCTAAAGGTTCGAATGTAATAGATGTTGAGACTCCAAAGCCATACCCGGTTGGATTATTTCAAACTGTTGGTCATTCCACACATCTTTACGAACCAGCGGTTGCGGTACCTCCAGCCCCATTTACTACGCCCGCCATGAAGAAACAGTCTTACACTATTGTTCAAACTGGTAATCCCAGCAAATTACTAATATCAACGAAAGCGATAGCTCCCCCCGACGAAGTGCCTAAAAAACGCCAAAGGAAATCTAAACCTGAAGTAAGAGATTTTGAAGCTAAAGAGCCGTTTCAAGTCACGTTAGAGGACGTTGCCCATCCAAAGGATTCAGGATTCTTTACATTCATCAATGTAGACCCACTATTGCAACCTTCGTATGTTCTGCCTACTGACAATATTATTCAAGAATCACAAATTTCAACTTCTACAGCGTCTATTCAAAAAGCCCCAGAAAGCGGCAAAGAAAGTAAAGAGAAAGACAAGTATCCGTGTAACATGTGTGGAGAATCTTTCTCTAGGGAGAAAAAGCTGTTGTCCCATATACAGTCGCATTATACGAAGATGGACGAAGAAGATCAGCTGAGGGCTGAAAAGACTTCAAAGAAAAAAGGGAGAAAATAATATTGGCATTATTTAAGTATCAAACTTAGAAGTTGAAGTTCTTGATTAAAGGCAGTGAGGATGCCTTCGCCAGAGAATCCGCTCCTGCAGTTCAATTTATTCGACCAAAAAATTGGACTTTGCAAAAACATGAGCCTTCTTTGCAGTGGGTAGCAAATAACGTGACACATTGAATTAAGTTGAAATAACTCAATGGTCACATGCATAAGGGGTTTTTGGGAAAACTTCAGCATCATTTTAAAAGCATACACAGGCCTCCCTCTATGTGAGAGAGAGGGCCGTAATCTACCACTCAGACCCAGTACTTGATTTTGGACTAGTCTGTCTTCTGGCAATATTTAGAGCAGTGGTGATGAAATAATTGACACGAAGTGAAGTCTATGCCTGGATTAGAATCCACCTATAACTCGTATTGTCCACTGGGCCTCTACTGCTCTCCAAATCACATATTTTACGATAAATGAAAAAATAAAAAACTAAAATTTTGGTCAAAACTTACGACGAGTTGGTAAATGAGAGATGTGTAAATAGTATGTTCAAGATTGTTAGGAAATATTATGTTTTTGTGTCTTAAATACTAAGGTAAATGATCACTTCATTAATTGTTGCATGATTTGGATATAAGTTAGTAAGTACGTTTAGGTTTTTTAATTGACAAAGGTTTATATCTAGTGTTGTCAGATTCAAAGTTAACTGTGGTTCAGTGTATTAGTTACAACCGCCTAGAAAATTTTCTAGAGAGGTCTTACGTGTTATAAGTTTTTTTTTTTAAACTAACGTTTATGATATGTGTACGTTTGTGAGCATTGAATTGAAACATAATAATTCTGTGAATGGTAGAGAATCTACATTATACTTCTAAGATTAAGCTATTTTGTGAGCTAAAACTTAATTTCTAAATGTTTTATTGTGATAGTGATTTATCATTCTACACTGTTTATTTTAGGCTTTTATAGGTTAACGTTCTCGTATGTCTGTCTAAAAGAATGTTTAGATTTTGTTCAACTTAAGCATGGAATTCACTCACGGTTTTGAGCGGCAGATGTTCAGGCCCGCGTCCAGAGTTGAGCGTGAGTGGATTCCACGATTTATGTTTCGTTACTTCAAAGATGTAACAATATATTTTTGTTTTTCTTTGTAAGCTTTAATTTTTATCTTTTTCTTGTATGATTGTTATATTAATAGTTATGAGTAAGTAAAATATAATTCAACACTTGTGATTGTCACAAGCATTACTTAATATAAAGTATTACCTTTTGTTTTATTTTAATATTCTATGCACATGTTGTTTGCACTGGTTATAATAGTGCTCCTTTTTTAAGTTAAGGTGAATTAAGGTCTTAAAATATACAATGAATAGAAAACCTTCGGTCTTTGGAAGCAATAAAAAACGAAGTTTGTGGTTAGGTATGTAAAAATCGCGCACTGCTACCGAATTGGTCGATTCGGACAAGTGCAGTGATTACTAAGTAAATCTAAAATGGTAGTGAGAAGTAATAGTAGAATAAGACCTTTAATATTAAGGGGTTGGAAGATTTTTGTATGAAGCGTGAGCTACCGAACTTTCGTCATTTTATTTTCAAAATAGCGGCAACGCAAACCGCACAAAAACTAGTATTAATTAATAACTAGTATAAATTCAAACAAGTTTTGTATGAGACAAAATCTTCTAAAAACGTCGCGTTTTTTGAGATATAAGCTTGCACAGTTAGAATCTATTCACTGATGGCACGATCACTACAACTTGATTTTATTAGCCACCCATAAAACCTGTACCTATCAAATAATAGGTGGCATCAACACAAACAAGTATTGTATGAGACAAAATCTTCTAAAGCGTCACATTACCAAAATATAACCTATCAAAGTTGTGCTGATGGCGAAATTGTAACTCGTGACGCTTTGGAAGATTTTCTCTCATACAACACTTGTTTGTATTGTTGCCAGCTATTTTTTCATACAAGTTTTATGAGTGGCTAATGGAATCAAAGTTGCACTGATGCCGAAGATTTTAGATGGCCGCAATTATCGGATCGTTGTCGCTCGTATCGCTGATATTCAAAGCCAAATGATTCCAACCCTTTTAACCATGGCAACATGTTATAATCTGCAGCGCCGTGTCTGTACGATTTCAACATAGTTATCAAAGAGCTAGCAATAACTCGACGAATAACGAATAAAGACAGGAACTGAACTTTTGAATTTGGCAGTTATCATTATTGTTTCTGAATAGCGAAGCGGATGCAGCGGAAGCTACTGAAGTAATGTGTCGTGTATAATCGAGCCATCTGGATGGTTACCTCGTCAGTACAGCATGTATAGCGTATCTTGACGATAGGAAAGTAGTATATTTTTGTGCTAATTTTATTATTTACTAGCTTTGCTCGCGTAACTGTGTATCCTATTTAGTTATACGTTAACGGGGAAGACGCTCGTAGCTAAAAAATACCATGTTAATTATATTACCTATTTGTTTTGAGTTTCCGATATTTCGCCACTGTTGCAAGCGCCATGATCACGGAAACAAATAATAAACATGGTAATTATATCTCGTTCTAAATGATACTTTAACCTAGGTTTTGTTTGTTTGGGATCATCACCTCATCACCTGTTACAATTACAACACCGCGGTAAACTGTTGAAAAATACAGATATAATCCCTCTAGTGAGAATAGCGTCATAATAATAGCCTATTAATTCAATAGACCTTTTAGGGACATTCATGCAAAATTTTAACAATCTATGCAGTAGTTTTATCGCCAATCCGGAATATAACAAAAATACAAATAGACAAAAAGTATATTTTCGGACCCAGAATCGTTCTCACAATTACTCTTTCTTAAAAATGATAAATATTTTAGGTATTGATTATAATAGTCAGAATCGTAAAAAGACAGATAAGCAAAATGACAGGTTCGCAAAAAGATATTAGCAAAATGACAGGTTCGCAAAAAGACAGATAGCAAAAAATGACAGGTTCGCAAAAAGACATTAGCAAAATGAAAGGTTCGAAATATGACAGATGCGGAAAACGTCAGATATGAGTGTTACGAGCGGTTACGAGTGTCACGCACGAGCGATTTAACCATAACTTTTATTTGTATGTTTTTTTCCACTTCGGCTTTGCATGGTTCTATCCTACTTAAAGATATCCTTACTGCTAGCGCCATCTATTGACAAGTGAAATACCTAGTTGATTAGTTTATGGCTAATGTAATAACATATTATTTTTAGTATTAATACAATCATAATAATTCATTTATTTATGTATTAATACAATAATAATTTCTTTTAGCAATAAATACGCCATAGCGTTCGATAAAAAAAACCTTGCTTAAACAAAACTTACATGATGGTTAAAGTGGGTACAACAAAAAATCTTATCAACTACCGTCGAATTCATATTATTGGCAGACGTTAATAAAATTGATTAGCACGTAATGTGAATTTACTGCTGAAATACGGAAGTACATATCTAAATAGTGCATTAAAGGGAAAACCACGGTTTCCTCGTTCTGGATGATAACACAACTCGGTTTTGTTTATCATTAAAGTGTTGATCGTGTTATAATGGAAGGTGATGAAGTGTTGCATTTCGAACAAAATCAAAAAGGAAATGAAATGGTTTTGTGTGGAGGTTTCCGTTATAATGTCAATGCTCGAGTGAGAGTCATTCGATATAAATTTCAGCGGGAACATATCTTGGTAACGGTATCTTTAAATGTGCACCAAAACCATTCTAACAACTTTTCAATTTGCGTTGCCCTATGATTTATGATTTATTGCCAAATAAGACTAAAGAGACGTATGTTCGATTTTTTTTAACTAGTCAAAGATAAATTGGGCTTAAGGATGGGATCTTTTAAGTGCGATTCTGAAAATGCAATAATCAGTGCTGTTTATTCCCTGATGTATAGACGGTTGCTTCTTTATATGAAAGTATATGACTCTCGTGAAGGTAGAAACATTACCAGAATGACAGCGCGTTTACCTCTTCTAACTGGAAATTATTTACGGTCATGTTGGGTTGGGAGTCGATTTTAGAAGATGCTTCACAAACTAGGGAACTGAAATACTTAAACTAAAATCTTTAAAACATTTTTCTAAGGTCAGTGGTTAAAGAAATTTTCGCCAGACTTACTGAGCTGTTCAGAAATGCAACAAATGCATTTGAGGGCTGGCACCATCGCCTTGCCCTCAAATTTCCTAAGAAGCCCCGATTATGTATGCGAAGTAATCAATATGCGAATCTGTCAACACGCGAATTTGTCATTATCAGATCTTGAATTACAAGATCTGATAATGACCTGAAAGCTGTAGGAATGACTTTTTCTGTTTTTTTTTTGTTCCTACGCCTTTATGTACTTAGAGGGTTGTATTGGTGATTTTGATGATTATAATTCTGTAACTACATATGTCTTACAGCCGCGAATAATATTTTAATCAACATACAACCTAGCACTGGCCTGCAAATTGCAAAAAACGTAAGAAAATTTGAATTTCGCGGGTTGGTTGGAGCATTCACCTTAAGTAAGAATTAGAAGTTGATTGGATGGGTTATGCAGGGCTCTATAAGGTAACGTTTTACTGCTCCTATGCACACTGACTGCAAAATATCAACAGTTTGCCGAATAGGATTACACTTTAACCAACTTACACAGAACTAAAATAAATGTACCCAGTTAGACATTTCGATTAAATTATTTTTGACAAGCAACGCCACATTGAACTGCACACTTACACCCGTTTCCATAGTCAAGTTAAAGTAATTACTTGAGTTTAATTAAGTAATTACTCATGCAACCATTTTAATACGCATTAAACAAGAATTTGAACGAAGTAACAACCGTCAAAGAAAGCAAAACTAAGAATTCCAACTTTTGACAGTTCTAACTTCAAGCAATTACTAAACTACAGAATAAAAATCGTAAACTAAGTTATTACTTTTACTCAAGTAATCACTTTGACAAGTTTATACGGGGTGAAAGGGACACTGGTGCGAAAATGCGGTTACCACGTATTCAGTATTTATTTTTAAATAACCGACGCAAAATGTGGGGGAGCTCAGAATGATGTACTGAATACGTGGTAACCGTATTCGCGTCAATGTCCCTTCCACCCCATAGATACGGGTGTAAGTGTGTATCTTGGGTTTTTTTTTATATATCAATGTCCATAAAAAAATTATACTCTATTGAAATTTTTATACCTAGCGGTAGTTTTATGAACCTTTGTATATAGTATGTGCCTACTTCCAAATATATAATTAAGTAAATAATTGTATTCATTTATTACTTCGTCGTTTGATGGATCGTGGTTTTGTCCGGAACTTTTATTCCCAAATTTTTAAAGGTTTGTTGTTTCTGGGTTCGTTTACCTAAGCAATGAGATGAGTACCTAACATATTTTATACTCGTATTGTCTCAGTTCAGGGCAAGAGGTATTTTTACCTAAGCAATGAGATGAGTACCTAACATATTTTATACTCGTATTGTCTCAGTTCAGGGCAAGAGGTATTTTTATGAATTATCTACGTAATACCTATTTTGCTCCCGAGTTAAAACAAGTATACCTAGTTTACAGTATTTTTTTTTTTAATATTAGACCTCAATCTTGTCCTGAGGACAGACTAGAGATGAGGTCGACGATGGACCGAGCTAATCCAAAAGAAACCTATTAAGGCGAGGTATTCCTGCAAAAGTAGGCATTTAGCGCTGTAGGCTGCGCGCAAAATACTTCTCGTGGACACAGCGCGTTCGTGAACTCGCGTGACCTTGCCTAGCGACACAGCATAGAAATATGCAGTTGGATAAGTAATATTACTTGACTTTTATGAAATATTTTTTCTATGATCAAAATTTGTTACTATCTAGTAGCGATAAATTAGAGCTTTGTTAATAAATGAAATAATTGTCTATAAAATATAAGAATATAAAATAATCATAATTGGGCAGTTTGAGTAACTAATTGAAAATAAACAGCCAGTTCGCTATTAGTAGGTTCGAGAACTGTAAAGATAAATTTTTGATTTGTTTATGTGTAAATTGCAATAAGTGTATTTTTATATTTCATTCAAACAAATTTCATTTTTTTTAATAAAAATATAATATTAACAATCACAAAACTAGAAAGAAACTCAACTAAGTAGATGAAATTAAAATATTTACTATAGGCCCGGCGCAGCCCTATCGCGTACGTACCACTCGGCTGTACGTAATTATTTCAAAGACAGGGCCTAGTCACAATACTGTATATATTTGTACTGTGACAAATCTTTGGAGTGCATTCTTTTTATTTGTTACTTTTATTGCTTTACACGACTTTTTTCGCTTGCGTTGTTTATTGCCCATTATAACTTGCAACAATTATAATAAACTTGGTCAAAAACAGACGGTATGGTACGCGAAATTGTCGCGGAAAAAATTGACACAGGTCCGTCGTCGGTAAGCGCCAGCGCGCGACTAATCGGGCCTGTCCGAGCCGCCGCGAACGCTTTTAATTCATTTTAAAAGATAGTAATTAAGAAAATAATGTTATCAAGTCAAACTCTGCCACTTTGTCTAGAACTAATTAGTTTCTTTAATTTAGTATAAAAATTAAATGTAAAACATCAGTAATTTAGTCATAATATTGAAAAAAAGTTACAAAAAGGGGTAACTTTCCGATTTTTTTCTATCGGGTGAAGTTCATCAGGTCTTGCAACTGAATGCGACTGTGACTAGATAAGATCCTTAACTATAACATATATATTTTTTTTAATTTTTAAACACTATATTCTTTGTCTCAGATGGTTTTAAAAAACTCAAATGTGCGCCCACCTCGCCTTAACTCGCGACTTAAATAGATTTGGGACATAATATATGAACTTGGAACACCGACGCGATCTATTAACATAGACTAATATATTATAATAATATGAGATAGACTGACAACTGTCAGTTTGATTATTTCTTGGCATTGAGCGACATCTGGACGCCGGACCCGAGAACTAAATAAAATATATCAATACCTACGTATTCATCTCAGCTAGTTCTCAAAATGTCAAATGTACTAATTCGACCGATTTACAATAAAATATTAAATTATTTATTTTCTGTGAAAAAGTATTTAATCTTTTATTGCAAATCGGTCGAATCAGTACCTATATTTGACATTTCCAGAACTATTCGTCAAATTAATATTTAATTAGGAATAAGTAGAGATAAACAGTCAGGAAATAATACAAAATTATGATATAATTAATTTATTATCTTAAACATTCAATAATACTCCAGTTTGCCTTTCTCGTTTCCTACCCTTTCTTTTATTCAATTGCTCTTGAGCCTGTAGGATAATCCAGTCCATCTCATTACAATCTGCTTCAGTAAAATTATGAAAGCTCTTGCCAGTGAGAACATTGCTGACTTCTCTGCACCAATTCATAATGAAGAACACAACACTTTTACAGAGTAGTCGTAGTAGTACTGGAATTTCGGTATTTCTGGAATATACGGAGTAACTAAAGCTCAACTCACACATATATTAGTCTATAACTCAACGTTTTAAAACACAAAATAACCAAAAATTACAAGAAAAATGCGCACGAGCATGTAATCACACCAGTGGAAAATATCTTGCTTGTGACGTTCTCCATAGTAGTCTTTGGTTCAGAGTTAGGGTTGCTAACTTCATTGTAAAAATATCACTTAAAATACAAACTTTTAACAAAATATTTTATAAAAAAATTCTACTAAGTTGTTAAATCATATATTTGGTGCAACTGGACACTGATTAAAGAAAAATAGCAAAGTTAACAGTTAGCGAAAGTACCAAATATTTCAAGCAAAATAAAAGTGGTAACACTGCTATAAAAAGTTCCAGGACTGGCGGATAGATGGCACTTTTCACAATAAAAAAATGTTCTAAGTTACCAGGGCATGATCTATTAGCGCGTAGCCCAAGTCAGAACCAGTTGTGCAATCTTTGATTTTCAAAACAATTTGTCAAGCATGTTTACTGAGAAACCCGTAGACAGAGAATGCTATAGACTAATTGATATGTTTTGTCGCATTCACACAAGAAAAAGAACAACTTATGCCGATGTCGTGTAAAGAAATGAAACAGAACGATAACATTTTTTGTTTCATCGAGCGTGCCACGTTTTTTCAAGGTCAGCACACTAGTTTGCTAAACAAAGTTTGACAGCTGACGTGCAGCTAGCCATCGTCTACCTTTAAAATACAGTTTTTACGTGTTATATGTTAAGTAATTTATGTTATATTTTGTTTTGAACAATTTAGACTTACTATTTCAACCATTTATACAAAAAAATGGTGTGGTGTAGCGTTAAAGGGTGTAAAAGTGATAGTGGAACGAAAATCCCAGGATTGTTTTTTCATTCGTAAGTATGGCACTCTTTATCAGTTCTAGGCATTCAGTAACATTTTATTATGGTCATATATTGTGTATAATGTACGCTAGACGTACGATTCATCCTTAAAAAGCACAAAAATAACAATTATTATTCAATTATAAATTCTAACCTAAAAACGTTGGTGTTGCCAACTTTTCTATAAATTATTACCCACTATTATGGGAAATAATAATATGATGGCTTCTGCAGTGAGGATTAATTAAATATCTGAAATATTTAATGACTTTTTGCAGTTTCCCTGAACCTGATAATTTACGTCAGAATTGGATTGTAGCTACAGGACGAACAGATTGGACACCAAAACCGTCATCAAAAATTTGCAGCAAACATTTTGAGAATTAAAAAGAAGAATATAAGTTAATTAGAAAGAAGAATTCATAAATAATCATTTTGAAAGTCAACCTTTTATTGGAAACCACAAAGTTTTACTTATTAAGGCAATTGCCATGCACTATTTTGAACTGCGTATACATCACGCAACAAAAGGATTTGAACCTAAGCAAAAAATTAGAAACATACGAAGCTTGTTTTATTTAAAGGACAATAATGTGTTAAATCAATAAAAGCTTATTAAAAATAAACATGTTCTATTATTTACCCACAAACCCAGAACCTACTATCACATCAGAAATGGCAGTAATTTAGAACCACATCATCATCATCCATCGTCACTCTCCTGCCCTCATCGCAATTAATTTGAGTTCGGCAGCATGTCTTCTCCGCATCGCATGCCTTTGCGTACCGATGGTAACGGATATGTCATTGGCATATTCAGGCTTTGTCTTACGTACTAATTTCCAATTCTCATAAATTGTGGGGTAAATTTTTCCTCACCCGGTAACCCTAAATTCGTGACGTATTTATTTTTTGTCTCTTTTTGCGACACGCTTTGGCGGTGTCTATAGGATACTCTGTCTACGGAGAAACCCCTCCCCTTAAGCGTCAAATCTATTATTTGGAAGACATTCTATGCTCTCGTAGAGATAAAAACTTTTACGTACAGTGTGCCCAGTACACTTAACTAGCTGTCAAGATGTGGAACTAATTTGATGGGTTTCTAACTCATGTTACTGAAGAGAAACAACACTTTGTTGTCCTTAGTCGGTTTTTAGGTATCCAGACTCGGGATATTTTTTAATTTTCACTTTTCTGTCTGATGCTACAGAATGAGTAAGTACGGTAGGTACTGTGTGTTACTGCTACAAACTTACATAATTATTTTATTTGAACCAACGCGCGTGGTCCGTACTTGGAAACCCACACTACGAAAAACTTCTATTTTTTATCACAGAGGCGCCTTCCCTTTTTCTGCCTCTGGACTGGCACTCCTATTGAATTTTCGCATGATCGATCGGCTGAAATAGGAGCCCATTGTCCCTAGACCCTATTTTAATAGGCAAATTAGGCTCTGCTCTAGGTTGCAAAAAATCGAGATAATTTGATCTCAAATTATCTGAATTTACTCAAGAGAAGGTACCCACTGTCAAAACATCTTTAGAAAATCCACCAAACGCGCTCGCGCCTTTTAGAGCTGCTCATACATTTTTTTAAAATAGACACGTGCTGACACCCGCGAGTATTTTAGCCGACATCCTTAGACTTTTCAAATAAGTCAACCAAATGAGATATTTCTACTTCTGTTCGAGCAATGTAAAGAAAATCTAACCAATCGGAGGTGCTAATATTTCTAAGGTTGTTCTTGCATTTAAGATTCCATTTGAAACAGCTTCATCCGTAAAATGTAATCCGCCCTTGTAAGTATCCATGAGAAAGTCTATAAAAAAAACAATGCTTTTCTTTTTAAAAGAAAATTGTTGCGAAAAAGAAGATTCAACCAGTGGGGGTTCTTTACACACAGATGGTAAGGCGAAGGATGAAGGAAGTATACATCCCTAGACGACAACATAAATAGACGCCAGCACATCAAGCTACTACAATCTGTCAAATTTCTTAAAAAGTTTTTAACTTTATTCCTAAAGAATTAGGTTCAAGGTTGGTTGGGAAAATCTGAAAGTTCCGGGTAGGTTGACCTGCTCGCCAGCAGGTCAACCTACTCGGAACTTTCAGTAATTATATACATGAATCGAAACAGCTACATTTCCAACACAATCTTATATTATTATACTAGATTATGTAATATTATCTATTATGTTATCTATACTAGATTTATATAATCTTTTTTCATTTCTTTTTACTTGTCCAAATCGATAAAAAATAAATAAAATGTACTACAATGATAGGCATAGGCAGCACATATGGCAACACTGGGGCGGGGGTGGGTCAAACTTACATAATGCTGAAGATGGTGTTGGCAGTGTTTAAACGGTTATTAGATTTTAGGGAAACGGTAGTAATTTAGTCTTTGGGGGTATGAAGAACAGGGTGTAAAGTTCTTCAGCCCCATAGAAAAGGGAGTAACCTCCGACCAGACGGGTGTTATGTCTGGTGGGCTGCTGCCCAACAGTTGTTGTCGGGTTCTTCTATATAGTCTTACGTCGCGAATAACTTTACTTGCGCGATGCAGGATTTCAATGGATTTCGATGTTTAGTTTGTCCTCTGCGTCATAGATGGCGCTGTAGTACTTTTTGTTCTATGTTGCTGTAGTACTTTTTGTAGTGCCGCTACAGGTCACAAAATTCATGCATTTTAAAATTTATTAATATGTTTACTTTCATGAATATTTTACGTTTCTCAGTTTATTTGGTAGTGTCATCAGTATGCCTATATGCCCCTTTCGAATTGGACAGGTTTTTTTAACACATTGTATACAATATAATAAATGCCAAAGTTTGAATACTTAGATGGATGTCTGTTACTCAACCACGCCAGAACGGCTGAACGGATCTGAATGAAATTCGGCATAGAGATAGATTATATTCTGGAATAGCACCTAGGCACCTTTTTGTTCTCACACATCATCATCTTCCTGCCCTTGTCCCATGTTACTTGGGGTCGGCACAACACGTTTTTTTCTTCCATTCTCCTCTGTCAACCGTCACACTATCATTTACTTCTTCATCTTTCATATCATTCCTCACACAATCCATCCATCGTTTCTTTGGTCTTCCTCTCCCTCTCCATCCATCAATTTTGTTCTCACACATACACATCAAAATTTCCACGCGAATAAAGTCGTGGGCAACAGCTTGATATTTATTATCCCTAACGTTTGTGAGAACTATCTAAAATCTTTGTACAGTAAGTTTACCTGTGACAACAGAAACCCATCATAAACCCATTTACGCCCAAGACTAAAGTAGCCGCAGGAAAATGAAATAACTTGTATTACTTTGTGGCAAATAGGAAGTTTGAAAATAAAACAATAGAAAAAATAGTTTTTTATCTGTCGTTAGAAAAAAAGGCGCGCTCAAATGGTGACCCCATTTGAGCACAGGGCACATTTGTATGAAAATATTTGATATAAAACCCAAGACGCATTAATAGGTAACCTCGATAATAACGTAAATAAAATTGTGATGTTAATCAAACGTTAAGGGGAGATTTGAAGGTGTGTCCAATTTGAGGACGGCAGGCGTAAATGAAACATACTTTTTAGTAACAGCCACTCAAAAAACAACCTTGTTTTATCGCGTATAAAACTCACTAGTATTTTAACAGTGATGCGTAGTCTGCGGTTAAAAGTATCTGCGAAAGGACTGCACCAGTGCACCTACTGAAAAACAAGATGGTGGAGTTAGTTCCGTTATTTTTGTCACGCGCCTAAACTTTCAAAAGATCTATGTAGAACTCTAAGCACTAGTGAAAACTGGGAACTTATGAACCTATAAATAAAACGCAAATTCACGATGATTCATTTATTGGTTTGTTATTTAAGAACAATAAGCCATTTATACTTACTTCAAAACACATAATATCATCTAACAGAGTTCAAAGATCGCCATTTTGTTGAATATTTAAGAGAATCCGACGCAAGTTAAAATTAATAACCTATATTACTAAAACCATTGATATTCATAAAAATTCACTTAAGCTAACTACATGTAGTTAAAATAGTAAGTAAATATGAATTTTAGATCTAACGGAGAGAGAATATATTTACTACTGATAGGTACACACTGAAACATTGTGATCAAGACTAAGATTTGGCGATTGAAAATACTAGAAGATCATTGTGGTCTATATAAACTTCTGGCAAATACAGGCTGCATATTTCAAAATATTTAATCTGGCAACATTGCGTATTAATAACGGCCATGTTTCTTTCCATTCCCGCCAATTTTTGACTGTACAATGTAAGTTTCGAGTAATGCTGTAATCGAAATATTCTTTATTTGCTTTGTTTTAGCAATTTTAACCATTACAGTAAGCATTGCGGTTTTGAAACAAAACTCTCATTAGTTTGTATTCTATTTCAGCATAAACTCCCAATATTACATCGTGTACCTTACTCTTCTCATTCGAAATGAGACATTATTAATAATTCGTTGTCTTATTAGCCCGCATTTGACAAAAGTTCTATCATTACAACACCAATATTATGTAGATTTAAGATGTTAAACATGAGTGACAATAGAATTTGGACTCTAATGGGTTCAATTTTAATATCTACGATGTTAATTCATTTCTACGTCTTACTCTAGAATAAGTAACATACAATAAATCTAACATTTATTTAATAATCACATTAATTTTGATATGTATCTGGATTCAAGTGCAGCACCGTTATATCTAGATATGCATTTAATTTTGTTATATAGTTTTCTTTTCAATGACGAAAAAGTACATACTAAAAGAGCCTATAAAATGTCGTACACTACAATACCGATCATATTAAAATAATTGTACTTTATTCGCTACAGATTATAATCTATGATATGTATTTTTTACCTACATCTAAGTTTACAATGATATGTTTCCATGGTCCTATTCTGGATTTTTCCAAAAGCCAGATATAAAGCGTATGCATTCTTTCAACGATTCTTATATTTTTTTATTAATCTAAGGACACACATTTTCATATCAACCAACGTTTAGCTTTATATCTCGCTTAGAATGGACGCTTGACGTTTCAATGGAGTCGCCTCTGATATAGTCCAAGTTAGGGAGGATAAATTTTGGGGGGCGACATTCGAAATTCACATGCATTCTGTAATAGTTATCAGGGTCATCATGAAGTGGAATGCGATAATTAGCTTAACTTTGACTAGTATTACACTAAAGCCACAGTCTTGGCCTCTTTTCATTAATTCACACTTAATGATAGACGCGAGTGATGGGCCCTGATAATCTCTTTGAATATTAACCTAAAAAGGATTTTGGTTTATAACCTAGTGAAGCATATGTTTATAAAAATATACCTATCCTATTCGAAAATTAATACCCTCTTTCTCTACCTAAAGTTTCACTGTAAGCTAGTGATAGCCAAAAAGAAATGATTTATGGAGTCAGAAAAGTCCACGTGGCCGGTTGTAGAAGTCAATTCTGACTTCCAAAATCATTTCTAGAAAGGTTTTTGATTTTAAAAATTTTCAAACATTCAACAATCTCACGGGATAGAAGACAAAGGTTTACTTTCTCCTATATTTAATGGAGTCGTAAGGAAGGTAACTGTAGAAGGATGAGCTTATAGGGGCAAATTGGACGACGTGATAGTAATCAGAGGCAGACTCCGGTCCTATTCAATCCAGGAATCCTGTGTTAACCAGCTTCTCCAGGAAGAACTTGACATCGCCGAGTTCAGAGTCCTTGATGCCGAGAGATTTGAGCATGCCGAGGTCACCGTTCTCCACCGCCATGAATACCGAGCGAAGGTGTTCGAGGTCTGACCTCATCAGATGTAATGCGGCGCCGAAGTCTTCAATGGTTTGGGATTCTGAAAATGAGAAATTAAAAGGCATTAGTTAAAATATTTCGTTTTACAGGACAGTTTGTGTTGTTAATGCTAGTTGTTTTCATCACTGTTTATTGGCGCCCAACAGAGCTTACGTTGTCCCAGTCCCAGTTGGGTGCCAATAAAATTTACGATCAATATTTCAAATAAGGCGAAATTGTTCCAAAAGCATTCATCCTTTTAGGATAGCAACCGGTAAACATATTTCTCTGGACTGTAAAAATATTTGAAGAGCCCTTTTGGCGGCCGTAAAACGAAGATATATAATACCTGAGAGAGCAATGGCGACCTTTTCGACGCCACCTAGTGGTTCGAGAGCGTCCCGCGCCTTACTGCCGAACAACTTCTCCAGATAGTTAGGCCCGTGGGATGCCAGCAATGATTGGAGAAAGGAAGCCGTCTCCTCAACAGGTGGCCTTTTAGCTGTGAAATTGAAAATATTTTATTGATACGATATAGATTATGATCGCTAATACTCGTATAATGTTATGTCTTATATGGGGCTGGGTTTATTATCTGTTTAGGGGAAAAAAATGTTTGGTACCTACTGAGAGAGAAGCCAAACGGGCAATTGTAAACGCATCGTGTAACTTCTCTCGTAGGTACTGGATATTTTCTGGCGAAGTTCTAAATTATGTAATTGGCCTTTCAAACATTGCTTTCTTTGTGTTCTACCTGTGCATGTTCAATCTCATGTTTGTTCGACATTAGCGCAGTGAAGCAACTAAATGACGTCATTGAAACGTTGTACAGTGTAGCAATCGATAATTTTTCATTACTTTAGTAGTTACCGAGTTTGATGTAATGGTTGTTTACAGAAAGTTCAACCCTCGTAAAACTAAGTAAGTATCCTCAAGGATAGTTTAGTCTTTTACAGTTTGTGTCCTCAGTGGTCTTATTAACAACAACTACAGTTATTTTTATTTGATTCCTGAAAATGACTACTTTATCAATCGCTAGCTATTTACTATATCCAGGCAGAATGCACATATATTTAAATAAGAAAATCTTAACTAGAAGAGAACGTGTTACGTCTGTCCATCCTTTTGTCTTCTGCAAAAGAACAGGTCAAGAAAGACAAAATAATTCTTTTCATTTCCCTTTACTCTTTCTTTTATGAATTGTTATTAAATGACTTAGCAATTAATATTTTAAGTTTGCGTGAAAGCTGAAGGCGTTGAGTTCTGTCCGCCATTTTGTGTGTTTGACGGCTACAAAAGTTCAGTCGGAAAATGCATAAAATTGAAATGTCTATGATGTTGTTATTTGTTTTTTTACTGGTCCTAGCGTATTAATTCGCTTTTTCTTAAAAAAAAACACTCCGTGTCCATGTTCTTTCTCTATAAAAAGAATTTCTGTTGCTAATTATTATTCTGTTCGTTGTAAATTCCATGTTCATGGGAAGTTATCAACTATTCAGATTTAACTGTACCTAGTAACGTGTACGTAGGTTAACTTAAAAGATAATTGATCTATTTACACTCACTCTACATTATGCTTTCTACAAGGTCGACAAATTCATTTTAAACACAAAAAAACTATTTAAGACTCGCTTCTATAACGGCAGGAAGTTTCTAGATGTTTTCAAATGAAACCTTTTGAAAGCAGCTCTCGTCGTGTTGATTTGAAGTTTGAAGCGAGACTCAAAGAGAAAATGTAGGCCACAATTAATGTGCGCTGCAAGTTGTGCTCTATGAAAGTTACAAAATTTTAATGTTTCTGGCTAGAGCAACATGAAAAAGTATCTGGATTTAAATTAAACTCAAACTCAAAGCATTTATTTCAATTAGAACCATTACGGCACTTTTGATTGTAAAAAAAAAACAAAAAGAAGCGAAGCTACAGTCCCAGTCACAAGGCATAATAACTTGAGAGAGTACTGTAGTTACACATTCCAAAGCGTAGATCTCTATGGAGAAGAATGGGCAAGAAACTCCATGGGCACCCTTTTCAATCAAAATATTGTTACAAAATCTTGGTTACATCATTCATGTTGAGATTATACATATATGTGAGAACGATGTAGAAAGACGTGCACATTAAGAGCGTCTAGAGTAAAAGATTAAATCAACAATTTAAAAATAAAGTAATTCAAATAAACCGTGGCAGCTAAGAGATGACCAGTCCCAACTGACAGCGCCCGTTCACGAACATGACGCATGGATCAGCGCCATTCAACTCAACCATGTTGAAGGGAGCTAAATGACCCGACACAGCCGCCATCATCAGCGAGACATTTGAGTGAGTATGACATTCTTTCAGCCACCAAGGTACATTCAAGTCAAATATTTCGCTGCAATTTCAACGTACTTTTGAAAATGATTAATTCATTTCTATGAAATTCTAAGTATCCCTATTTGCAACATAAATTTATATTAATATCTATTCGGATTTGAAAAGTGGTGTGGTCTGGATATATCTAGACTTCATTTTTGAGAAAGTTAAGCACAAGAAACTTCATTAGCTATGAACTACAAAATTATCTCGTATCTCAGTGAGTCGGTAATAATAACAATAACAAAAACAAAGAAGCGTCGTCTTTTGTTAAAAATTTTCCTCATGTTTCTTCGTTCAAAAATTGTCTACCATTATTAAGAAATAATTATGGCCAAGTAACACTTAGGAATGATAACGAAAACATGGAAGCTACAGAACGCAATTTAATGCTTCAATTATTTGAAAACTTTTCAAAGCGTCACATCAAGTTTTGTGTAAACGAGCTTAGACACAATCAAACAAAATAATGTAAAGAAAATGTTATTTCCTGTCCTAATAAAAATGTGTTTATTTTGTTAGACATTTCTTCTTTAGAAGTGTGGATAGGTGACCACCCATTACACACCGAGTTTCCTCCGTGCCTCGAAAAGCATGTTAAGTCGTGGGTCATAGTCAGTGGCCCGAAAGTCTGACAACCAGTCTCACCAAGGAGTATCGTATTACCCAGTACTAACTGGGTTGTGAAGGCCATATAGGCAGTCGCTCTATGTAAAATACTGGTACTCAGCTGCATCCGGTTAGACTGGAAGCCGACATCAACATAGTTGGGAAAAGGCTAGGCAGATGATGATGATGATGATGATGATTTGGTCTATAAAAGATCTAGAAGCAACCATGAAGGCTTGAAACCAAATACCAACGAAGACTGTTCACGGTACCTATGCTGTTCAGCCAGTAGGTAGAGTAAATGTACATTTCGTTGTTGCGAGATACATACGCAGGTAGGTAACTGCTATATGCTTGCAATATGCTTAGATAAATAGAAAACTAAAAAGGTGCGGTTCCTAGGACAGTCTGTTCCAAATGCTCAATTGGCACCCGTTGGTATATACCCGGTTATACCCGTATACCAAGGGATGAATGTCTTTTATTTAACAAAGAGGTTTTAAGCAAAAGCTCATTCAAATGTGTGTAACCGTCTACTGTTTGTTTTAAACCCATTTAGAAAGCGGTTCCATTCATAAGGTAGGTCAAGAATTAAAACGGTAGATACTGAAATAGCTCTTTCATTGTATGGTAGTGTATAATTTTAAACCTAATTTTATCCGTCTGGTACAAAGTAAATATTCAGACCTGTATGAATATTTCTCTTTACGAGTTTTTACTCAGCCTAAAATGGTATTTCGGTCGGAATAAAAAGTTGGGTTTATATGAGAGACATATACTTAAGTTGAAAACCATTTATTCTTGTTCCAAATAGGTAGGTACCTACCTACTTATTTAGGTTGTAACATAAATCGGTGATACTTTTAAAATAATAACGAAACTTATTACGTATTTAGGTACTGCTATGTAATCGGTGTAAAAGTATCCTTAACGAAGCCGAAAATTACTTGTTTTCTCTGTCATTGCGATATTTTTCTTTGTTCTAGCTAAACCATGCCTTCTAGTTACGGAGAAAGTTCCAACTGTTTTACAATTTCTTTTTATTCAGTTTCTTTATTGTTATAATTTCACTATAAATACCTCGACGACCCCCGTACTATTCAATAAATCCATCAGAACGATGTTTTGAGTGCGTTACATTGAGTTGTGATTTTTCATCCCAAAAAAAAGTTGCAATAATATTTGCGTAAAGTTACTTAGTTTGATGTACAGAATGCTTGATTGACAGCTTCGTAAAGGGTCTGTTTAAACCCTGTATATCATTAGTTCCTAAGTAGTAAGTAGATATACACCATTATTTTTAGGTCGTTCTGGAACCGAATACCATGAACTCGATCATCGAACTCGAAACGATTGGGACTATTTTTTTCAAAAAGTAACAATAAAACAAACACGAAAGAATAAATTTAATGTTTTTTTTTTGTGAAATAATGAGAACTCAAATGCCTATGTGTGTGTAAAACGTATCCACGATCGGCAACACATACGAACGATACCCTTTGAAAAATTCATTCATCGATCGATTCTCATTATTTCACAAAAAAAAAAACATTAAATTTATTCTTTCGTGTTTTTTTTATTGTTTTTTTTTTTGAAAAAAAATAGTCCCAATCGTTTCGAGTTCGATGATAGAGTTAATGGTATTCGGTTCCAGAACGACCTAAAAATAATGGTGTATATATGTATTAGGATATTTTTATAGATAAGTAGATTTTTTTTTAATGATTATTTCTTATAACTATCGCAATCTTTTGACATCAGATAAAAACCAGCTACCTACAGCTAGCTACATATGCATGGGATGGGTTTACGGCCTAACTAAGTTTAAGAAACCTAAGTGAAGCTGCCATAAGCAAAACTCGCATCAGAATATAATTTCTGAAAACCTTGGGTGAACAAAAAGAAATCTTTTATAACCTTCGCATATAAAATGTTCATGAATCATTCAGTAGTGAATTCATTTCACGCTTAACTGAGGAAAATACCACATTTTAATGATTTTTAATTCATTGAGTTCCTTGAATTTTAAACAGGTGTATTACGGCTTTCATATTTACATAAAGTGTTAATGATTCTTACAATGTAAGTTCAATCAGTATTCTATAATTATTTTTTTTATGTCAGATTGAAAAGATTAAACCTTTTGAAGAATTTAGGTAGGTAATTTAGGTACGGAAAAAAACTCTTTTTTTTTTAAATATCTCACACGATGAGTTTGGAAGAAAATAAAATCTAATCCCACAATGTGGCGCCATTTTAATGTAATGGCAATAGACTCGCCCCTTATTACATGGGACTTAAAAACATAAGTGGTGAACATGTGGGTGTATGTATGCATATGAGGTACACCTGATTCTAGACTGACTGAGTCTGATTACAGATGTGATGTTATGTTATGTAATGTAATCACCACCAACATGTACACACACACACATCACAAACACATCACACACACAACACACACACACATACATTTGCGCCACCATCGACATATAATTCATCAAAATCGGCTCAATCGTTTAGGAGTTACGAGGCAACAAAGAAACGGACATACGCTTACATACATAACCCTCCTTTCGGTCTTCGCCGCAGTCGGGGAAAAACTTAAAGTATTTCGAAAATAAAAACGTTTTAGTCCAAAAACTTTTCTTTTGTCTGACTAAAGACTGAATCTTCCTTCACCTATTTTAACTACAAAACAATGCTTCATTCTTTTCGTTTATTACATCATCATCTGCCTAGCCTTTTCCCAACTATTTTGGGGTCGGCTTCCAATCTAACCGGATGCAGCTGAATACCAGTATTTTACGTGGAGCGACTGCCTATCTGACCTCTACAACCCAGTTAGTACTAGGTAATACGATATCCTTGGTAAGACTGGTTGTCAGACTTTATGGCCACTGACTACCTGTAACGACTGTAAAAGATCTACAAATGACAGCCGGGACCAACGGCTTAACGAGCTTTCCGAGGCACGGAGGAAACTCGGTTTGTAATGGGTGGTCACCCATCCACAGACCAACCTAGGCAAGCACGGCTTAACCTAAAGATCGACCTGAGCGACTGTTATTATTTAACCACGAGCTCCTTTTCGTTTATTACATCATGAAGACATATTGTATTGTCTCAGAAACACAATCTTCTTCTTTAGAAACGACAGCAATACGTGTGAAACGACAGGCACGTATAAGGAAAATTATTACGTCAAGAGGGTAGGTGAAGATTAATCAAGTTGATGTCTCGTTAGGTTTAGTTAGGCATGTATCTAAATAAGTGCCTTCTGTATCATTTCTACTTACATTTTAGTAATTACCTTTTTAATTTATTTAATTTTGAACTATTTAATCTATTTAAATTATTTATTTAATTGATTACCTATTTAAAGATTCCTGACACTGAGCTAGAGAAGTTTTGGGTATCTCTCTTACCAGAGTAAGTAACTGTCATTTTCTGATTTGAATATAGACCACGTCAAATTCTACTAAAGATGATTTCTTTAATGGAATGTAGCACTCAAATTCAAAAACCCCAACGCGCATACAGGTGCTTATTCCAGCCTGTTCGCTCGAAACGGGTGGGTTCATTCAGTAGCAATATGGAAAGCGTCGCTTCTCTCGCGGCTCGCGCTTATACGAGTTTCTATGCGCGCTAACGCTTGCACGAGTTGCGCGTGTGGCAAAACTCAAGTAGATTTTATCAGAAGCCCAAACACGAGCTAGAATTGCGTAAATATGTCGATTTAAAAAATACCTACTCGTTTCTTATATCATATTTTCATAATTTTAAGAATTTATTGTTATCTATGGCTGGCACTGATTGTGCTTGTTGCAAACAATTTAAAATGCTATAGGATAATGGTTTTTCGATTAAAAACTCGACTTATTTACGTAACGTTTACACCGCGTGCTCGTGCTATAGTGCCTCAGTTATCTTCAATAACGCAATTCAGAAACCGGCAATAAGACTCGAATATCTTAACATCTTTTCATAAAATAATACTTAATTCCTTATATAAGTACTCGCATCAATATGCCATGTTTTAGCTGCCGGTGTTCGAAAATCATCTTCGAACTACTAATCCCTGGGTCCCCCTCACGACCTCCCGGTCACGATTTTCAGCTTTGGAATGAATACGACTTTAGAGAAGGTGAAAGACTATCTTACCAGCAGTGCAGAGCTTGGAATCCTCGTCGTATCCATCGATGCAGTCCGGGGCTCCATCGCACAAGTACTGGATGGAGATGCAGTTGCCGTCCACCGGGCACTTGAACGGTTCGTACGGGTGACAGTATTCTGAAAAATGGTGGAAAAGAATGGGTTAGTTTGAGTTTTCTTAGAATCTCATCGACAAACATGATGAATTTTAACATTAGTTTTCTTCCCCTATTGAAGTCGGAATTACGGAATGATTAAAAAAAAAAACTTCAGTGCTCATACTATACTATTAAATGAACAATATTTGTATGTCTGTTATCACGTTTTCGAAAAAGACTAAGGATATCGATAAAAGTTGCAATAGACGGGTTTACGGAGGCAAGAATCGATCTAACTAGGTCTCAAATCTGGGAAAATTCGTTTTCTCTATTTCGCTCAGGTACTTTTTGTTAAAAAAGGAACTCTTGAGTAAAAGTGCATGCTTCTTGGCACATCGGTGTAAACTGCATTTTCCCTCCGTGAATGAATTTAAGAAACGTAGAAAATAAAGAAACGTAAAGTTGGAGACTGTCTAACTAAATCATAATAATGAAGCCGACATTGATATGACTACCTAGAGGTGCTATATATTAAAGCATAGGTTCTGATAGGTATACTGGGGAAAATATAAGTTAACTCAACTCAACTCAATTAATGAATGTTATCATCTGCCTAGATTTTTCCCGACTATGTTGGGGTCGGCTCACAGTCTAACCGGATGCAGCTGAATACCAGTATTTTACGTGCAGCCACTGGCTGAATCATGAATCTTACCTCCACAACCTAGTTAGAACTGGGTAATACGCTACCCCTTTGTAAGACTGGTTGTCAGACTTTCGGGCCACTGACTACCTGTAACGAATGCCAAAGATCTATAAATGTCAGCCGGGTCAACGGCTTAACGTGCTTTCCGAGGCACGGAGGAAACTCGGTATGTAATGGGTGGTCCAACCTAGACCACCACGGCTTAACCTTAAGATCGACCAGAGCGGCTGTTATTACTTAGCCACGAGCTCCTCCACGAGCTAATGGTTGTAGTTAATCTAATTTAAAATGGTAAAAAAGTAGAACAAAAATGAAGAAAGAAAGAATTAATTCAAAGTTAGCTCTCAAACATAAAGTATCGCAATTTGGCAAGTCTTAAAAACAATTACAACTAATTCGAGATTTCAGAGGCTAATCTATATTGACGGTCCCTAAATAAACTTGCCAATTGCCTCCCAGACTCCTAATGGCCTACAGATTTCAGTAAAAAGCAAATTCTATTAGCGAGAACAGCAATTAACTATATCCGAAACGTTCGCATTTTCGTATTTAGGTAGCTACGGGATAAAGGCATCCGTCCGGGCGAGTATTATTTCTAATGGCAGCACTGTCGATTAGATTGGATTATGTTATTAGGCTGTTTTAGGGTAGGTTCACATTGATTTACAAAGAAAAGTAATTCATTAAATCTCTATGTAGGTACGTAATGGTTTTCTTTATTAGGCGCGGGTTTTCACAAGCATTTGAAGCTAAGCGCTAAATATGTCCTCAAGATCTGTATAGCCTTTTAACAACTATATTGAAATCGGCTCTCATTGTAACTGGGTACAGCCGATTATTCGTATTTTTTACATGGAGCGACTGCTTACCTTACAACCTATCCTGGCTAGCACGATATCACTATTGGTAAGATTGGTAGTCAGATTTTCTGGGTTCTGACTTATCGAATACTCTACACCCACAAGAATATTATTAGGAAACTAAGTAACTCATCTTCTTTAATGGAAAATGATATTCAGGAATATTCAGGTTGATGGTGATAGACTCGCACCCTATTACATGGGATTCCAACATTACCGACGTCAGCCTAGCCCTTCGGGGGTAGCACGAGTTTCCGCGTGATACCTAGCGTAGAAATAAAAATATCTAGGGTGTAAAACAATCTTTATCATGTAATTAGGTGTAATTTAATCTGTGTTGATATTCGTTCCAATCCTTGCCAGCACATAACTGCGTCTCGTAAGACTGTTTGGAGTTCCAGCATTAGGTTAAGCTTATCGTCCCTTTCTTTTAGAAACGATTTATGTAACATTCCCTCGTTAGTAGGATTCATTAGTTGTTACATTAATTGTGGATGTTCTCATTTGAGAAAGGATATTAGTGATTGGTGTAATTATGTCTTTTGTTTCTGTTGTTATTCAGAGAACTGTGTGCCTTTGAGCTGTAATATTTCTTACTGATGTTATGAAAAGTCAGTCATATCTGTTTGTGGAAGATATCGTGGCTCACTACATATGCTGTAAATTTTCCAGGTACAGCTGATTTATCAGAATCTTCAACCCTTCATGGCCGAATGCAGAGCACCAATATTATATTAACACTTAACAACTTTTAAAAGTGTTTTTTTCTGATTACAATTTCATGTTGTTACGAACATAGTATTTTGGAACTCATATTTTTATGAAAAAGATCCTATCTCTAAGTTAGAATAGTTATTTCTTGCAAAAATTGCTTTTAAATATAGGAAAGTTTTTGTGGTCGTGACTGTACTTACTACCAATGTATCTACCTAATTGATTTCTCTAAAATAGATTCCTTTTAGAAGTCAATGGCCATTGATTGTATATCTGAAGATATAAGAAACCTAAAGTTAACTGAATAAAACTACAATTCATGTGGTTACAGCTTAATTTATGTGCTTAAGGTTCTTGTTAACAATCCCATATTATTCTCTATCGATGCCCCATTTAAGTGACATACCTGCTACACTTAGAAAATGTCGCCGTGAAGAAAGTTTTCAGTAAGAATGTTGATGGTTACAAGAGTAGATGAAGACCAAAGAATCTATGGTAGGACTGTGTGAAGGATGATATTGGCTAGAAAAGAGGTGTCTGATGAGATGACGAGTAGTAGAGAAGTATGGGAGAGGAAGACATGCTGCTCTGACCCCAAATGAATTGGGATAAGGGCAGGAGAATGGTGACCTGTTAAGTGGTAAAAACATACATAAATACCCCGAAATACGTTTTTAATCTTTTAAAATCCAACGGATTTAATCTGTCTAAAATTATTTTTGTTATAACCTAAGTGAAAAAGGTTATCGTAATGCCTAAGGTAAGCATAAATTACCAAGTTTATGAATCACACAGTGAATGTCTCATTAAAATGTAACGTGAACCTTTATATTTGTGAACCTACGGATGTGAGGTTACCTTGAATGTTGTATGTTTAGGAAGGATGCTAAGTACTACGTGATTTTATTTTCATTTAATTCTTGTATCTTTATGCAAATTGTTGCTAATCTGTTGCTAATTTAATTTGTACTTCTAGACAGCACTTAAACAAGGGTCTACGTGACGGTTTCTAACACGTTTCTTGCTAATCATTTTAAAAGCAATGGCGTTTATTTTCTGTAAAAAGATTCGTCGATAACGGGACAAGGGACTACACTATTTTCCTAAAGCTTAGTGTAATCAAATACAGGATTTTCTTCAAGTTACACGATTACTTCTACTAGATTTTCTAATCTATCTGTAATCTATCTGTGTTAGTTTTATAAAAAGCCTAGCATATTTTGGGTGTGCATACCATAAGTAAGTACTTACCTTTACTCATAGTCAGAGAGCGTTAGACCTTGACTCCAGGCAGTATTGTCTAAGCCAGCTCTAGATAAAATTGTCTGAAGTCAGATTATATTATCACTCTCACAATCAAGACTCATGCTGCGTGAGTCTTGACGCACGCACGACCAAGATAAACTTAACTAAATAAACCCCAAACTTCGCCGCTAGACCAAGTGGTGGGTAGGCGTTAAAAGATTAACTATCACAAAAACTCGACTAACATCAAAAGTGTTATCTTTATCCCGTCACGGCTCACCGAAAGTCGCAAAAGAAAGATAAAGAAATAACAATACTTGGCAAGTTATCCAATAAGAAAGATATTAATGTTACTAATCCGTTTAGTGTCATAACGGTTGTGACAGATGTAACGGTCACCAGACGATAGCGGGATGAGATATTGGGAACATTACCTAATATCGTAAATTGTTGTTTTGATATCTGTCTTAGTTTTGTGCGTGGATATTTGTTTCGGTTTATTTTCATGTCAAAAAATATAGGTTAGGTACAAAAAAAAATGTTAATATTTAGTGATTCGTATTATGTTCATTAGTTTTATAAACAAGTAGGTTCTATGAACATATTTAATTAGAACATACACAACTGGCGAAATGTGGGTGTACTATTAGGTACACCTCTGCCTAACATGATGAGGCAGGCATGATTTAATGTAACGTTAATTAGAAAATTTACAGAATAAAATATTTGGTACCTATTATTTCTAAACCCAGGCTTATTTATCCTTTTGATATTTTCAGAAAAAAACGACTAATAAGTAGTTAGTTCCCTACTTCGGTTTAATACTCTACCTTGGGTACTGGTGCAGAAGGTGGAGAATTTTAATCTTGAAGTAGGTATACTACTGATTCTTAGGTTCTTGGTACCTTGGATCATTTATGAAATGCCTTGTCGCAGGGAGAATAGATCCTCATAAGAACTACTATCTATATCAAGTCCTGCAGGATAATCGTGATCTGATTATGAGCTTTCTGGAAGGTGATATCGGCGACAGTAGAAACATTTGCCAATCTACATCTATACTATATATATTATATTATCTATACTTATATATATATATTATATTAGATATATATATATATTATATATATATATAATATTATAAAGCTGAAGAGTTTGTTTGTTTGCTTGAATGCGCTAATCTCAGGAACTGATGGTTCGAATTGAAAAAATATTTTTGTGTTGGATACTCCATTTACCGAGGAAAGCTATAGGCTATATAACATTACGCTACAACCCTTAGGAGCCGCGCAGCGTGTGACACCGCGGGGAACAGCTAGTAATAAAATATCGGAAATAAACTAATCATATAAGCAACTAGAGAATCCGGATACCCACAACCTTGTTCATTAGAAAGATAGCACGCAAATCGCAAAAGTTATTGATATAGTTCAGACCAAATAAACGATGGATGGACTGTGTGAAGGATGATATGTCCAGAAAGGAAGTGACTGCTGAGAGAATGGAATGAATAGAAAAGAATAAATTGGGATAATGGCACGAGAATGATGGTGATGATTGATGGTAGTGTGGTGCGTTTTTACTATCTGCAGAGTAAAACACATATAGTAATGCACATATCATTTAATTTGACCATAAAACCTCTTCACCATGATCTCATTAATTCACTTTAACAGCCATCTAACAAATAACCTGGGTCATAAATTTACCCGGTTATGATCTAGACCCTTCGCGTTATGAAAAAGAATAATAAATTTCGATAAGGTTCGAAATTTTTTGGTTTGTGGTTGGCGTTTTTCCGTACTCTGCTGCTTTTCCGCTCTCTCCGTACTGCAGTATTATTAGAAAATTTAAAATTTACCTAAATGTGTACCAAAAAGTAAAATTTCCGGACTTAATTGGACTGCCTCGTTGGTCTAGTGGTCGCAATTGCGACTGCTGAGCATGAGGTCTTGGATTCGTTTCCCGGGTCGGGCAAATTGTTATTGGGTTTTTCCATCAGGAATACCTCAGTAGCAGCCACGGAGTTTGGATTTGTGCCCGATTCATAGCAATAGGCTCGCTCCCTGTTAAATGGGACTTAAACATAACTGGCGAAATGTGGGTGTACTATTAGGTACACCTCTGTCTAAACCGATGTCATGTTATGTTATTTGCTAATGTATGGCTTTTTGTCAGGACTCTTCGAATTTCTAAATGTTAACCCGTAGAAGCACAAGAGTCTGTAGGTACCTACCTGAGTACCCACCAACCTATCCCAGTTAAGTACCCACCTATCTCGTTTATGACGATACAATTTACTGACACAACCATAAAATTCGTCGCATCACGCTCGTTAAGTTTCAACGGGGTGCGCTAAAAGCTAATTTAGAGTCTGCCCGTCGCTCGACTTGCTCTTGGTAATTACGTGTAGTGCCCGTTTGTTGGGTCAAATGGGAAGTGGACAGTGGGTCAATAACTAGCGAAAGATTTTGTGCAAAAGTTTTTGTCTATGGAAAAAGTTTTGAATAGAATGCTTAGTTTTTTTTTAAATTTTGTTTTGAGGGATGAAAAAGGGAAAGTTACTAAAATGTTTTTTTTTTAATATAAGTGAAGTACCTATGATAGCAATTGTTTGCTGGTCATGATTAACTCTGTTCAGTTAGCTCTCGAGAAGGTAATCATCAGTAAAAGTTAGTATTCACAAAATTCTTCTTCTTTGTGTCGCTGGTACGACAGTTTTTACATTTTGTTAGCCCAGGATTTCACTACTTCCACCGCGTCGTCGGTGGCAGAGGTCACTTCGGCTGCATGTTTTTGGGTTGAGAGAGCAGGTTATGAGATGGAGCATAGTTTGTGATACAGCTCCACAACCACAGCTCGCTGCTGTTTCATTGCGGTAGCCCCCCTTAACGAGGTTGGGGTTAAATCTTCCTACTTGAGTCCGAAGACGGTTCAAGGACTTCCAGGTGGAACACGGATGGTTAGACCCTGCAATAAGATGCTCATGTAGGGACACAATGTAAGTGCGAAAGGCTGAACGCTAGATAAGCAAAATGTACGCGAGTGAGACGAATGAACGAAAGACCAGTTACTGTGCACTGGTCCGATCGGAAGGTTGTCATTACGGGTTCCTTGTGAAATAAACGTGGACATTCATAACCTACAAATCCGACTTTGATTTCTATGACTCGCAACCTTCGACGACCAGACGAGGCAGTGCTCACTTGGGGGTACACGAGCAGCATACTAATACACATCAAAGGCGAACTGACACACTGCCACTCGAACCCCCAAACTCACATTACCTGTAAAATAGGAGGAAAATGTAGTATGTATACTATGTATCTAGTTACATGTCTTACCTTCACCAATAAATCTAGACTACTGCCAGTCGTAAATGTCAGAAAGAATCATTCCTTAATCGCTTAGAAAAACCCTATTTATATTCTTATAAAGGATTCCATCCTAAATCCCTCAGCAGTCATAAATTGAAGTGAGAACCTAAACCAACTAATGAGAAAAAAATCGCAACGTAAAAAGTTTACCGAAAGTCAAGTTACGAGTAAAAGCATAGTTCATCCACTTAACAAAACTTCGTTCAAAAACGTTCCGTAACACTAAGCTTTATTAAAACGCTACTTTAAAAGGTTACTCAGGACTTGACACGATTACACACTCGTCTACACAAACGAACACTTTACGATACCGGGTAAAGCGAGCGAAAAATGTCGTACCTAAATGTCATCTTAAAATACGACGACATTTTACGACGAATATTTTAAATTTTTCGTTTTATGAAGTTTGAAGGGCGTCGGTGACATAATATTTTATGTCAGTGGGTTATATTATTTGATGTGTGTTGAGAAATCAATAGAGTTGGTTTACAGTTTTGTTTACTTACATTTGCTTATATTTTCTGCTTTATCAAGAACCAATGATCATTTTACTTGCTTAAAATATAGGTGTTACCAGACCACCAGGTATATAAATGGTGGTTTAGGCACAAACCAAATTTAGCCTTCTGGCATGCAAATAAAATTATAAATTAATAAATACCTAATGCATATTTTAGTGAAATAATTACCAATATTGGTCATCAAAGTAATCATTCGTTATTGAAGGTTTCTGCACTTAATTTCGAAAAAATTGATTCCATAATACCTACACAAAAACGAATCTATGCTAATATTGCTGATACGAAAGTAATTCAGTCTGACTATTTTATGAAGCCTTATGAGCTGGATTAAGATACTTTTTATTCAGATAGTACGCTCTTGTAGTTAAGGGCCGGACTGCACCGAAGTGGAGACGAGGCGAGGGAAGAGATGTGTTGTAAACCACTAATACAATTTTGATATTTACACTTCTCGTGTCCGCTTAGCTTCAGTGAAAACGGTTGAGCAGAAAGCAGAGGAGATGTCTCGTAATTGTTTAGGCCTGCCTCTGCACTCGGCGGCCAAGCGCACAGCGGAGACTAGAAGAAACGTGAGCGCGTGCGGTGAGCGGTGCGCTTTGTTCGGTGTGCCGTGACCGGTGCAAATCTCATCTTATCTTCGCACAGTTTCGGTAGATACTCCCAAGCTCTTATGCGTCTCCTCTCCTCTCCGCTCGTCTCCTTTGGTGGAGTTCGGGCACAGCCCATAGCAACGGGTGCGTAACGGCATGCAAAGTTCCAACATCCTCGATGAAGCTTTGGGCTAAAGCTAGTAACTTTTACAGCCGAATGTAGTTCATTGTAGCGTTAAACCTGTGTAGCGGCTGTGTATACAAAAGTTCTACAGCAACATAGTAAAAAAGTATTACAGCGCCATCTATGACACAAATAAAGAACTAAAATCAAAATCTTGAATTGCGCTATTAAAGTTAACCACGACTTAAGTCCACATAGAAAAACCCGACAGCAACCGTCAGGCAGTAGCCCACCAGACACAAGACCCGTCTGGTCGAATAATCCTCACTTTTTTATGGAGGATAAAAAAAATTACACCGTATTCTTCATATCCCTAAAATCCTAACTTGAGTGCCAGACTCCACATTAATGTATAAACTTGATGAAGTCTTGATTAAATTAGGACATGATTTAGATGAAAGACCCAGTAACACCTGTGAGCGTCGAAAGGTCAGGTGTGAAATGTGTGGGTGATAATATACGCCTACGTCTAGTTATAAAGGTGTTAGGTGTCTAGAGTAATACAATAAGCTTGTAACTAATACCCTTATCAATTCACTGTCATGATAACGAGTTGACGTGGTTTGATTGGAATTTCAGTTCTTGAACCTGGAAAATATGGCTTAAGAACTTTATTATTATATAACATAACATCACGCCTGTAATCCCCGATGGGTTAGGCAGAGGTGTATCTAATATTGCACCCACATTTCGCCAGTTATGTTTAAGTTCTATGTAATAGGGGGCGAGCATATTGCCATTAATCGGGCACAAATTCAAACTCCGTGGCTAACCCTGGACCTCATGCTCAGCAGTCGCGCATGTGGCCACCGACCAACGTCAGACAGTCTTAATTATTGATCATTAAAATTAAATAGATATTTAACATCTGCTGAGGTAACGCGTATTAGAGAAGTATGGAAGAAGAATACATGCTGCGCCGATCCCAAATAAATTGGGATAAGGCAGGAGAATGATCATGATTTCACATCTGCAATTCCCGAAAAACATCGTTCCGAAAGCTTAGTCAATGTCTCATTTTTAAGATGTTGTAACATGCAAAACAAAAAAGTTTATTTTGTTAATATTAATAATATGTACATATAATTCTGTAGTCTTTACATTGTGTTTAGTGTTGCTTTATATATATTTTGAAAGTTTATGTTTGCAAACCACTATTGTATTGGGTATTCCTGTAATGATAGTGTGTAAGTTTAATAAATAAATAAAACCAACGCACGATTTACAGATACTTCCAGAGAGAATTCCTTCTCCGTATAACTTAATTAGAACGAGTATTTATCATTCGTCAGTGACATGACATTGCTCTCTAGTTGATGAGTTATTAGTTAATATTACAACATCACTGCCTCAACCCACATCACATCGACTGTCTCGTTGGTTTAGTGGTAGCAAGCTTCGAATCCTAGGTCGGGCAAAGCGTTATTGGGTTTTTCCGTCAGGAGTCTCAGTCACGAACTCTGGATTCGTGCTCGATTCACGGCAATAGGCCCGCCTATTTGGAGGGACACATTGAAATTTGTATGTAATCTCTGCCAATCCCTTCAGGGATTACTGGCGTGATATTATTACTTGTTTCGCTGGTTCTTCTTCAACTGACGGCTAGGACTTAGATCGGCTCTCAGTAAACCGTTTTCTTGAGTAGCAACGGACCTCCCATGATGTTATGCTATGTCTTATACAATGTGCACAAGTTACAACGTTATCTTTACAAATATCATACCTTGACAAGGCTTTGTTCACGGCATACACCTGCCACGCGAAATTCATGCTGTACCCATTTAATATGCATGAATGTACGTGTTGTACCAAGATTTACGACTTACATACACTTATTATAATACCCGGTTGTGGCAGGTACATATCGTAGATGATTTACATAGCCTCATAATGTTAGGAGTTCCAAGTATGTGTGAAGTTTATTTCCCAAGATTGCTGTAACTTTATACCTGGAAGTTGGCAAAAATTAAATGGAGTTTTGGGTGGTTCCTGTCGAATAATAATGGGTCTAGTGGGTGTAGTTTAAGGTAATAAAGAGATAAAGTCTAGAGAATTAAGAGCAGCGTATCCCCTTCATAGTTTACAGTACCACAAAATGCGATTACAGTTGTTATAGATAATTTGTCTATCTTTTCCAATTTTAGAAGTATATTTAACAATCAAGGACATTTATTCAAATTATGTGGAGAATTAGCACCTAATGTGCGCCAAAATTACAATAAACAGTCCCCAAAACGGCCCGTAATTCGTCACTTCCTAATGCTTTAGCTAGGAAAAAGTGGCTTAACAAACTATCCAGAAAAACGTCTGTCTTAAACCCTAAGCACATTTTATTTGGGTAAGTCCTTTTCTTGTAACATTACGCCTGTAATCCCCAAATGGTTAGGCAGTAGTATACCTAATAATACACTGACATTTTGCCAGGTATGTTTAAGTCCTATGTAGGGGGCGAGCCTATTGCCATCAACCGAGCACAATTCCAGACTCCGTGGCTGCTACTGAGAAATTTCTGATACAAAATAACCTAATAACACTTTACCCGACCCGGGAATCGAACCCGGGCCCAACGAGATGTGAAAGAATTAAATATCGTAACATACGTGTAACATCATTCATTTAATTTCATTAGACTTCTACTTAATGGGTTAAAGCATGACTTAAAAATCAATGGGTATTTGAATTGAACACTACGTCAACCCAGGTACATCGAAGACCATTGAAGTTAACTTCGACCTCCGCAATAAACCAAAGTGAGTCGTAACATAGAACTAACATGGTGTTGAATAACGTGGGATGAACCAAGTGTCGTGTTACTATTGATTAGTGGTAACAAACCCCAAGAGAAGGCCACCATGACACATGAGCTTGGGATCTAACGTGATACTGTCCTGTTGAGAAAATTAAAGTGTCATTTGTGAATTGAGATTTACGCATTGAAACTTCTGGCAAATACATATATATAGCTTAGGTTTGGCTTTGCAGTAGTCGGGTAAAAATATGCTGGCCAATATTTTCTTACAGATGCTGAGAGTCACCATTGTCTATGGACATCAGTTACAGCTTGAACAAATCTTCAACACCGATTTGTTGCAATGTAAGAGATAAAGCTCTAACCTATATAATAAATTAATAATGTATACAAATAAATAAAATTGAAGTCTCTGTTTGTAATTTCAAAATAGCAGCTTTTTACTGAATGCTTATGAAAGTATATGGGGTACTGGTAACACAAAACCTTTTTTTTTTTCTGTCTGTCTGTTTGTTCCGGTTAATCTCCGAAACGGCTGGACCTATTTGACGAGCCTTTTACTGGCAGATAGCTGATGTTATAAGGAGTAATTTAAATTAATTTTATTTTAGAAAAAGATTAGGGTTCCGTGCAAAAAAATTAAAACTTGAAATTGTTAACGAAATCCGACGGTCACGCGGACAGCAGCTGGTGTCTTATATGCCTGTAAGTACACCAGCGCCTATACTCTTCAGATAGAAACCCAAGCAATGCGGCTTTGTGGGTAAAAGTTATCGGGGGTATTAGATAGCTGGGTAACAGTAGCGAAGGGTCAATTTTTTTAAGAGATAAGCCGTAGTACATATTATTATCTTTAACGTGATTATATTATTTGTCTATAGAATACTGACTGCGCCATTTTTCAAAGGGAAGCCGGTAGGAATCGAGTTGTATGGAATCTTCGCCACTGCTGGGTAAGCAACTTTACAAATAACTCTAAAACTGCTGCTAGCACTTAATATCGGTCTCTACAATTATCATTAACACTTGAAACGGGATATTGACCATGTTAATGATTATGTTAGTGACCATGACAGTTTAAAAACTTATATCTGTCTCTAATACTGTATGTAGTAGAATTTACTTATAAAAATAGTTGGGCCTAGTTGAAATCGGAATTACAACTATCCGATAAAATTTGGTATTTTTTTTGCGACAATCACAACTATTACAACAAATATTTATTTATAAATTCTTAAATCTAAGTTTAAATGCGGAACGTGTATTTCAATTATAAAGCCCTTCTTATTTACGTCACATTTACTCCGCGCATTCATGCAAAATAAATCTTTCTTTACTGTGAGCTCACCGTAATATTATTATAACGTAAATTCCTGAAATATTAACCTTACCTGCAACAACCTCAATTTCAGTTCCTTTTATTTCTCGTAACACAAAACCGCACACCACATTCTCTGAGCAAATCTTTCAACGCCAGCTAGATATATAAGGTTATATAAATATACTCATGCGAGAAAACGTACCGTATCCAGAATATATTGCATATCGCCTTGAATTTTACACTCCAACTATTTCTCCACGTTTCCTCGTTTTGAGTGTCGTGTTTCAGAGGTTTTCTACACGTGTATGTGTGGATATAGATTTTGTTTTATGTACAGGTGGATACGGTGTCATTACTGTGAGGTAGGATATTGAAGTGATGTTTGTTTTGTTTGATATTGTTGGAGACACCACAGGTTGCAATTTCTGTAGATCTTACACGTATTTGTTTTAACTTGTAGCGATTATAAAAAAGGAACTGAAAAGGAGAAGTGACAGAGTAGCTTGTCTGGTGCTACGGCGTAGCCCATTATTTGCTCCGGCGTAGACTACTATTTGCTACGGACATATCCTACTATTTGCTACGGCGTAGCCTACTATTTGCTACGGCGTAGCTCGCACTACGCCACGGCGTAGCTCACCCCACGTTTCGGCGTAGGTCAAGCTACGGTATGACATTGCTCGTCTGATCCTTCATCTTCTTCTTCAACCTTTGGCCACCCAATGCTGTAGGTTTCTTCCAACCCCAACGTGAAGCTATTATCCCGTGGTCTTGTCACATTGTCAGAACCATGATATTGGAAACTTTTTTGGGAGTTAAATTCTAACCTAAAGCAAGAGTGGACAGGCATCTTCTGGGCACGCTCGTTTCATCATAGGCCTCATACATCGCTTTCCACCAGGCGTGATCGACGCCAAGAGCAGGCCCGACTTAAAAAAACTCAAATAGATTCTATTTTCATTCAGAGAGATTCTACTGAAATTTTATTTTGGTCTGAAAGTTTTTGATTTACCTATCAATATATTCAATTCTAAAACATAAATTCATCTGTGATAGCAATATATGCTTCTAAACTCTTACTTCTGAGGATAGGAACGCACCGACTCACCTGCAATAAACTGACACAAATAACTTGTAGCTGCGATATTGTTCTTCCATGTGTATTTTGCCTTTATTCAGGCCCATATTCCCACAGGTATTATTAAGGACCCCGTATGTGTTCTTATTACAGGGATGTTCGCATCTATGGGGTAAGATATATAACTTTAGCCGGTATTTGTTTGGTTAGAACAAACCCATCGGTACAAATGATAGGAGTACAGTATTTACATGGCTTATTTTGTAATATTATAAAAATTGTATTAGCTGGATTTGCGGCCGGTTGATGGCAATAGGCTCGCCCCCTATTACAAGGGACAAAGAAACATAACTGGTGAAATGTGGGTATACTATTAGATACACCTCTGCCTAACCCTTCGGGGATTAGAGGCGTGATGTTATGTTATATATCAGCTGTAACTTAGGTACTCGCAAAAATGCTAACTACAGTAGTAGGTAGTCAGTGTAGGCTAATAGTAAAGAACTTATACCAAAATCAAATATTTACAAATCAAAACCCGAAACCCAAAACGTAGAGGAAACTTCATTAAAGTTAATTTCGATCTGTTTACGTTTCAAAATGCTAGCTTAATGGGAAACGGAAACTCAATCACGAAAAGTTAACAAGACTAACAAAACTGACCTTCGAATTTCTCTTTCACTATTTGGGAAATGAAAAGTAAACAATACTTACTACATTTCCAGAACGCCATGTTTTCAAATGATTACGTATTTTCAGGAATTTTGCTCGTTTTTTTGTTCCTCTTCCCTTAGTTTAACAATAACAGTGAATGTACAATTCCGTTGCAAGATATAGAGCATGGTGTATAATGGCTTTATAACAATGTAATTGGTTGATTTGAAATTTTGAAATGCCTCTAGTTAACGTTAAAGAATGTGAAAAAGCCGTGTAAAAATAAAGATAGAATTTATTTAAAGCGGTTCCTATACAATTTTCAAGAATATATAACTCGAAAACTATCAAGAATCATACATGGCGTATTTTCGTATACCACTGGGCGTGAGAAATATTTTTTTATGACGTCACTATTTGGATTTGGACCACCCTGTGTATAAGTCTAAGGATATCGAAACGCGCGACCGGCGCTGGTCTCGCTCTGTAATAAGCTTTAGAAGCTGCAGAACAAGCAGATCAGTAAGGAAGCCAGCATAAAAAAAGCTTTAGGCTTCGACGCGATAAATACTGCAAAGGTAAAATCTCGAAGACCACAGCAACCAAAAACCACATCTACAAAGCAGTAGCGAAGGGTCAATTTTTGTAAGAGACAAGCTGGACTACATATCTTTAATGTGATTATATTATTTGTCTATAGAATACTGACTGTGCCATTTTTCAAAGGGAAGCCGGTAGGAATCGAGTTGTATGGAATCTTCGCCACTGTTACAAAGCCTAATAATCGTAATGACAAACTGCAGTGACACGTTTTTTATTTTGTTATTTAGTTTTGTCCTGTGTCATTTCAGTAAATGTTTTAAATTCTTTCTTTTCTTTATGTCATTTTGTGCTTTCAAGCAAAACTACTCAAAAGAGGTGTAATCTTTATATTAAAGCTATATAGTACATATCTACCAAAACCTTGATGAAGTGAAACGTTGTCTATTGCCAGAGGTTTCAGCCATGAAGTTTGCTAACGTTAAATTCCATGAATTCAAATGTAGTCTTGTCGTTTATATAGGATCCGCAGAGTACAGGTGTGCCTGTGCTTACATTCCGGGTAACTAGGGAAATTATTATAAGTACTCCACTGATTTAGTAATTCCGGTTAGTGAACGTTGGAGCTAGCAATTGCGTTGCAAGATAAAGTGTTTGGTGCAAGTTGGAGCGGTTAGCGAGGGTCCGCATTTCGATAGTAAAAGCACTAGAACATCAAACTGAGAAACATAATTGGTGCAATGTGGGTGTGCTTTAGAGAAAATCTCTGACTAATCTTTCGGATTAATGTTCGTGATATTATGTTATGTTTATGTTAGATAGTGACAAGAATTGAGCTCATTTATGAGGAGCACGTGGCTAAATAATAACAGCCGCATTGGTTGATCTTCAAGGTTAAGCCACGCTTGCCTAGGTCGGTCTGTGGATGGAAACACAACATACCAAGTTTCCTACATGCCTCGGAAAGCACGTTAAGCGTTTGGTACCGGCTGTAATTTGTAGATCTCTGACAGTTGTTACAGGTAGTCAGTGGCCCGAAAATCTGGTAACCGCTCTTACCAAAGGGATACCATTACCAAGTACTAGCTGGGTTGTGGAGGTCAGACAGGTATTCGCTCCATGTAAAATACAACTACATCCGGTTAGACTGGAAACTGACTCCGACATAGTTGGGAAAAGGCTAGGCAGATGATGATGAATGACAACATGTATAATGCTATAATGTACTTATAAGAGCAGTCTTAAATACGTCCTTATACCTTCGTTACATCAAGAGTAAAGGTAGTATAATACCATCTACATAGAACTGTAGTGTCAAACGTTTTGATGAGTGTGAAACAGTGGATTGTGATGAACACGTTCATGAGTTCATAAAGAAAACATCACTGACTGACTGACATTAAAATATGAAATTCAGATTTATGTTAAACTCTTTAGGACCTAATTCTATTATTCTTTTTATTTCATGCGAGTACCTTTCTTTTCATAAGCTCAAAATACAAAAAAAATACAAAGTTAAAATAAAAAATAAACTTCACATTTCATTGGACGAGGGTCCTCTCCTTTTAAAACTAAATTCTGGACTGAACGTTAAAATGTCTCTTGAAAACAAAATGGCGGGCACTCGACAGTATCCAAGCGTTTATTTTTACTGCAAACATAATTTAATCTAGTTAAGTAGAGGACAGTAATGTCATTTGCTGGCCTCCGTTTAATTATAAAATAAACTTATTTTTACTTATCGTTAATTACGGTCATTTTTCTAGTTATTTTATTTAGACTGGAGTTTGCTGAGGATCTACAAAATGATAAGAGTTGGCTGTGAGAGGAATATGAAATGAGTAAAGGTAGCCAACGCTTTTCATTTTGCTGAAAACTAATGAAACTACTTTAATACAGGTATTCTTAGCATGAAGTCCTGGGTTCGATTCCTGAGTCGGGCAAAGTGTTATTGGGATTTTCCAACAGAAATTTTTCAGTAGCAAACACGGAGTCTAGATTTGTGCCCGGTTGAAGTCTCGCCTTACTACTTAATACTGTTACATGGGACTTATATCATAACTGGCGAAATGTGAGTGTAATATTAGGTACATCTCTGCCCAACCCTTCGTTGATTACGGGCGTGATGATATGTTATGTCTAAGCATAAGTTCAGTCTCTAATAGGTAAGCAGTTAATTGATTTTGTGAAATAAGTGAGATGGTTTAGCAGGGTTTCAAATACCAGAGTGGGTGTAGATGGTGTTGAATGAAACCAGAAATGTGCTTCAAAGATTTATAAATAGGCTGTTTACTCACCGCTTAGCGCATGACCTAGGATAGAAAAATCAATATAAATAAAATAAATCAGACATTCAGTACCTACTTAATTAAACTATTCAGTTCAGAACTTAATTAAAAAAAAACACAACTTCAAAACAACTAAAACATATAACCACATTTTGGAGAAAACATCGTTCACATCACAGCGGCACCTACGATTTCACCAATTTCGGATAGGTTTTGGTGTCGATTATGGCAGATTTTATTTACTTAAACATACTTTCTATAACATTTTTTTTTCTATTATTTAGTTAATCAAGAGGTATTGGCTGTCAGGTTAAGACAATAAAAATCCGTAAGTCATTCAAGGAGAAGATGGGGATGCCTTGGATGGCTTCCTCACAAATTGGCACGAAGAGGCACAACACCAAGAAAAGTGAAAGGAACAGGGTCTTTGCCCAGGAGTGGGAGAAAAAAGGCTAATAAATAAAAAGTCTTATAAGTAACTAGTATCTAAATTAAGAAGTGACCACACCAATAGTCCGAGATGAGTGGAATAGTTATCTTCTGAACCACGGATAAAATATCCAGTTTCTTCTGACCGGCGCAAAACGATTTCGCGTTGATGATTATGATGGGTCGTCCCTCTCTGTTGGGGTCGGCTTCCAGTCTAACAGGATGCTGCTGAATACCAGTATTTTACAGGGAGCGATTGCCTATCAGACCTCCATAACCCAGTTAATACTGGGTAATATAATTAACCCTCGGTAAGATTGGTTGCCAGACTTTCGGCCCACGGAGAAAACTCGGTATGTAATGGGTGGTCACCACTCCACGGACCGACCAGCCAACCAACTAGATATAAATAAATCGCTCTCGCTCTTAACTTGACGCACAAACACGGATTACTCCAGATACAGTTTGCAAGATAATGGGGACGGCCCCTTGAGATGACAGTAATGAGACACCGACTTTCTTTAACTTCTGGTAACGATTTTAGACTCTATTCCCCTAGGTTAAGGATGGTAGCTACGGTTGTACAGTATCCCGTAGAGAAATGAATTTGTTCTTGATTTTTTTGCTTGAAATGTAAGTTAGAGTTTTCTCTCTGTAATTGTTCGTCGGCTATGGTATTTAGGTTCGTTACGTTTGGGGATCGTTATAATTTTTGTACTTTGTTTGGACTTACGGCCCTGGTTTCTCTGGATTTTGGAGAGAAAAATGTACCTGCATACTGTTTCTTGTGTCTTTTAAAATAGATATATAGTTTCGTTTACTGAAAGCACGTTAAGCCGTTGGTCCCGGTTGTCATTTGTAGATCTTTGACTGTCGTTACAGGTAGTCAGTGACCCGAAAGTCTGACAACCAGTCTTACCTAGGGGTATCGTATTTCCCAGTACGATTGTGGAGTTCAGATAGGCAGTCGCTCCATGTAAAATACTAGTATTCAGCTGCATCCGGTAATAGTTGGGAAAAGGCTAGGTAGATGTTAACGTTTCGTTGACTACAATGTTTAGATGTTTTCATAGATATTGTGAAAGACGAGGGAGACACTAATATAGTATTGGCTAACATTTGGAACATCATCATCAGCGTACTCTTTATCTAACTATGTTTTTTTTATTTATTTAACAGTTTATGTACACACTAAATACACAAAATGTACTAAACACAAAATGTTGTGGTCGGCAAAACGAATAGTCCGCGACGGTGGCGAGCCTCGTCTTCTGAACCTCGGATAAAGTATACAGTTTTTGTAACCGGCGCAAGACGATTTCACACCGATGAGGGTGGTGCCTCTATGTTGGGGTCGGCTTCCACTCTAAACCGTTGCAGGTGTATATCAGTATCTTACATGGAGCGACTGCTTATCTGACATTCGCAACTCGTTGAATAAAATCTCATAATACACCTTGACAAGACTGGTTGTCAGACTTTCGGCATTAGAGATAAACATTGAATCACTAGTTTGAGGTACGGTCATCATTTCTTTGCTGCAGCGAGTTTTATAGATTGATCTTGATCTTTATACCTAGTAACTCTTATTAATCATGTTCTATTTTCGCCAATTTGCCGGACCGATTACGGTCCAAAATAGGGTACATTTCAAAGTATCATAAATACGTCTTATGTTTCAAATCCCATGGAATCCATTTCGAAATTCAAAGGACGTTATTCCTGACTGGGAATCATGTAGTCTTACTACAAAAAGAATGTTAAACACAGATTGAACATGCGTTTAGGTAAACAAGTGTCTAAAGCCTTAAATCATGTTTAGGAGGGTGTCTAACACTTCGTACCACAAAACCGATTTTAGGTTTTACTTAGATAAACTTCTGTTCAACGTCTGTTTACTGTAATCATTTCTTTTATGTAGCAACATTGCAAAGCATTCACTCAAATTTTCCATCACTCGTTCTAATACACTTCAATTTAAGCAGATAACATCCAAATAAATTGCATATTCTCGGCAAAGCGGACTTTTAAAATAAAAAATGGTGATTACGACAAAACTCAAAAACAAATTTAATGGTAGAATTATATTAAATATACATTGAAATCAATAAAACACATTTATATTTAAAAAAACGGAGCGACAGTCCTTGCGTCAGTGTAACAGGTAACTCAGTCAAATTCATTTCCTAACCGATACCTAATTATAGTTTCGGTATTTATTTTGCATTATCAGATATATTTGATCTCAATCAATGGAAACCAAGGAAGACAAGAAGAAAAGTCGTCATAGTGGGGACAATTGGACCCAAGACGAGATGCACATGTTACTTGTATTTGTGGATCAATAAGATGACGACGAGGATCACTTGGAAGATCATCTTTGATTAAATCCACTATTTTGTTAGCAAAAGCTTTGCTAAATCTATATTTCTTCCGGAATATTTCGTCACTATAATGTTGAAACGGATTTACTCTCACACGGTTGGCTCGAGTATATCTGAAGTTGACCATATTATCTAAATCTGCCAAATCAATCAAATCTACAAATTCTAGTGCACTCATTTTAATATTATTTTGATAATTTCTAACCTCACTGTGAACTTGGTAAAATCAAGTGACATAACGTTGTTTTAAACATGTTAGACTAGGGATCGCGAATGTTTAAATTTAGACATAGTTTAGAAAATGATTAACTCTAAACACAGACTAAACACAGATTTGTGGTACAACTTTCGTAAAACACATGCTCAATATCTGTTTAAGTTTTTTGTAGTAACACAGATGGTGTTTATGTCTTGTTTATAGAGGTGTTCCTTTGTTTAAGGGATAATGATGGTTCTTTATAGTTCGGAACATATAGTAACCGTTAAACTATGTACAGCCGCGTCGGGCCACAGTGTATCGCATTTCAATACAAAAACACACGAAAATGATGTAGATAGATTTGATTTTTGCAATGCGGTAATGCTCAAATTCCTGTCAGTTTATTATAAACTAGCATATCGCCCGCCACTTCGTCCGCAAAAACTTTGATAGCGCAGCCTCACGAATAATGATTTTTAGAATTGGATCATTACTTCCGGAGAATACCCCCTAAATAAACAAATACCTCTTCATAATATTAGTTTATATAAATTGACACAAGAGTTTAGATTTTAAAACCTCTACGAAGTGTCAATATGATATGAAGAAGATACAATCAACAATATTTCTCTCGCCTTGCTGTTAAAGTTAAACCTTTGTGTAGGTATAACATTTCAAAGAAAATACAGATGTTGCTCGCATTTCTAAAATAATACAAGAGAATTGTTTGAGTTTATTGAAACAAAAATAAAGGTGGATGTTTCTATTTTTCAAACAAACATGAAAGAGTTTGGGCTTTTCGTCTGCCATTTATCATTTTCTTGTTAACCCTTCATCCGTCATGTTAACCTTTTCATCTTCCCTTTTGAAATAAGTCTCATTCATCTTAACAGCGGAAGAAAAGTAATTTTTGCAGAATTTTTCAGGTAAACAATGTATTTAACAAAATAATGTTACATCTTAGAGATGACAGTAATTAATGATTTTTTCTATTTATAAAGAAAGAGTAAAGAAAAGATCTTTTCTATTAAATAAAACAATAGAACTTTTTGTTATCTTTTCTCTTTCAATCCCAGCTGGTTTGTTTCTCGCGCTGATTGTGAGATTAAATTGTGAGAAATGGTACTGAGCTGTCTAACTCCATAATCACCTTCTGTTATTTAATTTTGGAAAAAGGATTTCTAGGTTTCATTTGTTGAGTAAATGTAAAGCTTTTAGTCCACGACGCTACTCAAAAGTAACTAGTTCCAAACTTAAATTAGCAATGAGTAAGTAGAATGTCACAGCATAATATCACGCCTATAAACCCTGAAGGGCTGGTCAGAGGTGTACCTACTAGTACACCCAAATTTTGCCAGTTATTTTTAAGTCCCATGTAATAGGGGGCAGGCCTATTACCATCAACCGGACACAAATCCAGACTTCGTGACTGTCTACTGAGAAATTCCTGATGAAAAAACCCAATGACAATTTGACCGACCCGGGAATCGAATCCAGGACCTCATGCTCATCAGTCGCATTTGTGACCACTTGACGAACGAGGCAATCCCAATGTCACAGCACTAGTTCTTTAATGGCGGTCCGAACCCGACCCGACTTAAGGTGCGGTCAAACCGACCGGACCAGAGTGTGGACTGACTGCGGACAACGCGGTCTTTGACTAAAACTCCAGTAAAATATCTAAGTCCGGTGTCCAGATTCCGGTCCGTAACCATTCGGTGCTGGTTTAATCGCTACTTTACTAGCGCGTTTTTCACTAGTTTGTGATTTGATAATAATTGAAGTGAAAACTTCTTTAGCGGCGTTGAGCACTTTAAAAAAATTGTTCTGTAATGGGTATAAAATCTTAAACTCGCGTCAGGACACTCGCGTCAGGACACGTGACAAAGCGTAAGACGGATGGAGAGTAGACGATTTTGAACTTAACCTTCAACATTTTATGGTTTAAAATTATTTAAAGAAATTTGGAAAAAGCGTAAGACGGATGGAGAGTAGACGATTTTGAACTTAACCTTCAACATTTTATGGTTTAAAATCATTTAAAGAAATTTGGAAAAAGCGTAAGACGGATGGAGAGTAGACGATTTTGAACTTAACCTTCAACATTTTATGGTTTAAAATCATTTAAAGAAATTTGGAAAAAGCGTAAGACGGATGGAGAGTAGACGATTTTGAACTTAACCTTCAACATTTTATGGTTTAAAATCATTTAAAGAAATTTTTAAATGTTTCCAATCAACTTTGAACCTAATGCTTTAGGGATAAACACGGAATAGAAAAAACCGTAGACAGAGTATTCTATAGACTGCTGGATATCTTCCTTTGCATTCGCACAAGAAAAAGAAGAACATATAAACGTCACTAGCAAAGAAAAGAGACAGAGTATAAATATTTCTGTCCCTTATCGCGTGTCGGCTGAGCACATCATTGTCAGTGCACAACAAGTTTGACGTTTGTGGCGGTGCCAGATTGACATCCAATTTGTTTATTAACAATTGCATCGAAATTATACACATTATATGATCTTTTCGAGCTTAATTCGACAACAGTACATTTGTGCAACTGTGCAAAATGGTAAGGTGCAGTGTAATAAACTGTAAAAGTGATAGTTTGATGAAGATTGCTGGACTGTCCTTTCACTCGTAAGTGTAAGGACGGGTGTCAGCTTGAATGAAACATCACAAGATATGTTACAAGACTGTCCTTTATTATGTGAATACACGGGTTATATACTGGTTACACACATTGTAAGTAATAATAGGTACATACATACTACATCACACCTCCCAAGGCAATTAAAAAAAAAAAAAAATCCTTTCTATGGATATTTTTTTTTTTTTTTTTTTAATCTACTATCACTTATATAAAATATGTGGTTACATTTGCTGGTGATTATATTTTATGAATATGATACTTATCGGTCTATGAATATTATATATTTACTAGATTACAATTGACGTTTTGTTAGTTCTTATAAACAATACATTAAGTGCATACTTTTTAGTTCGTATTTAATATAATCTATCCTGTGCAACATGAGTGTATATCATTTTACAGCCATGATCGCAATGTAGGTCAGTAATCACGGCATTGTTATTATACACAATATTATGAGTAATACAACTTCGTTCTGTTTTTGTGAATTACATCATTTTTACCATTGATGTTTACCTCTACATTTGGTGATAAATCTCTAATGACAGTATAAGGACCAGTATAAAGATTTGAGAGCTTATTACCAGTTTCATTTTTAATCAATATTTTATCATTTGTTTTATATTTTATAGGTCTTACATTTTGATCATATCTGTTTTTCCTTTCTATTTTTGAATTAATTAAGTTTGCCCGTGCTTCTGCTTGTGAAATCTGCAATCTGTATTTAAGCTCAAGGGGATAACTGTCATAATTGTAGAGTGGTTCTACTGTTCTTAAAAGGTTACTTGGTAAGTTACATTTCTGTCCATAAACAAGTTCAAAAGGAGTAAATTTTGTCGATGAATGTACTGTGGTGTTGTATGCAAAGGCCCAAAAAGGCAACCATGAACTCCATGAGTCTGGTCTTTGATTGATGTGTATTCTTAAAAAGGCCCCTAAGGTTTTGTGGGAATTCTCCAGAGCGCCAATGCTCTGATGATGATACGCTGTTGAGTTCAGTTTAGAAATATTAAGAATTGTACATACCGCTTGGAATGTTTCTGACATAAACTCCGTACCTCTGTCAGTAGCGATTTCCCGAGGCACCCCGTGCACTAGAATGAAGTTGTTGACGAACACACGAGCGACTTCAGCTGATGTTCTACTCACTAGTGGAAAGGCACATACATATTTTGACAGTTCACACTGAAGAGTTAAAATATATGTATAGTTATTATAATCTCTATCCAGAGGCCCTACTATGTCTAAAAATATTTTTTCAAATGAAGATTGTGCCGTTGTGGTTATAACCATGGGTTCTTTTACCATAACCGTATACTTTTGTTTTTGACAAATAGTGCATTTTTTAACAAAGTTATTTATATCCTTTTCGAGTCCTGGCCAGTAATAATATTTTTTAATGTTGTTAAACATTCTTTTTGTTCCTGCATGGCCACTTGTGGGTAATAAGTGAAAGTCATTTAAAATTACCCTCCTATCTTCTAAGTTATCTACTCTTTGTATATCATTTAAAATACATAATCGTGGTCCTTCCCATTTAGTATATCGTTTAACCTCATTAGTTAGTTTTTCTACGAATACGTTGTTGTATTTGTTTTTCACAAAATATATTTCATGTATTTCATTGACCTTGCAGAAATCGCCCATCGCTCTCACAAATGCGGCTGGCGTCAGTTGTGATCGAGCAGATGGATTTATATATAGCACCATTTTTTCATGATCATATGAAAATATATCATTTTCCTTAGATATTCTATTTGTTTTATGTAGCCTGTCTAGGCTTGTTTTGTCAATGAATTGCAGCTCTACTGCAGTATTAGGCTTATTAATGGTTCCTACAATCCTTGCTTGACCTGGGACACAGTTTTCTGCGGTGTCTTCAGGAATATGAGAAGTTTGCTCTAATTTTTTTTTTTGTGCACGTGTCATTACATTTAGACTTTCGTGCATGCTCTTTAAATCCTTCGATGATATTGGAATTCGAGATAAGGCATCGGCGGCTGCATTTTGTTGACCTTTGACATATTCAATTACATAGTCATATTCTTCTAAACATAATCTAAATTTGAGTAGTCTACTTGACGGTTCCTTTAAACTAAATAAATATACCAGTGGTTTGTGGTCGGTGACTATTTTGAATGGACGACCATACAAATAGGGTCTAAAATGTTTTACGGCCCATACTATGGCCAGGAGTTCTTTCTCAATAGTCGGGTAATTCCGTTCTGCTTTGTTTAAACTCCTACTGGCGTATGCGACTGGCCGGCGATTGCCATTGGATAAAACCGCTCCTATCGCGTAACCTGACGCGTCAGTTTGTACAATAAACTGATTTTTATCTGATAAATCCGGATATTGGAGAACTGGTGGTGCAGACATACATTCTTTAAGTGTCTGAAACGCCTTTTGTGCATCACTATTCCAATTAAATTCTACATTTTTCCTACACAACATATTTAAACTGTTTGCAATTTCTGCAAAATTCGGAATAAATTTGCGGTAATAATTCGCTAAGGCTACAAAACGCTTTACTTCTTGTGTGTTTTGTGGAACTGGATAGTTTTGTATAGCACTAATCTTTTCTGGATCGGGTATCACGCCGTTGTCTGTTACGACGTGGCCTAAATAGAGCATTTCCTTTTTAAGAAAGTCGCATTTATTCGGATTTAATTTTAAATTGACACTGCGTAATCTTTCTAGAACTTCGATTAAGTTTTTGTTATGGTTCAATAAGTCCCGTCCCATTATAATTAAATCGTCCTGATAACATAAACATTTTTCGTAATTGAGGCCCGCCATTGCCATTGTCATCATTCGGGCAAATGAGTTTGGGCTTGTCTTAAGACCCATTGGCATTCTAGTCATTTGAAATTGGCCTGAATGAAAAGCTGTAAATTTTCTACTATCGGGTTCGAGTTCCACATTATAAAACCCTTGACTTAAATCTAGGTGCGTAAAATAAATGCAACCAGAGAGTGCGTCTAATATTTCGTGTATATTTGGCAGAGGGTATTTATCATTTTGTACACAGTTATTTAGCTTTCGGTAATCAATAACTAGACGCCATTTCTTTTCTCCGTTTGTTTTCTTTGGTACTAAAAGAACGGGACTAGACCATTCGCTATTACAAGGTTCAATTATACCTTGTTCAAGCATGCGATCAATTTGATTCTGTATTTCCCCTTTTTGTGAATGTGGGAGCCTGTAAGGTTTGCTGTACATTGGTCTAGTACCGGGTTGTATTGTAATTGAATGTTTGTAAATAGGTGTCGTAGTGAGCTGGTCTCCTTCGAGATAAAAGATATCATTATATTTTGCGCATATGTTTCTAATACTAATTTGTTCCTCCTTATTTAAATGACCTAATTTTAATAATGGTAGCAGTTTTTTGACTCGTTCTGCACATTTACTAGGCTTGTCAAATGTACAAATATTGTAATCACCTGCTTTATGTATCTTAGGTTCAAAGTTATGTAAATAATAATCATTTTCAGTGGTATTCAAGATTCTAATTGGTAACTTCCCATCCACGGGGTTTGCCAATGTACTTGCTAAAAATATACCGTTTCCTATTTCCGCCGCGCAGACTACACTGTCCTCCGCTAGATCGGTCGTAATGTAATGTGTACTTTCGGTCCTAGCCGGTATAGTTAGCATCTCATTTTGTTTGGTAATCGGCAAACTAATTTCTATATTATTATTATACATAACTAATGAGTTATTTCTAAAGTTAATAATCGAATGATATTTGCTCAAAAAGTCTTGGCCTAAAATACCACTTGCCTTACAGGGTATAGATGTAAATACGTAGAATTTATGGTTTAGAATTTGATCACCTGCTCTTAATTCTAGATAAACAAAACCGATCGCTTCAATTTTTCCACCAATACCATTTACAACCAGCTTCCCTTTTTGGATGGGTACATTCAACTCCGAGATGTGTTTATATTTTATGGCCGATATGGAAGCACCCGTGTCAATTAGCCACGTGTATGTAAGATTATTATGTTTAGAGTGTAATGAGATATGATATATGCCACTGCATGACATCATAACGCTTTTATTCACGAAAAAACTCTTCTGAATTATCATTGTTATTTTCTGATTGACTTGCTCGTGGGTTTGCATCTGTCAAAATATGCATATGTTGTTGTTGTTGTTCCTGGTTATTAGCTTGGTTTAAAAAAATCCTACCTCTAGTTCCACGGTTTGATGCACCGCGGCCGCGAGTCCTCCATCCACCGCGGCCTGTTTGCGATGTTCGATCATCCCTCTGTTCCGCGGGGGGGATTGCTTGTCCTCGTCCTCGTGACACCCCCTGACCTCTGGAATTCCTATATTGGTTGTTGCTGTAATTATTACGACGCATAAATAAAAGGTCACCTGAAGGGGATGGTGTTGAAACTTCCTCATCGATGGCTGCTTGTATGGCATCACTTAAAGATGTAAATTGTCGTGCTGCTATTATAGTGCTTAGCCGACGATTTCTCAATCCGTCGGCAAAACTTTTAATGGCTAATTTTTCGTTTATAGGCTTCAATATACCGAAATTAGACTCATTGCCTTCTGATTGGGAAATCGTCAAATCAACAAACAAATCAGTTATCTTCTTACCGTAGTCATCTATAGTAAGTTCGCTTTGTTTCAGATTGTACAATTTGTGTTGTAGAGCCGTTGCCGATTTTTTAGGCAACAGGCATGTTTTCATAGCCTTAACTAACTCATTTACACTGTCATACTTTGTATTAAGTTTGAGTTTCGCAGACTGCGAAAGTCGGCTTTTTATTACAAAATTTATCAATTTCAATTGACCCTCTGAGTCAAGTTCCGTTTGATAGTATTCTATCCCATCAATGAGCTGTTTCGTATTTGTGCCGTCGTCATTTAAAACTGGTAACAAGCTCAAGGCGATTTTTAAATCAAATTTCGCCATATTTTGCTCTACTACCGATACTTCAGTCGATGAATTATTACACAAATCTAAAATATTATCATACAAACTAACAAAATCTTTGTTTAATTCATTAAATTTACATAATTCCTCGTCTTTTAATCCTGTTTTAAGCAAACTTAAATTGTCTAAGCTGTCATTGAAAGTACTCAGTAATTTATCGGCCTCTTTTAGCTTTTTCAAAACAGTTTCACCTCTTCGTCTACTTGGCCCTATTTTTATTAAATATATTCTTATCTTACCAAGGTCATTGTACAGCCGTAATAACTCCTCATACATAACTGTTCTAAATTTTATAGTTCATATACCTGAATGGTGATTTTGATTCCACTGCTTAGGCACGCGTACACTGTCCATATTAGAATTGCCGCACTTTCACACACTTATTAGGACACAGAACTCACAAAAACACTAGCCGAATTGTATTATTTGTTGCACGCCGCTATGATATCAGGGACCCTTGTTGGAAGCATGGACCCGATACTCCTCGCTTGCAGACATGCCACAAGCACCGCCGTGGTTCCTTCTGGATCGATCCGAAGAACGCCTTAAGATATGCCTCGTTATCTGCTCTCGCGCCCAAGACTCATGACATTTCTTGTAAATTTGATACATGAAGTATATTGCGCCGAGGAATAAAATCGTGCAAATGATTGTTAACACGATACTTATGGCCGACAAATGAAATCTGAATTCCTCCACCGTCGCGGTGTTTTTAGCGGCGCTATTTTGATTGAGAAATACCTCTTCATTAGTTACTTTTGAGTTGCACATGATTGTAAGTCACTTTTAACGTATCTCTCACTTAAACAGTTGCCGCGCAGAGCACAGTCTACACTAATCGCACACATGATTCAAGCCCTGTTTAGTGGCAGGGTCGCCATGTAAGGACGGGTGTCAGCTTGAATGAAACATCACAAGATATGTTACAAGACTGTCCTTTATTATGTGAATACACGGGTTATATACTGGTTACACACATTGTAAGTAATAATAGGTACATACATACTACATCACATAAGTATTAGATCTTTTTAAGTATTCAATCGCTTTGTGTCCTATTATTTCTCATAAAATAGTCGCAGTAATGTACCAACTAATTCGTTTAATGGATAAATCTCGTATAATCGTGATTTTTGCAATAATTTTATTATCTTACCTCAAAATTCAGTGTTGCCACTTTTTGACGGGGAATTTACCCTTTAATATGGGTAATACCGAATAATGCAATGTCTATAAAAAAATACTCTTCCGACCTTGATTCATATGATATTAGTAATACGCACTACTTAAAATCTATGTTAGTAACACACGTATTATACGATTTTAATTCGTATAACTGCACTCACCTGACGCAAAAAATGAAAGATAATAAAAAATCTTATTAAATTTTCAGATTTCCGAATAAACCCGAAATAAGAAACTTGTGGATTGCTGCTACCGCATGAATCTTTAGGATGTGATCCTATGATCAACATAGATCATGATTATTTAACAGATCCTTCTAGGCTTACTCTTTATTCTAAAGAAATAATAACCTATATTGCTGGTTTTATTGCAAGAAAGTTGAGGAAAGTTATTAAATGTGAGGATTGTCTTTTGGCTTTGATCACAGATAAGTATCACGGAATCATTACGACTGAAGGACATGTATCCATGGTCATGAATAAATTAAAAAAAAAAATCACGGAATCATTGCTAGAAGAGACAAAGGAGGCCTTATTTATCCTTCTACTGACTTAAATAAAGTCTGTGAATTGGCAGAAAAGATATTTCGAGCGCGTTCACATAAAGGAAATTCATTTTTTAATGAGAAAAATGTGATGTCAACACTTATATTATCGTGTTACAAGGAATGCACACGTACCAATATTAATATATTTATTAATGACCATTTCGACAGTCAGCCTTTTATAGGGAATCACAGAACTCTCCTCATTAAATCAATCGCAATGCATTACTTCGAAACCCGTATTCACCATAGTACCAAACAATGTTTTGAACCACAATCGAAAATAAGAATTATACATAATAAGTTAGTGCTTTTTCAAGGACAGTAATTTGTTTATAAATAAAATATTACAGTTGCATCATTGCTATGTTTTATCGTTTTCTGTGTATTGGAATGTTCATTTTAATTTGCAAGTGTATGAGTTTGGCGACACTGGTTCCCGTACTAAGGCAGTCTAAGGGCACTTCCATAAATGATAGTACTTTTATACTGATAAAGCAATTGGTGCAAAATTATTCCCTAACCATTCCAAAATATCAAACATGCTCAACGTTAATAATCAAGTTTTCACTTCTGCCGGCACTCCCGGAGTGCTAGTTTTTTTTTTTCATTTACGCGTGTTGTTTTACCCATTTCCTTCATATTCCATACAGGGTATTTTTATTTTATTTTATTTATTGGGGACAAAAAACAGTTATACGTTACAATATTAATATTTAGCTTAGGTAATAACACCTAATCATTTCGCTATAGGTAATTTAATTTAAATGTAATTATTGCAACAATTTCACAGAGTAGCGCTCGTATGTTTGCAGTCCCAGATTATATCACGTGGTCCACAATTACTAACCTTTAGAAACTCTCTACAAGGGGTCTGAAAACGTAGAAATCGCACAAACGAGCTCGTCGTCATTTAGTATTCTGAATATATTATGTAATCTAGGTCTGAACGAACAGATTTACAAATTAACACCCGTGTTTCGGAGCGTGTTGAAAGCTACACAGGATTAAATGGTAGCGTATATTCTTTGTATTTTACCAAGATGTTAAATATTTAAGCTCAGTTTCATTTATTTGGAAAAACAAGGTTTTTTTTCTAGATTTCAGGAATTATGGTTTACGAGAACGTTGTGGTTTATAAGAAGGTGGTGGCATTCTAGCGGTCTGTGCTTTCTGCCTACCCTCATAGCGAAAAGGCGTGAGATACAAAGACAAGAGCATAGAACTGTATTGTAAAAAAAATAAAGACTCCTTATTAAATTGAGTATTAATTGAAAACATAAAAGAGCATCTCATAAAACCTTATTGTCCAATTGTCTATGGCTGCCATTTTAAGATAACCCGATTTCAAATCACGTTACCTCATTAAACTCGAACTAAAACGAAAAATAGACGAAAAATTTCTTATTTGATTGGTAGCCAAGTGATTGGAAAATTGATTCCCGCGCAATACGAGCTTTTGGCAATCGATTGCTTTGATATTAACCAATCACACTCGTGCTGTTGAAACATGAACGATTGCATTTCGGTGAAACAACATGGCTGCTGTTTTTTGAAATTGGAACGCTTTGAAAATAAATTGAGTGGCGGAACAGAGCGATGAAATAAAATATTATGTTTTAGGATTTATTTTTCGTGGAACGTTGACGGATTTTTGTGAGATAGGTATGATGTTGTTTTTTTCACCGTTCTGAATATTTTTTGTTATTCTTCATATACTGCGTCATTGAGTTGTTGTGTTTGAAAATTGTATTGAATATTTGATGCTTCTTAGGGAATGTCTATGTGCTATATTTATGGTTGCTGATTTATAGTATATCAAATTAAGCAATATATTTAATGGTTTTGCAAGCATATCCAAGTCAGTGATTATTACTTTGAAATACTAATAATAAAATACTAATAACTAATGAAGTACAAAATTAACAACCCCACTTAATAGTCACCCCGGAGTTCAATTAGCAAATGAAACAAAGGAACAAATTGGAAACTCTAACAAATCCGATTCCCCGTCTTCTCTGACATTATTCGAAATAAAATGAACTTTTTCAATGTTCAGAGTTTTCAATTATATTTTAATTGGGTGCTGAACGCTTCCAGGAAGGTGTTGAAGATTCTAAATTCAATTTTATGTTTCGACGAATTAATTTGTTTTCGTTTTTCATATAAAGCGTGGGTGTATTTTTATTAAAGTACATAAAGAAAGTGCCGAGTCCTGAGTTTTCAAATCAAGCTGGCCATCTACCCGGTTTATGGATAAAATAAATGAACGCTAGTGGCACTGCCGCTGTCTTGTCCGGCTCAAGAGAAGACTTCATTGTCTCCTATTAAGAGTTAACGAATTGTTTATCTTAATTATCACATGCCCGTCCCATGTGCCAATTACAATGGTTCGCATTCCAATAACATAAAGCTGAAAGGAGTCAGAGACGTATTTTGGTAATAACACCGTTAATTCCATATCATTTTCTCAGGACGTAAGATATCAGGCGACAGACAGAATGGGCCAAGACGAAAGGAATTATTAATAGGTTAGTAATATAAGCTTTGTTTTTGTATAGACGCCTTCTAATGGCACGTTATTCTGGAACAAATATTGTAACATCTCATCTTCCTGCCCTTGTCCTATGTTATTTGGGGTCGGCGCAACACGTACGCAATATTTTAACATCTATTTTACTATATTCTAACAAACTAACATTTTTAATTTGATTTAAGTTTTCGTACACCAATTTTCGGCCTGCAGCCGTCATTAATGCTAAAAACACATACACATGATACGTCATCGCGTTATAGAATATGAGCGTCTTGCAAAATGTTTTTTTTTATTTGCACGTCGTTTTTTTATGACACTACGTCACAACGTGCTACGATACGATAACGTACTGTGTTTGTGTTTTGGCCCTAACATGTGAATCCCAGCAGTCTGTCTTCACACTCCCCATCATGTATGGTCCACTCACCGGAGCGCTTAGTATGGTGGCCGTAGAGCCTGTTGAGGTCCAGCGCCAGCACGGTGTGTGGCAGCGCGCAGCTCACCGCCGCTAGCGCAGCCACGCATGCCGCGACACGGCACGACGACATCGCTGCAACAATGGAGACATACCGAGTGAGATACCATTACAGTAAGAACGCGTAACTAGACAAAACAGTATTAGCAACTTTGGACTTATATTTGTTGCCGCAAGAGTGTCTATCTGCTAATATTTAATAACAAACTTAGAACTCTATTCCATGATAATATTGATGAACCGGTCATTTCTGGCATGGCGGTACAATTATTATAAGGATCGTTATCGATTGACAGAAGAGATAAGCGCCATCCATCGGCCTCTATATTAACTAGAACTTGTAGAGTTCGTGTATAACTCTTCGAGTAATAATTCTGAGAGTGATTTATTAAACAAAAGTCGTAGATATAATTAGTAAAATTAAGATAAGTAAATATTTTTTGACAATTGGAATTCATTTGACGCTAAGATTTGTTTTTGATGCAACATTCCACAATGCAAAATTCCAAAACAAACATCAATAACTCAATTTATAATTTGAAATTACAACTAAATCAGTTTCTATAACTACTAACAAACTAAAAAGTAACAAGACAGAGCAATTTATTAGTGGATGACCTGTTCTTTGTATTAAATTAGACCTGTCCTTTGATCTGCCGGAAATGGAAATTAAGCAATTGTAAAAAGTAATGAAGACACTAATGGAGTTTAACTTTATAACACTATTACATTTATTTATTTAGGTTAGCCAACAATTGTTTGCACAAAACATTTAAAATTATACAAGTTTCTCAATAGTACGTTTATAAGTGCAACAATTATTTGCAGGCTAACACAACATGCACCAAATAAGGTTACCTATAAAATATTACAAAAATGATACTTACAATAAAGCTATTCAATTTTTTTTTGTTAATTCAATTATTTTCATTACAATTAATAAATTAAGAAACTGATTTTTAACATTAACAAACTAAAAAAATATTAAAATTAAATATTGTGAATATTGGTATTGTTTAATTATTAAAATAATTAATTGTGAAGTATTCTAGTATTGTTTGTAAGTTTTAATGAACATACTATGTAATGAATTACTGAACTTGGTGTGTGTGGTACTTCCGCCCCACAGAGAACTCGCGTAGTTTGAACCTGAAGTCTCCTTAGGTCGCTATTAGAAAACAATTGAAGTATTAAGCAATTAAAAGTGGTTTTTCAACAATATGAAGTTATGTAAATGAGAACTGTTACATGATTTAAAAGAGTGAGTAAGGAGTTTCATCGATCCCGTTTTTTCTCCATACATAAAACCAACAATATTTGCGAATGGACGGCTCAACTCTAAAAAGTTTACAAGTGCCTGTAAATGGTTTATTAGAAATAAACTTTTGGAGTTTGAGTCAAGTTTTGTGTGTGATTTCAACTACCCACCTACCTATCTACCAACAATGAAGAATCGTGTTGCACGGTTAGAGACTCGAAGACAGTATGGCGGATGGCGTCGATATTTGGGGACAGTGTTCCTCCTACAGCTTTCCCTGTCTTAACATCTAATCTCTTCTTATAATTGGTTTATGAGAACAATTAGACAGGTAAACGAGAGGACATCCCGTAGCGGAGTGTAGTATGTAGGGTAGTTGTGTGAGTGCAGTATGAAATAAATAAATAAAATATCCCAATTCAAAAATCCATTTTTTTCCATATTTCAGAATTGGTGCCATAGAAAAAGTAAAAAGTCTTAAAAAGTCCCTTCGTTTACATGTCATATTACATATTTTTTAATTTAACAGTAGCGAAATAATATTTACATATTGTGTTGCAATTTATAGCCAATGAATAAACAAAATCATCGCCTGTACTACGTCGTAGCATGGTTGCTACGGCGTAGCGCTGCGATGGCGTGGCAAGCTACGATTCCGTAGAAGGCTACCTGTCGATTGTATCAACTGACGTCTGTTTGCCTGAGCCAATAAATACATGAGTACTGAGTACACATGAATACGAGTAGTTACTGTAGCTAACGTATATCCCACACATAACGAAACAAATGAATTTGCATCTTGACCAGAAACCATATTGGCTTGGTAAGCAAATACATGTAGCGTTTCATATTCCATACATGTTCAATTCTATTCAAAACACATACGAATTTCATGCCTCTCTTATAACTTTATTTTTAACAAATGAATTTCAGTTACTATATTGAGGCTGTCAGTCGAAATTAATGTCATAGGAATAATGTCTCACTGCTGAGGCCAAAGAAAAATTACATAAAAAAAAATTAAAATATAGATTAAAACTACAAGGTCGGTGAAAAAAGTTTTGAGATTCACCAACAAATTACTGAGAAATAGATTATTAAAATAGAACTAAATAAATAAAAAATAAAATTGACATATGCACAGTATTGGACGTTTTTCTTTAAATCCGTCTTACGTTAGTGCTGACATAAAAGGATGTTAACTTACCACGTAAGTACCAGCTTATCTACCTTCGCTTGGGTTTGTTTCGTTAGCCACACATCAAAAATAAATGAGGTAAAGTGACGTTACTTCACCTCATTGCAAACTCAACTTTAAAGTCTCATAACTTTTTCAATACTAGAGACATTTTAATGATTTTTTCGAATTTTAGTTTCTTCTTATTTAATGACTAAACTTAGTTAAAAAAATGGAGACTTCTCCATTATCGAGTTTGACACGTTATACTGACACCGACAGCACCTATTTGAATCTAACAACTAGTTCATCGTAACTACATATATTTATTTGTCTTAGCTACCAATAAGTTCATTTTAACATTAACAGTTAAACAAAACATCAATTTCATCTTTCTACGTAACAAGATAAACCATTTATTTTAAGTATCAAGCCGAGGGTTTTGCTTGTGCACCTCAAAACTTGGCTGAAACCGATTACTTAGCCAACGAAACTTGGCTCACAAAACTTGGCCGAAGAAACTTAAGGTTTTGATGAAAACTTGGCATAGTAAATTAATTAATAACAATCCTTGGACGATGTTCGGATAATGGCTTCACAAAATGGCGGAATCCAAAATGGCGGCCTTATTTCTTAAACTAGTTTCTTAAAAGATTTTGTAAAAATAAAATGTTAATCATGTTTTAGATGAAGCTTTAATGAAAGGTGTTCATTAAGTGTTTGTTATTCTGTTAGTGGTCTGTCTTTATTAATGCGTCTGTTCTTAAGATGTTTCTTTTTAAGTGATCGATGTTAGAATCAGTTTTAGATAGTTCTTTATTTTCAGTCAAGTACCTACCAGTAGCGAAGCGTCAATTTTTGTAAGAGGTAAGCCGGAGTATATTTCTTTAATGTGATTGTATTATTTGTCTATAGAAAATTGACTGTGCCATTTTTCAAAGGGAAGCCGGTAGAAATCGAGTTGTATGGAACCTTCGCCACTGGTACCTACTACTAATTTATAAACCTATTTAAGCTACATATATCCAAGAAAAATTATGCGCTTCGGAAATCATCGACTATCTTTGGATAAAACTTGCAGCGATGTGATGTATTATCGAGCTGTTACAACCATAGAAAGTATTTTCTATTTTGCTATTACAATGATGAAGAATTACAGATTAACAAATCTTTGCAATTCCAAAAACTTCTCTCAATGATGTCGGGGTGCGAGGAGTATGTAAGTTGAAAGAGTGAAAATTACTTATACACATGAAAACAAAACACTACTACAAAGCACAGTAGTGCAAAGCTTTGAAACATTCCCTGTGGCGCGAGGTTCGTAATTATTCGGGAACATGAAGATTACTGAAGCGTATACTTTCTCTGGTCTAACTGTATTTAATTATTTTTTTTCAAAGTAAATTTTCCCTTAGTTTATTTTACGTCGGAAAATATTTGACGTTACACGGTAATGGATATGGTTGTCAATATCAGTCGTAATTACGTAATTTCTCAAGTAAAATGTATATCTCTTAAAATATACAATCTCGTATTCATGTAATTTGAGATTTCTTCGCAACATTTGCATTTCATTAGCTAGCTGTCTGCTTATCCTAATCCGCGACTTGGAAATGAGCTTATTCAAATAAGTCTAATTAGGTATGATTTAAGACTTGTAAAGATACAAAGGTTTTTTTTATTTATTTCATGTATAATATGGTAACAAGTTTTGAGTAGGAGTATTGAATGTCAAGAGGCACGTATGGAGCTGTTTTCAAGAAATTTTCAAGGAATTGACCGTACATACATGATTAATGATTATGGATATAACTTAGGTATATAATTTCATTATTCTGTGTGAAATAAATATTTTGCAGTTTGATTCTAGAGAAAGAAAGACCCATGAAACGATGGATGGATTGTGTGAGGAATGATTTGAAATAAAAAGGAGTAAATTATAGCGTGATGGTGGACTCCCCTGTCAACCGTCAGTGGAAGAAAAAAACGTGTTGCACCGACCCCAAGTACTATGAGAAAGGGACAGGAAGAGGAGTTTGATTATGGCGTAGACCATTACGTTTGTAAATAATAATCCTTGAATATCTTAAAGCGGTATCTTTGTAGTCATCTGTATGTTATTTATTGTGAAAGTGTTTTGTGTGTACATAAATAAATATTTATAGCACAGCTGGTAGGTTTACAGGTGTTTGGTTTTTTCCACCATGAGTTAATGTGTTAAAATATTTAAATACACTTTCTACACGAAGTGTACAGTTTAGCACGTTTGTATTCGGTACCCTAAAGTCTCAGTAGATCCCAAAAAGCAAAATACTCTCTCCATTTTATCTTTTTAAACAAAAACAAAACACGCAGCACCATAAATCTCCCGCATCTCGTTAATTACTGTGCAAAGCTTCACAAAGTAATTATAAGTTGATGCACTCGCAACGGGATGCTGCGAGAACAGATCTCTTGAGATGAGGATGAGTACAAGTACGTTGCTCTGTTCGTGTTTCAAGTTAGTTTATGTTTGAGGGATTTTGTACGTATAAGTAGGGTTAGACTGCCTTGTTGGTTTACTGGTCGCAAGCGCGACTGCTAAGCATAGGTCCTGGGTTCGATTCCCGGGTCAGGCAAAGTGTTATAGGGTTTTTCCATCAGAAATTTCTCAGTAGCAGCCTCGGAGTCTAGATTTGTGCCCGGTTGATGGCAATAGCCTCGCCCCTATTACATGGAACTGACGAAATGTGGGTGTACTTGTAGGTACTCCTCTACTTAACCCTACGGGGGTTACTGGTGTGCTGTCATGTTAAGTAGGGTTAGTGCATGATAGGGGCAGTGATGGTGGCCCAGCGGTAAGGTCACTCACTAGTTACGAGTACAGGTCAAGGGTTCAAACCCAATTGACACTTTACCTTGTGTAATTTACTTCATAACCAAACGGCTCTCAAAAGCGAAGTATCATGTTGAAGGATTTTGTACGCAAAAGTAAGTTTAGTGTAGAGGATATAGTTACACATATTCTGTGAAAATTTCAACTGGCCTTCTCATCACCTTCCTGCCCTTGTCCGATGTTACTTGGGGTCGTCGCAACATGTTTTTTTCTTCCATTCTCCCCTGTCAACCGTCACGCTATTATTTACTCATTTTTCTTTCATATCATTCCTCACACAATCCATCAATAGTTTCCTTGGTCTTCCTCTCCCTCTCCATCCATCAACATTCATTTTCATCACTCTTTTAGTGACATGCGATTCGTCCCTCCTCATCACATGTCCATACCAAGACAGTCGATTCCCTTTCAACTTTTCTGTAACTGGCGCCACTTTCAAACTTCCGGGTATCTATTTCGTATAAAAACACACTACCCTCCTTTGCGTCATGCAGTCGGGTAAAAATATATAGTCATATGACATTCAGATGAATAGACACACAGTGTAGGCTCTAAGCGATAAGGTTTAAGTATGACACATTAAAATAAACGAATCTACACCATACATCTTCAACACACATAAACATAACATCACGCCTGTAATACCCAGTGGGTTAGGCAGAGATGTAACTTCTGTAATCCATCTAATCTTCAACACATCTTGTTAATGACAAGTAATTATAAGTTGTTGCGCTTCCATAGCGATGCTGATGGCACAGATCTCTTGAGGGCAGATGAGGATGAGTACTTGAGAGACTGTTTATGTTTCAAGTTAGTTTATGGTGCGGTGTTTGAAGCTATGAAGTGTAATGTTGAAGGTGTGTAAGTCAGAAAAGGGTAAGTGTATAAGTAGAGGCCATAGTTACTCATGTTCTAATATACATGGGTGACCACCCGTTACATACCGAGTTCCCTCCGTGCTTCAAAAAGCACGTTAAGCCGATGGTCTAGGCTGCCATTTGTAGAACTTTGACAGTCGTTACAGGTCAGTCAGTGGCCCGAAAGTCTGACAACCAGTCTTACCAAAGGGTATCGTATTACCCAGTTCTAACTGGGTTGTGGAGGTCAGATAGGCAGTCGCTACGTGTAAAATACTGGTATTCAGATGCATCAGGTTAGACTGGAAGCCGACTCCAACATAGTTGAAAAAATGGCAGATGATGATGAAATACTCATTCTCTGTGGAAATTTTAACTTATTTATATACTTACTAGCTTCCGCCCGCGGCTTCGCCCGCGTGGTGTGTTGATAAAAAGCCGCCTATATGTTAATCCAGGGTATAACCTAGAACCAAATCGGTCCAGCCGTTTATGCGTGAAAGAGTAACAAACATCCACACATCCATTCTCACTAACTTTCACATTTATAATATTAGTAGGATTACGATTAAAAAGAGCACAGCCACGTGAAAAAGGCACAATAATTCCAATTGAAGCCTTTTTAGTACCAAATAAAAACTTGTTAAAGATTTTTCTACTTCGTTAAAAATATCGCTTTAATGATGACTCCGAGTGTAAGCTCCACTCAAATGTAAATTATCTCAGAACCATGAAGAACGTCCCAAAAACTGAGTGAGCATATGATTATATCAATCTATTGGTAATTTTTCAATGATTCTATACCACAATTTCGACGAAATAGAATATCCATTAAACTTTACCTCGAATTCGCGGTACCAGAACACTCAATATCCACTTTAATTTACCTTCAAACCCCGCAACCTCCAACACATCACTTCCAAGAATTCAATCTTGCAAACTTCCTCAGAAATTCACAGTTAGTTCCTCAAAACCAATTTCCAGCAAATCTGGAACTAATGCACTGCTTGCTGTGGCGCACTTGCTATCGATCTGCGCTTTGTCGGATTTAGGAGCTCCCCAAGCTACGTATTTGTGAGATTTGTTACTATAAGTACCTTGAAAGAGAGGCAGTTAACCTTTTTGTAGATGTTTTAGAGGCTGACTGGGTCTTTTTGTAGCAAGCTAGATTATAGGTTAAATCCTACAAGTTTAAGCTAGGTTTAATGCTATAATCAAAGGTATGTTAACACTACAACATAATAGGTTATTTCATTATTACAAACTATTCATAAATAATATGTAATCACTGGATGTGACGTCAGGAAATAACGAACTTGTATCGAAACAGGAAAATTGAAAGAATATGTCTGACGTGATGTGTTTTTGGCAGCATAATCAAGAGCTTCTGATTACATCGTAGTTACATATTCTAACATGAAAAGGCGAATATGCTACCAACTTATTAATGTATATAAATAACAGTTGTATAATTTCTGTAATACCCCATGAAAATACACCACGTTTTTTTACAGTTTTAGACAGGCGTATTTTTGTAAAATATCTAGTCATATAAATTACCCTTACATAATTTCTGTAATACCCAAATCCTTGAAGATAAATCAGGCTATTTTTCAAGTGCCAGACAAGCGTATTTTTTAAAAAGATATGCGAACTAAAATGCTTCTTATAAAATTGTCAAGAAAAACCTAGAATAGATTAATTACAGTTGAACAGTACAACGTCAAAATGAGTTGTAGGCCTTCTTTTAATTTAATCCTCATTTGTGAGAAACTAAGAAGTAATAGTGGTAAAAAAAAAACTATTAAAACTCGCTATTATACGTAACACGCAATTTACGAACCATACATGCTTATAATAAATATAACACATTTATTTCAGTTAATAACCCCCCCCCCCCCTTAAATAAATATCTTAACCTAAATGAACATACTAATAACATTTTTGCTAGGCATGGTCATCTTCCTGCCCTTGTCCCATGTTACCTGGGGTCGGCGCAACACGTTTTTTTCTTCCATTCTCTCCTGTCAACCGTCACGCAATCATTTACACCTTTTTCATTCATAACATTCCTCACTCAATCCATCCATCGTTTCCTTGGTCTTCCTCGTCTTCTTTAAATATAAGTAACTTAAAACTATGTTAGTAACACTTTACTTGTACGATGTTTTGTGCTTAATTGTTTTGTTGTGTGCTTTACTTTCGAGTAGACAGAACCGTTGGAAGTGGTTACTTTAGACACAAAGCACCACACTGTTCAACTTGCCTAGGTAGCTCCGTGGATGGGTGACCACCCATTACATACTGAGTTTCCCCCGTGCCTTGGAAAGCACGTTCAGCTCTTGGACCCGGTTGTCATTTGCAGATCTTTGACAGTCATAACGGGTAGTCGGTGATCAGAAGATCTGACAACCAATATTACCCAGTACTAACGGTTCTGGAGTCTGACCTCCAGAACCCAATAGGCTGTCGTTCCGAGTAAAAAACTGGTGTTCAGTTGAATCTGGTAGAATGGAAGCAAACACGCCAACGACATACAAAATCACACAGCGACACAGTTAAGAAAAAGGCTAGGCTGATGATGACACTGTTCAACCTATACTCTATACGTACATACATACAAATAAATAAAATTGAAGTATCTGTTTATAATATCAAACTAACAGCTTTTTACTGAATGCATATTATTGCATATGAAAGTATATACGGTACTTATAACAAAAATATTTTTTTTTTCAATTTTTATCTGTGTGTCTATCTCCGAAACGGCTGGACCGATTTTGACGGGACTTTTACTGGCAGATAGCTGATATTATAAAGTCTACTACTACTTTTATTTAAAAAAAAATTAGAGTTCCGTCCAAAAAAAATTAAAACCCTTGAAATTGGTAACAAAATTGGTTTGAAAAAGGGAAGTAAGTAACATTTTTTTTTAAATATTACGCGGAACGAAGGCGCGGGCAACAGCTAGTTTAAAATAACAAATGGTCTTTTTATCATTTTCAAGCTTTTACGAACAAAACAAATGACTACCGTGTGGCCTTCATTCCGACCTGCCATAATATTTTATTCAAACGTCGCGCACCTTCTTGTGGCCCAAAAATATGTTAAATAAATTAGCATACGTCTAGCCAACAGGATCCCTTTAATAAATGGTACCACATATTTTTTCCTTTTTTAATATTTTCGCTTAAGTTGATAAGAGAGGTAAAACCGATCAAGTGCAAGTCGGCCTCGCGCACGAGGGGTTTCGTACAAAACGCCTAACAACTTTTATTTGTGTTAAATGAGGTCCTCATATAAGAAAGTTTTTTTTTGTGTTAAAACAACTTTTATTTGTATTAAATGGGGTCCTCATTCATGAAAGTTTTTTTTGTGTTAAATGGGGTCCTGGTAAATGGTTAAAATAAAAATGCTGTTTTTTTTTCTCGCGGAATTAAAACTACATAAATTTTGCTTAACATTTAATGCCATGGATTTCCGCAAAGTAACGCCTGATGGCCTGATACTACAACTTACCCCATTTTATTTTTAACTGTTATATGTATTATTTGTTGTTATAGCGGCTATAGTAATACAACTCAGTCTGAAAATTTTCAAGACGATTTTATTACGATTCAAAAGGTGTATTCTATGACTAACGGACAGACAGCAGTAGCGAAGGGTCATTTTTTTTTAAGAGGTAAGCTGGTTTATATATTATCTATTATTTGTCTATAGAATACTGACTGTGCCATTTTTCAAAGGGAAGCCGGTATGAATCGAGTTGTATGGAACCTTCGCCATTGATAGACAGACAGCAGAGCTTTTTAGGGTCCCATTGGCCCCCTTTGTGTGCGGAACCCTAAAAGGCACATTCATTTAAATTATTAAGTGGATCGGGTAGAACATTTCTCGAGTAAGACATTTTTTTACAATTCTGTCTGACGTACAATTTATTTGAGTGGGCTAGTGACCCCCGAACTTGAGCCCCAGGGGCTCAGGGGGCCTGGCTCCAAACTTAGTTTGATTCCTGTAATATTTTAAGGAGAAGTTGTACTTTTGTGACGGGTGTGTCCCAGGGTACCATTAAGTTTTACGGATTACGTATGTGCGGCAGAGAGATTTATTTATGTGGTGGTTTTCATGTAGAAGTAAGGTCCTTGATTACTTATTTACAAGTCTCTGGTTTCAAGTAAAGTACTTTTTGGTTACTTTGATATTTTTTAAATCATTGTGAATCATAAGGCGTAATTTAGTCAAATAAGTTATTTTTTTTATTAAAAAAAAAAAAACGTTGCTCCACACTAGGAATTTCTCCTGTATCGTGGGTGCGTTTTCAAACATTTAAACTCACATACACAAACAGCCAGACCCGGAACAACTATCTGTAGGCCATACAAATATTTGTTCCGTGCGGGAATCGAACCCGCAACACGAAGCCCAGCAGTTAATCGCTCATCCACTGCGACAACCGTGTCGTCAAATTTATTATTACTGGTTCAGTAACAATTTAAAAAATTGTAACTAATTTAATGTCTGTATACAGAATGAGATGGATGAGAGTTGCTGAGAATCGAGTTGAATGGCGTGCGATGGAGGAGGCCTATGTCCAGCAGTGGACTGCTATAGGCTGATGATGATGATGATGATGATACAGAATGAAAGGTACAAAAATCAGCTGTTTCCAACAAAAGTGTAATACCTACATAGTCCAAATATATGAAAAACATTCTTTTTAGGGTTCCGTACCCAAAGGGTAAAACGGGACCCTATTACTAAGACTTCGCTGTCTGTCTGTCTGTCTGTCTGTCTGTCTGTCTGTCTGTCTGTCTGTCTGTCTCCAGGCTGTATCTCATAAACCGTGATAGCTAGAAAGCTGAAATTTTCACAAATGATGTATTACTATTGCCGCTATAACAACAAATACTAAAAATTAAAAAAAAAATATTAAGGGGTCTCCCATACAACAGATATGATTTTTTTGCCGTTTTTATAGATAATGGTACGGAACCCTTCGTGCGCGAGTCCGACTCGCACTTGGCCGGTTTTTTAAATTACCGATGAAAAATTTCGATGTGGGGGGGGGGGGGGAGGGTGTTCAGAATGATATACTGAATACGTGGTAACCGTTTGCGCGTCGGTGTCCCTTCTACCCCGTATAATACATACGATACAGTTATTTACATTTGCCTCGTTGTCTGTTGGTTACAAGTGCTACGGCTGAGCAAAAGATCCGGGCAAAGTGTTATTGGGTTTTTCCACAAGCGATTTACCAATACTAACCTGGAGTCTGAATTTCTGCCTAGTCGGAGCTTACACCACCACCTACCACCTACCACTGCTTGTCTCTGCATCACCCAAAGGTTGACTGGTAGAAAATGCCCATGGCATTAAGTCCGCCTCTGTACTCTGTGCTTGAAGTGTTAAATAAATAAATACACGGGACTCAAACATACGTGTATGATTAGTGATATGTAGATGAACTTATACTAAGGTACATATCTGTCTAACGATTCGTTTTATAGGCTTAATGTTTCGTGTTATTGTTATCTACTGAAATATTTTCACTTTACATTCTGCCATAGACTTTATGCTCCATAAAAACGCCAAAGGTCATTCAGTAAATAAAACCGACACTTTACCCAGAATACAAAAACATCAAAGTCAACCTCACACATATTTTTCTTTAGCACTCTGTATATTTTCTAGCTCCTAATGGCATACTGTGGTAACAAGTCCATATTTTCTTAGAAAAACATAACATTCTTGTGATGAAATACTGCGTGCGTTGTGTTTTGTTTTTCTATTGTTTTTTTTTCACACAAATAACGAGCTGTTCATTGTTACGCAGTGAGAGCCTTGAATTATAGTTTGTTTGTGGGTTGTTTTCATGTTAGTAAGTTGGATAGTGATAAAGATAGTTTGTTTTTAGGAATATCATCATCTGCCTTATCTTTTCCCAACATTGTTGGGGTCGGCTTCTAGTCTAAATGTAGCTAAATACCAGTATTTTATATGGAGCAATTCCCAGTACTGGGTAACACGAAACGGGCCACAGACTACTTAACTACTGTCAAAGGCGTACAATGGACAGCCGGGACCAACAGCTTAACGTGCTTTCCGAGGTACTGAGGAGACTCGGTATATAATGCGTGGTCACTCAGCCACAAACCAACCTAGGCCAGCGCGGTTTAACCTGAAGATCGACCCGAGCGGCTGTTATTATTAAGTCACAAGCTCCTCTACTCATACTTATACTAAAAATATAATATAATATTTATTAATGTTTGTTGAAAGTGGATAATGGATGGGTACTTCAAGATAACGAGAGATCCAAAGAAGTTAAAAGAAACGAGCTGAGACTGGCTCCAAAACTGTTAATTTACTAAATCATATTAAAAAAAAATCGTGGTTTTTCAGCATTATGGTATCGTCAGCTGTCATTTACTTTCATAATATTGCTAAAGAAATCAGCCTTTAGGTACATCTCATTATCTTTAAATATTTTTAACTAAAACTTTCTTTCACCCTCATGTCAACAATTTAAGTTGTTTTACTATAATTTTAACAACAACCATAGTCTATGACAACACCCGAGTTCACCTCAACCGCTTTTTAAAAGTTAGTCGATGACAACGTCAACCGTGTGCAGCTGTAAATGACATCTGACGTGTGACGTGGCGTCATGTTTCACACTTCCCCTTTACAAATCAATCATGTTGTCACGAACAATACGGTGTTGATATACCGCATGGCGTTTGAAAATACGAAACTTCTTCTCTGTGAGAAATTGAGGGTTGGTAAATTTTGTTTGTGCTTAAATTTTTTGTTTGAAGACTTGACGTTTTCTAAATTTTTTCCTTTATTGTTTTTAGGGCAGTGTGCAGTGGCGATGAAATAAAATTTAACAAAGAAATGAGCCTGCCTTGTAGTCAAGTAGGTCAATCCGCTACTAATGCTCTCCGAAAATCATTTAGACAGCGCAGAGCGTTAAGGGCTTTGACAACCTTGTTTTCTCTTCTTGACAAACCCACTTCTCTCTCTTATTTGACTTCTCACTTTCAATATTTATGCTCTGCGCACAGCAAGAATCTTCGTTCTTCCAATGATCGTCTTCTGCGATGTCCTACTCACCGCTCTGGTTTTCTTAAATCTTCTTTTCTTGTCCAGGCGGTTTTCCTTTGGAATGCGCTCCCTCTGAATATCAGGATGGCAACCAGTCGCTTCATATTTAAAGTAAAAGCTCGCGAACACTTACTTAAGAAGTTTGCAGACTCGTCCTACAATTAATTTGTTGTTTTTCTTTATATAAGTATGAATTTTAACTCTCTTTACTTTGTATATTTTATTTGTATGTATGTATATATGTATTATCCCTTTATTCATTTTTTTACACATTCTTTACATTTTTAAATATTTAACTATAAAACAATATAAAAAAAACATTTAAAAATATAAAAAATAGTAGCCCACCGGTATCGGGAACAGGGTCCAAGCTACCGGCAGTCAGGGCTCCAGAGAGAGGAACCTCCTAACAATACGAGCCGTGTCCAGGAGTACCGCTTTCTGAATCAAGCCCTTGATCCAGCTGCCTAACGAGAGCCTCCTGAGATGTTGGTCGAGGCTCTTGGCAATTAAGCCATGGGCTGACACGACTATCGGCACAATGATCGCTGAGTCCACATCCCACATGTCGACAACCTCGCGAGCCAAGTCAAGATACTTGATTTGCTTATCTTTCTCGGCTTTCACGAGGTTCTCGTCATGCGGGACGGTTATGTCAACAATCATTGCGCGCCGCTCTGATCGATCCACCATCACTATATCAGGCTTATTGGCTACAATAGTCCTGTCAGTGATGATGGATTGATCCCAGTACAGTGTGATATTGCCATTTTCGAGAACTGGGTCGGGCACATACCTATAGTACGGAACTTCCGATTCCACAAGGTTGTATTTTAGAGCAAGTTGCTGATGGATAATCCTGGCTACAAGGTTGTGTCTATGCAAGTACTCTCCGTTAGCCAGACGAGAACACCCGGAGATAATGTGACGAATGGATTCGCCTGGACGGTGGCATGCCCGACATATGTCAACCGTGCCGTCTTTCACAATAAATCTCCGGTAGTTATTCGTCATCATAACTTCATCCATAATTGCACAGACAAAACCTTCAGTTTCCCCGAAAAGGTCCCCGGAACGTAGCCAGGCTACGGACGCTGATAGGTCTACATCAGGCCCATGCAGGGCCCGGAAAAAGCGTCCGTGAAGCTCCTTACTCTGCCATACCTCCCTGCGGTCGTTAGTATTAAGTACTACAGGTTTGCGCCAGTTCTCTTTAGCCAAGGAGAGCGGGGTGAGGCCCTTGTCCATCGCGACCACATCTCGATGCATCCCCACGTCGGTTTCTAGGAAATATTCCCTGAGACTGCATATCTCGCGATTGTGGAGTGTCTTAGCGTTTAAAAAACCTCGACCCCCACACCTCCGCGGGATATACAGTCTCATAACCGAAGAACGCGGGTGATGCATTCGATATGCCGTCAACAATGTACGGACCCTCCTATCCAGGGCGTCTAGTTCTGTTTGAGTCCATTTGAGTATGCCGAAAGAGTACATCAAAACCGGCATGACCCAACCGTTGAAGGCACGCACCTTATTTCCGCCTGATAAAAGACTATTAAATACTTTTTTCAGGCGGCCAAAGAAGCGCTCCTTCAACGATTGCTTCATGTCAGCATTATGTATTTATTATTATATTTCATTCTTGGTAATTTTCTGTACTATTATAGCACCTACTGTTATGTCTCTGCATCACCCTAAGGTAGACTGGTAGAAAATGCCCAAGGCATTAAGTCCGCCTTTGTACATTATGTGCATAAAGTTTTAATAAATAAATAACATCACACCTATTATACCCGAACAGTTAGGCAAAGGTGTACCTAATAGTTCACCCACATTTCGCCAGTTATGTTGTTTAAGTCCCTTGTATGTGTGCCTATTGCCATCAACCGGGCACAAATCCAGACCCCGTGACTGCTACTGAGAAATTCTTGATGGAAACACCCAATAACACTGCCCGACCTGGGAATCGAACCCATGACCTCATTCTCAGCAGTCGCGCTTACGACCACTAGACCAACGAGGAAGTCTTAAAATATGTTTTTGGTAAAAAGAAAAAACATTTCTTAATAATTGGCTAAGACATCGCGTATCAATCACGCGTTCACACCTAAAAATACAGTTTAATTGGCGACTTCCTCCCATTTCAGTCTGTTAAAATACGTCCGTAATTTTGTAAAAGGTCGAGGAGGATCAGCAATAATTTACACAGGATTAGGTCCATTTGATCAGCTTTATTTTTATATTACGTACCACCTACTTTGGTCACGATTTTAATTAAATTCTAATCTGTAATACTAGCCCGACCTTTTGTAAATTGAAAGTAAATATCTTTTTTGTGCTAAATTAACTTCTGTAGAAAAGTTGTGCTATGAAAATGGAAATATTATTATGTTCATAATAAAATGTAAGAAAGTTGCTTTCGCTGCGTAAAAGTTTTATATGAAAAATAAACTGTCTCACGTCTTCGGAAAACTTTCTGACTGACTCAATAACCGACAGTTTATATGTAAGTTGGATACAGACGGATACTAATCATCATCATCATCATCATCAGCCTACAGCAGTCCACTGCTGGACATAGGCCTCTTCAGTCGCATGCCACTTAACTCGATTCTCGGTCCTGCGAAGATCGTCGCTCCAGCGACCCTGATGGTGTCCCACCTTACGCTTGCCGAAACGCGGTCTCCACTTAAGAACCCGTCTACGTGAGAGCACTAGCCCAGCGGTAATGACTCACTGCATGTCGGGTGTAGACTCGAAACCAACCTTACTTTGCGTAATTAATTTCATCAATACTGCTCTCCAAATATGACATCATCGACCTGTAATCTCCGAAGAAGCAAGCCTATTGCCATCAACCGGGCACAAATCCAGATTCCTGGGCTACTACTGAAAACTTCATGATGGGAAATCCAATAACACTGCCCGAACTGGAAATCGAACCCTGGGCCTCACGCTCAGCAGTCGTGCTTGCGACCACTCGACTAACAAGGCAGTCAGTTCAGTCAGTTGCTCTCTAAATTCTAAAGGAAAACATTGTGAGAAAACCGGGTTGTCCTAAAACCGATATTAGTCAAGTGCGAGCCCACACTGGACGCGCGTGGATCACTCCCTCTCTTAACTTAACCTTTCGTAACTTTTTGACTAACGCATTATCAGTAGTTAGTAATCGAATATCGGTAGTAATTTTCCCGAGCCGCGACACAACCTACTAACATTGTTTTCAGAAGTTTTGAGGTGAGGTGGTGGTTTTGTGGTGGTGGCTAAATAAGAACAGCCGCTCGGGTCGATCTTTAGGTTAAGCCGTGCTTACTTAGGTTGGTCTGTGGATGGGTGACCACCCATTACATACCGAGTTTCCTCTGTGCCTCGGAAAGCACGTTAAGCCGTTGGTCCCGGCTGTCATTTTTGTAGATCTATGACAGTCGTTACAGGTAGTCAGTGGCCCGAAAGTCTGACAACCAGTCTTACCAAGGGGTATCGTATTACCCAGTACTAACGGCGTTGTGGAGGTCAGATGGGCAGTCGCTCCATGTAAAATACTGGTATTCAGCTGCATCCTGTTAGACTGGAAGCCGACCCCAACATAGTTGGGAAAAGGCTAGGCAGATGGTGTGGTTTTGTGGTGTTTTTGTCTCACTCTTAAAAATGAATGGAGGTAGGTCTGATAACAATAATTTCTTATGCTGCAAGTGTACCTGAATATTCTTAGGTAATGAAATATGCTGTTAACTAACTTTGCGAACAATTTTTTGGTGGCTGCGATTTCGTTGGCGTGCATTTTGTATCCAGAATTAATTGTACCTAGTCTATCTCCTTCTCCAAGTTATTTACGAAAAATCTGAAAGACACTGCTAGTTTCATTTAAAAAGTAAAACGTCGTTGAAGACATACCTTAGTAATTGTGCAGTTTTCACAAAATATTGCCTATGCAACATGAAAATAGGTACTAGAATTGCATAACGAAATTCCGTCATAAATATTTACACCACAATCCGGTTTAAACCGCACATATTGTACATTGTCTTCGCCTGGCTTTACAGTAATCCTCATAGAGACAAAAGGCGCTGTCTACACCGCAGCTCGCAGCTCGCGGGTGCGTGGGAGCGTTGAGTGTGTACGTGGTCGAAATAAATGGTGTGGCTTAGCGTGGGCGGGTACCGTCATGAGCAATAATATGTTTCAACTTTGTTAACTTTTCCTCCAAGAGAGGCTCGTGGCAAAATAATAACAGCCACTCAGATCGATCTTTAGTTGAAATCGTGCTTGCCTAGGTTGGTCTGTGGATAGGTGAGCACCCATTACATACCGAGTTTCCTCCATGCCTCGAAAAGCACGTTACGCCGTTGGTCCCGGCTGTCATTTGTAGATCTTTGACAGTCGTTACAGGTAGTCAGTGCCTCAAAAAGTCCGACAACCAGTCTTACCAGGTATTACCCAGTACTAACTGGGTTGTGGAGGTCAGATAGGCAGTCGCTCCGTGTAAAATACTGGTATTCAGCTGCATCTGATTAGAAGCTGACCCCAATAGCGTTGGGAAAAGGCTAGGCAGATGAAGTAATTATCTCCAAACAAATAAAAAAAAAAACATTACCAATTATAATATAAATGCCATCAGAAAACTCCTACTCAATGGTGTCAATTGGTAAAGTCCCCAAGCGACTGGCAGTTTTATCACGTTGTAATAAAATACTGAGCTTATAGCCAAGATAAACGCCAGCCTGTGGGTCGGGTAGGAAGTGCCAACTAATCGTCTCGAAATTTCTTTAAAAGGGCCATGAGAGTGCTCATGGCCCATGACCCCGAGATCCATGGCCCCGAGAGTTTAATTAAACACCTATAATGTTTATTTTCTCCTACTGTATAATGTTATGTTGGTTACAATTTCATGTTGTTATAAACATAGTATTTATTAATCAATATTATTATGAAATAGGTCTTAAATCAAGATTATTCCATGAGTCTGAAATATCTTTTGCATTTATGTACCTAGGTAAGTGTTTACATATTGATGCTTGTGACTGTACAAGTGTTTTTGTTCTAAAGTAGGTACGTCGAAAAGGCGCAGCGGTTGTGTTAATTAAAATGTGTGAAATATTCAGTTGGGTTCGCATTCTAAGGGAATTTCAGGTACCTCAGGTAGTTCTGTGTAAAAGTGGCATTGTGTTAATTTAGGGTAGGTTGGGACTAAATTAGACATTTCAGCCAATTCACTTACCAATTTTTTTATAACTGGAGTCAACAAGGCTAAGACGGTCTAACAGTCACCAGTCCGTGGTCAGGTTAATATAGCCGTAGCTATAATTTGATTCGAAGACATTACATGATTAGGTAATCAGTTAACCACTTCAAAACTGCCTTATCGATGTTGATGGTGGTGGCAAGCGCTAATGTTGAGCACGAGCTCTTGGATTCGATTCTCAGGTCAGGCAAAAAGATATTGGGCTTTTCTATCAGGAATTTCTCGGTAACAGCCGGCCTGGATTTGTGCTCGGCTGATGGCAAATTTCACCCCCATACATTGTGGGATTACTATAGTTACACCTCTGCCTTACCCTTCAGGAATTACAAGCGTTATGATATATTTTGTTTTAACACCAAAAAGCTTTTAGAAATAGAATATTTTTCTATCAATCTTTCTCAAAAATAATGTTACAAATACGATACCAAAAATGAAAGTAGAATTTTCTCAAGTTTCCATTATTGTTTGATATTCGATACATCAAAAGGTTTTATAGGTTACATCTGAAATGACAGACATAATAATCGATAACATTCTGAGAAAAGTGAGTTACGTTAATGTAAGTTTTTATAACACACAATGTTGCGGTTGGCTTGATGCAGCACACGGGCAGTTACATCGAATGTTATGTTATCTACATAACATTCGATGTAACTGCCCGGTACTATAATGATGAAAGAATCCGCTCGGCTTAGTCCGAATTGTGCCGAAACGACCCGAATGATACATGCATATACTGCTGACTGGAACCTGCAAGAATCACCCCGAAGTACAATTTGTTAGTTTCTGAAGAGGTATTTTGCAAAATTTCATATTTAAAAAAAAACCAAGCTTTGTGTAACATCTTACTACTATTATAAATGCGAAAGTTTGTTAGGATGGAGGGATGTTTGTTACTCTTTCACACAAAAACAATTGAACGGATTTGGATGAAATTTAGCACACAGATAGTTTATAACCGGGATTAACACATATAATCCTTTTTATCCCGGTTGTATGATCCGGTGGGTCAATTATCGAACTTCACGCGAGCGAAGCCGCGGGCATAAGCTAGAAATTTATATTTCCACCATGGAACCATACGATTAGAGTTTGACTTCTCTGAGATGACGGACCGTGATCAAATCAAAAGCTCAGAATCAACACGTTTTTGCACATCAAAAATTACAAAAAAAGTTCCCTAAAAAACGCCCGCCCTTCGTCACTGCGTAGTGTTTGAGTTGGAAAGAAGAATTGGCGGTTCAAACTCCAAAGTAACAAAAATATCGGCCAGTCGCGGTAAAGGCGTTGGCTGACCAAAATCCTGCAAACGGCCATTTAAATAAAAATATTAATGGAGGCTATATTAGCCCAATGAATCAATTATTCATTATATAAATAGATCGCAAAACTCGATACATTCCGTGAATAAGTTTACTCTATTTCCAAACTAACCGACGACGATGTCACGAGCCCACAAGCAGTTTCAAGCATAAGATATTTCGGTCCCAAAACACAGACGTACTCGTAGTCTATCGGGACCTCGGAGCTAAAATAACTTTGAAACTACAGTCGAGAGCTTTTTTACATTTGTAGTTTTTATTCCAAGAATGGCCCACTTTGACTCAAAAAGGTATTTGAAGTTTAAATTAGAACTATTTCGTAAAAAAAACTAGTTTTTTGGTTTTTTACTTGTTTTTTTTTTAATGTTTTCTTGAGACTTATTTGGCATGGCAAATTGGTTTTAGCATGAAGGGGCTGTTCCGAAGACACCAAATCACAATGACAGATCCTAGAGACACTACTCTTTTCTCTCTCAAGTCTATGAGAATGACGTACGTCATTACCGCCTGTCCACCGTTTTCAGAATGACATGGAAACCGGTGCGGTTTGCAGTTACGGTCCACTCCGGGAGATCACCTTAATTGCAACACTCATAATGGGTCAAGTAACTCAAATTCAAATCAACTCAAACACTCAATTGATTACTCTCAAATCTACTCATAAACACCCACTCTAACTCGCGTTGCTCTTTTTCCAAGGATCATTTATTGTCTTTCATTTAATATGCCTAAGCCTATGTATCTAATATTCAATTCAAGTAACTTGAACTTGACTCAATGAGTGACAGTGGACTTAACTATTCCGCGGGTTATTCTCGTCAGACCTTACCTTTAGGTGTTAGATTACGTTATTTCATTTCATGTACATAAAATATCGTGTCGGTTTCTTTGACGTAAAAAACGTGGTTCTTTGTCCGTCCATCAAATTGTGTGAGGAAAAATTTAATCAAGTTTCTTTGTGTAGTGGAAATGTCACTTCTGTTAGAATTAAGTGTGCGGTTACTTTTTGGCTTGTTCGTGGAATCGTTATTTATATATTTTGTTGTTTTTTTTTTAGTAGGTTGTGTTTTTGTTCAGTAAGTTTATGTTTTTATGTCAATGTCATATTATTTGATTAAATGTCAAAAACTAATTTATTTTATAGGCACTTTGCTACCTACTTCTAATTTCAACTTTATTACTTAACTTTTTGCTAAAATAAAATTTCATTGCTACGTACTGGTCGGACATAATCTGAGTCATTCGAGAAGAAGAAGAAACATAGAAGAAATGAATGTAGAAATATCTAAGCCCGAGCCGGTGAGCCGGTATCTGTACTTCAGGACCTTCCTATTTCAGACACGTTTCTCTACATAAGATTGTGCGTCTGTGAACCAGTTCCTGTAATTCTTGATGTCGAGATAAATACATATTTTATAAAAATATTCTTTCGTGAATTTAAGCCTGATTTACTTTCGCAAAAAGTAACAGTTTTTCAATTATTGCCATATTCTATTCAACATGGCGTCTTACAGTTTGCATAGTCTGCTTTCGTTCTGAAATCATGTCACATAAAAGCATAATATCACGTCGACGTTAAATATGAAAAGTATGTGTTCTTGTAATTAATTATTATTATTATTCTCTTAAACATCATTTTCAATTAATTTTAAGCAAGTGTGATGATTTCATCGTTAAAAACATAATAGTTACTACTTTTATGGAGTGTAATTCTGAACGAAAAATTCAAAAGGCCATTTTGTTCTGACAAAACCCATCAGTGTCAGTCAAGATAACAATTTCTAGGTTATGTAAACGTCATCTCTACAACCTGTCATGGCTGTCATAACTTTCACGGCAAACGTCAAATATTTTTAATTTTTAATGTGCGCATAAAAACGTATAACATGATGTAAAAAATGTTACTTTATTCTATTCAGGGGTTTGTTTCCCAGCTTTTCTGAAAGGTACAGGTCATGGCCGGGGTCCCATACATAAATGAAACATCTCCTTTTCGCAATGGTCAAAAACCTTAAGTTCAAAGTCCTCATAATTGCCGGTCACCATTTTAAAACGTCCAGCCCATTTAATAAATTAGAAAGTTCACTTAAATACCATTACATTACTTTAATGGAACCGGATTATTATTAAATTAAAACCCATTAGAGTGTTAGCCTTTTTAATTAATATTGTGGATAAATTATTACTTGACTAGTAGCCGCAAGCGCTACAGCTGAGCATGAGGTGACGGTTTGATTCCTTGGTCGGGCAGAGTATTATTTGGATCATCGGGAATTTATTAGCGAAATAATAATCTATAAGTCGCGAATTAATAGGCTTCTTTTGGGTTAGCTCGTTCCATCGTCGACCTCATCTCTGTCCTTAGACTAGATTGAGGTCAAGAGTAGGCCCATTTAATATATATATAAAAAAAGGCGTTTTGATTTATGCTCACCCCTATTACATTGGACTTAAATAACTGGCAAAATGTGGGTGTACTATAAGTACACGTCTACCCTTCGAGGCTATATACAGGCGCGAAGTAAGTTATTATTGGGAAAAAAAATATTTTTAAATTAATTTATAAAATCCTAAATAACACAGCTTTAATGAAAGTCGAGTAAAAATATTGGTTTCATTATATTTGACGATGAGCGATAAAATTGTGAAATTGATAGCAATGTTTCACAAAAGATAAATTTACACTTATTATTTATTCAGAAAGGCGTATCGTTTGATGAGGGAATTAAATTGGGTAGCAGCCTTTTATGATGCTATTTTTACATGACACGTACACATCACTTTTATATTTTAAGCTAGATTATATAATAAATCGTGTACATGATAATGTATCTTGTGTTATTTAAGCTTCATGTATGTAAATTACTATAATTAAGTTGTCTATATTATAAGCCAAATAGGTACCTAAATCTCTGCCTAACCTTTGGAAATTACAGCCGTGATGTTATTTTGTTAAGTAAATTGTAGTGACGAGATAATTAAGTAGCCATGTCCAATTTTCAGTATGTTAGTGTTAGTGTTTAGTATGCGTAAGTTCGGTAATTGTCCCACGGGATCGCACTACCGGGATAAAAAGTATCCTAAGTGTTAATCCAGGTTATAAACTATCTGTGTGCCAAATTTCATCCAAATCCGGTCAGTAGTTTTTGCGTGAAAGAGTAACAAATAAAAAAAACATTATATATACATATAGTAGGATGATACCGACTGTGTTATGTTCATGTACGTACGACTCATGATTATTAATGTGGTATCAAACATATTGGACGCTATGGTCCATCCGTCCAGCATAGGACATTAGTGACTGTCATTAAAACTGCGTTACAAAATTCTTAGTTTCGGACATATTAAAGAAAATAAGTGCGAGAAACTAGAAGTTGGTCCTTTGCTATAAGAAGTCCAGTTCACCCTAAATGCAAGCATCTTGAAGATTCAATTTTCTGTCACTTCACGTCTCGCAGGCTGTTCTCGCAGTAGAATAACATTAAATTAATCAACACGATGTGCTCAAGACTGCTAGGCTAACGAGAGACATTCGAAGACCACGGAGTATGAAGGCTATGAAGTGTTCGATGTAAGTAAAGCAAGCTTATCGTACGCTGCAGAAAAATATTTCTCATAATAATTATCATGTTTGCCTAGTACATTGCAGGTCACCTTCGGCAGAGCTGGTTATGCAAGAATGATGGTTATGAAATGACGAAGAATATAAACCAATCGTGTTCTAATTCCTTATTTTAGTTTATTGTACCGTGTATTGCCATCCATCAACGTAGCGTTAGTTGGCAACGCGACAGAAAAAAACCAATATCATTGCCGCGAATGCATTTACAACATTGGCACACAGTTCCATACATGTCTATATTAGGTGATAGCTGGTGTTCGTCAAATTAACAGTTTCAACCCTTATGTCGTAGTATAATCTTAATAAAAACAAGGGGCTTCTACAAGTAGTTCTCCACTTGTTATGTCCTCTGTGTCTCGTGCTACCACCCAATTAATTTACCCGTCTTGATGTTGTCTCGTTTCGGAGCTACGAAGTTTACGTAGTTAAGAAAATTGTAACGTTTGATGTTATAGTGGCGATGAAAGGAAGCTCATTTTAGTTCCAAAATTAGTTTAGTTTATAGAATTTTATTAAAAGAGCAATAATTAAAAAATAAACCGGACAAGTGCGAGTTCGACTAGCGTAGAGAGGGTTCCGTACGTTAATAATCTAAACTCCGTAAGTTGTTTTAAATCTAATATTTCTTATAGGTTTCCTGTAATCTATAGGCAAAGAACTATTTTTTGTGTTTTTTATTTTAAAATTCGTCCTTGTAGTTTCACAGTTAGGGGGGGGAATGGTCAATTTTCGCCTATTTTATTAAATAACTTCAAAATTATTTACAAGTATTTTAAAATTATAAAAAAAAGTAAAAATGTTTGCAAAACTTTTTTCTAATCGAGAAGTATGGAAGAAGTAGACATGTTGCGCTTACCCAAAATCAATTGTGATGTGAGAATTATTAAGTATCAAATGACTTGTTTTATTATCGTAAAGCTATACTAACAAAGTTTAATGTGTCCCAACAAATACATTGCGCCCGAGAAGTTTTTGATAAACTAATTTAATCTAAGCTCTAAATCTTAGGTAATTAACAAAAGTTTTTAATCATTTTAATCAGAGTTATACGTTCGGTTACGTTCTACTGCTGTTTTAAGTCAGATATTTTATCGGTTCTGTTTAAGTGTTATTACCTGTCTAAATTAATGAACAAACTTCGTATTTATTTTACGTTCGTTTTGTTTGTGATATAAATAAATAAATCGTCATCATTGGCAGTCTTGTTTCAGCCACTGCTGAGTATATGCCTCTCTCTTTTGTGCAATACTTCCCTGGCCTGTACGAGTCTAGATAAACTGACTTTCTATCCTCGATAGTGATGATGGAAAAGATAATCATCATCATCAGCCGACCGCAGTCCACTGCTGGGCATATGCCTCATCAATCGCACGCCATTTAACTGGATTCTCGGCAACTCTCATACAGTTGCTACCAGCCACTGCGGAGATCGTCGCTCCGAGCCTGAGGGCGTCCCACCTTACGTTTGCCGATTCGCGGTCTTCACTCAAGAACACGTCTACCCCAAGGTTCAAGGTTCTATGGCTAATATCTTCAGCCCATTACCTCTTCATTTTACTTATTCTAACCTTACCTATTCTCGTGGAAATGGTAATTATGTATTAAATTGTCATTAAGTACACAAGAGACCCTGTTAAAGTCAGTGTAGAAACACGAAAAGATTTGCAAGCCATTGTCACTTGTGTACCTTAAGGTTTTCCCGGCGATCTTTTGTAAGTAGTTCGTTCATTCATCTGATACTGATACGGTTAGCTTGCGTCATCTCACTGCTGGGCAAAGGCCTCTCCTCATGACTTCCAGTTGTTTCGATCCAGGGCTAATGTGAACCGCTGGTCGTTGGTTTTGTGCAGCTCGTCGCGCCATTCATCTGGCTGTTATCATAGTTTCCATAGTTCAGAATTTGCAAAAAAAAAAAATTGCATTATTTATGACCACTTTTACGCCACATATCATGTTTAAAATGTGCACAGTTTCACTCACATTATTAACCCACTTCGGGTAAATAAATACATGGAGCAAAATCATAAACAAACATTACTGGTTGTGAAGTTTGGACAGCTGTCATATCACGTTAAACCGGAATTTGTATAATGTCCGCAACAAAATAATTACATGTTGGCCACGTAAATATTTTGTTTCATGCGTGAATTGAAACGGTAGTTCACTTACAGATAATGAAAAACCTTATCTTTTTCACTATTTCCAAACGACTGCAACTCCTGAAAGCCAGAATCAACAGTGGCGACCACCAGAAAAGCGCCGAGACAATGAAGCTCGACGAAGTCCCAGAGAAACAATTTAACTGTGTTGGATCCCGCAACGAAATTAATCAGAAAAGAATAACAGGAATAGGAAAACCATAATTTCCACTTCTTCAAAACCTTATCTGCATTTCATTTTTCCCACGAGTTTCTTCTACAACGTGGGTAAAGAATAACATACATAACACCACGCCTGTCATACCCGAAGGGTTAGGCAGAGGTGTATCTAATAGTACACCCACATTTCCCCAGTTATGTTTAAGTACCATGTAATAAGGGGCGAGCCTATGCCATCAGGCGCAATCCAGTCTCCATGGCTGCTACTGAGAAATTCCTGATGGAAAAACCCAGTATCACCCGACCTGGGAATCGAACCCAGGACCTCAACCTCAGCAGTCGCGCTTGAGACCACTAGACCAACGAGGCAGTAAAGAATAAATTAACAGGATTTCTAAAAATACACCCCTAAAAATTTAAATCTGAGTTATTTTGTATTTACGCAGGTTAGAAATTCTATTAGGCAAATGATTTGTATTATCTATAAACTAAATTATTTTTCCTAAAAGCTGCGAGCTTAGAAAAAAAATGTGTAACAAAAAGATAAAAGCCTTTATTTCCATATAATCATCAACTTACACTCACTTAAATTCAATTCAAGGCACAGCTTAAAACCTTTTCCGATCTTCATTTGATGCATTTAAACGATCTAATTATAGAAAAAGAGACGGCGATAGTTCGATCTTTACGTCGCTTTATTTTTGTTTCTTTAAGAATAGGGGTATAAATGGAATCAAATCAAACAGTATCGATAAACGTATGGAAGTAAGAAAGAAACACAAGATACGATGCTGCGTAGGAAATGAGTTCCAACTTCATACTACTTCATCATCATCTGCTTAGCCTTTTCTCAACTATGTTGAGGTCGGCTCCCAGTCTAACCGGATGCAGCTGAATACCAGTATTTTACATGGAGCGACTGCCTATCTGACATCCACAACCCAGTTAGTACTGGGTAATATGATAGCCTGACTAATTGTACTTGTTACGCCACTGACTATCTGTAACGACTATCAAAGATCTACAAATGACAGCCAGGACCAACGGTTTAACGTGCTTTCCGAGGCACGGAGGAAACTCGGTATGTAACCTGTCCATGGACTAACCTAGACAAGCGCTGCTTAATCTGAAGATCGATCCGAGTAACTGTCATTATTTAGCCACTAGCTCCTCCTACTTATGAATTACATAAAAAAACGAGCTGTTTCCATTCCATTCCATTCCATTTACTACCCTATATGGAACTGCCCATTACTGACACTAGCTTTTAAAGAATCGCATTATAATTGAAATAAATAAGCAGATAATGGATTATTTTTATTGACACAGGAAATGGTAACGGTGAGTTGTTGAAATATAAAATTGATACAAAAATACACTATAATAATACACTTCCAATCTATGAAATCAATGAACGACATGTATCAAGTGTTGAATCAGTTAAATCGATACTTTTTATCGCAGCACTAGTCATAACGTCTACATAAGTCGTAACGAGGCGTTACAGTCGGTATTACGTGATCCTCATTTGGAATAGAGACGACCGTAATGAGTTCTGATTGGATTTTGTGAGTCCATTGGCGAGACACTGATTGGATGGCCGGAGTAAAAGACGGATTATATTGGCGGTAATACTTTGATGGAGAATGTAAGACAAGAAAGAACATAAAGTTTATTTGACTCAGACTACGAAAAAGAAAAGCAAAAGAAGTACCTAATCTTAGTGTATTTTTTTCTTGAGTTACGCAGAAAAACATAACGATCCAAGTAAGTAGCTATTAATACCTATTGGAAACTGTGATTGCATAATCACCCTATAATGTTCCCACTGCTGGGAAACAGGCTACCCTTCCGTGAGAGGGAGTGGGATGTAATCCACCGCGATCGGTCATAGACACATTGAAATGACTCGAGAATAAAAAAAAGCCTGTCTGATTTACAAAATACACAGGCATCTATGTAATTAATTTTCAAAATAAATTGTGAACAGGGTAAATATCCCGTTTTAAGTGTTAATAATTGTGTCATTTACTTATTTATTATCAGCCATTCATGTCCCACTGCAGGGCAAAGGCCTCCCTTCCCGCTTTCCACTTATACCTACCCAGTGCTGTTGTTTGCCAATCCTTTTGAGAAGAGTCGAGTTAGTCCCGCCATCTCCTTCTGGGCCTGCCGCGTTGCCGTTTACTGCTGTTTGAGACCCACTGTGTAGTTACATTAGTGTATAGCTCCTCCATTTAAGCTTGGCAGCCGTATGACCTACATCAGTGATTTGAGTTTAGGAACGCCGTATGGAGTTCTATATAATTATTCTACAATATTAACAACGACGATCTATCTTATTATTGTACAAAAAGATTAAACGAGACAATTTGGCAACTATTCTATTGAAAAGTAAGACTAAAGTCATCATAATTTATTGTAATTTAAACGGTAACACCATTATCATAAAAGCCTGGCTGTCACTTCAAAAGCTAAAATCTATTCGCTAACCGCCTTTCAACTAAAACTAAAATATACGATTACCTAATCACCAGCTTCTACACTAAATTTAATCTAAATTATACAGCGTGCTCTCGTCATTGTGTATTACTTTCAATTTGCATCCAACTTTGTGCGCGTTTACCGAGCACTTCATTAAGCAGTTTCTAAAGCGGTTTAAAGCGCTGAGGTCGTGGAAATTAAACGTTTGGAGGGAAATTGGTAAGACGTGGATTTTGTTTGTTGTATAGTTTGTAGGATTTTAGGTCAATTGTGTTAGTTGCTAGTATGAAAATAATGAGTTGCAAAATAAAGCTGAAAATGAAAAGCCTTGGCTTGCCTTTCGAAAATTTTAGAATGTAGGTACGTTAATAAGGTGAATACTTTGAAGTTATTCGAAACTTATGTACATTTTATTAAACTATTTTACAAAATTCATATCAACGCAACTGATTAAACAGCAGTTAAAGCGTTTGTTTTAAAACTTTAGTTTTGAATTTGTTTCAGCACGTAAGTTAATAATTTATTTTAAAATTTTAGATTAGAATTTGCTTTTAATAAATGTAATAAGTTGGTTTATGCCAACTGTTAAATTTAATAAAAGGATTATCCACAACTTCTTTGAAAACACACACTTTTATATTAGGGTTATCAATTTTATTGCTTTCTTCAAGAGATGTTCTCAACTGAGACTGAAAAACAACCCAACCCAATCGATACTAAAAATAAACGATGATTACCTCCATCTATACAAATAACTCTATTAGCAGGGCTACGAAAGTTGAGTAAAAAGCTTAGATAAAAGATGAAGCTGACTAGTGATAAATTGAAAAGTTAAGTGAAAATCTTTTATCGTCGAAAGTGATGTGTTATCGTTTAAGTAAGTAAGTTTTTTTATACGTATTTTAGATGACCCTAGTTTTAGGTATTCAATTTTATTATTTGTTTGATAACCCGCTAAGTACTTTAAAAAATCTTAAATAAATAAGGTTAATAAGGTTAGCTGTAAGAAAACCAAATTCTGCGTTAAGCTCGCCATTGTATATAAGTTATATTATTGCAATTTGTATGTTTATTTTATTTTTATTTTGTTTGTAATAATAAGAATAAATATACAAACTAGAAATTTACAAAAATGGGCCTAAGTTTTAGGTATTTATAACCGTTTTAGGGTAGCTCAAAACAGGCTCCGTGGAATTTCTCAGTAACAGTTCTGAGAAATTCCAGATGGGGAAAGCTAATAACACTTTGTCCGACCAGGGAATCGAACAGGAACTCTAGCACAGAAAAAAAAGAAAAACAATGTCCAAAAAAATAACCTCTACAATGAATGACGATGGCTTCGATTAATCCTTAAAAAAACAGTAATTTAAACAAGAAATAATAGAACCGTGAAACGAAATACTTAACCTGGCCAGAAATAATTTCTATGCGAATTAGATTTACAAAAAACTCACTCACTCCATGTTGGTTTAAAAATATATATATTTCTTGTTTTGTGCCCAGCCTAGCCTTTATAACCGTTACTTGGGCGAATAGAAAACACCCTTGAAAGTTTTGAGAGAAAATCATTTTCCACAGTCCTAAAGATTTTGTGGAAAATATTTTAGTTTATTCTGTGGTAGCTTAAGAGAAAATTGTTTCGGTTTATCGAACTACATAATGGAAGGTGAGCCTTCACGGAGCCGTCAACCAAGCATTTCTGTACATCAAACTAAGTAACTCTATACAACTTTTTTTTGGGGTGAAAAATAACGTTTTACGATAAAACTCAATGTAATGCACTCAAAAAATTGTGCTGATGGAGGCATTGTATAGTAAACGATTCATGGAGGTATTTAAAGTAAAGTTATACCTAACCATAAAAACTAGTTTAAAAAAAAACGTTTTCTCTTTTGTTTTGTTGAGATTTTTTTTTTTTTATTAATTCATGTTATAATTTGCACGTCGTAAGGTCGAAAACCGATCGACCCGATCTCATTAATTTATGTATAACATCTTTTACCTGTAGCTACATTCAAAGCAAATGAAGTGAAAAATCATGGAAGAAGTTGGAACTTTGACCTCCAATTTCTCCGTAACTAGAAGGTAGCCAGTATGGCCCAGAACCAAAAAAATTATCGCAGTGATGTGGAGAACAAGTGTCTTTCGGCTTCGTTAAGGGTATATTTACACCTATTATAATAATATGTTTTATGGAATGTAACTTATAATTTCCTTTCAGAAAATATTTATATAACCATTACCGTTGAAACAATTTATTTCAGTTTTAACAACCATAATATTGAAATAAATTATGATACGCGAATTTTTTGCGTAAATTCTGCATTATTAATAGTTTCCGTATTAATGAGTTAGCCTTTTGTAATGAAAACAATTAAAAACAGAAAAAAGTTAACCCAACGAAAAAAATACCTAGCAAACATGATAGAACTCGGGGTACGAGATGAAGGTATAAGACATGCTTGAAAACCTATTCACCCTAGCAGCGTTAAACTAAATCATAAATTATTCGTCGCTCCACGCCCCAACTCGTCATGTCCTCTCTCCAACTCGTCACCTCTGTGGTACGAATGCTATTTATTTTGCGCTGATGGTTTGGGACGTGACCAGAATTGTATGAAGCTACAAGCTACCCTCACATCTCGACCTGTGTAGACGTGACTCTCTTAAAGGGGTGACAATTTTATATCTGAGACTGAAAACCAAGATATACATACTTATAGAACTGAAGTTTGATTTAAAAAGTTAGGATTGAAAATGTGCAAAAAAACAAATGTTCACGAGTATCAAACGATGTTTTTCAACATACTTTCAAGGAAACAATTGATAAAATTTCATAAAAAATGCCGCTTGGTTCTTAAAGTTTGTTGAAACACGTTGTTTGAAACACATGACTATTTTTCGTTGCACTCTCAGTCCCATTTAGACCTCGTCCTCGCCTCGTTGAGCCCGCCTAGAGTGCTATTATTATTTATTTTCAATAATCGGATAACAAAAATCCATCGCGTTAGTAACATACCTTATACCTAGTGTTAGTACATGGTAACAGTGCGTTTGAGAAGCATCTTGCACAGAAGATGAACAAGTTTTTCGCTCAGTCATCTTCTCCACAAAATGCCTCAGAAAGGAGGAAAACATACTCTCGGCTACTGTTTTTAGGATGCTGTTATCACTGGCCCGGGTTCTAGCTGCCAGAGACGCTATTTTCTTCCGCACCGTTAGTGCGATTCAGTTTAAACATCTCTGACGCGCTACAGATCCGGGGCAGTCTCAAGAGCATCCTAAAAATATTGTTATATTGGACGCGCAGGACATCTAGCGACCTTTTGGTGGTACATAGACCCCCGCGTACAGACCCTGACAATACGCCTTGAAAAGTGTTATTTTGACCTAACAAACTTTACAAAAACAGTAGTTACATTTTGTATAAACATAAACACAGAAGCACCTAAAATACTTTTTTGTTTATTTTGGGACCGGATCTCGTATTAAAAAGTTTATGACAAAGATTCATGACTTAAGAAATGATGGAAATTACCTAATAACCAAAATACATTTTGCAGAAAAAGTTTTCTCAACGTCCTTCCGTAAAACAAAGAACTCCCGAAGCTTTGGGAACAGCTATTACAAAGCTTTTATGCACTTTTACTCGGCTCTTAAAAAAGGAATTCGAACTTCAGTAAAAAACTGGTAGCTGACTGTGAAAATACCGTGTTTGCATTTATTTTCAACAGAAACGGGCATGGAAAATGGAATGTATATACCTGAACAATACATATAGCCTTGTAGAGAAAAGTGTATAATATATAGTTCTTTTAAAATTCTTGCATTTTTATTATAAAATTATTTATGGGTTTGCGTGGAGGTCAATAATTATCCCATGAAAACGTTCATTCATACTACCGTTATTTTATAAAGTATCCAATGTCCAATCGGCTTCCTACTCCCGGCTCCGGTTTCCGGCCTTCTACTGATAGATGTTTACGGCTAAAATAGTTACGAGCGAAATATTTATCATGTACCTTCATTTTTACCTATATTTGTTAAATACTGATTAAGCCGTGTTGTTTTAGCGAATGTGAGTAGATACCAATCCAAACCATCTCTGGTTTAATGGTAAAAAACAAACATGAACCTGTATTAAAACTGTATGTTTAAAATAAATAAATAAATAAATAATAATAATCGAATATGGATTATCGCTATACTGTAGAGGTACCTACGTGTAAATATTTAACTAAGTGGTAGTGACCGCTTACTAAATAACTACACTATACTGCCCCATTTTGTTTATTTAAAAAGTCATACATACAAGTAAGGAGTATGTAAGCATCGAAGCAGGTACAATACTAAAATGAGTATATACCATAAATAGAATAAATCAAGGTTAATTTTCATTTACCTCCACTATTTTTAAAAGGATTATTTTCATTTACTCCTCTCTTTCAGACTAGTAATCATTAAGAGAAATAAATCACATACTCGTTGCATACCATCATAACTGTAATGCCCGAAGGGTTAGGCAGATATGTACGTATAGCGCAACCCACAACACATTGCATGTCTTGTTAATAAATGGCAATACTTAGAATGAAATGGAGTACATTACCTGATACACGTATAGAGTAACTTTGTTAAGTACGAGTCATGCCCGTGGGTGTTACCCTGAACTCATTAGTTTTATAACAATAATTGCCAGAATTCTTGCTTTTGCCCGTGGCTTTCTCTGTTTCGACCATATAATATTTTACATACAAGTATGTGAACATTCTTGCATTTAATTGAAAAAAAATCTTATCAATATTTTAGTAAAGTTACTTATCAAATCAAATCGTTTATTTCTTTGCAAACATGGGTGTCAATCGCAAGGCGCTTAGGCTAATGTGCACTTTAGCTGGCTAATCTTAAGTTTATTTTCACACCCAGGTTTAACCGTAACATATATGTACATACGTAAATAATAACATAAAGTTAGGTAAGAAAAGCTACTAACATTAAATTAGTAGAAAAGAGATAAAAAATAGTAATTTCTAATCGTAGTAGCCCTTTTTTTTTTTTTTTTTTTTTGGGGGGTGAGAAATCATCAAATGACTCCTCCCGCTCTGGGCGGAGCGGAAGGGAGTGTCAGACTCTTACTGACTAAAAAACACCCATGTTCCTTCATTGGCCCTTTATGTTCCAGGGCCGCGGTATCTCTTTCGAACAGTCCCGCAGCCCTGGCAGGCACCGGCCCTTGCGGGCCCCTCCCGTTTGCTGACAACTCTTTGAGGCGCGCGTGGAACACGAACGCGCCGTCGACACGGCCTGCCCGTCGTCATACGACGGACGGACGGCGAGCTAGCCCATTACTCGCCGTCCACAGGCCCGCGCCTACGGTGGCCGAGAGCCATCACGGCGTGGCCCCCGACGCCCGGTGCTTCTCCCGCGGCGGCTGGGACGTGAGGAGGTTCTCTCCCTCTCACGTTCCGCCGCCTCCTTCGCTAGCATGACTGCTTCGCAGAAGGAGGCGACGGCTTCCCATTCCCTCTCGCCCCGGACCATGGCTTGAACCAGGGCCGGACGCGAGAGGTCGCCGCCGCCAATCGCCGCTACGAGGACACGGCGGTGCTCCGCCCAAGCAGAGCAGACCTCCACGGTGTGCTCCACCGTGTCCTCCGGTCGATCCTCGCAATTGTAGCATCCGGGCGTTTCCTCCCGCCCGATTCGGTACAGGTACCTCCCGAAACATCCATGTCCGGTGAGGACCTGCGTCAGGCGGAAGGTGAGGGCGCCGTGGCGCCTCTCAAGCCACTCCTCAAAGAGGGGACTTACCGCCACTATCGTGGCGTGCCCTATCGTAGTAGCCCTTACAAGTAGTATAGAAACGCAAATCGTAATAGCCACTACCCTTGGTAGATGGCTTGGTAATTAAAGCAGCTACTATACTACCGACCCTCTCAAAACGTAATTACTCCGCAATATACAGCATCCCACTCTGTGACAACATCTACCTATAGAGTATACCTACAGGGACCTATTCATAATTCTAGTTAAATTGAAATACTCCTAGCGAGTCTACATTTGCGTCAGAACAGTAATTGAAACCAAGATCTCAATGATATTAATTGACACTGAAACCTCTCACAGACAGTTTACAATTCCCAGCGTCTTGGTAACTTCAGAAACTACGTCGTATTATGAAGACACATCATTAATTAGTGAATAGAATACATTAGTTTCTATTTTCGAAGAGCTCGTGGCTTAATAATAACAGCCGCTCAGGTCGATCTACAAGTTAAGCTAAGCTTGCCTAAGTTGGATAGGTGACCATCCATTACATACCGAGTTTGCTCCATGCATGAAAGCACGCTAAGCCGTTGGTCCCGGCTGTCATTTGTAGATCTTTGACAGTAGTTACAGGTAGTCAGTGACTCGAAAGTCTGACAACCAGTCTTGCCAAGGGGTATCGTGTTACCCAGGACTAACTGGGTTGTGGAGGTCAGATAGACAGTCGTTCCATGTAAAATACTGGTATTCAGCTGCATCCAGTTAGACTGGAAGCAGACCCCAACATAGTTGGCTAAAACTAGGCAGATGATGATGAGTATGTAGTTATGTATATTTGCTATAAAAATATATCTTCATTAATTAAAAAAGTTGTACTGTCACGTGGCAATTAGTTGAGAACAATGGCGATTGTCTTCTTTCCTTATGTAAATAAATTAAGAAAGAAAGAAAACAAATTTATTCTTTAAGTAAAGTCTAGGATTATTTGTTAACTAAAGCGTTCGTGTTACATTTCATAATTACTGTTATTACTTCTGTTGAAGCAATGTAATACGGTAATTTAATGGTTTGAAAATAACGCGTTTCGTATTTCGGTAATTACAATATTTATTGATGAGTTAGCTGTGCACCCGATACCATTTTCTTCCGGAAAACATTACCAACTTCCATTTTTTAAACTTTTAAACCAGTATTATTATCGGTCTTTTACAGGCTGTACTTCGGTGAGTGTGCCCAAGAGCTCCACGAGATCATTCCACCATCTCGCTTCTTCCATCGGGAGTCCAGACGTACTTCGGGTACATTCTTTGTCTATGTACGCATAGCCAAGGAGTGGAATTCCCTGCCTTCGTCGGTGGTGCCAAGTTCATATGACCCCGATCTATTTAAGTCGCGAGTTAATAGGCTTCTTTTGGGTTAGCTCGTTCCATCGTTGACCTCATTTCTGTCCTCAGGACTAGATTGAGGTCAAGAGTAGGCCCATCAAATATAAAAAAAATAACCTCTTAGGGTCATGAATTTCCAATATCATCATCATGATCATTCTCATGCCCTTATGCCAATTTATTTGTGGTCGGCACAGCAAGTCTTCTTGTTCCATGTTTCTCTATTACTTGTTATTTCATCAGACATCTCCTTTCTAGCCATTTCATCCTTCACACAGTCCATTCATCGTTTCTTTGGTCTTCTTCTACGCTCATACCCAATGTTTAACTTCGCTATTGTGTTATTGTGTCTGGACTCAGTGCTTCAGTGGTTATTCTATGCATTTTTTGTCAGTAAATTTAGGGTTTTTTATTTCATAACTTGAAATGAATAATAAAATACGAGTAACATGTATTGCTTCTATTTACTGCTTTTGTTACAGAATCACCAGAAAATAGCCAAAAACACGCGTCCAATATTGTCCCAACACACTCTAAATACTATCCAATTATTACAGAAACTGTACATAATTATACCTCTGGGAATCGTGACAACATCATAACGGACCCGATTGCGAACTAATGACATCATTATGTACCAAACGTATGTAACTACGTACTGCCTACACAACTAGGAAACAAATCATTTGAGTGGGAGTTAGAATGTGCGCAGTATTGGGTAAGGCTTTGTTCATGTGGGCAAGTTTTATAGGTCGTTGTTTTCTGTTCAATAATTTTCAAATTATTTTTCCACCAAATTACGGGACTTTTGTTTAGTACATATTATATTAGCCTGTAACTCCTTGGAACATTTATCGTAGGATACTACTGCAACAATAGAGACAAAATGGCAAGTTAATTACCACCACAAAACCGCAAGAAGGTGTGTGGTCTAAAGACATGTAACTAAGGAGAATGCAGCTTAAATAAAAAGTTCTGGGCATGGAGTTCGCAAGACGTAGGACACGCAATGAAAATGACGCATGGTACATTTGGCAAATAACAGCGATAGGAGGGCGCTGTTCCAATGATATATTCATATAAATCAGCCCCCAATACATTTTTCTTAAAGCATTGTCCTACACAAGAGATTTCTCCTGTATCGTGGGTGCGTTTACAAACATTTAAACTCACATACACAAACAGCCAGACCCAGAAAAACTACCTGTAGGCCATACAAATATTTGTTCCGCGCGGGAACCGAACCAAGGTTGCGCAGCGCAGCAGCCAATCGCTCAGCCACTGCGCCTACATTGCCGACAATTATACAAGATAGGAGCTTCATTATAAAAGTTTGCCTTATTTTAATTTGTTGAACGGATCGGTGTTCTGTGCAGACAGTATGTCGCAACCCTACCACAGGTAACGATACTTGAACGCGAGGTACTCCATTGTTTAGCTCCGACTGTTCTGAGCTCGGCTTGTCATTACTTCTGCTCGTTCCACAACAGTAATTGGCGATATGGTTGTGTTACGAGTAGAACCCTTGTTTTATTTGCTTTGTGTTGTTATTGGCGTTGAAGTGGTAATCGTTAGTAAGATATCTTATTGTGTATCTAGTACAATAATACTAGCGACCCTCTCCTGCTTCAGACGGTTTTTATCACTTGATAAAATATCGAAATATCTTATTATGAGTACCTCGATGGTCTAGTGTTTGCAATGGCGACTGTTGAGCATGAGGTAATGGGTTCGGTTCCCGGTTTATTCCCGCAAATTATTATTAGGTTTTTCCATCAGGAGTTTCTCAGCTTAAACCATGAAGTCGGGATTTATGCCCGGTTGATAGCAATAGGCTCGTCCCCTATGACATGGGATTTAAACATGACTGGCGAAATGTGGGTGTACTATTACGTACACCTCTGCCTAACCCTTTGGGGATTACAGGAGCCTATTGCAATCAACTGGGCACAAATCCAGACTGCGAACATACGTATAAGAAGAATTATTATGAGTGCAATTTCTCTAAAGTGTCGTGTGTTTCCTATAAGTTAAAATAGTTTGCACAATCCCTAAAACCAGGAGCGCCGTACTGTATGAAAAATATTGTAAAAACTAAAATTGTAGTCAAAAATAGCAGCACCAGTTTACGTAGAACAAAATGAAATATCAAAAACGCGCCGTTCAAGCCCAACACAAACTACTACGTACATAATATTGACCTGACCTTTGTGCAAAATGCAGCGTATTCTCAATAATCAAACACTCCCACGTATGCACAATGTACAAATTACATGGTAGGTAACAGTAGAATACCAAATTTAAGTTCGACCGTCCACTGCTACCAAAGAGATTTAAAGCACTAATAGTCCGCTACATTGGGAATATTTTCATTTCAAAATGTTGATGTCGAAAATTTACGAGTTTGACACCGGAATGCTACCTGACAAGCGGCGTGTGACACTAGACAGACCGATTTGTTATTAAGTAGTGACAAGTATATATATTATATTTATTTATTAAAAAGAAAGTTTACAAGAATCTTAACTTAAGAACTAAGCCTCACAAAACCGTTTTCACGGTTTATCTGTGAGAACGGAACAAATAGAAAAAAAAAGAAAAAAAAAAGGTATAAATAAGGTTTACCAGTGCGGACTTATTTGATGAAAAGTAACGAACAATTAAATATAATCCCAATACCAAGGAAAGTAAATCTAGGAATTAGTATTGGATTACGATTTTCTTCGTCGTGTCTCTACTAATTGCTGGTACGAGTAAATATTTGAATGTCTTTGTCTGCTACATATGATATGCATATAGAATAGAGATGCACAAGTTTACCACAGCTGACTGGTTCGTTTGTTTGCCAGCAATGCAGAAATGCGTTCTACGGCTTAGCGATATTCATCTCTTTGCCAAGCACGAATTCGTGCATTTCGTGCATTAATTACAATGCCACATAACGGATATAAAAGTACCCTTAACGAAGCCGAAAGGCACTTATTCTCCCCTTCATTGTTATTGTTTTGTTCTAGACCATACCTTAGAACCTTCTAGTTACTGAGATATTGCGGGTCATTAGTTTTTTTTTTACTTTAAATATCTCCACGACTCCTGCATTCATCAGCACAATGATTTGAGTGCGTTAAATTGAGTTCTATCGTAAAGCGTGATTTTTCACCTCAAAACAAAAATCGATCCGAGCAATACATTTTGCGTAGAGTTACTTAGTTTGATGTACAGAATGCTTGGTTGACGGCTTCGTGGCACCGGGTCACAGTACCAGGGCTACATAACAAAACGAAGCGTGCTAGCCGCGGGCTGCTGTGGAGCCCACGTTTACACAACCAGTGCGCAGTATTCCAAATTCATATGACCGGAAATTTCGACACCCACTCGCCAATTTCAAAGTAAAGCTCTGGCTTATGCAGGCACGCGCAATTTGTTATGTTGGGTGGGCTTTTTGTGTCGGTATTATCAATATTTACGAGACGAATATACTAAGCTTGTTACCCGTATTTTTACTTGCATGTTATGCGAACGTTCTTTGTTAGGAATAAAAACCGGCCAAGTGCGAGTCGGACTCGCGCACGAAGGGTTCCGTACCATTATCTATAAAAACGGCAAAAAAATCATATCTGTTGTATGGGAGCCCCCTTAATATTTTTTTTTAATTTTTAGTATTTGTTGTTATAGCGGCAATAGTAATACATCATTTGTGACAATTTCAGCTTTCTAGCTATCACGGTTTATGAGATACAGCCTGGAGACAGACAGACAGACAGACAGCGAAGTCTTAGTAATAGGGTCCCGTTTTACCCTTTGGGTACGGAACCCTAAAAAGGATTTTGTGCGTTGATACGGGAATAATATAATCTTTCAAGCAACAAACTGGTACGTTTATAATCTATACTATATTATAAGGGACACCGCAGCACAAAATATTCGTGGTAATATTTTGTGCTGCGGTGTCAATCAGTACACCATTCTGAACATCCAATATACCTAATTTTTTTATCGGAAATTTAAATAAAACCAGCTGTTTCATACATTTTGACCGTGTAGGTATTACACTTTTGTAGGAAACATATATTTTTTTAGGGTTCCGTTCCCGGACGGTAACCAACGGGACCCTATTACTAAGCCTCCGCAGTCCGTCCGTCAGTTTGTCTGTCAGCGGGCTGTATCTCATGATCCGTAATAGAATAACTACAAATAAAAAAATAAGTTAGAAATTAAAGGGGGCTCGTACTACGGTCCAATAAGCAATTGGCTGGTTTTTTTATTTGGTAAAACAGTTTATTTTTTTATTATTTTACAACACAGAACATCTTTGTTTAGTATGTCGAAGGGGTGCCCCATGTTTAGTAAATACACTCATTATTGGCGGGTTTCTCATAATAAAGGGCATTTTTTTTTGCCTAATCCAACCTCAGGACTGTTACAAAAAAAAACCGATCAAGTGCGAGTCGGACTCGAGCATGAAGGGTTCCGTACCATCGTAATAGGTCCTTTAATTTTTAATTAATTTTTATTATTTGTTGTTATAGCGGCAACAGAAATACACATACTGTGAAAATTTGAACTTTTTACCTATTACGGATCATGAGATACAGCCTGGTGACAGACGGAGAGACAGACAGACAGCGGAGTCTAAGTAATAGGGTCCCGTTTTACCCTTTGGGTACGGAACCCTAAAAACGCCTGCATTGATTGGTTACTAAACTCCATTTATTCATTGTGGTTGTTCATATAACGCATAGATTTGTATACTAGACGAAACATTGTCTCTTGGTATCGCAACTGAGCGCGCAAAACGACTTATCTGCACAACGTAGCTTTAAACCTTCAGAGAATCCCAATTATTGCACCAGTCTGTACACAACACATAATAAATACACAGAGTACACAACACATAACACACAACACAGCTCTCAATTAATCCAGCTAGTATGACACCCACGTTTTAATTTGCATACAAATTGTTTTTCAAACAAACACGGACGATATTCGTACGTTCTGATTTATTGAGTAAATATTCCGTTTAGTTTCAATTAATTGGAATAGTGGTGCATGTTTCAATATTTGAATAGACGAGTAATTGAAAATTGAGTGATGAAATTATTTAGTTCCAGTTTATTTTGAACTAGCTGTTGCCCGCGATCTCTGTCCGCCTGTAGTAATTATTAAAATATGACTCCCCCTATTTGAATCGGCTTTTGTTAACAATTTCAAGGGTTTTCATTTTTTTACACGCCTGGACGGAACCCTGATCCTTTTTCTAAAATAAAATCCTAAATTACTCCTAATAACATAAGCTATCTGTCAGTAAAAGTCCCGTCAAAATCGGTCCAGCCGTTTCGGAGATTAGCCGGAACAAACAGATATATAGACAAAATATTAAAAAGATGTTTTGTTTTTGTTGTAAGTACCGTATATACTTTCATATGCATTCAGTAAAAAGCTGTCTTTTTGAATCTAAAAACACACACATCAATTTTATTAATTTTATTATAGATTGGTTAAATTGAGAATAGATGTTGGGTTGTTGAATTTGGAAAATAAATTGATTATTCATGATAACTGTCTGAGCTTAAAAAAGTGACTTGGTTGGACTGGATAGGGAAGGTGAAAGACAGGGGGTTGTAAAGCAGTTTGGGAAAGGTCTATGTCCAGCAGTGGACTAAATGATATAATTTTTGTGTAATTAGCAAGCGTAACAAAGATTTCTTTTAAATTGTGGGAATTTACTAACATACAAATACTTGAGTACTTCACTCCGGCTACATAAAACACATTTATAGAACATAAAATACAATCCAACTAAACAGAACATAACTTTTCGATTAAGAACCGTATTTTACCGCCATAACCGTAAAACATCTATAATCTGATACGCCATCCATTCTGAAACACTAAATAAAAATAAACAACGGCTACGAGATACGTAGCACTTTGCTACGAGGAGAGTTATACAAACAGGCGCTACGAGTGCTTCTCTGCTACGCCGTAGCTACAAGGCTACGAGAATCAATTTTCTCTAGAATATACTAAGTTTACTTTGAGCAATACAATTATTATTATATTATAATTATATTTTTTCTTAGTAGTACGCAATATCTCTTAGAATTTAGTTTTAGCGTTAATTTATAGTCTTTGAAAATGATCTAAATTCTAATAAATGGAAGACAAATAATATCTCAAGTGAAAATATTCCCACGCTAGTTATTAAATAGATAGTCGTTTATTTCTAAGTTCAGAGAAAATTGTTTTTCAAATACATCTTATTAAGATTCACCGAATTGAGACTAAAATAATTTTCCTTTATAGAAAATTATGCTTAATTTTTAACAAATTATAAATAGTCTTTGTTCTGTCTTGAAACTTATATTGTTCTTATTAAATCGTAAAAATAAACATTCTTTGAAACACTTATTCTTCTAGTAAGCAAAATATCTTAGCTTATTTCAGAAGTAACTAGATTTAAATTCCCGGTAAATTATCCCACATAATCCCGGGGGAATATGAGCAAAACTAGTCTCCAGGGAAACGTACTGAGAACTTTCTCGAAGACAATAAAACTATTACAGTGGAAACTCGCAGAAAATGTCGGTTTGTTCAAGAAAAGGAATTTTCTTTTTAATATTTTGTTAACTTGGGTTTAGCTCTACTTTATTTGAAACTAACTTATTTCCGCGGCTTCGCCCGCGTGGATTTCGGTAACTGTCCCCCGAGATCGTATTACCGGGATAAAAAGTATCCTTTGTGTTAATCCAGGTTATGTGTGTCAAATTTGCGTGTGCCAAATTTCATCCATATCCGGTCAGTAGTTTTTGCGTGAAAGATTAACATACATCCAGACATCCATACTCACAAACTTTCGCATTTATAATATGAGTAGGATACTTAAGATCTTCAAGCGCGTTCCTGAAAAGATAAGCAGTTAAGCTTTGGAAAAATAGATAAATCCTGCGCGGGTTGCGGGTCAAAATTTCCTCACGCCGACTTTGAACTAACATGTGTTTGGCGGCGTCCTGACCAAAGCGATAGTCGCGCGAACACAAGACTCGCATTCATTTTGTTTGGCGAACTTAAACCTGTCGTCGCACTGACAGAGTGCTCTACGGTTTTCTGAAAAAATAAGTGGTATACGAGGTGTAAATGGACCCTTCACGAAGCCATTCTGTACATCAAACTAAGCAACTCTCCGCAAAAAATATTGCTGGGAAACGCCTTTTTTTGGGGTAAAATATCACGTTTTACGGTAGGACTCAATGTAACACACTCAAAACATTGTATATATTGAATAGTACGGTGTTGTGGACGTATTTAAGTAAAGTCATAACATTAAAGACATATTTAAAAAAACAAAACTCGTGAAAAAGTTGGAATTTTGACCCCCAAAATCTCCGTAACTAAAAGGTTCCCAGGTATGGTATAGAACAAAAAATCTGAGAGGGAGAACAAGAGCCTTCCGGCTTCGTTAAGGGAACTTTTACACCCATTGTGAATGCGACGATCTCAGTTGCATTTGGCCGATCGCTTAAGCTAGGACGCTTGGTACAGAGGTGTTCAAACTGACGCGAAAAATCGAGTTTTACGAGTACATCGTGCGTCGTATCCCGCTTCCAACGCGTTATTCACCTCAGTTTGACCAGCGCTTTAGTCTTGTTAACAACCTTGCTGACTAGCCAAAGTTGTTAGCAAGACTAATTGCTCAAAGCCTAGCTTACTAATTAGGTACTCACTCACGTATGTACTGAAATAATTATGTTGCGGATAGCAATTAATGAATTCATGAATAATTAACTAAGTTCTAGACTTAGGGAGTTTAGTTTATGTGTAGGGTATGTGAGCCATCTTTAAATGTTGAAGGAAAATGTCGTGATTTCACACATACCGCCTATCCGTATTGGAAAATATTTACAATACTAGTATTTTCTTTTTTTTTATATGTGTATGTATGTTTATTTTTATAGATCTATTTTTGTTTTAAGTTAAGTTAAATTTCCATGTTTTGTCTTTTCTACACACTGTGTCTACATTTCTAATCCATCTTTCCTCTCGCAGGTCTGCTGGAAGAAATTTCTTATGAAATAAGCAGTTACCTCTGTGTCTTATGTTAATATATTTTGTTAAGTATCTGTGTGTACATCCTACTAATATTATAAATGTGAAAGTTTGTGAGAATGGATGTGTGGATGTTTGTTACTCTTTCACGCATTGTTGAAATTTGGTATGTAGATAGGTTATACCCTGGATTAACATATAGGCTGTTTTTTATCAACACACCACGCGGGCGAAGCCGCGGGCGGAAGCTAGTAAATAAATAAATACCGCCACATGAACATGCCAGTTTCCACCGGCGTGTTCTAGAAGCGAAAATTCGAAGACATGTGACATCTACCATCCTGCACTGGGGCTACTTAGTGGATTACATGCCCTCGTAGAAAATAACCCGATGTCTCAGCACATTATTTAATATTATTTTGCTTATTGACTGTCTCGTTGGTCTAGTAGTCGCAGGTGCAACTGCTGATCATGACGTCCTGGGTTCGATTCCCAGGTCGGGCAAAGTGTTATTGGGTTTTTTCATCAGGAATTTCTCAGTAGCGGCCACGGAGTTTGGGATCGTGCCCAGTTGATTGCAATAGGCTCGTCCCCTATTTCATGGGACTTAAATAAAACTGGCGAAATGTGGGTGTACAGTTAAGTACACCTCTGACTAACCATTCTGGGATTACAAGCGTGATGATGTTATGTTATGCTTTAATTAAACAGCTAATTGAGGTTAAAATTAATTATTTCGTGACTAATCCTAAATACACAACACAAATCACAATTAATTATGAAGTCAAACACAGAATCAAAACCATAATTATTATATAAACAGTTCAAATTACTCATTCAATAGCACAACGAACTAATATTTGATTAGTGTAGTGTATTGCTTCGTTGTTCTAGTGGTTGCAAGCACTACTGCTGAGCTTGTGGTTCTGGGCTCGATTTCTAGGTCAGAAAATGTGTTATTGGGTTTTTTGGTGAGGAGTTTTTCAGAAGCAGTCTGTATTTGTGCCCGGTTGATGGTAAAAGGCTCGATCCCTTATACTTTAGATAAATTAAATAATGATCAGCAGTGATAGCCTAGTAATGTGGCCAAGTCGGTCTCGGGTTTGACCCCAAGACTGGCACCTCTGATTTTTCGGATTCATGTGCGTATCGTATAATTATCACTTGCTTCGGTGTAGGAAAACACCGTGAACAAACCAGCTTGCCTTTTTTTTCCTTTTTTTTCGGGTGGGAAATCATCAAATGACACCTCCCACTCTGGGCGGAGCGGAAGGGAGTGTCAGACTCTTACTGACTAAAAACCACCCATGTTCCTCCTTTTGCCCTTTATGTTCCAGGGCCGCGGTATCTCTTTCGAACAGTCCCGCAGCCCTGGCAGGCATCGGCCCTTGCGGGCCCCTCCTGTTTGCTGACATCTCTTTGAGGCGCGCGTGGAACACGAACGCGCCGTCGACACGGCCAGTCGTCATACGACGGACGGACGGCGAGTTAACCCATTACTCACCGTCAAAACCAGCATGCCTGAGAGATATTACTCGACGGCATGTAAAGCCAAGTCAGAGTCCCTTGGGCGGCATAGAAACTCTGACAATTGCAGGTTAGGCACTAACCACACGATAAAGAAAGAAAGAATGACATGTGGGTGTTAGATATTTGTACTGTAGGGAAATCATCATCTTCACCCACTGCTGGGTATAGGCATCTCTTTCCTTGAGTCTATTTTCACGTTGTTGCGCCAGTCTCATCCAGGTTGCCTGCCAGGGCTGCGGGACTGTTCGAAAGAGATACCGCGGCCCTGGAACGCGAAGGCCAAAGAAGGAACATGGATGGGTTTTAGTCAGTAAAAGTCTGATACTCCCCTCCGCTCCGCCCAGAGCGGGAGGGGTCATTTGATGATTTCCCATCCCAAAAAAAAAAGTCTCATCCAGGCTTTACCCACGATGGGAACAAATCGTCTACGCATCTCGACGTCAGACAACCAACATTGTTTTTCCCACATCTTAGACCTACACTTCTGCCTAAAACGGGTATCTTGTAGTTATTCAAGTAAATGTCTGTATCAAAAAATGCAGCTACACACATATGTACACGAAAAGTACAGAAGGCTGGCAGCATGGACATGGAGTGCTCATTCATGGAGCATTGGACGAAACTCCATGTACGAGTTGTGCGGTCCTATAGTGTATCTATTTGTTGTCATTGTTGTATTGTTTGTCTGTCGCATTATATTATTTAAAAACTGGATTATTTGAAGTAATGTAATTTATCTGAATTAAATGAATTGAAAATTGAATTGAATTGAAATTGCCACGTTCGATGGCAATGCTGATTCTTTCTTCTGTATCGTATTTAATAGTTAACACTCGTTAACTATTTATTACGTTTTGTATTTAGTACCGCTACTAATTAGTTTCCATACATTGTTGTTGTGCGGAGTAGTTGCGAAGTGTTCTCGTATGTTCGAGGGAACTTTTGCTAATTAGGGCTAAGAGCTTTAAGGGCTTGAGTTATTACTTGAGGAGTTAAGTTTATGTTGGTTGGAGCTCATTTGTATAGGCTGTATTTTAACTTGTTATATAGTTGTATCTACTGGGTTGTGGAGGTCAGATAGGCAGTCGCTCCATGTAAAATACTGGTATTCAGCTGCATCCGGTTAGACTGGAAGCCGGCACCCACAGAGTTGGGAAAAGGCTAGGCAGATGATGATGTAGTTGTCTCTACTTTTATCAACTAATGAGTGGAAATCTATAGTAATATTACAAAGAGGTAAAATTTGTTTGTAAGTTTGTATATACGTGGTAATCTCCGGATTTTTTTTATGACCCTGATGTGTCCAACTGCAGTGTAAAAGCCTTTCAAAAAGTCCATTTATCACAATTTGGACCCAATCGTTATTAATAATTGAACTAGTAATCCTATTCTAAAATTTCTTTCACTGGGAGAAAACTACATTATTTGTGGGTGCTATATGCTACTAAAATATATTATATCAGGCATATTAGCCCAGTTAAAACCATTTTTGCGGACGAAGTCGCGGCTCAAATGCTAGTCTGGTATAAAAGCAGTTTTTGTTTAATAAGATTTCTTCTTCAAATACTCTTTCTAGTAGATCTTTTTGGTAACGAAGTTTTCTACAAAAACGCGTTCGACTCTTCTTTATTTTGATCATATTATCAAACTATAATTTGTCCTATAATGTTCCTTCTGCTGGGACTTCGGTTTCTGTCTGCACTTAAGGTGCAGTATTTTTTATGCTGAAAAAACATAATACCTGCTTTAAAGATATTTAGACACCAGCTAACGATAAATATTCGAGCAATTTTTAGATAGGTCCCCCCCTGCACCCGCAGAATGAAGTTATAATAACTCACTGTTTATTATGATAACTTACTGCTAACTTATATGTCATAAGTTCAAAACCGCGAACAAATTGGGTGCACAATATACGACAGTTATAATAACTTTATGGAAATTAATGCTAAACTTTCTCCACGTGTCAGTATGAGTTTCCAGGTCAGAGGATTAAGTCTGCGTCACGTGGAACTCGATACTGACGCCAATTTGGACGGAAGGTCAGAATCTTAATGGATTCTTAGTCGTTTTTGTGGGGTACAACCTTTGTCCTTCTCAAAACAATTCTCTGGTATAGTTTTTCTTTTCATCAAAACGTGATTGAAATAATGTCCGAATGAAATTTTGCCATCAGTATCATAGTTTTCATGCAGGATGTGTGGCCTGATGACTCAGTGAGTGATTTTTATTAATTTATTTATTTACGGATCTCCAACAAATTATTCACTAATACACAACACATACAGTAAATACAGTAGAATTTTCAGATCACAGTGAACTTGTCAGTTAAAGAGTGCAAAACACTTGCAGAATTATAATTGTTTAACCTAAAGCAATACATTACACAAACGAATTACAAAATAAAATTACAAACTAAACTCAACCAAATAAGTATGCGCAAATTATAATGTAATGTAATAACTAAATCAAAAAGCAAAATTATAAATGCTACAAAACAAAAAGAAAAATAACACAATAAAAACAGTAAGCGATCACGTGACTGACTCGAGATTCAAAGTAGAGATTACCAGTGAATGCTTTTTATTCTTCCCCTCACTTGACGATGCACTATATATGTACCCAACCCTTTATGAGTTTCCATTTGCGTTTTCTTTATGAGCCAGTACATTTTTGCGAAATTGTGGCAATATGTTGCAGAATACGTCGATAAGATTGGAACGTGTGCTGATTTCAATCCCAAATAAATAGACATAAGGTCGGGACCCCACATGTGAATTTTACTCAAATCGAAATCATCATCAACAGCTGCATCCGGTTAGATTGGAAGCCGACCCCAACATACGTTGAGAAAAGGCTAGGCAGATGACGAATAGTTTTGGAAGCTTCACTTCGCAAAAATATGAATATACGTACCGTAAAAAATACGTACCTACATACCTACGTATGTCTAATAATGAAAGTAGTGTGAGATCGACAAAAACTTCACATGTTAAACTTATTTTTATGTTTGCTTTTTTGACTTTTTTAATGTGAATCACATGACCGAAATAATTATGTCTAATATTTAATGTTTGATGAGATTGACAAAAAATTGACATGATAAACTTATTTTTTTTATTAATTTTTGACTTATTAAACGCAAATTGTATGTCTCTAATATTAGTGTAATAATGAGTGTAACTGATTATATTATTATTAACTATTTCTTTACATAGCTTAGACATTGACATGCATGTAAATATTGTACACCCAATGGGTATGTTACAGTGATATTATACCTAATATAAATTGTAAGATCTAACTTTTTCACCTGTGACAAACAATAAATAAATGAATTATGAATTACGTTTTAACGCATGTTGATGTGGGAACCCGGTGTCTATATAGTACATTAAAATCGCTCTCGAAAAACAATAAAATGGACGTCAGGCACTTTTGACGCAATGCACCTTTCCGTACAGTGATTTCCATTCACAATTTCACCAATACGCATTTCTGCTCTGTAGAAATCAAAATACTTTTCATTTCCCGGACTACATAAAGATTTATCCGTATTACTAACATATTTATAAATTATTCAGTGTCCTAGCATTCTCTCGTATTTAAACAGATTATTGGCTAAACATCCCTTTGAAATTCGCTAGCTTCATTAATATGCTAGCGAGAATTAGCGACGCTGTGTTTGGGTTCGTCTAGGCTGATGAGCTTAAGCGGGTGGTAAGGCGGAAGCGAAATATTGAACATAATGAAATCGCTGTTTGTGTCCATAGTATGCCGTCACTGTGCCGTTGGCCTAATTGAGAGTAATAGTTGCTATCATTTGTTCGTCAACCGTGGTGTCTCACCGGGTATTTAAGTTTGCTGAGTAAACTGAACGCGATGCAATGAGTGTCATATAAATGCGACGTCGCCGTCGATTTTTTTTACCTTGTGAAATCAGTCAAGCCACAACACACACAACATTATCTACAGCATCGAAATTGCATAATTTAATTCCCGTATTCCCGTTATTCCATCATCGGATGAGCAGAGATACGAAGATGCGTCACAGTAATATGGTTGAAGTTCCACGGACCCGAACAAACCGCTGTGGTTCCACATTTATTGTGCGAACCGCCTGTCTGTGGAATTCACTGCCGGCTTCTCTATTCCCCGATCATTATAATCTTGATCTCTTTAAAATTCGAGTGAATCGGATACTCCTTGGCAAGCGTACGCGATTTGCGGACAAACGCAAGACAAAGAAGAAATTCGCGACGCAATATGGCCACTTAATCGCGCCTGACGTCGCGCTCGCTACCGCCTCAGTAACCGCGCATTCACCCTGGACGAGGCTTAGGGTTCCGTCGACGTTTCCCATCGAGTTAGCCACGAGGATTTCATGTGATTAGATTCAAGGTTTTCCTTGTGTAGTTGCTGTCTTAGAGTTTGTGGGTACGTAAGTGATGAGGCTCCGTGTATACATGCTTTGATGTTAACGTTATCATGTTCTTGTTATATTAGTAGTTGGTAAAATACGGCCTTTATAAAACAGGGAAAGGATCAAGCGACCGACCAAAACAGTGGACTATCCTAAGCCGTTTAGTTGCTGTGTTTTTAGAAAGCCTCAATAGTAGTTAGTAGTAGTTTTTATAGTATTTTATATATCCTTGTAGTTTATCGTAGTATTAATTATAATTATTTTCAGATATACACCTACCACTTGTCTCTGCATCACCCAAAGGATGACTGGTAGAAAATGCCTATGGCATTAAGTCCGCCTCTGTACTTTGTGCTTGAAGTGTTAAATAAATAAATAAATGGCCCATGATCGACATATCAGAAGCCAAGCCAGGAACATCAACATTTAATCTCGATATACATAGCATATCGCAAAAAGTACTCTTTCATTTTTAGAAGACATATTTCATATTAGGGAATATCTGATAAGTCTACTTTTTGGAGTATCCCATTTCTGTAGTCACCATTACTGATAAAAGATATCAACTTCCAAAAACATAAAATATGTTTTTATTAAGACCTGAATTATTTATCAGAAGGGATCAAATGTTTCCGGTCGAAAGGTTGTATAATTTCTGGGAAATTCTATAGTACCGAGGTCCAAGAGGGATCAATTAGGGGCCCTTTGTGTTTTGAATAATAAATACTTTGATAATGTTGCTAATTTATTGTTACGGTGTCAAAATGGTTGAATTGTTAAAGTAAACGGTGAAACAATGGCTTAATATTGTGTCCGGCGCAAGAAACTTAATTTTCTTCGACATAATCCTTGTTATGAAATTAAAGAATACTTAGAATATTAGGTTCAAACAGATTTTTATACAATAGAACAGTTTCGTGGATAAATACGCGAGGTAAACGAAATGTAAATTCGCACTAAAAGAAACTGAAGATGCTCGTTTTGCTCAAATAAATTACTTTTTAAGACCTTTTTCATAACTATGGGCGATATTTATTGTGCTAATCAAAAAAAAAAATGAAACCAATATTTTATTGAATAGTAATTGTACTTTTGAATAAAAAAAAGACTTTCTAAATTACACTACCTTTACATCGTGCGTTTGCGTCTGTTTCTGTTTTGTTTGAAAACATTTTTTTTATATGTTACGTTTTGTTACTTGCACAGCATTGTGTTTTCATGTAGCGATAGGCTAATGTGACGAACACTAAAGTGACTCGGTTCGAAACAACTCCACAGGCATAAGCATAATTAATCAGTCAATAGCCCACTGCTGGAACACATGGCCTCCTCTCTATGAGAGGGAATGGGCTATAATCCACCACGCGGGCCCAGTGCGGGTAGGTAGATGTCTTCGAATTTTTGTTCTAGGACATGCCAGTTTCCTCACGATATTCCTTCACCGTTTTGAGAGCAGTGGTGATGAAATAAATTACACAAAGTAATGTGCCTACCTGGGTTCGAACGACTTACTGTTCGTAAGTCGGGGCCGCCACCACTAGGCCACCGCTGCTCCAACTCCTCCACATAATATATTAAAATTACCTTTAGTTGTAAAAGCTTATTTCTGTTTCCCAGAAACTTTATTACCTAAACTATTGTCTTAGTGTTCAAGTATTTTTGGAATAGTCTAGCCGCATTGCAGATACGTACAAGAAAAGAATAAAGTTATAACAAAACTTTTGAAGTTAGAACCTAATAGTTGGGTTTACGTGAGAATGCCAGACAATCGCCAAGTTTTATAAGTTCAGTAAATGGTCATGATTTTGTTCAGTAGGTGTTTTATTCAGAAATTTTATCCTGGAAACGTGCAGGTATGTCTTGTTGCCTACTTCGGTTTTAAGACATTAATTTCAGAAAAGCATACATACCATAGTTCACTTAATTAACATAACCTAACATCACGCCTGTACCTCATCCTCGAAGGGTTAGGCAGAGGTGTACCTAATTAAATAGGACATCCATTCGTCAGTTATGTTTAAGTCAACTGGGCGCAAGTCCAGACTCCGTGGCTGCTACTGAGAAATTCCAGATGGAAAACCCAATAACATTTTGCCCGACCCGGGAATCGAACCTAGGAACTCATACTCAGCAGTCGTGCTTGCGAACACTAGACCAACAAGGCAGTCACTTAAATATGAGAAACTTAACAAAAATATATTAATTAGTAAACATAGTTGTTGTTCGATCTATCGAGTACATACAGCGGGTAGTGATTTACTACTGTTTGTTGGCTAAATATAACTTTAACCTATTTTTAAAGAGGTTCATTGATGAAGAATCTCTTATTTCTTTCGTTAACTTATTATAGTAAAGCTTACGTATTCCTTTCTGACCTGCACTGTTCAAAAGCCAGGCAGAATGTAAAAGAGGCCCACAATTTTTTTATATTTTTAAATGTTTTTTATATGTCGGAGTTGGTTGTCAATTATTACAATTGTGGGTAGTCACCAAATTTTATTATGAGTTGTTTTGTTTTCTGATTATTAATTTAAGTGATTTTTACTATCAATTATGGTCAATTATTGTCTTATAAATCGAAACATAATTTATTACGTGCTAGTAATTGATTTTTGGCAACTTATTTCGATAAGTGTGACCGATAAGTTTTGTTCAAAACAATTAACGACATGTTATTTTAATTTTTAAATGATTTACTTTGTGAATTCACCATTGTTTATTTACGACAATTATTCTTGTATTATTTGATTACTTTATTGTAAATCTTATTAGATTTCGCGCACATTTTGTATCTTGTAAACGCGTGACGCACCTCCGTGCGTCAACGGACAGAGTTGTGGAGGGATTACAGTGGGGGCATCGTACTATAAAAGAGCGTGCTCTCAGTAAGCTCGTCAGTCGGTCTTCGGATTCGACTCATTACAGAGCTCCCCTGCTCCCGACAAAACTGTCGGTTTACCTGGTACAGCGCTGCTGTATATTGCACATAGCTGTATTTAGCTTTCTGATAGCGATACACTTTGTGTTTGGGTGGCTTGTCCACTGTACGAACTGTGACCTTAAAAGGTCTGTTCGCCTAACTGTGTGTACCTTTTTATCTGATTTATCTTTTTTACTATTTACCATTTTTGTGTTGTGTACCATTTTGTATTGTGTGTTGTGTACCTACTGTAATAAAAATACTGTAATTGCATATACAGTCTTGTTTATCCCAATAAAATGGGAACTCCAAACCCTGAAGATATACCTCTCGGCACTCCTGATCCTACATCAGAAGTGGGATCAGGGAGAGCCCAGGAATCGGAAGGTGTTGGTGATCCATGGCGAGTAATGTTAGAGCTTCAGAATCAAAATATGACTCAGTTAATTGAAGCCATTAAGACGCACTCCGCTTCGTCTACTGTAATTCCTTTGCCCGATTTTGACCCAGACCTACCCGATTCCGATGCTCAATTTTGGAGTACAACTGTTGATATTTGTTTTTCGGAAAAGCCTCTTCAAGGTAGCACTCTCATTATTGCCCTTACTAAAGCCTTAAAAGGTAGTGCTAACGTATGGCTTTCCCAAGTATCATATGCAGGTATGACCTGGACAGACTTTAAGAGTCTCTTTCTTTCTCGATACGCCGTTTCGGAAACTGTTGCCGCTACCCTCATTAACCTTCATAGTAGTCAACCAAAAGAAGGAGAATCTTTAGCCGCATATGCCAGTCGACAGGTCACTTCACTGACATCTAAATGGAATAGCCTGAGTGTCGAACACATTGCTGTTTCTACTGTACTGGCCCATGTCTCCAAATTTGATTCCCGTGCTCATCGACTAGCATTTACTACTGAAGTACATACTAGACATAAACTTCAACAAGAATTGAGTGTATTGTCCCACCTTAAGAGAAAGTCTCAGATTTCCTCTGACCAGCAAGATTCTTCTCAACCGAAACAGTTCAAACAAGCTAAAATAGTATGTCACTTTTGTGGTATATTGGGGCATAAGTCTACAAACTGTCGCAAGAAGGCCGAGAAAACCAGCAAATATCCTGGACCAGCCAGCTCGTCACATAAGGCAACAACTAAGAAGATAGTCTGTTACCGCTGTGGGGAAGCGGGACACGTTGCTCCTCGTTGCCCTAAGGCGACCGGAAGGCGACCGGGTGGTTCAAGTGAAGACACCGGGAGTCGACCTTCGAGCAGCCAACCATCCGTGAAGCGAGTTGAAGCTTGTGATGTACGACCTATCATTGGTGTTCTACAGCAATCTGGTGAGTCGCTTGCATTTTGTTATGACTCTGGGGCTGAATGTTCTCTTATTACTGAAACATGTGCTAAAAAGTTGTCTGGCAAACGTATTTCTTGTATCGTCAATATAATGGGAATAGGAAATTCTAACATAATATGTACCGAACAAATTCTGAGTGAAGTAGAGATAGATGGTTATCATTTAGAGATACTGTTTCATGTGGTACCGGATGCCTATATTAGTCATAGTATCATGATAGGCCGTGAGATATTAAAATTAGGTTTCGCGGTTAACATGACCGAAACAAGTCTTACTATTACAAAAGTTAAGTTTATTGATCAGTGCTCTATTCCTGAGACCTCGAATTTTCATGATATTGATACAGATATTCCATCTGAATATAAACCACAGTTGATTGAACTTCTTCAAAAATATTCTCATGCTTTTGCAAAGGGTCTACCATGTACTCGAGTCACATCAGGTGAACTTAAAATACGCCTCATCGATCCACATAAGACGGTCCATCGCCGACCGTACAGACTTACTCCTGATGAAAGACAGTTAGTTCGATCCAAAATTAATGATCTGATTGATGCTCAAATAGTTAGACCTAGTTGTTCTCCATTTGCAAGTCCTATTTTATTGATAAAGAAGCGCGACGGGTCAGATCGAATGTGCGTTGACTACCGTGAGCTAAATAGTAATACAATAGCAGATAGGTTTCCACTGCCTCTTATAGCTGACCAAATCGCAAGGTTATGCGGTGCTAACTTTTACACTTGCCTTGATTGTACTTCTGGGTTTCATCAGATACCTATTCATCCTGATAGTATTGAGGCCACTGCCTTTGTAACACCCGATGGCCAATTTGAATATTTGGCTATGCCATTCGGTTTACGAAATGCTCCTAGTGTTTTCCAACGTGCTGTAACTAATGCATTAGGCAAGTTAGTCCATTCTTATGTGATTATTTACATTGATGACATCATGGTTCCCAGTAAAGACCCCTGTGAAGGTTTACATCGACTAGAAGAAGTCCTTGAATCATTGACCACAGCAGGGTTTTCTTTAAATCTTAGCAAGTGCTCTTTCCTAAAACGCAGAGTAGAATATCTTGGGTACGAAATCACCTCCGGGGAACTTCGCCCGAATCCTCGAAAAATAAAGGCATTAATTAATTTAAAGTCTCCCAAAACAATTCACCAATTGAGACAGTTCATTGGTCTTGCATCGTATTTTAGAAAATTTGTAGAGAACTTTTCACAGATTATGAAACCTTTGTTCTTCTTAACTACTAGTAAACAGACTTTTAAGTGGACTGATGAACATGAGAAAATTAGGCAAAAAGTAATTTCAATTCTTACTAATGAGCCAGTTTTAATGATTTATAATCCTGAATATCCCATCGAATTACATACTGACGCTAGTGCTGATGGTTACGGTGCTATTCTTTTTCAAAAAGTTGATAAAAAAATGCATGTTGTAGAATACTATAGTAAAAGAACGACTACAACTGAAAGTAAATATCATTCCTATGAATTGGAAACTTTAGCCGTTGTTAACGCAGTTAAGCATTTTCACCATTATCTGCAGGGACATAAATTTACTGTTGTAACTGACTGTAATTCCCTTAAAGCCTCGCGCAATAAGGCTGATTTAACTCCCCGAGTACATAGATGGTGGGCTTTTCTACAGGCCTATGATTTTGACATTATGTATAGAGAAGGCAGATATATGAACCACGTAGACTTTCTTTCTAGAAACCCCCTTCCACAATCAATCAACAAAATAGAACAGAAACGTGTTGATATTACAACTCTGTCTAATAGTTGGCTTTTAGCTGAACAACAGCGTGATTCTGAGATTTTAGCTATCGTTTCTAATCTAAAAAGTAATGTTCTACCCCCTGATATTGCCCAAAGTTATGAATTGCGATCAGGAACCTTGTACCGTAAAATACAACGCAATGGACAAACACGTTGTTTACCTATTGTCCCAAGAGCTTTTAGATGGTCTGTTATAAACCACATTCATGAAGCAATCATGCATTTAGGTTGGGATAAAACGCTTGAAAAGGTCTATGAGCATTACTGGTTTGATAAAATGGCTAGATATGTTAGAAAATTCGTAGATAACTGTATCACGTGTAAAATCTCTAAATCTAATTCGGGTAAAATTCAAGCAGAGTTACACCCTATACCTAAAGTCAGTATACCTTGGCACACAGTGCATATAGATGTTACCGGAAAACTTAGTGGAAAGAGTGATCTCAAGGAATACATCATTGTTATAATTGATTCTTTTACAAAGTATGTTCTACTGTACCATACTACCCAGATTGACGCATCAAATTGCATTAAAGCCCTTAAGTCTAGTGTCTCTTTATTTGGAGCACCTTCTCGGGTTATAGCTGACCAAGGTCGCTGTTTTGCTAGCAAAAACTTCAAAGAATTTTGTGATTCCCATAATATTGCATTGCATTTAATAGCTACCGGTGCATGTAGGGCTAATGGGCAGGTTGAACGCATAATGAAAACATTAAAAAGTATGCTTACCGCCGTTGAGACCAGTGAGCGCTCTTGGCAAGATGCCATTGAAGACGTTCAAATTGCTCTAAATTGCACAATTAATCGGGTTACTAAATCTAGTCCTTTAGACTTGTTGATTGGACGAGTTGCTCGACCTTTAGGTTTGATGACTGTTGACAGTGACGAGATAGAAGTAAATTTGTCCCGTGTAAGGGAACAAGCAGCCCTGGGTATAACTAAAAGTGCCGAATACGATAAAGTTCGTTTCGATAAGACTAAAGCTATTTTGAAAAAGTTTCAAGTTGGAGACTTTGTACTTATTGCTAATGAGGAACGAAATCAAACTAAATTAGATCCTAAATTTAAAGGTCCCTATAGAATTTTAGAACTATTAGATGGTGATAGATATTTGTTAAAAGCTTTGAGTAGCAATAGAATTTACAAATATGCCCATGATCGTGTACGAAAAATGCCTGAATGTCCAGTTACTGTTAGTGATGATGTCAATACTGACACTGATGATGATTCATCTGCTGCTGACATGGTATAGCTGAATTGATAAGATGTCTATGATGACTCTTGTTTAGCTTGACGCTTAATCGGATGTCTATGTTGACTCCTGGATTTGGATGTTGAACTTGACGCTTATGCGGGTTGTCTATGTTGACGCCTATGCGGGTTGTCTATTTGACTCCAAATTACTTGTCGAATCCCATGGTGTGATTTCGGCTGGGAGACTGTGTCTCTACTTTAGTTGAACTATGTATTGTCAGTAGCAGTATGGTCATTTTGAACGGTTGCGATGCAACTGCTATAATTGACTAACTCAGGATTTTTCTTTACGACATACCTTTTGTTAAGGCTTTTGTTTGTCAGAAAGGCCGATCGATATTCACAAGAGATTTTCTTTTTCAGAATCACACGAGGTCGTGTAGAACGTCAGTTCTGGCCGTGTCGGAGTTGGTTGTCAATTATTACAATTGTGGGTAGTCACCAAATTTTATTATGAGTTGTTTTGTTTTCTGATTATTAATTTAAGTGATTTTTACTATCAATTATGGTCAATTATTGTCTTATAAATCGAAACATAATTTATTACGTGCTAGTAATTGATTTTTGGCAACTTATTTCGATAAGTGTGACCGATAAGTTTTGTTCAAAACAATTAACGACATGTTATTTTAATTTTTAAATGATTTACTTTGTGAATTCACCATTGTTTATTTACGACAATTATTCTTGTATTATTTGATTACTGTATCGTAAATCTTATTAGATTTCGCGCACATTTTGTATCTTGTAAACGCGTGACGCACCTCCGTGCGTCAACGGACAGAGTTGTGGAGGGATTACAGTGGGGGCATCGTACTATAAAAGAGCGTGCTCTCAGTAAGCTCGTCAGTCGGTCTTCGGATTCGACTCATTACAGAGCTCCCCTGCTCCCGACAAAACTGTCGGTTTACTTGGTACAGCGCTGCTGTATATTGCACATAGCTGTATTTAGCTGTCTGATAGCGATACACTTTGTGTTTGGGTGGCTTGTCCACTGTACGAACTGTGACCTTAAAAGGTCTGTTCGCCTAACTGTGTGTACCTTTTTATCTGATTTATCTTTTTTACTATTTACCATTTTTGTGTTGTGTACCATTTTGTATTGTGTGTTGTGTACCTACTGTAATAAAAATACTGTAATTGCATATACAGTCTTGTTTATCCCAATAAAATGGGAACTCCAAACCCTGAAGATATACCTCTCGGCACTCCTGATCCTACATATATATATTTTTTTAAAGTTAATATTTAAAAAGGTAATGAATTTGTATAAAGTTTAATAAAGGAATAACAATGAGTACACATTTCTATTTCAAAATACCTAAATGCTTAGTCAGTTTCGGTCGAAGATCTTACGTTGAAATGGATATATACATATTCTGGCGAAAATATCCCATTTACGAAATATATTATCGCTAACATATAAAAGCTAAAAGGCAGGTAGTCATTCTGAAACGCCAGTAAAATAAAACGTACCTCTTTCAATAGGTACTTAGCCAAACCGACTTTAGATACGAACCACACGTAGGTACCAAGTAAAAGTTTTATAACATCAGTATATCTTAACAAGTTTGTCCCACTTTTATTTCGCCAATTTCTTGAAGAGTTTCATAAACTGTTTGTGTTTTAGATTCTTAATGTTTTCTTTTGTTTTGTTTCGAGGCGAGCGGAATTCTAAATTGCTTTAATGTGTTGTATTAAGCACGAGAAAAGTGTGGTTTGTTATCCCGGTTAAAAGAAAATTGCTGGAAAATGTACTAAGAAAACACTGTATGTAGTGGTTAAATGATTAAAGTACTGCATGCCTACCAGAAACCAGTGCAAGTTCGACTCGCGTGGAGTTCTTCCGTTAATTATTTATATTCCGTAAATAAAAAAAATAGTCTTTATTCTCTATAATTTACAATTCTATATTCTTAAAAAAAAAACTAACTATATTCCGTAAGAATATAGTAAGTAGAAGTATTTGAGAAATTTCCTATGTTACTTTTAATACTAGATTTCTTATAGGATTCCTGTAATCTATAGGCAAAGAACTATTTTTTTTTCAAATTTTCGGCTCTTTGGTTTCCGAGTTAAGGGGGGGGGGGAATGATAAATTTTCGCCTATTTTCTTAAATAACTACAAAACTAAATTAATTGAAATACTCACAATTTTTTTTTCCGGGTGGGAAGTCATCAAATGACTCCTCTCGCTCTGGGCGGAGCGGAAGGGAGTGTCAGACTTTTACTGACTAAAAACCACCCATGTTCCTTCTTTTGCCCTTTATGTTCCAGGGCCGCGGTATCTCTTTCGAACAGTCCCGCAGCCCAATGAGCCCTTTCATTTGAAATGTTACACGATATTAGTAGTTTTTTTTTCATTTTACCCCGAAAAGTAGACCCCATATTTCAAATGTTTCCTTGTTTGATTAATTTACGTTACACGTGCGTCTTTGGGTTTGACTTAAAAGGGTTCCGTTTTTTCCTTTTAAGGTACGGAACTCTAAAAAAGGCAAAAAGGGCCATCGAGCGAGCCATGCTCATAACATAACCCTCTTAGATCGAGTACGTAACACCGGAATCCACTGTCGGACGAAAGTCTACGACGTCGGGGACCAGCCGGTGCGCTTCAAGTGGACCCGGCCAGGACATCTGGCTAAACGCCCAGATGGCTGATGGAGCTAGGCTTTGACCGAGTGGAGGCCAAGGTTAGACCAAAGAAACCAGGGCCGTCTTTAAGCTCGTTGGGTTGACGATATCGTCAAAGTCGCGGAAACACCTGAATGAGGGACGCACATAACCGGGCAGTGTGGCAGAAAAAAGGGGAGGCCTATACCCAGCAGTGGGTGATTCCGGGCTGATATGATGATGTCGTGAATACGGGTAGTGGGTTCGAATTTTGCTAGACATTTTATTTTGTGTAAATAATTTCATCACCACTGCGGTGAAGGAAAACATTATGAGGAATGTGGCTTGGGCACCAACCCAAACTAGGCCCGCGACGTGGCTTAGCCTATGTCTCAGCAGTGGAAACATATAACCTGATAACTCTATATCTTTCTTAATGTCTATATCTTTTTGCTTTAGGTATTTCTAGTGTCCAACACAATTGTTATTAAAACCGAATGTATTTTTCCAAACCCATTTTCAATCCTCCATATTTCAAACTAACAGCGAACCACGACATGCCGCTCTCGTGTAAAATTTTCAATTTTCAGGAATGAAAATGAAAACTGGCGTGTATTCTTTATTTTTCCGTATAAAAATCATTTCAGTATTTCAGTCGTGAAATTGCACCGAAAAAATGTTCGGAAATACTTTTATAAATCTGATATACAATGCATGGGCAGGGGTATTGTCACGAAAAGTTTGGAATCACCCATGTACATGGGTGATTCCAAACTTTTCGTGACAATTTCAGACATAGAATAGAAAATTCATTACTATGTACACTATACAAGTAACAATGGCGTGTGTCAATGGCGGTCCTCTCGAGGTTGTTCGAGAATATGTCTACCTCGGGCAAACTCTGCAGTTTGGTAAGAACAACTTGGAGAGGGAGGCTAATAGACGAATCCAACTGGGCTGGGCAGCGTTTGGGAAGCTTCACTTCAGGGTCTTCTCGTCGCGTATTCCACAGAGCCTAAAGACTAACGTCTTCAATCAGTGCGTCCTGCCTGTTATGACTTACGGAGCCGAAACGTGGACACTGTCGGTACGGCTAGTCCATAAATTTAAGGTCGCTCAGCGAGCTATGGAACGGGCTATGCTTGGAGTTTCTCTGAGGGATCGCATTCGGAACGAGGTGATTCGACAGAGAACCAGAGTTGTCGACATAGCCCACAGAATAAGTAAGCTGAAGTGGCAATGGGCCGGTCATATTAGCCGTAAGACCGACGACCGTTGGGGTAGACGTGTTCTTGAGTGGAGATCGCGAATCGGCAAACGTAAGGTGGGACGCCCTCAGGCTCGGTGGAGTGATGATCTTCGCGGGGTGGCTGGTAGCAACTGGATGAAAGTTGCTGAGAATCGAGTTGAATGGCGTGCGATTGAGGAGGCCTATTTCCAGCAGTGGACTGCTATAGGCTGATGATGATACAAGTAACCTTCATAAAAGAAAACATTTCACATAGGGTGACACAATGGGCAGAAATATACATTATAAAGAATGACATATCTAGCTATTTTCTACCTAAACAATAATTTCCTCAGCCAAACATCGAACTCAGAAGCACATACTCAAGGCAAGGCTCTTCACCCTCGGATCATGAGCGGTAAAATTACCCGGTAAATAACATAATATAATATAACATCACGCCTGTAATCCCCGAAAGGTTAGGCAGAGGTGTACTTATTAGTACACAGGCGCCAGTTATGTTTAAGTCCCATGTAATATTGGGCGAGCCTATTGCCATCAACCGGGCACAAATCCGTGGCTGCTACTGAGAAATTCCCGATGGAAAAATCTAATAACACTTTGCCCGACCTGGGAATCGAACCCAGGACCTCATGCTCAGAAGTCGCGCACGAGGCAGTTATAATATAACATCACACCTGTGTTTCGTCGAAGCGTTAGGCAGAGGCGTATCTACCTATAAGACTCAAAAATAATACTTCGGTAAATAAATGTATACAAATTCCGGTTTATTTTGTAATGTCTGTATGGGTGAAGGTCTAGTTAAGTAGAATACATAATATCGATCAAAAACATGCAAATTAACCCTTACAAATTCTCGCCACAAAAGATTCACGAACATCTAACCGAACCCTTAGCCCACGCTCGTACTTTACAACGTTATAACATGTATGACAATGTTATAACCTACCTACATATTATAAACACACAATAGACAAACTACAATAGGTCTAGGATTACACCAAGATATCATACATCGTCTTTTGTATGGACTGAAAGATATGTAAGGCTTTAAATGAGAATGGAAGTCGTCTATTGAGGTATGTCTTTCAATTACTTTTGTTGCCTTTTATGTGGGACATCTTGCATTTAATTTTGTAGCTTAAGAGATGTGGTTTAAGTTGGTAATATGTTGGTTTAAAAGCATGAATGCATGAGAAATCACTGGCTCATCAGAAGTTATACATCATAACCTAAATATACAGGGTGGAATTTTTCATCACAACTCGCTATTAAATGTGGAAATGAATTCCTTAAAAGAATAAAATTATGTATCCAACAAAATGGAGCTCATTTTGAGAAACTAATTAGTTGGTTTACTTTTTTTTGTTCTATTAAAATAAGTTAAGATTTCATGGTTTTCCTTTCATTTAATTTATGATGTTTGATAGGGAGATTTGATACTTTTGATTGACCCTATCGATTGATGCCATAAAAGTACAGGGTGTTATTTTTTTGGAATTTGGCCGGTACGATTCCCGAGTGTGGCAAGCGAATTTTCAAAAATCTTTGAATGCAGATTTATTTCTTTTTAAAAAAAAAAGGAATGTTTCCTTTGAATACATTTTCTATCTCGAGTATTTAGAGTACTCCCTCCAGGTGTGAATCTCATTTATGGTCAGTACAAGCAGCCTTTTTAAACGTTTCCCATGGGACTCGGCATTTGAAATACCGACTACATTGATTATTCCAAGGTTATGGAAATCAGAGAACAATCGCTCAATCAACATGACATGTCATTTCAGGATGAACGAATGCTTTATGCACAATGAATGCATGGCTGACATTTGATTGTGGGGGACTCATTCCCCCATCGTAAAGCGTGTTCAGAGACAATAATGTTGTATTAGTAATCTTTAATACCTACAGAAGAATTGAACATATTGATGATGATAAAGGAAAAAAAAACCTCGAAATACGGTATCTATTTTAAATAATCTTGTCTGCATTTTCAGAATAGTGTTAACCCTTAACACTAACGGGCCTGTGGATGGTGAGTAATGGGCTAGCTCGCCGTCCGTCCGTCTTAAGACGACAGGCCGTGTCGATGGCGCATTCGTGTTCCACGCGCGCCTCAAAGAGATGTCAGCAAACCAGAGGGGCCCGCAAAGGCCGATGCTTGCCAGGGCTGCGGGACTATTCGAAAGACATACCGCGGCCCTGGAACACAAAGGGCAAAAGAAGGAACATGGATGGGTTTTAGTCAGTAAAAGTCTGACACTCCCTTCCGCTCCGCCCAGAGCGGGAGGAGTCATTTGCTGATTTCCCATCCCAAAAAAAAAGGATTAACACTAAAGCATTAACATAACTATCTAATCAGACCATCTTAGGTCTAACGCTTATTTAAACCCGCCGCAGGTTACAAAGTTATTCCATTTTGTTACTTTTACACTGAGATCAAAGTTTACAACAAGGTTGAGAGGTTTAAAGTTGTTGAGTAGTTTTAAAAGAAGCGCAGTGGAGAGGAAATTTAAAAGTAAGTACTTTCAGACTTTATATTGGATATTTAGGTGAAATTGAGTTGATATCTACTTTTACAGGACTGTGCCTCGGAAAGCACGTTAAGCCGTAGGTCCTGGCTGTCATTTGTAGATCTTTCAGTGGCCTGAAATGCTGATAAGTAGTCTTACCAAGGGGTATCGTGTTACTCAGTAAGGGTGAGGGTTGTGGAGGTCAGATATGCAGCCGCTCCATATAAAATACTGTGTATTCAGCTGCATCCGGTTAGACTGGAAACCGACTCCAACATAGTTGGGAAAAGGCTAGGCAGATGATGATCTACTTGTATAGAAATTGATGGATGAAAGGATCCCCTTTCGGGCCCTATCTTGCTTCACACAGTGTATATTGAGATGAAGCCACGTATGGAACAAGAAGGCACGTTGCGCCAACCCTAAATAAATTGGGATTAGGGAAGAAGAATGATGTGACGACAATAAACTTTTTTTAATAATAATAAACTTATTTTTATTTCATTAAAGGCTTAAAAACATTCAACTTTAAACACTTTCAAGAATTCTGATAAATATCTGGCCGTCAAATTTCGATACAGAAAACTTTACGTAAAAAAAAGAGGTTCGTTATCTTACCATCTTTATTTCATAGGAAATGCTGTTGGAAATAGGCCATTCTTCCCCAACATTACCTACAGAGCAATCTGTATATGTGTTTACACATCAGAAGGAGAATACAAACATTACCCACAATAGGTACAGTTTTTTAAGTAAGTGAATAGTAGGTACCCATTCTTGTTCCTCTATCCATGTACACATCAACTCACGACTATTAAACTATACTTAAAGCAACAACAAAACTCCCAATAAACCTTGAGCTAATCAGTACGTACTACCTACTAATTAATGATTCTGCGCCTGTCTGCCGTAGCTAAACAAAGCCGTTGGTCGAGCCACGTCAGTCCACCAGTTAACTAAAATCAATACACGTGGATAGCTCAGGCTGTGGCTCGCTAGTTTAATTACTGTGAGTGTTGGGTGACGGTAAATGTGTCGATGTTTGGAAGGAAATGGTACTTTTTTATTGTACCTGCTTTGGTTTTACTGTAAACTTCTGACAATCGAGTACTTACTAGATACAACAAACATCGCTTTACTTGTTTAGTTATTTTAAAAAACGACATCATCATCGAACCTAGCCTTTCAAACTCAAACTCAAAGCATTTATTTCAATTAGACCATATCAGGCAGTTTTTAATGTCAGAAAAACAAAGAAGGCGAAGCTACAGTCACAGACACAAGGCATAATAACTTGTGAAAGTACTGTAGTTGCCAATTCCAAAGCGAAGATCTCTATGGAGAAGAATGGGCAAGAAACTCCATGGACACTCTTTTCAATCAAAATATTGTTTTAAGATCTTGCTTATATCATTCATCATTTCTATATTTCATCATTTCGCAATGTAGAAAGACGTGTACATTAAGAGCATCCAGAGTAAAAAAGTATAATATCAATAATTCAAAAATAAAGTATTAAAATAAACCATGGCAACTAAGAGATGACTAGTCCCAACTGACAGCGCCCGTTTACGAACATGTCGCGTGGATCAGCCCCATTCAGCTCAGCACATTCAAGTCAATGAAAGAAAACTAAATGTAAATGGTAGCTTTACAATACATAGTACGCATACATGTGCTATGCAATTATATTTTATTTCTTCTCTTTTCCCGACGATGTTAAGCTCGGCTTCCAGTCTAACCTGATGCAGCCTAACTAAGACTAAGACTAGTAAATATAGTGATACCTAAATCTTTTTTATCTGATCCTGATGAGTGAATAATGAACCATAACTGACCTAATGTGGGTGCCACCGCTGCCCAACCAACCCTTCGGACACAACACGCGTGATTTTTGTGATTTGTTATTACCGATGAGGACACTATCGATACTTTTGATTCGATGTCCCAATCACTAGAGCCACCTTGTTAGCACTGGTCACTCAACCGTTATGATCAATACACTTCCCTATAACTAGAGTAGTGAGAAGTGAGGTGAATTCTTCTGGTTTGCCAGTCAATTATGTGGTTGGAATGTTCTAGTTTTAGTTTCGAATGAGCATTTGCCCGCGGCTTCGTGCTTTCTATATCGGAAATTACCGCACAGGAACGTATTACCGATTAAAAAAAAACGGCCAAGTGCGAGTCGGACTCGCGCATGAAGGGTTCCGTACCATCGTAGTAGGGGAGGTCTCTTATTTTTTTTTGTATTTGTTGTTATAGCGGCAACAGAAATACACATTCTGTGAAAATTTCAACTGTCTACCTATTACGGTTCATGTACAGCCCGCTGACAGACGGACGGACAGATGGACAGCGGAGGTTTAGTAATAGGGTTCTTTTACTAATATGTCCTAAGCCGTGTCATCGTCTACTGTGCCATTTCCTCAAAATCCTTTCAGCTGTTCAGATGTCACGGACCAGATAGACAAATTTACTTTTGAATTTTAATATAAGCACGAATGGCAAATTAAATAGAATTTTCCTTGCCCAGAATTTTTAGTAGTATCTTTTGATTTTTAATTCTAAGTTTAAAACAGTTTTTTGTAGCAAAATAATTTATCAGTCCAATGGAATTTAGAGTCCCACGGTATAATGTTAATTTAGTACTCACTGTTAACTTTGCATATTTTGTTTTATTTAGTTTTGTCATGTTTTAACTTAGTTTTAGGTTGTCTTCAGTTAGGGCTGCGGGACTGTTCGAAAGAGATACCGCGGCCCTGGAACATAAAGGGCCAAAGAAGGAACATGGGTGGTTTTTAGCCAGTAAGAGTCTGACACTCCCTTCCGCTCCGCCCAGAGCGGGAGGGGTCATTTGATGATTTCCCACCCTCCAAAAAAAAAAAAATGGTTGTCTTCAGTTCCTATTTAATTTTGTAAAAAAATGTAAAACGATAAAAAATTGTCTCGATGGTCTTGTGGTTGATTCCCAGGTCAGGCAAAATGTTATTATCAGGATATTTCCCTCAGGAATTTCTCAGCAACCGCCATGGAGTCTGGATTTGTGCCCGGTTGATGGCAATAGGCTCGCCCCTAGTACATGGGACTTCAATATAACTGATGAAATATGGGTTCCAGTACTATAAGATACACCAGGTACACATCTGCCTAACTTTTCACTTACGATAACAAAGAAATTTAAATAAAGGTTGGAACTTGAATTAATCTAAGGTAACTGAATGTTCTAAAAATACCCACTTAAAGTGTTCCCAGCATAACAAAAAACTGTCCCAGCGAGACAGCATGGTCCGTTTACCAAAAATTGCCAGTTAAAAAAAATAAATTGAATATTTAAATTGGACATCATCTTATTTCTTCCAAAGTCCCAAGAGGGTGCTTATGTTGTATCGACGATCGTAATCGTGGAGGCTTGATCAACTTTGAATGTTTAAAGTGTAGGACTAGCCAGAGCAAAAGAGAAATAAAAACCTTGCATTAGAACAGATAAGCATGATTTATTTACTGGGTATCAGACCATCAAAAATAAGCACAAAATAATGAACTACAACATTACATTTATAATTATATTATTACAATTCACTGTACTTACACACGTATTACAGAGCTCATTACACTTCCCCAGTTCAACCACTACTGCCTTGCTAAAATGGCGCTGCCTCGAACTTCTAAAATCCCCCTCTACCAGACAAATAGTCAAGCGACATCGCAATATCCGTTAGCGCCATTTTAGCATTTTAAACAAGTCAAATAACTTACTAATTTTACCTAATACATTTGTGTAATTTAAAAAAATACTGTAAATATCTTAAAAATACATAAACTTATAGTATTTAGAGTTTAAATAGCTAACATTCGGCCATCCAAAACCTCGTACGTCCTCGTACGGTAGACAAATACTCAAAATCAAAATATTTTTATTTCACATAGGCCTACATGGGCACTTATGAAACGTCGACAAAAAGGTGCACGGTTCGGGTTGGTCGTTTCCTATGGAGAAGAACCGGCAAGAAACTCCATGGTTACTCTTTTAAAATGATTAGTTTTACAATATTATCATGTTACAGCATTAGTACTCAAGTATGGGGGGACAGCATAGGCCCGACAATAAGTCGTTGCTTACTACACAAGAAAAACGGAAAACAAGATAAGAGGTTAACAAAAGTTAACACACATCTAGGAATCTACAAGGCCTACACTGTTCACACATTCACAAACAATCGTTAAAAAGAATCTATACAAAGGTAAGAAAATATTATAAAAGACTAAATTAAACAAGTGACAAAAATATTGTCATCAGTGCTGCAACTATTACTATTCAAAAATGAAATAGTAACCATACAATAGTTGTTATAACAGTTTAAAGTTTATTTACAATTTAAAGTTTATCATTTATTTTACTTTAGGTTTAAACATTGAATTATACACATAAAATTAGTATTCCAACTTACGTACGTATTCACTTATTCATTCATTCATTAGCCTTTATTTGCCTTAACATTTCTTTTATTACAATTCATTTAACATTACATACCTTACATTTTATTTTCACTAAACATTACATGTAGCAATACACTTAACATTTCACCTCATTTAACTATATACGTACGTACACGTTACATTAATGTTGAAAAGTTTGTCACATTTTCTTTTTTTTATAAAATATCATCTCATTATATTATACAATACATTTTTATAAAATAATGTCCTGAATACCATTAGTAACAGGCCCCAATATGTCCTGAATACCAGTGGCAACAGGCTACAATTGCCCTGAATACCCCTGGCAACAGGCCCCATACGTCCTGAATACCAGTGGCAACAGGCCACAATTGCCCCGAATACCCCCGGCAACAGGCCCCACTACGTCCTGAATACCAGTGGCAACAGGCTACAATTGCCCTGAATACCCCTGGTAACCTTAATACCAGTGGCAACAGGCCACAATTGCCCCGAATACCCCCGGCAACAGGCCCCACTACGTCCTGAATACCAGTGGCAACAGGCTACAATTGCCCTGAATACCCCTGGCAACAGGCCCCATACGTCCTGAATACCAGTGGCAACAGGCCACAATTGCCCCGAATACCCCCGGCAACAGGCCCCAATTATTGTCCTGAATACCCCTGGCAACAGGCTACAATTGCCCTGAATACCCCTGGCAACAGGCCCCATACGTCCTGAATACCAGTGGCAACAGGCCACAATTGCCCCGAATACCAGTGGCAACAGGCCCCAATTATTGTCCTGAATACCCCTGGCAACAGGCTACAATTGCCCTGAATACCACTGGCAACAGGCCCCATACGTCCTGAATACCAGTGGCAACAGGCCACAATTGCCCCGAATACCAGTGGCAACAGGCCCCAATTATTGTCCTGAATACCCCTGGCAACAGGCTACAATTGCCCTGAATACCCCTGGCAACAGGCCCCATACGTCCTGAATACCAGTGGCAACAGGCCACAATTGCCCCGAATACCAGTGGCAACAGGCCCCAATTATTGTCCTGAATACCCCTGGCAACAGGCCCCATACGTCCTGAATACCAGCGGCAACAGGCCCCACAAAATTTTTCGTTACGTAGCCATAATCAACTACAGATAAATCACCTGTAAAACCAAATCAGTTAATAAACATATCTTTTCAATAATTAGTTTCAGTTACCATCGTTCTATAACCAACAAATATTATCAGTTTACCATTTACTATGCAAAAATCAATCAACATAACTTTTATTTATTTATTTAATCACAACGGTTGGTTACAAACCAATTGCAGTAACTAAAATTATAAAATAAAAGAGACAATTATAACACATTAAAAATAACAAAGTAAAGCAAAATAATTGAAGTGAAAACAAATAAAAGAAAGAAGGTTTACAACACTTTCATAAATTTCTGTCTCAGTACTTCTGACATGCCACTAAAATCTTCATCCATCTATCAGCAGACAGATCGTCTGTTGGATTAGAATCCAAGAGATCATGGGTGTTTACAGACTATTTCGGCACGTTATCAAACAATTGGAAATTATGTGTTCATGTTTTATGCTTTACAGAACACAATATGAAGTAGAATGACTAGGTATAACGTACTGAATATACCGAATTACTGTTTAGCTGCATGCTTCATTCATTAGACATTTATGTAAGAATAGTCTTTTTTTTTTTTTTTTTTTTGCATACATAAAATAATAATTTGCGGAGACTTTAAATGTTCTTCAGGAAACCAAACATGCGATACTATTTAAGCTATTAAAGGAGTTTAATCTCAAATTAGAAATAAATGAACCCGCGTAGGTTCATTTAAGCAGTGGTACGTTTTTAGATAATATTCTCCACAACATGCGAGGGTACAAATTTGAGATTATAGAACTAGGTGTATCTAACCACATAGCCCAACTTATGACGTTCCCGATACAACGAATGTGTTCTTTGAAATATTACTATGTAAAATAAAACGAGATTACGGCAAAGAAAATATTGATCTTTGAGGAAATGTATATGTGTAGTCTTAGTTTCTCCGATGCTTACGAAGCGGATGGCGTAAACAAGTTTTAATATAATTATATATTTATTCTTGATTTGTTTAAACTTTTTTTTTTTTATGATCTATGTTTTCCAATAGTCAAACGTAAACTATACAACAACTAGACCACAGTGGATTCCACGGGGAGTAAAACGCAGAACTAGGCGATCGTTATTGTGGAAATAAAGGCTAACACGAGACAATGTTTGAAAAACCGCTATTAAAAATTTCTCGAAAAGATACCAAAAAGTGATTAAATTAACATAGAAAACAAAACAGCAAAACAGTTACTTTATTGGAACGAGTACCAACAAATCTAAGGCTATTTGGAAGGTTATTAATTCAATAAAACCTAACTTTCCGGAAACGGATGTAAATGTTATTAATGACAATAATAAGTGTTTTAAAAACCCCAAAAAGATAGCGTAACTAATTTCATAGACTCTGTTCAATCGAATAGTAGTACTCGTCCAACAAATAATAAGTTTAGCACGTCTGGTTCGGACTAATCTATGTTTATGGCGCCTGAAAAACACCAACAGCACAGGCTATGACGACATTGGTACCAGAGTGGTAAAAGCAGTTTCTTTTCATTAAGCCCCCATGTTAAGTAACATAAATAGTATTCAATTTGGTATTTTTTTTGAGAAGTTAAAAAGTTTCTATAGTCAAGCTAGTAGGTACATAAAAAGGAAGATAAAACTGATATTTCTAATTACAGGCCTGTAGCGCGAATACGAATATTTTCTAAAATTTTGAGAAAGTCTTCTATCATAGTATTTATAATTATTTGTAAAAGAATAATATATTTTGTAAGGAACAAATAGGCTTTAGAAAAACTAAAACCATTAATATGGCTGTATTCAACTTCCTTGAAAAAGTATACCATAACATGGACAGTAGAAAACCAGTGATGGCTATGTATATAGATATGACCAGGGCATTTGACTATGTGGCTCAAAAAATACTATTAGCTAAGCTCTATAAATATGACAGAGGTAACGTGCTCCTGCTAAGTAAACTTTGACCCAACAGAACTTGTAATAACTGATCAGAGACTAAGCATTGGTACTGCCTTCACGGAATCTATTTCGATGTTTACGTCATATTTTCCTGAACAACTAACCATGGAATCGCGAAAACCTCTCAAAACTGGCAAGTCATTCTTCGACAATATAGTTGTTAAGTTACGGGCAACCGACTCTCTCAGCATTGAGCATTAACTTCCGAAATCAATAAAGCAATCTAGTGCTGTACCATTAACTAAAGCTAGTTTAAAATATTTGCAGTCATTTTCATGTTCTACGGATATACCTAAAACCGCTTTGTATCCGCCGAGTTGTATCCTTTTTACCGGGACAGTCGTTATTTAAATGTCCCACTTTATTACAAGCACGGTGTACACCGTTTGATTGTTTGTTTACACTCATAGTACGTGTGGCCTTCTTCACCACAATTGTAGTATTTAGGTGTGAATTCTGTCATATTGGTTTTAGTTCTATAGGTTTTATTACGTTTATTGTCAATTACGCCTGCCTGCCGCAATCAAACCAATTTAAACTCCCTTCAAATACAATAATAATTTATCGAGATCAGAATACTGGGCTGCTTCCGCACTTGTGTTTATGGAACAATCTTCAACACCAAAAAGTATACAGTCAATGGAATTCTTGCCGATAATGTTACATCTATTTAGTAACACTGTTTTGTCATAAAAATGTTCCTCTAATGACTCTCCAAAACGCGCTTTACAAGCAAGCATATCTGACAATAACTATAGTGTACACTGTACTTGGAAAAGTGGAATGTAATTTGTCTTGCCATTCAGACCAGGAAAACATAACACTGGGAAGTCCTTGGTACCATTTTTGTGCAAAACCTACAAGCTTTGGCAGTGCGTAATGACTTGTTTGCCTGTCCGACCAGTTATAAATTTGTGCACACTCATTTACTTTGTTTATCCATATTTCTATCGTTTGATTTCGTTTCGATGGATCAAATTCGGGTATAACATTAAAACAGGGAAACGTTCATTGTTTCCATCAGTTTCCATGGTCTGAACAACTTCTTTTAACATTTGTGCCAATAAAATTTTACCACTGACCTGTTCGGCAACATTAGTGTTACCCTGAAAAAGCCTCGTGTTGATGCGGACGCTCCTAGTTCCGCTATTCCTGTGGCCGACGTCAACGTGGCTGCGCCTCGTGCCACTGCGGCTGCGCCTCGCATCGCTCCGGCTGCGCTTCGCACCGCTCCGGCTGCGCTCCGCACCGCTCCGGCTGCGCTTCGCACCGCTCCGGCTGCGCTTCGCACCGCCCCGGCTACGCTTCGCACCGCTCCGGCTGCGCTCCGCACCGCTCCGGCTGCGCTCCGCACCGCTCCGGCTGCGCTCCGCACCGCTCCAGCTGCGCTTCGCACCGCCCCGGCTACGCTTCGCACCGCTCCGGCTGCGCCTAGCACCGCTCCGGCTGCGCCTCGCACCGCTCCGGCTGCACCTCGCACCGCTCCGGCTGCACCTCGAACCACTCCGGCTGCAGCTCGCACCGCTCCGGTTGCCACGTCGGGCATGACAACGGATGCCACAGACACTGCTGACATTACGCTGCTTGATGCTGCGACTGCGAGAGTTTAGCTTATTACTGCACTTTTACCAGGGCGTTCGGGTACACTGAGATACCAAAGTATTCTAGAAACTGACATCGTTCGGCTGCTGATCGTTGTTCTTGACGTGATCTATAGCTGCATTCGGTCTCGAGTTGCGTCTTTTATTCCGGGGCTGGCTGAGTGATCGGCTCCTGGACCGACAACTGCGCCTATCGTGGACGTGGACCCGCAACGCGTGCCTCTCCACGACCACGGAACGTTGGCGGCACTCATGCCACGATACAGCGTGAGATTGCCCAAGAGGCGACAACTGATGCACGTTATCCATGATTTACTGAAATAAGAAATCAACGGACAAAAAATGTTGCAAAATGCCTACACTAAAACTACACCTATGTTTTGGAGAACAAACTAAACAAGCTAAATCAAAGACAGGATCAAATAACCCTTTATTTGGATTACTTCAAACCGTTTTGTAGGTTAATCAAAGATTTCATGCAATAGAATAAAATAAGAAAGAGAAAAAAAATGTTCAAAAACAATTTACAGTAGTTAGGGCATAAGTTATCTATCTCACTTCTGAAATGTAGGACTAGCCAGAGCAAAAGAGAAATAAAAACCTTGCATTAGAACAGATAAGCATGATTTATTTACTGGGTATCAGACCATCAAAAATAAGCACAAAATAATGAACTACAACATTACATTTATAATTATATTATTACAATTCACTGTACTTACACACGTATTACAGAGCTCATTACACTTCCCCAGTTCAACCACTACTGCCTTGCTAAAATGGCGCTGCCTCGAACTTCTAAAATCCCCCTCTACCAGACAAATAGTCAAGCGACATCGCAATATCCGTTAGCGCCATTTTAGCATTTTAAACAAGTCAAATAACTTACTAATTTTACCTAATACATTTGTGTAATTTAAAAAAATACTGTAAATATCTTAAAAATACATAAACTTATAGTATTTAGAGTTTAAATAGCTAACAAAAGAAACCTTTTTTTCAGTAGAAAAGGTTTTAAGTGAAAATTCGCGCCGAAGTTTTTTTTTGAGGTAGATTTTTAGTTTTTAGGGTAGCTGGTTGTAATGAGTTTTTTTTTGGTTTTTCATTAAAGGCTAACGTTTAATCTACTTTTTTACTATGTTAACTTGAAATATGTCCATTTTCGCCAATATCCCCCATATGTTATTGTTGTTGTTGTTGTTGTTGTTGTGTTTGTTGTTGTTGTTGTTATGTTGTTGTGTGTGTTGTTGTTGTTTGTGTTGTTATTGTTGTTGTTTGTTATGTTGTTGTTGTTGTTTGTGTTTGTTGTGTGTGTTGTTGTTGTTGTTGTTGTTTCATATGTTATTTATTTCCTTATGTTTTCTGGTTTTTATATATGTATAAATATGAATGATAGTCTATAAGGTATATATGTTATGGGTCTTTGTTACCTGAAATAAATGATATATATATTATTATTATTATTAATATATCAAATAGATAAATATATATATTAGATAGATATATATATTATTATTATTATTATTATATCAAATAGTGCTTGAACAAATGCACACTGATAAGCACTTTAAATAATTTTTCAACGGTGTAATATTAGTGTAATAAATTAGAAAGTCTACCTACCCCTATTAAACAAAAGAAAATACGAGTATAATGTCTTTAGACCTGTCAGCTTCAACTAAAACTTTCATAAAAGTTTATTTAAGACATCTCCTAAAAAAATAACCTCGAACTGGCTGAAGTTTTGGCAGTTTAGAGCTGTCAAACTTAACGACGATAAGCTTGACAATGCAAAACCGCCACGGAATTTTTTCGCATACTTCTTCTTTAATATTGTGAAAATCAAAATTAATTTATTTATAGAATAGAATATACTTTAATGTACACCAAAATTGAAGCAGAAATGTTTTACAAGATTGATTAATTCTATGGTCATAATGGCGGGCTTATCGCTGTTGTCTATATTTATTTTATTTCATTTGTTTTTGGTAAACTTGTTATTGACGCGACGTAAAAAGACGCGTCATCGAGACCATTGTGTAGGCGTGTCAGATAGTACATTAGATTGTCATCAGTGACAAAGTGATGAACTGTTTGACATTAGACCGCACCCGCCACCACGTCGATCTGAATGTCAAGTTAGTTTTTACGCGTCAATTTTTGCCGGCCGTTTTACAATTTTGCCGTGAGGATAAAATATACCAGAACGTTTTAATGGTTTTAATGGAATATCTGTTATCAAGCGTCGGATGAGGTCTTTATACAAGCTACAAAAACGTCAATATTCCACCATCATAAAAGTTTACCATTCAGCTATTAAGTTGTAAAAAAATCCTAATATGAACACGTTTTCATGAAAGTACATACGTGTGAACATTGCTGAAGACCGTAAAAATATGTAATATACATAAAATTATATTTTACTGTTTCATTTTATTTCCTGCGACAAAAAGGATATTACAGGACTAAAGACTTTGTGTTTTCATTGGGTCTTTGCTCTTAGCGGTGCGTTGGTAGGTAATTGATGTTGACGGGGTTTATGGGCAATATTGCCCCATTATCCGGGCAATGAGGGTTCACTGACCTTTACCCGTAAGTTGTCGTAAAAAAACCCGAAGGCTCCGAAATATCGGGAACTAAAAAAAAACAGTCAACATGGTAAATATTCCGATAAATACCTACTATTTCACAAGTGGTATTTGTACTAACTATGTAATCTTGACTAACAATGTACTTGATAGTTTTCTTTTCTTTATTCATTTTTCATTTTTGAAGTGAAAACTTCTTTAGCGGCGTTGAGCACTTTAAAAAAATTGTTCTGTAATGGGTATAAAATCTTAAACTCGCGTCAGGACACTCGCGTCAGGACACGTGACAAAGCGTAAGACGGATGGAGAGTAGACGATTTTGAACTTAACCTTCAACATTTTATGGTTTAAAATTATTTAAAGAAATTTGGAAAAAGCGTAAGACGGATGGAGAGTAGACGATTTTGAACTTAACCTTCAACATTTTATGGTTTAAAATCATTTAAAGAAATTTGGAAAAAGCGTAAGACGGATGGAGAGTAGACGATTTTGAACTTAACCTTCAACATTTTATGGTTTAAAATCATTTAAAGAAATTTTTAAATGTTTCCAATCAACTTTGAACCTAATGCTTTAGGGATAAACACGGAATAGAAAAAACCGTAGACAGAGTATTCTATAGACTGCTGGATATCTTCCTTTGCATTCGCACAAGAAAAAGAAGAACATATAAACGTCACTAGCAAAGAAAAGAGACAGAGTATAAATATTTCTGTCCCTTATCGCGTGTCGGCTGAGCACATCATTGTCAGTGCACAACAAGTTTGACGTTTGTGGCGGTGCCAGATTGACATCCAATTTGTTTATTAACAATTGCATCGAAATTATACACATTATATGATCTTTTCGAGCTTAATTCGACAACAGTACATTTGTGCAACTGTGCAAAATGGTAAGGTGCAGTGTAATAAACTGTAAAAGTGATAGTTTGATGAAGATTGCTGGACTGTCCTTTCACTCGTAAGTATTAGATCTTTTTAAGTATTCAATCGCTTTGTGTCCTATTATTTCTCATAAAATAGTCGCAGTAATGTACCAACTAATTCGTTTAATGGATAAATCTCGTATAATCGTGATTTTTGCAATAATTTTATTATCTTACCTCAAAATTCAGTGTTGCCACTTTTTGACGGGGAATTTACCCTTTAATATGGGTAATACCGAATAATGCAATGTCTATAAAAAAATACTCTTCCGACCTTGATTCATATGATATTAGTAATACGCACTACTTAAAATCTATGTTAGTAACACACGTATTATACGATTTTAATTCGTATAACTGCACTCACCTGACGCAAAAAATGAAAGATAATAAAAAATCTTATTAAATTTTCAGATTTCCGAATAAACCCGAAATAAGAAACTTGTGGATTGCTGCTACCGCATGAATCTTTAGGATGTGATCCTATGATCAACATAGATCATGATTATTTAACAGATCCTTCTAGGCTTACTCTTTATTCTAAAGAAATAATAACCTATATTGCTGGTTTTATTGCAAGAAAGTTGAGGAAAGTTATTAAATGTGAGGATTGTCTTTTGGCTTTGATCACAGATAAGTATCACGGAATCATTACGACTGAAGGACATGTATCCATGGTCATGAATAAATTAAAAAAAAAAATCACGGAATCATTGCTAGAAGAGACAAAGGAGGCCTTATTTATCCTTCTACTGACTTAAATAAAGTCTGTGAATTGGCAGAAAAGATATTTCGAGCGCGTTCACATAAAGGAAATTCATTTTTTAATGAGAAAAATGTGATGTCAACACTTATATTATCGTGTTACAAGGAATGCACACGTACCAATATTAATATATTTATTAATGACCATTTCGACAGTCAGCCTTTTATAGGGAATCACAGAACTCTCCTCATTAAATCAATCGCAATGCATTACTTCGAAACCCGTATTCACCATAGTACCAAACAATGTTTTGAACCACAATCGAAAATAAGAATTATACATAATAAGTTAGTGCTTTTTCAAGGACAGTAATTTGTTTATAAATAAAATATTACAGTTGCATCATTGCTATGTTTTATCGTTTTCTGTGTATTGGAATGTTCATTTTAATTTGCAAGTGTATGAGTTTGGCGACACTGGTTCCCGTACTAAGGCAGTCTAAGGGCACTTCCATAAATGATAGTACTTTTATACTGATAAAGCAATTGGTGCAAAATTATTCCCTAACCATTCCAAAATATCAAACATGCTCAACGTTAATAATCAAGTTTTCACTTCTGCCGGCACTCCCGGAGTGCTAGTTTTTTTTTTTTTTAACATCCGTCGCCTCCTACTGCGAAGCAGTCATGCTAGCGAAGGAGGCGGCGGAACGTGAGAGGGAGATAGCCTCACGTCCCAGCCGCCGCGGGAGGAGAAGCACCGGGCGTCGGGGGCCACGTCGTGATGGTTCTCGGCCACCATAGGCGCGGGCCTGTGGACGGTGAGTAATGGGCTAGCTCGCCGTCCGTCCGTCGTATGACGACAGGCCGTGTCGACGGCGCGTTCGTGTTCCACGCGCGCCTCAAAGAGATGTCAGCAAACGGGAGGGGCCCGCAGGGGCCGATGCCTGCCAGGGCTGCGGGACTGTTCGAAAGAGATACCGCGGCCCTGGAACATAAAGGGCCTAAGAAGGAACATGGGTGGTTTTTAGTCAGTAAGAGTCTGACACTCCCTTCCGCTCCGCCCAGAGCGGGAGGAGTCATTTGACGATTTCCCAACCTCAAAAAAAAAAAAAAAACGGTCCAAGCTACCAGCGGTTAGGGCTCCAGAGACAGGAACCTCCTCACAATGCGAGCCGTATCGAGGATTACTGCCTTCTGAATCAGCCCCTTGATCCAACCGCCTAAGGAGAACTTCAAAAGTTGGTTCATAGTTTTCTTCTTATTAAGGCTTGAAAAGAGCCTGATACGTGTCAACATGTTAGGAAGACCTAAAGACCGCTCTGTATCAAATAGATTACCAGACTAATTAAGGGACCAAAACTAACTAAAAGCTAGGTATTTAAACTAGTAATCCTTGTAACTATAGATATTAGTTACCTAATACTCAATAAAGTCTGTTTTACAAGTGCGAACAGTTTGTTATGGCCGCTGTAAACTTTATCACTTGAGAGTAAAGTTTTAACACTCGGTTTACAACGGCTTAGAGCTAAATTTTAACGTTTATTGTTTTACACTATGTTGTGGTATCGGGCTATTTGGAGCTAGAGTTCAATTACTGTTGCGGCGTGAGTGTGAACCAGATCTATGGATGTGGATGAAGTAATAAGAGTACCTACCTCCCTATGTATACAGCAGCAGCTACCACCTAAGTCATGTTAATTGAATAAAGTCAGTTAAGAAATGCTAGATTTTTTACGGTTATTACTAAGCCTCCGCTGTCTGTCCGTCCGTCCGTCCGTCCGTCTGTATGTCAGCGGGCTAGGTAGACAGTTGAAACTTTCACAGAATGTGTATTTCTGTTGCCACAATAAAAATTAATAAAAATAAATTAAAAATTAAAGGGGGCTCCCCTACTACGATGCATGGTACGGAACCCTTCATGCGCGAGTCCGACTCACACTTGGCTGGTTTTTTAGTCTAGATAGAAGACAAATACTTCATTAAATATCATAACATATTAGAAGTTCATCCTTGATATCAAACACAAAGAAAATATTACAACAATTTGCTGATTTCGAATTTGATTCTCATTTGTTTCGGATGTAACAAAAACAAGTTTCTATTGAATTTGAGTACGTTTGTGTTTCTTGTTACCAAAACTTTTGATTTGTTATGTAGGTTATGAAATGTTTCATTGTTTGTTCATTTCTTTGACCTTTGAAAGTCAATGAGATGTAAGATTTTTTTTTTGAAGTGAATACTTCTTTTGCGCCGTTGTGCACTTTTTTTTGTGATGGGTAAAAAATGTTAAACTCGCGTCAGGACACGTGACCTGATCGAAAATTCGTAAGACGGAGGGAGTTCTGAAGTGTTAAATTTTTAATGTAATATAAATTGTTCTGTTTGTGTACGATAGCGCAATAAATGAATATTGTATTTTACCACATAAATTATAGTACTTTTATACTGATAATTAAAGCAATTCGTGCAAAATTATTCCCTAACCATTCCAAAATATCACAAATGCACAACGTTAATAATATTCAAGTTTTCACCCGTAGATTTTTTTAATCTAAACCGCTGTCTAGGGATAAATAGCTTAAAATCTGTTTATGAGGGATCTACGCTATTAAAAAAGACTTCCAAAATAACCTGAACCTGTCTAGGGATAAATAGCTTAAAATCTGTTTATGAGGGATCTACGCTATTAAAAAAGACTTCCAAAATAACCTGAACGAAACCAAAAGTGTATGCAAGCATTTGTGACTGTTCCAATAAGACCCTAGGCTGATAAAATTTTCGTTTTTCCTAAGTCATGTAAATATTAGTATTTTGGTCAGTTGCCCTCTAAGGGGCAAAGGTCACGCCCCGCCATCCGCGCGACCCTGTAAGGTTCGTCTCCAGGCTGGTCACCTTTCCACTGACTAAGAAAACTGAATTCCTTAATATGAAGAAGTCCAATGCCTCGTATCATTCTTAGAACAAGGAAAGGATTGAAAGATATAGTAAATCAGATTAGGGAATTCATAGTTAATGAAATATATTGTAAAGTAAAGTAGTTTCAAAAGGGTAACACATAACTAGGAGATCTAAAGTATATTTATATGGCAACCAATAGCTCTTGTAAACAACCCTTACGCTAGCGTAATAGGTAATTGGTCAGTCGTGACTCACACGATACTTTACATCTACACCTGGAGCACTCAGAGCAACACTTCCATAAGTGACGTAGGCGGCTTTTCAGCGGCAATGCGTCGACATCATGCTCCTAGTGAGCACTGTCCCTAGCAGTTCTTTCGAACTGGTGAACGTGACAAGGCGGCTTTTCAGCAGCAGAACGTCAGTCATCATGCTAATAGTAGACATGGTCCCTAACAGTCCTTAGACTGGTTATAAAATAGATGTGGTATCAAACCATTCCAATCCCACCCCATGGATCATGTGCTCGTTTTGTACCGTTAGCGCATCTGCAAGACACGTGTTTGTGTCAACCTGACCGAATCATCTGTCAGAGGTAAGAACATATTATTCTAGAATCACTATATAGTTGGTCATAGTAGGATTGAGAGTCAAAACTCAAAAGGCAAATTGGCTGAATTGATGGTTAGAGCTAATGAATAAATAATTCAAGAATTACCAGAGAATAGAGTTAATAATCGTAACTCGAGAACCATTTTGCAATAGAGTTGGAGATCAACTCTATTGAAACTCTATAGACAGCCCCAAAAGCGCCCTCCCTTCACCACTTCCTAGTGTTGGAGCTGGGAAGTCGAAGTGGAGCAACAAACTCCCCAGCAACACGTTTCTGTCTGTTTAGTTTTAAGAACTCGAATTACAACATCAGCCCAGGATAGTTATTGTAATAAAGGACTCACCCAGTCGCTCACCAACAAACACACACACATACTAGATTAGTCTGAACAGGGCTTTTAACCCAACTATATTTAACTTATTAAATCATTATCGCACTCTTACAACAACCCATTTGGACATAGACTCCCGGTATTCACTAAGTCTCCTAACTTAACTAAAAATAGCTTATATCGTCCGGATCCTATAGCATAGCGGTCTAAAACCGACTGCCCCCGCTCAGCCGTTCTTCACCGACCTCTCTCCTCGGCCTTTGCCCCTTTTTTTCGTAAAATGTCTCCAACACCATCATCGTCCCTTTTTTGTTGATCCAACCGTCTCAATTGTTTTAAGCGGCGCCCATGCCCATGGCCTCATGGGGTGCTCGTATTCAAAAATGCCTTTAGAAATCGAATATTCTTATCTTTTCTCAAGAATTGCCTGCTAATAGTTTTTGTCCCAAGTGGATTTGCCATTAAGTAAAGAATTTATGCATTTCTAAGTGGTGCAGTTTTGTTAATTACTGTCACTTGACCGTCAAGCCATAAAATAGAAACTTTATGGTTTGCACGTGAGCGATATCGTGTGAAGAGTTTTAAAATAACGATCAAGACATTTTCTTAACAATTAGGAGTAAGTGACAAACAGTCACACATTGAAGCAAATGGTGTATCATAGTTTCTACCTACCTCCGCAATAAAATAACATGAGTTAATGGAAAAAAATAATTCAAAGTATTTTCTAAGATTCATAATTATACATCCCCTCGTCCTAGGTACTAGACTGATACCTGGGAACCTTCTAGTTACGGAGGATATTGAAAGTCAAGATAAAATTTTGATATTTGAAACTTGTAAAAACACACAGTTAAAATGTTATAATTTTACATTATATACCTCCATGTCCCGTGTACTATTCAAATGTTCCAAAACACAATATTTTGACTACGTTACATTGCGCGCTATCCTAAACCGTGATAACCACGTTGTGGAGCCCTGACACAGCCAGAAGGCGACGTGGTAGATCTCGCAGGAGATGGTGGGAAGATCTGGACAGAACCAACGACCAGTGGTCCACATTGGCCCAGCAGTGAGATGACACAAGCTCACATTAAGATACCTATTTTGATCCAGGATACAAGGTATTTTTCTTCCTCTACCAAGGTCCAATAAAAGGTGCTACCAAGTGTCAGTTAACTTATCAAAAACCTGCTTAGTAATGACATTGAAAGTCTCCAATGGTTTTATACCAAGTATCTACTCACGTACGGTATAAAACGTAGTAATTATCGAGCATTCATAATAATTAATAATTCATCAAAGCCAGCGTGTTTCCCTCGCGAACAGAACAATAACACATGGGCTCATTAATATGGATGTAATCATTATCGATTACTTGACTATGTATGGTGTGTTTTAATTGTTAATCTGTGGTGGTGGAAGTTTCATGTATGATGTTGTATGACGTATTTGCATACGTAGTTAAGCGTTAATTAAAAAAACATTGTTTTTACTAGATCCAAAAGTTGCTTTAGACCTCTGGTAAGCACACACTTTGCCGTAAAAATCTAAGCTTGATTCGCTGTGAAGATCTACGGTCGTCTGTTTCGTGTGGATCACAATGGAGACTTGTTGTTACGTAGTGATGCCGTAGTGCCGCCGTCTCCGTCCACAAACCTCACGACAGAAAAACCTGAGTTAGGTTATGCGTAGAACTAACAAAAACTGTCCAATTGTGGTCTAAGACGATCGCTCAATGAAGACAACGGTACGCTCATCGCATCAACACAGTTTCGTTGTCAAAATAACATAACATCACGCCTGTAATCTCTGAAGTGTTAGGCAGAGGTGTACCTAATAGTATACCCACATTTCGCCAATTATATTTTAAGACCCATGTTATAGGGGGCTTGCTTATGGCCATCAACCGGGCAGAACTCCAGTCCCCGTGGCTGCTATTGAGAAATTCTTGTTGGAAAAACCCAATAATAACTTTGTCCGACCCGGGAATCGAACCCAGGACCTCATACTCAGCAGTCGCGTCTGCAATCACTAGACCAAGGCAGTCAGTCGTTCACAAAATGTAGTGAAAAATCACGATAGATAATCTTTTTGCTTAGGTATCCGATCAGCTCTTTTCACACGTTCATTTAGTTTCGGTGAATTTTTAAGTAAACTAAGTGAACTGTGACAGTATTACGTATGAAAGCCTTTATACTTACTCATACATTTCACTGCCGTATTCCCGACGCCACTATCCGGCAACCGGAATGACTAAAAAGGGGCTTACACGTGTCGCCAATGCCGGCCGGCACAGGTCCGTGGGGGCACACTACTTTTATTATTTTACTCTTGATGTTTTTCGGTACGATGAATTTTTACACGTGCCTATGTACAGCTACGACTGCTACGGCGTAGCGCGTAGCTCACTCGTAGCAGTGAAATGCGTAGCCATAGTTCGTAGCAAACTGCGTCGTAATTTTTCAAGGTCATTGAAGTTAGTTTTCGTGTCTGTTATTGTGACTGTTGTTATACGCAACTATCGACATCATTCATAGAATTTATTCTGAAGAGTTTATGTGTATAATACATTGACATTCACCTTTAGAACGCCAGAGCGCAAACGCATCGACGTCCCCTCCCACGCCAAGCTACAAATTCAGCGCATATACCTATAAAAAAAATATTCCGAAATCTTATTTATAACCAATTAATCATTACTTTTCGTCCCGTATTTTTAATAAAATATCTTTCGTAACATCATTATCTTATTCGACACTATTTCGTATTATACTATAATTAAACAGCTGTTACAAAGTTGAACAAAAATGATGTTTTCTTGTCGGTTTTAGCTTTTCATTTTTAAAGGTGGCATGTTGGGCCCGTTTTCATTTGTAGGCTATATCCGACCGTGGCGCTTAGAAGTTTAAATCTCAACAATATGAAGAAGCCACGATATTTTCTAGTCAAAACTTAGGCAAGCAGTGTTGGGTCGCTAGTTTGTATCTACTAGTCTATACATCTATACAAATAAATAAAATTGAAGTGTCTGTTTGTAACATTTAAATAATCGCGTTCTACTACATGCATATGAATGTATATACGGTACATATACCAAAATAACATTTTTACAATTTTTATCTGTCTGTCTGTCTGTTGCGACTAATCTCTGGAACGGCTGGACTGATTTTGACGGGACTCACTGGCAGATAGCTGATGTAATAAGGACTAACTTAGGCTACTTCTATTTTACGAAAAATGATTAGGGTTCCGTGCAAAAAATTAAAACCCATGAAATTTTTTGGTAATAAAATCCGATTAAAAAAGGGGAGTTATATTTTTTTATATAATAATTTCATGCGATCCAAGGTCGTGGGCAACAGCTAGTTGGTTATATAAAGTGTCATTATGTGCGTAGGTAAATTATTATATAGGTAGGAGGTACATTACATGTATATGTTTTAGAACAAATGTGTAACCTTCTTTTATATATTCAAATGTCTCATTTTTGTCCATTGTTTCGACTTGACCTTTTTCTTCAAGCTAGAACAATAGTCCTGTATTTAAGTATTGTGTAGAATTACACGGTGAGGGATTACTTGAGGGATACATTATGTAAAGTACGTAGTTTTACCTTTTAACGATAGCTTTTGTTTTCTAGAATTTCAGAATATTAGAATCTTTGTTTTTTTATACCTGATTTAATTAAAACTGATTTAAATAGAAACGTTAGTATTACAAGCGGATTTGCAGCCTTCAAAGAGTATTTAACTAAAATAAAACTTATGTCTATTTGTAGTTTGTAAAATGGACATAGGCCTCCTCAATCGCACGCCACTCAACTCGATTCTCAGCAACTCTCATCCAGTTGCTACCAGCCGCCCTGCGAAGATCGTCACTCCACCGAGCCTGAGGGCGTCCCACCTTACGTTTGCCGATTCGCGGTCTCCCCTCAAGAATACGTCTACTCAAACCGTCATCGGTACCTCAGAGAGACTCCAAGCTTAACCCGTTCCATAGCTCGCTGAGCGACCATGAATTTATGGACTAGCCGTACCATTAGTGTCCACGTTTCGGCCCCGTAAGTCATAACAGCCATGATGAACTGTTGAAGGCCTTGTAAACTATGTGTGTGTGTGTGTAACTATGTCTATGTGTGACTCATTTAATCGCAAATGATATATATACAGCCCAAACCGCTGGTCCTAGAGACATGAAACTTGCAGGGTGTGTTCTTTGTGAAGAGTAAGTATTCACTAAGAAAGGATTTTTGGGAATTCCACCCCTAAATGGCTAAAATATTTTTGAAGTTAGGATCTTCAAATTTAGTGTTTAGGCTGAAAATTAATTTATACGTGTAGTATCAGCGTTTTTGATAATTCTACCTCCGAAGGGTTAAAAAGGGGGTTAAAGATATGTAACTATGTTTGTTACCGTAACCTGAATTAACCTATAGATTACTTTTTAATCCCGGTAGTACGTTACTATCGGATATTTTTCGACATGCACGCGGGCGAAGCCGCGGGAAAAAGCTAGTAAAATACATTAATGAGAAAATAACATTAAGGCACACCACTTCTAAAATTCATTCCCTTATGCCTAAAATCCAAAATGTACAATTTATACGTAAACATGAAAAGAAATACATTAACAACACACAAAATAAACCCCGTACTTATCAATTTTTTAAACAATAAAACGATAAAGCTTCGATTGTTAACATTAAAAACAAACTCTGATCCCGGTTGTACCGATTGTTATCATAAAATTGTCACCAAGCAATTACTTTAAAATATTTACAGAGTGTTTCGATTTGAAATTCAAATCGCTCTTGTGTTTAAATATTTTTTTTTGGGTTTATGATGAATAAATCATTTTATATTTAATGCTGTAGGTTTGCAAACAGGACGACGACGGTACTTCAGATAAAATAATATTACACGGTAAAGGGATGTTCTATGTTCTATGTTAGGGATTTTGGTTTCCGCACTTAGTCCTTAAGTGGACCATTGTGCGTGAGCCATGGTGGCCGTTACTCCAACCAGCCCACCTCCCTCCAGAAGCAGATCAGACTTCCCGGTCTTCTTAGGGCATCCGCAAGAGATCTTGGCGTTCCAAGAGTCTCCTCGCGTATCTGAGTGACGCCAGTACACTCAAGGAGTACGTGCGCTATTGTTTCCTCCGCCTCCATGCACGCCCTGCACAGGGGACTGTCAGTGATACCTACCTATCTACGGTAAAGGGATAGGCAGAGGTGTTCTTACATTGTACACCCACATTTTGCCTTTAAAGTTTAAGTTCCATGTAACAGGAGGCGAGCCTGTTACCATCATCATCATCTGCCTAGCCTTTTCCCAACTATGTTGGGGTCGGCTTCCAGTCTAACGGGATGCAGCTGAATACCAGTATTTTACATGGAGGGCCTGCCTATCTGACCTCCATAACCAAGTTAGTACTGGGTAACGATACCCCTTGGTAAGACTGGTTATCAGACTTTTTGTCTATCTTGTTTTGACTTTTTGACTGGTTATTCGACCTGTTACGACTGTCAAAGTTCTACAAAAGACAGCCGGGACCACTTGCTTAACGTGCTTTCCGAGGCACGGAGGAAACTCGGTATGTAATGGGTGGTCACTCATCCACAGACCAACCTAGGCAAGCACGGCTTAACCTAAAGATCGATCCGAGTGGCTTGTAGTAGCTTGATGTGCTGGCGTCTGTACCTAACTACCAAAACAAAAAAAAAAAAAAAATAATGGTAAAAAAAAACTTAATTTTACAGAACTTTCCAACAAAGTTAAATAATCATTAAGAATCAATCATCATCTTGTCCCTGCCCTTGTCCCATGTTACTTAGGATCGGCAGTTTTTACTTCCTTACTTCTGGAAACGAAGTAAAAAAAACCGCCGCTCCTAAGTAACATGGGAATTTCATTCTCACACAATCCATCCATCGTTTCATTGGTCTTCCTCTCCCTCTCCATCCATCAACATTTATATTCATCACACTTTTAGTCACATGCGATTCGTCCCTCCTCATCACGTCCAACTCCATACCAAGAAAGGCGATTCCCTTTCAACTTTTCTGTATCTGGCGCCACTTTCAAAATTCCTCTAATGTACTCATTTCTTACTTTATCGATGCTTGGCACTCCACACATCCATCTCAACATTCTCATCTCCGTTACATACAATCTTTTTTCACCCGTTTTCTTTACTGTCTTGCATTTCGATCCATAAAGTAAGCATCAATCATAATAAAATATTGAGACTATAAACATAGTATTATTACTAAGTAGGTATCAATTTCAACACCATATACCATTACTACCGACGATCATTATTATCGTCGCTGTCATCACAAAATTGACATAGTTAAACATGTATATCAGAACAATATAGTTAATAGGTTCGCCCTTTACAGTTTCGGTGGATATCATTTATTTGACAGACGATCGTTAAGTTCAAGGTTGTGTTGTAGGATAGGTTCTGCTTATCGGTCTAGAATTATTTATTATCAGGCGTTAAACCCACCTGCGATCACAGATATAGATATGATAACACAAGAGCACCTACGTCGTGTTACGGGCTTAAGCATTTTATGCTTAACGTGGCTGCTGTCGCAAGCAAATTTGTTTAAAACAACGACGTTACGGCTCAAGAACTTAACTCTAGACATTTAAAGAACAAAAAAACCGGCCAAGTGCGTGTCGGGCCACGCACAATTTAGGGTTCAGTAGTTGCCCATCAAAATATGCGGACACTTCCTACGGTCCGATATGCCTCCGAACGATGATTTTTATTGTGATAATAAAAAACAAACTTACATTTGCATTTGAAAAATCTGTGCTCTCATACATTATGTTTTTTTTTATGTTTAATGGGCCTACTCTTGACCTCAATCTAGTCCTAGAGGACAGAGATGAGGTCGACGATGGAACGAGCTAACCCAAAAGAAGCCTATTAACTCGCGACTTAAATGTTTAGGAAAATATGATGTCAAAGTACATTTTATCAGTTGGTCGACTATTAAAGCCTGGTAGACTGGTAAAGCCTACTTAGCTGTGATAGTTTTTCTTTTAACTTTGTTATATAAACTATCACCGTGAATTTTTTCACGCATCATTATTTACGGAAAACGGTAAGTGTAAACCACCCGTATTAAAACGCAGCCCGTCTGTTCCTAGCCTATAACCGCGCCGTCACTCACACGTTTACGCAAACGTTTATTCGCTATTGTCGTTTTGTATTCCTGTTTACTTTCGTATGGTTCTGAAATACTGTGAAATTTAAACAATTTAAAATAGCAGCTTTATTAATTATTGACCAGGTACCGTAATTTAATAGTAATAGTAATAGTATATTTATTTGCGTAAAACATGGTATACAAAGGTGTTCACAACAAATTTAAATGGCACAAACATGTTTAGCTAGGATTAGACCAAGCATGCAAAATTTTAAAGACAGGGAAATATATAAGGAGGCATCAACAATGAACAAAGGACATCAATTTTTTTTATCTATAAATTCTTTTAAGCTATAAAAACTATATTCAAGTAACCATTTATAAAATTTAGTTTTAAATAATTTTGTATTAAATATTTTAAAATGCCTCGGTATAAAGAAAAACCCCTCGGTTAATTAAGATTATTATGTCTTTTGTGACAAGCTCCTAAATTTTCACTAGGATGCAAAACTGCATCTTGTATAAAAAAGAAATAACAGACATAAAAATATTTTCGTGGTCTTACAAACAACAAGTAGAAAACCCAAGAGAAATCCTGAGATTTATTAAAAAAACCTACTTACCAACGAATAAAATTGCAAAAGTTTACGGTGAAACGATGACAGCGAACGAGCTGTTTGTAACGAAAATAGAATGAAAAAATTGATAAAAACCGGGCAAAACTCACGGTCAAATTGTCAGAGGGATTCCGTTGTAATTAGCAGAAATAATTGGAAAACTGTAAAAATCTTTTTTCACGTTGTGTGTGGTTTTAATTGAAATGTCAGGAGGTTGTTACGAGATTTTTGAGCTATGTTTTTGCTGTTGTTATTCACTTTTTGAGGGTAAGCTTTGTTAGTTAATGTTTTGCTTGTTAGCTAGCATCCAACAAGATTGATGAGTTTCAATTTGAAGCATTTTGAGTACCAATGGTGGTCAGATTTCAGGTATGTACGAGTATATACTGACAGGGTAATATGTTTTTTTTTAAATTTATTTTTTTATAAATTACAAATTCTTTACATAAGTGCAAGGTAAGGTAAGGTGTAACAAAGCACACTATTAGACCTCTGGGGTCTATCCTAGCATGCCATGGCCTGAGATTAGATCAACGCGCTATTAGTAGTTAAGTTATAATCGGGTTGATGTAATATTCATTCAGCTTACGCTTTTGCTATTCATTGAGTCTCTGATGTCTACACGTATTTGGTTTAGTAAATTGGGTATTTTGAAAGAAGCGGTACGCCTGCCATAGAAGTTATATTTGCGTAGCACTTGAAATGATTTTGATTTGGCTTGTAATGTATTCACGTCATATTTAACTGGAATTGGAATATCACTGTTATCAAAATGTTGTGTTGGCGAATTGTCACATAACTTCACACACGTTCACGAACCTGACGCATGGATCAGCACCATTCAACTCAACCATTTTGTAGGGAACTAAATTATCCAACTTACGCGCCACCATCGCATCGGCGAGACATTTCGTGCGCAATTGAACATGTCATTCTCTCAACCACCAGGGCACATTTACAATGATAGCTTTGTAGTACATAGCACTCACACAACATGACTAAGATAATTCCATCGCCAAACCCAAATGACAAAAAAGCAGGCCAATAAATTAGCGAAACAGGCTCAGTGATGGCGCCTTATCTCCGATCGCTAAGCGCGCAGTGGGACCTGTCCCTAACTCGCCGAAACACTCCGTTTAATGAAAAATTTACCCGCCATTAGTTTGAGTGGTTCATAATCTAATTTATTTCGTGTCGTCCACCTTACTCATGTCATATTTTGATGGCTGTGTTTTATTTATGTTCCGGTCGTTTCTATTTTTATAGATAATACAGAATATATCCCAATTTCTTAACTGATATCCAGCCTCCGTGGCTGCTATTGAGAAATTCCTGATGGAAAAATCCAATAACCGGGAATCGAACTCAGGACCTCAAGCTCAGTAGTCGCGATTGCGACACTAGACCAACGAGACCTTAATATTTTATTCTAAAAGTATTACCGCAAATAGTCTGAAGTCTAGTTGCACCCCATCGGGTTTAATATCATGGACCTTCGAACCATTTAGGTAGGGTAAAAAACGTGGAACGAAATCTTTACATTTTTAATAGAAAAATCTCAAATAAAAAAAATAATTTAAAAATTAAATAAAAAAAAAATAATTGAAAATGATAAGTAATTTATTTTCAATTTTTGAAGAACTCAAACATTAATGTTTGACTGACAACAGTTTGACATAAGAAAAATAATAAATCATCATGTCATGAACTGTACGAGTAAAAATTGACCAAAAGGTGTTAACCTTCTATTCCTCTATTTTGTCGATTCATGATCTGTCTAGCCTTTTCCCAACTATTTTGGGGTCGGCTTCCAGTCTAACCGGATGCAGCTGAATACCAGTATTTTACGTGGAGCGACTACCTATCTGACCTCCACAACCCAGTTAGTTCTGGGTAATACGATACCAATTGGTAAGACAGGTTGTCAGACTTTCGGACCCCTGACTACCTGTAACGACTGTCAAAGATCTACAAATGACAGCCGGGACCAACGGCTTAACGTGCTTTCCGAGGCACGGAGGAAACTCGGTATGTAATGGATGGTCATACGGCGCACGGACCAACCTAGGCAAGCACAGCTTAACCTAAAGATCGACCCGAGCGGCAGCTATTATTTAGCCATGAGCTCCTCCATTTATCTTTTTGTTGATTGTACTTAATTATATCTAAAGAAAATCTCCCACAACAAAAATACAATCTCTCCACCACACCCAACACACACACTACACCCAATTGAGAGAAAGCTATCGCCAAATATCACGTAGATGCAAAATAACGTGTTTACGTGACTTTCCATGTCTGATAGTACCTACTTGTTATGTACCAAAGACATTCAAATATTTACGAGCGATAGACGGAACAAGACGAAGACAATCGTAATCCAACACTTGTCACCACTTATTACCATCGTTCTGACTAGTGTCACACGCCCGCTTGTCAGGAAGCATTGGTGTGTCAAAATGAGCGAGATCAAACATTTTATATGACAATATTCCCAATGGCCACTCTATACCTCTTTAAAAACTCTTTGTAATATACAGTCGAAAGACCTATTTGGTTTACCATAATGTCTTGGCTAATTTTCTCCAAGGGTGAGGCAGCAATCTACGTACCGACATTTCACCAGCTAACTTTAAGTCCCATGTAATAATGGCGAACCTTTTGCCAACAATCGAGTACCCACCATTCCAGATACTAGGAAGTTTTTGATGAATAATCCCAAAAAGACTTGACCCGGCCTGCGAGTCGAACCCAGTACTGCTTAAGCTATTTAGGATAACTAAAGTTAACTTGCGACTAGTTTTATACAATGTTTTGTGTGTGCTGAGTTGTTATTTCATTTACGTGATTTACGCCTCTTAAGTTAAAATAGATGACATACAGTAAATGAATGAATATTGCCAATGTAGTTTGCCAGTATAGCAATTAACTAGCTCGGCTGTACTTGAATGTAAGTCCATTTCTCAAGAACTGCTTGAAATTCACGTCAGTATAGACACGTTGTAGATACAACGATTTCATAACTTGAAATACATTATTATTTCAAGTTAAAACCGCCGTATTTTTAATAATGTTGTGATTGTATTTGAATTTCTGTGTACTGAAATATTATACGCTTTTGAACAAATATAGAACATAATAATATGAAGCATCGATAATATAGTAATAATAGCGTAAAGGCTTGTATTTTACTTAAGCCTTTAACATGCCAATATTCATAAAACGATTTTCCATTTGTCTTGGGTATGGAAAATCATTTTATTAATATATATGGTAGGTGGGCTCATGTTTCTAATAATTAAAGACGTATAAGTAATTAGCCTATAACGTTTATTTTCCTGTAGTGAAGTTCTAATGCCTGTATTTATTAGTTTGTTTTTTTGTATATATGTTACCGGCCAAACTAGATTGCAGGCCAAACTAATCTGTTCTAGGCCAAACCGGTTTACTGGTTTATCGGGTCAAACCAAACAAAGGAATTATAATGCGCCCAACTTGGTTGTGGCGCTCGCCGGCCGCATCTTTTTCTGATGAACCCTAGTTTAGCCGAAAAAGGCTTTGGCCGGTAACATAATATATTTAAAATTGACTTGCATCGAGATACACGCGCGTTTTTTTCTTTCGCATGATTACCTCCGCGTTGCAAGCTGCGTCGTGGTGAGTCTGACATGTTCTAAGCAAGTTATTTCTCCGAAGCTGCTCTACCACACGTGCTTCAGTGTGTACCTCGTGTCCGAGCGGTTACGGCATTGTAATCAAGGCTTTAGTCACTGACTGTGCATACAATCCTCAATCAAAACTGTCATGACACCGGAACTGTCATCAGTACCATTAAATCGAAGAGTTTGATTTATGGCCGGTACTGTTGGACAAATGGGTGGAATGTGGCGTTTACGACTGTGAAACGTGTGATTTATGTTAGAGGTAAAAAATTATGTTAGAGGTAAATAAGAATAGGGGTTTTTTGGAAATTAGTATCGAGTATGTTTTTATATTGTGCTTCGATTGTAAAGATGAATTTGAGTTCCTTTATGAAATTTTAGATTTCGTAAAATTCAAATCAAAAGTAACTATGAAATATTAAAAGATAGATATTTAAAAGAATTGTGTGTAAAATACTTACAAAAAAACTAGCTGAATTCTAATTTATGAAAGTTTCAGTACCTACAGATTTTAATAATAGACAAAAAAAACTGGTATAGCATGTACCAATGCAGGATAACTAGATAAATATCTTCTCTTTCGTCGATCAAAATCCAAGTATTTATATCAAGTAGGCCAGTTTCAGGCACTTTTGAAATGTCGAAATGTGTAATGTGCAAAAAAAATACAAAAACGGCAAGGCACTTTCCTCAGCTATATGTGTAGTCCTCACATAAACATGTCTATCTACAGACAAACACACATGTACACACAACTCAACACAGAATCCGATTAACAAACAAAAGGCGCAATTTGCTGATTGCTCGTGCTAAATTATGTAATCAACAAATACGTTTATATTTGTTTGAGTCAATGTTTATGGGTTTATTACATTATTGTAATGCGTTACTAAATAATGAAGGGGTTCGGAAACGTATTTATACTTACTGTTGTATCTATTTATTGTATAATAAGTAAACCGTTCGCGTAAGTGCTTCTACTCAGGTGACGACATGTCAAAAAAACAAAAAAAAAAATCTCTAGATGATGGTGAGAACTTCATTAAAATGCGTCGCGTAGTTTATAAGAATAACACAGACACGACAAACACTTCAATTATAATAAGTAACCTAACACAAAGGGGATGGCGGTGTCCTAGTTCACCCACTTCACTCGCTCACTAGAACCCGCCATCCCCTTCGATCCTAACCTGTCCGAGTTGGGGTGCCTTAAGTCCCGAATGTACCTATGAAATAGGTTTCTGTAAAGTAAGAAAATAAATACCATTAATAAAAGCAGTTATCAGTTGGTTTGTACTGAAGTAGCGACTGCTAAGTGAAAGAGACATTGACTTTCCTGAAAAGGTTTTCCGAAAGATTATTATGAAGTTTATACCTTCAATTTAGTTTCGTCCCACTTGCACTCTTTCAAAATTATTTATTTGTAGTAAGGAGTGATTTAGGAAAATAAGAAGGTAAAATTATTGCTTTTTAACAAGTGTAATTTTGCTGTCTATCACAATCCACTAAATAATCCAGCGAGGAAGAGATCATAAATTGTCATCATCATCATATCAGCCCGGAATCATCCACTCCAGGGTATAAGCCTTCTCTCTCTTCTGCTACACTTCCCGGTTCTGTGTGTCCCTTATCCAGGAGCTACCCGCGATTTTCACGATATCTTCGACCCAACGATATTTAGGTATCATACTATATATTACTGGTAAAGTAGTTACGAAGGAAGGCCTACAAATCTGTACTAAAACATTAATAAATCTTCATAACTAACTTAATTCCTCATGTACAACTAAATTGGATAGGAAAGGGAATGGATAACGTTATTTTGGACCCTAATTTATCAAATTTTACGCTCCACGGACTCGAAGGAGGCTGATTAGGGTTCTGTAGACACTTAGCTTACTGAGTTCTGTCTTCATCCATCACGTATGTGTATTAAGTATTAATAGACCAGGGTCGATAATTTTTAAAACCAAAAAAAATAATAGTAGGATGAAACCCATTAGAAAAGGAGGGGAATATTATAAAAATGAAAGGAAAAATAATTTACGGGCGATCTGAGGTCGGGAAGGGGATGGGGGTGAGTTTTTAAGGGTAAAAAACGGTTTTTCTCGATTTCCGGCAAAACTAAAAGTCCTATCGAAAAAAGTCAAATGGCAAAGTTGTAGGTAATAAAAAGATCTAAAACTTTTGTATTGACAATTTTTTCACATAACCTCAAAAGCTATGTGAAAAATTCAAAAAACCAAGTTTTTGGTTTTTTATTTTTATCTTTTACAAAAATTTGTTTTTTTTAACGAAATTTGGTGAAAACTTACCTTTTTTATGTCCCAAATACGCTGTAATTTATTTGATTAAAAATATTTATTTTTTCACCTCATTTTGAATTAATATCGAAAAAGCAGCCTAATTTTCAATCGAAAATTCACCCGTCAAAATATCAGCTTTTTTCAAAAAGTTGGTATGTTTTCTGTTCGTTGAAATCTCTACTTTCCGATGATGAAAAAAAAATATATGTTACTATAGTAAATCTTCTCAGAAAATGCAAAAAATCGAAAAAAACTCGAATTCAAATTTTTTTTTTAAGTTATTATAAATAATTTTGAGCTATTTATTAAAATTTACACTTTTATTATTCGAAAAACGTTAGATTACATGCTACATTAATAAAAAAAAATTGAAAATCAAAATGTACTACGATAATTAACAAACAAATAAGTTAGTAAAATTAATATTTAATAAGACATCTACAATATTTGGAGAAAGTTGTCGAATCTTTTTTAAATTATATGCGTAGGTGCCTATTTATAACTATTTTAAGATAAATTATATACCTGAGTGACCTACGAAAAATTGTAGCCCATCAAAAGTTATTTCATGGAGAAGTGGGGAAGGGGCTAGGCGGGTCTGGGTCTTACTACATACATACCTACTATTTCGTAACAGCTGTTACAACCGTTAGCCTAGCCAGTATTCGAAATACAGTACAGTTTACAACATCGTTTATAAAAATACACGTGCACGCTGAGTTTCTTGAAGACGATTGTGACAAGTTTACTTAAAAAAAAAAAAAACTTTTCGAATCTGCATAGGAAGGTAAATACTATCTCTGTTTTTATCTGTATCAATCAACTCAAACATTAAAATAGTAATATTTTCTTTAAAAAATAGTATGCTTAACGTAACATAACCTAAAGATTAAAATTAAATGATATTTTAGTACAAGATTAAAAAATAATAATCTTAATTTTGCACAAACAAATTTAGTTATCCCATCAAAAAAATATATATTTCAAAATACATAAAAAATATATTAAAAATCTATAAAAATATACGAAATATATATTTTTTTATATTTTTAGCTATATTTTTTATGTCTTTTAAGATATATTTTGAATGTATCTAAAATGTATTTAAAATATATGAAATATACATGATTTTTTAAAGTAAACTTGTCACAATTATCTTCAAGAAACTCAGCGTGCACGTGTATTTTTATAAACGATGTTGTATACTGTACTGTATTTCGAATACTGGCTAGGCTAACGGTTGTAACGGGATCCCTTCTTTTCGCATAATGTTCTTTGTCCTAATATACTTCGGCATAACGATTTTGGCACAATTTGTTTTGGCATAATAATACTTCGGCATAATTTTTTTAGGCATACATTTTATGTTGGCATAATCATCATACAGACTAATTTGTTTTGGCATAAATTTGATTCGCATAACGTTAGTAGGCCTAATGACTATTAGCATAATAATATTTAGGCATACAAAATATTGTTGGTTAAAAATTTAAAATGCTGTGCAACAAAAGTTAGTGACAGAACCGAATTGCTGCAAAACCGACTCCCCGTAGTCTTGTTTGTCCTACCCCTAGAGTGTAATTTAAAATCGCGTAGGCGCGTGGGGCCGCCGGAGGCCCGCAGCGCCGGAGCCGTGACAGAAACCCTGCCTGCTGCATGTTGCATGCTCGCTTGAATGCTGCATGCTGCATGCTTGCTTGCATGCTGCATGCTCGCTTGAATGCTGCATGCTTGCTTGCATGCTGCATGCTTGCTTGTTTGCTGCATGCTTGCTTGCATGCTTGCTTGCATGCTGTATGCTTGCTTGCATGCTGTATGCTTGCTTGCTTCATGCTTCCTACAACGAAAAAAAAACCCACAAAATTGTTTAATACGGTACATTATATTAATATGTTATGTATGTTGTACGGCTGAAATGCCGAATATAGTGAAACCCATATGTATTAAGACCCTAGCTACCTATATTCTTGCAAATAAATGTCTCATTCATTCATTCATTCATTCATTCATGTTATTTATTACCTGATTCAGGAGATATGGCTTTTTTCCAAATTTTTAAAAAATTGGTATAATTATCCTCTTCGGGCAAAAAAGCTAGGGCGTATAAAAAAGTTATGCTTTAGAACTTTATGCTTAGTAAATTTATGCTTTAGAATGTTATGCTTCATCATTATTATGGTTAGAGAAATTATGCTTAAAAAATTATGCGTAAGCTGTTATGCGTAATTATATTATGCGAAAATATAATTATGCCAAACAAAATTATGCTAAGTTATATTAGGTCTTAACATTTTATGCAAATGGATAGTGAACCGGTTGTAACAGCTGTTACGAAATAGTAGGTATGTATGTAGTAAGACCCAGACCCGCCTAGCCCCTTCCCCACTTCTCCATGAAATACCTTTTGATGGGCTACAATTTTTCGTAGGTCACTCAGGTATATAATTTATCTTAAAATAGTTATAAATAGGCATCTACGCATATAATTTAAATAAGATTCGACAACTTTCTCTAAATATTGTAGATGTCTTATTAAATATTAATTTTATTAACTTATTTGTTTGTTAATTATCGTAGTATATTTTGATTTGCAATTTTTTTTTATTAATGTAATCTAACGTTTTTCGAGTAATTAAAGTGTAAATTTTAATAAATAGCTCAAAATTATTTATAATAAAAAAAAAATTCGAATTCGAGTTTTTTTCGATTTTTTGCATTTTCTGAGAAGATTTACTATAGTAACATATATATTTTTTTTCACCACCGGAAAGTAGAGATTTCAACGAACAGAAAACATACCAACTTTTTGAAAAAAGCCGATATTTTGACGGGTGAATTTTCGATTGAAAATTAGGCTGCTTTTTCGATATTAATTCAAAATGAGGTGAAAAAATAAATATTTTTAATCAAATAAATTACAGCGTATTTGGGACATAAAAAAGGTAAGTTTTCACCAAATTTCGTTAAAAAAAACAAATTTTTGTAAAAGATAAAAATAAAAAACCAAAAACTTGGTTTTTTGAATTTTTCACATAGCTTTTGAGGTTATGTGAAAAAATTGTCAATACAAAAGTTTTAGATCTTTTTATTACCTACAACTTTGCCATTTGACTTTTTTCGATAGGACTTTTAGTTTTGCCGGAAATCGAGAAAAACCGTTTTTTACCCTTAAAAACTCACCCCCATCCCCTTCCCGACCTCAGATCGCCCGTAAATTATTTTTACTTTCATTTTTATAATATTCCCCTCCTTTTCTAATGGGTTGCATCTTACTATTATTTTTTTTCACTTTTTATTATTTTTAAAGGCTTCTACCCTGGTCTATAAGTAAATGGGTAGATTTACTTTTTCAGAATTACTGTGTCTATATTTTATTTAGTTGAATCAAAAGTTAAAGAGAACCCAAACCATGTCCCATCCTAGTATCCCGAGTAGGACTGATCATCTGCATCCTTGACGATCTGAACAAGCCTTTTGAAGCCGCAATAAACGTGGCCGCAAACTGAGGCTCTAGCATGAGCGCGCGGTATCAACGTAACGTAAATACGTCCATTTTTTAATCGAAAACAATATTATCCTATAGCATCATCATCATCTGCCTAGCCTTTTTCCAGTCTAGCCGGATGCAGCTGAATACCAGTATTTTACGTTAAGCGACTGCCTATCTGACCTCCACAACCCAGTTAGTCCTGGGTAATACGATACCCTTTGGTAAGACTGCTTGTCAGACTTTCGGGCCACTGACTACCTGTAACGACTGTCAAGCCTTTACTGTCCCACTGCGGGGCAAAGACCTCGTCAATTCCTTCCATAACCTTTTTTCCCGTGCCTCCTTGAACCAGCCCTCGCGATTCGAATCAAGATCGTCTCGCCCTTGATCCTGATCTCTTGTCGACATAAAAGTCAAGTCAAACCCAACACGTGTCTCTAAAAATCCACTCAACAAATAAGTAAAGTAGGCAATTAAAATTCAGACAAATGATTATTTCCTTCCAGTTTTACAAAGTTTGTATCAAAAGATATTATGGCAACACTGCTTGTTATGACAAAGTTCATGATAAGAAGTGCTGGCAACTTTACGTTAGTTGTAAGAAGTTTATCTTTTGTAAAGAAAAGTTGCTATTTATGTTAGTCGTTATCTTTTCTTAAAGTTAGACATTATGGGTGACGCTGGACACTTTCATTGGTTTAAGTAGGAATTCCAAGTTATTCTAATATGATTTTAGGTTGAACAAATGATAAGTTGTAAATAGGCATTTTTATAGGAAGAAAAATAGGCATTTTATAGGAAGAAAAAGTGAGCGGGAGGTGTCATTTGATGATTTCCCATCCGAAAAAAAAGGGTGACCGTGAGAAATTAATTTTGAAAATTCACCCTCTAATGGGACTAAATAGGGGATGAAAGTTAGTAATTTTTGTTACTAGGGGCTTATTACTTGTTCTACGTATAAAAGTGTTTCGTATGCATTACATTCACTTTACATAATGTAGTTTAAATAATATTAAACATGGCTTTTGTTCACATACCTAGTGTTCATAGATTCAATCTCTTTTGTATTCAAATAAAATGCCAAAGTATTTTATTAAAATGTACTTTATTATAAATGTATGTACTAAAACTCTCTAAAAATCTCTTTGTCTCTAAAACTCTTTGATAAAACTCTCAGTTACTGAAACAGAATTTGTAATTTTATATGATTTTCAAACTAATATATTTTTGAATAAAAATAAAAGCTGATATCTTTATGTGAATAATGCAGTTATCTTTTATAGTTTAAAATACTACATTCCAGTGAAAATGCTATATTACGGTTGAAAATGCACTATGCTCGAGTGACAGGTCAAAACAGCCATTTAATGTGAATTATGTGTAATAAAAACTTTGGTACAAACCTGCCAAACTATACATAAAACTAGCCTCACAGCACCACCAATATAAATTCAAAAGCTTAATACCTCTTAGAAATCTAGTCTCCGTGCTATGAATAACATTTGTGCCAGCTTCCGCATCTAGTCAGAAGTTGTGCTCCGTAGTGGTTGGAATAATAAACGGCTCCCCACTTTTTGTCTCGCTGTGGTTCCGCAGTAAGATGGTCGAAGGGAATTGTGTGTTTTGTTGGACTGACATGTTTCTATTCTGTGTGTTTTGGCTTGAAAACTGTGGTAGCTATTCCTTCAAATCCTTTTTTTTAATTTATGTAAATTTCACTTAAACAAATATTAATTAGATTACGTAGAGGGAGTACCCTATTCCCACCCAAATTTCGCCAATTCTGTTTGAGTTCCATGTAAGAGGGCGAGCTTATTACCACCAACCGGGCATGAATCCAGATTCCGTGGCTGCTACTGAGAAGTTCCTGATGGTAAATCCCAATAACACTATGCTCGACCTGGGAATCCAACCCAGGACCTCATGCTCAGCGGTTGCTCTTGCGCCCAGTAGACTAACGAGGCACTCTGATCATTGGTTTTAATTAATGTGAATTCCATTTAAACAAATATTAATAGGATTAGGCAGCGGGTGTCCCTGTTCCCTCTCTTACCCACATTTCGCCAATTCTGTTTGAGACTCATGTAAGAGGACGAGCCTATTGCCATCAACTGGGCAATGTCCAGGCTCCAGGTACTGAGAAATCCTGATTAAAAACATAATAATACTTTACTCAACATGGGAAACGAACACCTATCCTATAGCATCATCATCATCTGCCTAGCCTTTTTCCAGTCTAGCCGGATGCAGCTGAATACCAGTATTTTACGTTAAGCGACTGCCTATCTCACCTCCACAACCCAGTTAGTCCTGGGTAATACGATACCCTTTGGTAAGACTGCTTGTCAGACTTTCGGGCCACTGACTACCTGTAACGACTGTCAAGCCTTTACTGTCCCACTGCGGGGCAAAGACCTCGTCAATTCCTTCCATAACCTTTTTTCCCGTGCCTCCTTGAACCAGCCCTCGCGATTCGAATCAAGATCGTCTCGCCCTTGATCCTGATCTCTTGTCGACATAAAAGTCAAGTCAAACCCAACACGTGTCTCTAAAAATCCACTCAACAAATAAGTAAAGTAGGCAATTAAAATTCAGACAAATGATTATTTCCTTCCAGTTTTACAAAGTTTGTATCAAAAGATATTATGGCAACACTGCTTGTTATGACAAAGTTCATGATAAGAAGTGCTGGCAACTTTACGTTAGTTGTAAGAAGTTTATCTTTTGTAAAGAAAAGTTGCTATTTATGTTAGTCGTTATCTTTTCTTAAAGTTAGACATTATGGGTGACGCTGGACACTTTCATTGGTTTAAGTAGGAATTCCAAGTTATTCTAATATGATTTTAGGTTGAACAAATGATAAGTTGTAAATAGGCATTTTTATAGGAAGAAAAATAGGCATTTTATAGGAAGAAAAAGTGAGCGGGAGGTGTCATTTGATGATTTCCCATCCGAAAAAAAAGGGTGACCGTGAGAAATTAATTTTGAAAATTCACCCTCTAATGGGACTAAATAGGGGATGAAAGTTAGTAATTTTTGTTACTAGGGGCTTATTACTTGTTCTACGTATAAAAGTGTTTCGTATGCATTACATTCACTTTACATAATGTAGTTTAAATAATATTAAACATGGCTTTTGTTCATATCTAGTGTTCATAGATTCAATCTCTTTTATATTCAAATAAACTGCCAAAGAATTTTTATTAAAATGTACTTTATTATAAATGTATGTACTATAATCTCTTTGACTCTAAAACTCTTTGATAAAACTCTCAGTTACTGAAACAGAATTTGTAATTTTATATGATTTTCAAACTAATATGTTTTTGTATGAAAATAAAAGCTGATCTCTTTATGTGAATAATGCAGTTATCTTTTATAGCTCGCGTGACAGGTCAAACAGCCATTTAATGTAAATTATGTGTAAGAAAGACTGGTACAAACCTGCCAAACTATACATAAAACTAGCCTCACAACACCACCAATATAAATTCAAAAGCTTATATACCTCTTAGAAATCTAGTCTCCGTGCTATGAATAACATTTGTGCCAGCTTCCGCATCTAGTCAGAAGTTGTGCTCCGTAGTGGTTGGAATAATAAACGGCTCCCCACTTTTTGTCTCGCTGTGGTTCCGCAGTCAGATGGTCGAAGGGAATTGTGTGTTTTGTTGGACTGACATGTTTCTATTCTGTGTGTTTTGGCTTGAAAACTGTGGTAGCTATTCCTTCAAATCCTTTTTTTTTATTTATGTAAATTTCACTTAAACAAATATTAATTAGATTACGTAGAGGGAGTACCCTATTCCCACCCAAATTTCGCCAATTCTGTTTGAGTTCCATGTAAGAGGGCGAGCTTATTGCTACCAACCGGGCATGCATCCAGATTCCGTGGCTGCTACTGAGAAGTTCCTGATGGCAAAACTCAATAATACTATCCTCGACCTGGGAATCCAACCCAGGACTGCTCAGCGGTTGCTCTTGCGCCCACTAGACTAACGAGGCACTCTGATCATTGGTTTCAATTAATGTGAATTCCACTTAAACAAATATTAATAGGATTAGGCAGCGGGTGTCCCTATTCCCTCTCTCACCCACATTTCGCCAATACTATTTGTGACTCATGTAATAGGACGAGCCTATTGCCATCAACTGGGCAATATCCAGGCTCCAGGTACTGAGAAATGCTGATTTAAAACATAATAATACTTTACTCGACATGGGAAACGAACACAGGACCTCAACACATTTATAAAGGACCCTCTCAGTCCTTAAACTATCAAGCCCTCACTTCAAAATCACTACAATAATTTTAGCCCCAACAACCAACGAGCTGATTCTGCCAACCGTACAAGGTGATTACGTTATTATTGTCGTGGCACAACGGTTTCCGGTCAGCGATCAAAGCCGATTGGACCGGATATGATGTAACGAACCAATCGGAAGCGGATTCTGTGAGGTGCTCGGAGAATACTATAGGGATGAAAATGTCAGCAGAAATGGTTTATAACGACGTAGACTGGAAAATCTTAAATCTTTATGGAAGACAGTTTTATTAAGATAGTGTTATGTTTTTGTATCTTACTTGTTACTATTATAACTGCGAAAGTTTGCAAGTATGTATGTGTGTTTGTTCCTCTTTCATTCAACAACGGTTGAACGGATTTGGGTGAAATTTGGCACACAGATAGTTTATAACATGGATTAACACATAGGAAACTTTATATCTTGTGGGACAGTTACCGAACTACACACGGGCGAAACCGCGAGCTTAAGCTAGTTTATTATAAGAACAAGCCGTGACCCATTTGCCAAGGGGACTTCCCAAAAACAGTACTTCTATACAAATCTTCATGCCCTTTTTAATCCTCTAGCAGACACATTTTCCAAAACAAAAATCGAAACATGTCAGGGATGGTTATTTTGTATAGTCTCCCACTGCTGGGCAAAGGCCTCCCACATTATTTTCCAACTCTCTCATGCTAAGGAAGGATATTGTGAAAAAACCGGCCAAGTGCGAGTCGGACTCGCGCACGAAGGGTTCCGTACCATTATCTATAAAAACGGCAAAAAAAATCATATCTGTTGTATCCCTTAATATATATATTTATTAATTTTTAGTATTTGTTGTTATAGCGGCAATAGTAATACATCTTTTGTGAAAATTTCAGCTTTCTAGCTATCACGGTTTATGAGATACAGCCTGGAGACAGACAGACAGACAGACAGCGAAGTCTTAATAATAGGGTCCCGTTTTACCCTTTGGGTACGGAACCCTAAAAAGGGGGTTAAAGGGAGAAAACAAGACATACGTTTGTGTGTGCTAAGCGCCGTTAGCCTTTCCTCTTAAGGTGTTGATCACATCAACATGTTCTGCATCAACCAGGTCCTGAATATAAATTCAGAGAACAAAAACTAGACAAAGCTTGAATTTGTATTCAGTACGTTTTGAAGGAAAACTATAAAAAAGAGGGCTAGCTAGGTGTAAGTACGAAATCTGCATACGTTGGGTCAGAACCTATTTGGAACCTCTATTCTACGCCAGGTAAGTTTCTCTAGAATACTGATTAGAGACAATTCTAGCTTTTACTTAAAACGAAATCCTTAAAAAAACGGTTTTCATACATATTTATTTTCAGCCATATGATATTTTTAAGTATTTCTGCGCTTTACACCGAGTTTCGACGTTCCTTATTTAGTTTAAACAGTCTTCAGTTCCTCAGATAACAATATCTTGCTTGAAAGCGCCGTTATAATCTTTTTATTGTATCCGTTGTAGCAGTTTTCTACACTGGGTTTGAAAAATATATAATCACTCATGTAATAGTTAATTTTGTACACATCACCAAAACATTAACAGTGTTGTCTACCCAACTGCACAAACTCGAGCATTGACACTCATGGATGATCTTTCATAATCTCTATAAATAATATTTAAAAGTTCGACTGCTTTTTCCAACCTTTTTCAAGCCGCTGAACAAAAACCATCCCACACACGTTGCTAAGCCGGCCTTCAGTGTAATCATGTGTACCTTTTGACTCGCTAAGTCGGTAAAATATTCATAGAAAAGCCGCTCTAAAGCGGTTTAACACGCGTTGGATTAAATGCGTCGTGCGTTTAGACTGAATTTACACTAATATTGTACGCATAAGTTAGTCTGTCTGTTTGGTAGGTACGCTTTTGCGGCTTAGTTTAGTCTACTAAATTGAAATATGATGAGATTAAGAAAGGGTCGATGGCTTTTAAAATCATGTTACAGACTAAAACACGTTCTTCCCAAATAAAGCGTGTGAGGGACGAGCTCGCAAACTGAACGCGTTTTCGCGCCTACAGAGGCAGTGCTACGCGCTGCCGTTCACATTTATTAGGACGTGGGATATGGGTACCTATTTTGGAATAAACATCTGATGTTTGTGGGGCAATACGAAATAGGTTTTGGTATAGGAAATTGTGGTTAAACTAATTCAATTTATATTATTACTAGCTGTTGAGTACGACCTTCGTTGGCGTGAAATCATTGTATAAAAAAATATAACTCCCATTTTTTAATCGGACTTTATAACCAAAAAAATTCAAGAGTTTTAATTTTTTTGCACGGAACCCTAATTATTTTTCGTAAAATAAAAGTAGCCTAAATTACTCCTTATTACCTCAGCTATGTGCCAGTGAAAGTCCCGTCAAAATCGGTCCAGCCGTTCCAGAGATTAGCCGGAACAAACAGACAGACAGATAAAATTGTAAAAATGTTAATTTGGTATATGTACCGTATATACATTCATATGCACGTAGTAGAACGCGGTTATTTAAATATTACAAACAGACACTTAAATTTATATAATTTATTTGTATGTATGTATGTATAGATCAGGCAACAACAAGTAACATCTAAATTGGATTAATGAATGTTGTTTTATACAAACATAATAAACGAACAATCCCCGGAGGAACATCACTCCCAAAAGTAGGCAATTGAACACAAAAAGGGCGAATAACTTTCCTTAAACTTTCTTTCAGGGTAAAAACGAAAACAACTCTTCTAAAACAATGAACCCCATGGAATATGCATTTTAATGTGGTCTTTCAACGTTCCGTAACAATTCTCCCATTTCGGAAAACAAAAAGATACATAACAGCATTATTTTAACACCACTTCGTGAACACAATGGTGGAATTCCCCATTCGGGTCTTATATACCCCATAAAGGACCTCCAGTACATTAAAATTTCACTCAATGAAGGCATTATCGTTGCTCCTTTTTTGTGTCACAATGTGTACCATTTCCTTGAACATTTCCTTTACAAAAGTGATTTTAACTTCCACGAAATTATTCAAGGCACGATTGGGGCAATTTACTTATTAAGAATGGAACCTTTAATGAAGACTCTTTATTATCAAAAGAGGATAGGATTTTTGGATATAAAATAAGCTTGTAAATTAGCTTATTCAATCAGACGCCTCGATTTTATATTGAAGTGTATAAACAATGCAATCAACAGTACAATTGGAAAGAATGTATATTATATAAATAGCCATCTACCGGGCATAAATCCAGACTCCGTAGCTGCTACTGAAAAATTCCTGATGGAAAAACTTAATTACACTTTGCCTGACCCGGAAATCGAAACCAATACCACATGCTCAGCGTGCTAACTACCACTAGACCACCGATGCAGTGCATGAGCCACTATTAAGAACTTTTCGAACCCCGTAATGACCTTGCAAGTAATTTTCCTATTCTGATAATAACTTATGTTCACTCAGTCTTTAGCAAACAACAAAACATTTATATGACAAAACACCGCAATCTGTTGGAGCAATCTACAGCAAACAAATCCCTGCCAAGGGGATTCGCAAATCCCATAAAAACGGGTTTGCTTACATTAAATTGACTGTAGACATATGGGATGTTATGTGACACAATGGTGATCCAGGAAGGGGGTGAGCAGAGATAAGGTACTGACGACAGGGGATTTACAGATGAGAAATGCTTACGATATTGTTTGCGGTAACGATTTTTAATGTGAAACATCTATATGCGCCCCTAGGCAATAAAACCGACTCGTATGCCGTGACGGAGATTAGTGATGTCCTAAAAGAAAATACTTTTATGAAATATTTTATTCATTATTTTACTCAATATCTCGATTTAGGTTTTTTTATTAATCATGAATTCTAATACTAAGAAAAATGAAAAATAATGAACAAAAAATGAATTAATGAATGAATGACATTCATTACCTAATTCATTTTTTGTTCATTAATTGTAATTGAAAATTTAATCATTAATTTTTCTAGTTACATATTTTATTATTTGCTATGTACATTATATACAGACTACAAATAGAACTAAAATAAATATAAAAAGAAGACTAAAATAAAGTACCTATATATATACAACGACGACAATAGGACACGTCTTAGGCGTCAAAGTACTCCTCCGCATCGCTATCATCTGGAAACGTGCCCAGAAGACTGGCAGCATTGCCACGTTGAATGGCAATGCTAATTCTTTGCCCAAAGAAAGAGCCAGCCCTCTGGTCACGCGAAATTGAAAATTGAATTGAAATACTACAAATTTCTCCAAATGATTTTATATCATAAAATGTTGATGGTTAAGTTCAGAATCGAATGAGAAAATTTGACAGTACCTATGTAGTATTTTGATGCCTGATTTCGTGACATTGTATATATATGTTAAGTATTGTGTAAGAGAAATAAACAAATTTTGTATACCTAGTATTTTGATGCGCAGGTGACTGTACTCAGGAAGACAATTACTTCTGGTTACTGTGTCAACGATAACAAATAAATAAATAAGAATAGGTCTCAAATGGGCTTTTACTTAGACACATCACCTACCTCCGTAAACAAACCGAAACTCATTACAACAGATAAATCCTGTAATTCTTTCCTACCCAACTTCTAATAAAGGAGGTAACGAGAATTTCTGTCACGTAACTAATGAATACTGATCAGGTCTCTTCCTGTAGTTAATTCAATTGGAGAGAGATTCCTTTTGTTTAGCCAGTTCTGTGAGACTGATTAAAGACAGCTTTGGAGATAAGAATTCTTTTTAAAGCTATTTTCTGAATGGAAATAAAATGGAAATTCTACCTGAAATTTCACTAAACCTAACTTTACCCATAGGTATGTTGGTAAAACTAGTTACAATTTTGAATAGCTTAGTAAGAAAAATATCATAATTTTCATTTTTATTCATCAGTCGGAAGAAGCCACGCGCTCCAGTAGACCACTGGAGCTCGTAGCTCAATAATGACAGCGGCTCGGGTCCATCTTTAGGTTAAGCCGCGCCTGCCTAGGTTGGTCCGTGGATGGTGGTGCCCACCCATTCTGCCGTCCTTACGAAAAGTGCAATAACTCGAGTTTCGCGCCAAATTGAGTTAAGTACATATTCGGAATCTGCAGAATGAGATCTATACATATATTCTTTTTAGACACTTTTTATGTATCTATGACGTAGCCGGTTTTAATACTAAGCATAACTGCAATATCTAGGTCGGTTGTATGAAAAATAAAATCTTTAAACGCGTTTTTCTCGGAATCAGGTTTAACCTAGTTATTGCACTTTTCGTAAGGACGGCAGCATTGCAAACCGAGTTTCCTCCGTACCTCGGAAAGCACGTTAAGCCGTTGGTCCCGGCTGTCATTTGTAGATCTTTGACAGTCGTTACAGGTAGTCAGGGGCTCGAAAGTATGACAACCTGTCTTACCAAGGGTATCGTATTACCCGTACTAACTCGATTGTGGAGGTCAGATAGACAGTCGCTCCATGTCAAATACTGGTAATCAGCTGCATTCGATAAGACTGGAAGCCGACCCCAACATAGTTGGGAAAAGGCTAGGCAGATGACGAGTCGAAAAAGATCTACAGCTAGAAGACTGCTAGACGGACCTCCTCAATCGTCGCCATATCGACTGGACCGGTCCTTCATTGCTAATTTGATAATTGTAACAAAACTATCAGAACAAAATGAACTGTAATATTTGCTACCTACTTTTGCAGACAAAATTGCGGAAAACTGCGGAAAAAGTTATCTAAACAATCAAAACAAATTTAATATGAATTAAAACCCAAAACATGATAAACCCACCTTCACTAGTAACACACAGAAATACAGAAATAAAATATGTTTGTACACAGTTCCCTTCCCTTGGTTCTCACCGAAATGAAGACGAAAATACGAGCCAATACATCGTGGTGTCCCCTGGGGCCGGACGGAGAGAAACAAATGGTACACAGAGAAACATTAGGACTGTTTCTTTAGAGACTCGAACTTGTAGTGTTGGGTATATTTGTGAAGTATTTGGGTAGTGTTAGGGTTAATAATGAAGTATGATAATTGATGTATTTACAAGGCAGATGTCGGGAGAAACGCCGCCAGGAGACACCCATTGTTGATGTTGTTCAGAAGGTCAGACGAGCGCTAAAAGTAACATAAAACCGTCGATTTTATCATAAAAATACTCGTTTCACATATTTCATTTACTTAATTTTAAGAATGTAGTCATATCTATGAATAATAATGATTGTGCTTGTTGCAAACAATTTAACTAAAATGCTATAGGATACTTGTATTTTCGATTAAAAACTCGGCGTATGTACGTTACGCTTACACCGTGCGCTCGAGGTAGGGCCTCTGATGTATAAACTTGTCTAAAACAAAAAAAGTATCGTTCTATGGTTTCTACTTATCTCCATGGGAAATGGCACTTGTTAATGTATGTATGTGAAGGCTCTTGCCCACCCTCATCAGAATCACCCATGATATGTGACATCATACCGATTGTCCCCCCGTACTTGAGTACTAGGTAATGCTGTAACATGATAATATTGTAAAATCTAATCATTTTAAAAGAGTAACCATGGAGTTTCTTGCCGGTTCTTCTCCATAGGAAACGACCAACCCGAACCGTGCATCTTTTTGCCGACGTTTCATAAGTGCCCATGTAGGCCTATGTGAAATAAAAATATTTTGATTTTGATTGATGTTCGGATTAAACAAATCGTCGTTTGATTGAAATCTATTATAATAATCATTCAGTTACAAAACTCATGTTACAAATATCTTCAATTAAGCACTGATAACGTAATTTAACATTAAAATATAGCGTTGATACAAAATTGAGGAAGATTTAATTGGATTTAGAAAACAGACGTCGGCGATCCGTCAATGTTTCACCATTTGACAACCACACATGTCAATATGGCTGCCCGAAAAGCCATGACGTTCCGCCAGAGCGAATACCAGCCAGCATCTCTCGTCTGTGTAGTTTGCAATGTTAACCATAGACGACGCCTTGCAGGGGCGCCGTCACATGTATATCGAATATTTATCTGTTGTGGAAGCTAACTTTAGTAGAATACCTAAAAACCTGCCAAAGCACCCAAAATTTGGCAACCAGCCATAGTAACACAATACTTGGGCTTATAAACTGTGGCTCAGGACCGTAAATATTTCTTATCGGACATTTGTTTTGCACTAACAAGCCTTTAGGCTAAGAGCTTGTAGCAGTAAATCAAAGCAAATGGATAGAGTTGGTTCCGCCTTCTCAAGAGCTAACTTTCGCAAAATTGAGCAATGCGGTGAGGTTTTTTTTTAAGGATAATTATGTTGGCAGACATCTGGTAGTCTACCAAATGGAAAGTGACCTTAAACACAAAGGTTGGCATAAGCTTGTCGGCCCAAAATGCTCCCACTATTAGACCATCACGCCTCCTCTCTGAGAGTAGTGGCCGTAATCCACGCAGGTCTTCAATTTTTTTATTTTAAGACACTTTTGAACGCCATTGTCACATTTACGTGACAAGCAAGCGCATGCCGTGTACGCCAAACGAAACAAATATGTGATAAAATGGTAAGTGACATTGTGGCTTGGCGTAGAGGGCATGCGCGTGCGGTTATGCTCTGGCGTTAAAAAGGTTAAGAACAGTAGAAAGCGTTGTAAACGAAACAGCGGAGGCCTAAGAGCAGCAGTGGCCCAGTGGAAGAGCAGCGGTGGCCCAGTGGTGGTGGCCCCGACTTACGAACAATAAGACGGTAAGGGTTCGAACCCAGGCAGGCGCATTACTTTGTGTAATTTATTTCATCACCACTGCTCTCAAAAACGGTGAAGGAAAACATCGTGAGGAAACCGGCATGTCCTAGAACCAAAACTTCGAAGACATGTGACATCTAGCAACCCGCACTGGGCCCGGGCTCTCATAGAGAGGAGGCCGTGTGTCCCAGCAGTGGGAACATTATAGGCTGATGCTAAACGAAACAGTAAAAACATATAGAAGCTTCAGTACCCAAGTCTTTTCAATAAAAAAAATGTTCAGCTTACGTAGAGCTACTTAGTTCTCATTCATCTTTAAAATAGCTACGTTACTTTTGTTGCCAAAAAAGTAGGTAAATACCTCAATTTCGTGCCTGAGTTCCTACCTAAACCCCTATTTGCACAGTCAAATTGCTTCCTCGCTATTATAAAAACACTCAATACAAAAAATATACTAAAAATATATAGATTCAGTAAATACAACGTCTTTTGGCCGGTTGAATCGATTCAGAATATAAATTGAATCATTTCGCTTTCATAAGATGAATGCCACCTCTAGCGGGTATTCCGACGCAGGTACTTTAGCAGTTGATTTTATTTCTGTAATAATGGCCTACAATCTTGGGAAATGCCTAAATGAAAAGCCTGGTAAGGTTGTCTCAGAAGACAGGTTATTATTGCCTCATTTATTTCGGGTTTTTCTTTAAGTTTTAAGGGAGGCTTTAAGGGAGTAAACTGAATGCTTTTACTTTTATATAAATGAAACAACCTATGCTTGAATTCATATAATTACTCTGAATAACCTAAATATAATTTTTCGTCTATGTCCAAAGAAAATTTTGTAACTAGTTAAACTTAGTTTACTTTTAATCTATACTATTCAATACATAGTATAAAACAAAGTCGCTTCCCGCTGTCTGTCCCTGTGTATGCTTAGATCTTTAAAAGTATGCAACGGATTTTGATGCGGTTTTTTTAGTAGATAGAGTGATTCAAGAGAAAGGTTTATATGTATTATAAATGCATATAGTTTATATCTATCTCTTAGGGATAACCCACAATAACCATTTTTTATCCTTTGCTTTTTACGAGAAATAATGGCTTATTTACGAAGCGATTTTAAGCAATACAGCATTAATCCTTAACCAATTAAGTACCTTATATAAATTGTGCATTAATATAGGTCAATGTGGCCTTTTACAGAATGTAATTTAAATGCATATTTTCGAAGATATTATAGATTTAAAATGCAGGGACATAGCGGTTGCGGCGGTACCGGCCGGGGGTCGTATATATCAGCAATGCACACGTGCAATGCCGGGGCGGATCGCTAGTATTATTATAAATGCTAAAGTTTGGATAGATGGATGGAGGTTTGTCACTCAATCACGCCAAAACGGCTCATTTAATTTGGATGAAATTGGCACAGAGTTAGACTAAATTAAAGTCTGGTATAGCGCATAGGATACTTTTTAGTTTTTTCACACTTACTAATCAAAATTTCCACGCTAATGAAGTCGCGGGCAACAGCTAGTTTTGTATGACAATATTTCCAAGGCCCGGACTATTAGTCTATTAAATCTCTTTGAACCGAATCTTATGGTTATGTCACCGTAATGTAATGACGTGACACCCCTATAATCTCACGTGGGAAAGCATCCATATCTTACAAAGAGTTATGAAAAGAGTTTCGTTCAAAATGCCTGCTTTTTACGATTTAACTTTTGTCATTTTACTTTATTGGTTTAGGTTGTAACACCTATGTTTCTCAAGATTTCTTAGTATTACCTTCTAGTTCTGTGTAAAATTTAGGTTATCTAAGACGATTGTGCTATAATTATATATTTTTTTTAGTCACATGCTGTGCCGGCCATAAATAAACTGGGATAAGGGCAGGAGAATGACGGTAGTTACATAATATAAACATTTACACTTGTATTCCTTTATCTGCTTGGCCATGACTCCATGAGCTGCGCGTTCAAGCGCCACGTGTTCTGCGACAGATTACGTAGATAACAAATGAAAGAAGTGCTTCGACCATGCCACGAAACATCGCAACGCGACTTGCCACGCGTCGCACAGTATACGATTTGACCAAACTAGAGGGACAAAAGTCAAAACTCATAATGTTAAAACAAACCGTTTTTTTACTATTATTACCCATTTAGACGAACCCTACAGCCGATAATGACGTCAGAATATGCTATTGTGTAGTGATCCCTTCAATAACAATCTGCGAAGTTACCGCGTCGAACTCAGGTAGTCGCCCGCACGGTCAGTGCAGTTGTGAACGGTTCCGTTTGTGCACGTGTTTCGAGGTTTTGTGTGATTTAAAGTGTTTTCTAGTCATGGATTCTGTAACTAGAGGTAATTATCTGTATATAAATTGATTTTAATCCATCAAATTGTTTTTAAAGGCGTAGTTATAATGTATCTAAATAGATCGATTATAAAACAACAAAAAATAGATATGATCTAAGTTTACCCAATCTTAAAGTAGGTAGTCAAGTTGAGTCAAGGTGTAATTACGCTTTTAACATATTCTCTTATCATTTAAGTTTGTTAAAATCATAATTTGGAAATGCGACTTTATGCGATTCTAAATATTTCCTATTATTTCTTTAAAGGTGCCCGAATTCAGCGAAAATCATTATTTGAATTTTGGCGTTCTACACCGCCTAAAGGCAAACTAGATCAAGTTTTGACATTTATAAAGTCAAGATTTGTTGATCTGAACCTCCCGGAAGATCAGGAGAAGCCACTTAAGGCCTATTTGAAGAAGGAATGTGAGAAGATTCGTTTGAAATGGCTTCGCAAACAAAGGCGATTAGATTTATTTTTAATTGATTACGAAGCATGGTTAAATGAAGAGTTGGTGCTCACAATGTTTCGTGAACAGCCCCCAAAACCGAGTTCCAGTTTTGGCAGACCAAAAAAGAGTTTTGAAGATAGTTCCACGAAAACTAAAAAACGTAAAGTTCAACATTTGTTGGAAGAATATGACGTTGAACAATTATCTTTTGCAACTCAATTAGGTGTGCGAGCCAGTGGTAAACGTGACGCGGCTAGTTTAATTCAGGAAGTTACAACAGCTTCACCGAGACGAGCTACTGGATATAAAAAAGAATGAAAAAAGAAAAAATCTTTAAAAAGCAGAAAGAAGAAATCAAGGGAAAATTTAAAGAAATCGGTCTCATTATAGACAAAGTTAAGCCGGGTTTTGGAACGAGCAATGATGGAAATACATCAAGAACGTTTTTCCACAAATATAAAGAAACTGCTCGTATCACCGGCCTCGACGAAAATCTGCTCTACCGCCTCCGTACAGTTCTTACAGCCATAGCTTCTGGCTATGAAATTGACCCGATAAAGTTTGATTCATACTGCTCAGAAACGAGAGGCTTGTACCTCTCCTTATACCCATGGTATAACATGCCAGTTACATTACATAAATTACTAGTTCATGGAGCAGAGATAATAAGACATTCAATCATACCAATAGGACAAATGTCCGAAGAGGCTTCCGAGGCCAAAAACAAAGAAATTCGTAAAGTCAGACTGGGCCACACTTTGAAGACTTCTCGTGTCCGCACAAATTTTGATTTAATTAAGTATTTACTCGTGTCATCTGACCCTTATATATCATTGTTGAGAAAATTACCAAAAAAAAGCAACTTAAAACATTGTATTGATTTAAAATCGCTTTTAAAGTCAGATTAAAATTTACATAATTGAAAAAATGTGTCTAATTTGCTACCATATCATCACATAACTTATAAGTTATAACGTTGACCCATTACAAACCCTTTAATTGTCTTATAGACTTTTGTCCCTCTAGTTTGGTCAAATCGTATACTGTGCGTCGGGGAGTACACACATTTCTTTCGCATGAGTATGCGAAGGAAATATGTCCATGACACACGCTTGATGCAAGTTGCGTCGCAAGTTGCATCGACGCCTGAGGTCGTGAGCGGGGCGTAAGGACAGAAATCCAATGAATTTTGTCTGGGTGACCTAGTTACCACCAACAGAGACCAAACTCCGATAATAAGCTGATATTTAGTAAATAATCTCCTCCCAGAGTGTTCAGAAGAGACTCGTGAGACTAGATTATCTCAGATTGCAGCTTTGACTATCCAACTTGAATGCTCTTCTATGCACGACGAAGTTAGGAAGGCTCTCCATTCATGTGCTAATATGAGAATGCACTCAAGTGTAGGGAAACTTAGTCTTATACCAACATAAAGTAAGCAGTAGATATAGTCTACTATTCAGATATAATAATCTTAGTTCTTGTCCGTGTCGAGGTCATATGCTCGTACAAGATACAAACGGACCCGTCACGAAGCCTGCAACCAAGCATTCTGTACATCAAACTAAGTAACTCTACGCAAAAAATATTGCTGGGAAACGACTTTTTTTGGAGTGAAAAATTACATATTACGATATGAATTTGACTCAATGTAACGCACTCAAAACATTGTGCTGGTGGATGCATTGAAAAGGACGGGGGTCATGGAGGTATTAAAAGTAAAGTTATTGAAAATATCGAAACTTTGACCCCCAATATCTCCGTAACTAGAAGGTTCCCAGGTATGGTTTAGACCAAAAAAATGATCGCAATGACGGGAAGAACAAGTGTCCTTCGGCTTCGTTAAGGGTATTTTTACACCCATTTTTACCCCTACTGTCTCAGAAACAAGCTGAATAAAATCATCAATGACACAAAATGAAGAACAAAAAATCCTGCAACAAGCTTCTGTAAATTGCATCTCATAAAGGAAAGAGCAACATGTTTCTTACACCTTCGTACTACCATAACGATACACACTACAAAACTGTCATAAACCAGTATTGTAACATCAGCAGTACCCTATTTCAACCTTAACCCTATCAACCCTATTGTAATACATACCTAACCCTCCATAGCAGCCTATTACTGTCCCATAGCAACGTAAAGGCATGTGAAGCCATATGAGCATGAGCATCGATCTCCACGGTTGCTCAAAGCGAATTGGAAACCTACTAACCCTATTTTATAATTGACCCCATCGACCCTATTTTACACTTGACCCTACCAACCTTATTTTACAATCAACCCTAAAAATGTACACAAAATAAACCTATGAAGGGAAGTAATAGCATTGCATTGACTGCCTCAATCTCATTAATGTAATGCAAACTTTTCAATACCGTGGCAGTCGGGCAGTGGGCCAAGGGCGGGCATAGTGGGCCATTGTCAAAATTTACAATCGATAGACATTTGAGGGTTGAATTTTATGCGAGGGACGATGTGCCTACGGTTAAGTGCAGTTACTTTTGTGATCGTCTTTTTACCCGACTACGGAAAAGCCAAAAAGAAGGGTGCTGCATTGTGTATGTGTATTTGTAACATTATTTTTAGTTTCATAGTGGAGTATTTATTATATCCATCTTTTTTGGGCTTCGCTAGAATTATCTAAGGCTGTTTGCTAGAATTATAAGATGAAGCATTTTCCTAGCGGTTGAATATGCATGTCAGCATTTCCATTAAGAAACTAATAGTTAAATAAGGTGCGTGTATACTGTTAAGTCATCCATGCATAGTAATTACCTTTTTACATAAACTCAGCTGGAACTTTTAACTAGATTTTCAAGAAAGTTTTTGCTACAGCCATGTTTAGGGTTCCGTAACGAAATGGCAAAAACCGCACCTTCATAAGTCCGGGTCTGGCCGAATATCACACAGCTCGGATACTATTGTCAGTATATCGATGAAAATTCGAAACATGGTGTGTATGCCACCGTTAAACAATGGTGTAGTGAAATTACGAAAAAACAATTCCGGTAGGCGTAAAAATACAGGTATTGTTGGATATTAAAACTATATACTATTTATTTCAGTTGTTAGTGTTAAAGATATGGAGATATTGTCGACCACAACAGAAACAACTTTGATTATTAACATTATATTAACTTATTTATGAGGCCTATTAAAAAGAACACTGTGCAGGCGGAATATTTATCTTTGCTACGGAACCCCTGTATGTGATCCAACACGTTTTAGGCTAGTTTTTTCTATATAACCATTGAATATAATATAACCATATAATCTTTATGTCAGAAAGAAGGTTAGTTCTTGACAGTAAGTGCTTAAACAAAAGAATCTTTTTTTAAAGTGCTCTTTTCATAAAATGTTCCTAAGAGCTAGAGTGGCTAGCTGTAGAACACCGGAGTTGAATATTTTAGTGTTTGCCTGAAGCTGTAGCTATGAATAGGAAGTGTTGGTTTTGAATAACGAAAGAAATGCCTGGTTCTATTTGTCTGTTTGAATTTGGCTGTTATTGCCAATCATTTTAGTTTGGTTTTTGTAGCACGGAGGTTTTAGTACCATCTTTTCGAGTTAGAATCCTAGCAGGTAGAAAAATGCTTTTATTTGTATTAAATCTATTTACGTTTATAGCGTAGGGGTGTACGGGAAAAAGTATTTCATTGGTATGAAGAACAGGGTGTAAAATTCTTCATAGAAAAGAGGGAATCCTTCGACCAGGCGGGGACAGTGTCTGGTGGGCTACTGCCCGACAGCTGTTGTTGAGTTTTCCTATATGATCTTAAGTCACAGAAAACTTTAGTCGCGCGATTTAGATGTGTGAGTGTCATCAATCAATCATCTTCCAGTATAATATAATGCCATAAAAAGGTAGTTATAGTTCTTGGGAGGCTATTAATAGGTACTCTTTAAAAGAAACTATACGTCAGAGGTACTGGATAGTAAGCGACAGTGACAGTGCGGTTAGCGCGGTGGCTGAGCGATTGCCCATTGAGTTGCGTGTCGCGCGGGCTCGATTCCCGCATGGAACTGATAAGCGATGTTACAAGACCCTTAACGAAAGTCGAAAGGCAGGTGTTTGCCTCGTCATTGCGATCATTTTCAAAAAAAAAACATTTCCCAACAATAAATTTTTGCTTAAAGTTACTTAGTTTGATGTACAGTATGCTTGTTTGACGGCTTCTTGAAGGGTCCGTTTACACCCTGTATTTGTATGGCTTACAGGTAGTTGTTCCGGGTGTGGCTGTTTGTGTATGTAAATTTAAACGATACAGGAGAAATTACTACAACGAGGCAATTTAAAAAAAAAAACTTGACAATAGAACCAATTTTAGCCGTCCATACTTGACATAAATTCAGAGCCAAATTGGGCCGCCTCTATTTTCATAATTTATTGTATAAAAGCACATCGAATCAATCACAGAAACGATACCAGTTCCTGTTTCGTACCCAAATGTTTGTGAAATATCCTTTTGTCTTTGTCGAACTAACGACACAAATAAATAAACGTGTCTGTACATCAAATCTCTTATGACTTATGAGTCGACAATCTATTTCGGCTTGTGGCACACAAATAGATATAACTTATGTACAGCTTATGTATTGATTACGGGGATGTGTTCATAAATTATGTAGATACATGTGACTTGTATATTTAGGATATAGGTCGGAAAATACCCAAATGTAGGTAAGTTTGTCAAAATGTCAGACCGTTTCTTTGGATATTTTATGAAGTACTAGTATAGCCATATTTGTTACAGGTTGAACGTAGAAGCTTATCTTCAATTTTCTAATGTAGGTTTGAGGTTAGTTTCAGTTATTCAGACAAAAGTTCTAAAGGCTATGAGGTCTTGGGTTCGATTCCCAGGTCGGGCAAAGTGTTATTGAGTTTCCCATTAGCAACCACGGAGCCTGGATTTGTGCCCCGTTGATGGTATTAGGCTCGCTTCCTATTACACAGGACTTAAACATGATGGGCGAAATGTGGGTGTACTATTAGGTACACCTCTGCCTTACCTGGCCTTACCCTTCGGGGATAACAGGAAAGTTGCTGAATCAATATTTTTGTATTTTAAATATTAATGTGAAAACAAAGTTATAAGACACAAAAATATAAGTTGGATAGATGTGATTGTCATTCTAACTTTCAAGTTGAAAATAGTTCTGACAACCATTTCATTTATGAGTAAGTTATAGTCAAATAGTTTTAAGCAACAGACAGGCTGTCAGAAGAAATGTGACTGAATATCGGTGAGCACTTAGCTGAGTGAGGCCATATGGCAAAATTATATAATGGTCCAGTTTGAAGACACGTTACACTTGTACCAATAACAACCAGTTGGTTATTACAAGTAGTTTTATGAGGGTTTTCGTTTTTTGGGTTTGATCTTTCTAAATCTGGAAGGTTGATTCATATTATGGGTCCATCGGTGTACAACCGGCTACCGGGTAGAATCTTGGGCGCGACATCTGATAATGCTTTTAAGGCCAAACTCAAATGCTGGCTAACCGACCAGGCATTATATATTATGACCTAAAAGATTGGTTTTGATTGTAATAATATAATAGTATGTGATTATTACGTTATTTTGTTTATTTTGTGTTCTTAATTTTTTATGATTAATTAACGTTAGAGAAAGGAATCGACAACAGGTCTACCTGTAATTTATACGTAATAAATCTAGTGCGAACCAAGTGATCTTTTCTCTACGCATTTCAACCTAACAACAACTCTGCAAGTGTACGTACCTACGTGTAAATTATAACGTGGTCTATAGATAAACTAAAATCATCTCCGGTTTTATTTATAAAATTGACGTGTATTAAGTGTCTAAAAAAGAGTAAAAACCAATTTACGGAATAAATACTATTTATTCAGTCCTCAAAGCTTACCTACATCTAACCACATAAAATTCTAAAGGCATTTCTTTAGCCAATACTTTACTAAACCCGCCGAAAATATCCAAACGAAATTCTTGAACAAAACTAGTTTTATCTCAGAAAAAATCATAGTTTTTTCATAAAATATCTAAACTGCTAACCGAAAAGGGTCGCCACTTTCAATTTATCCATGTTATTTCTGTATTTATGGCCCACTGACCGGGCCGGCCCTGGGGCCCGAGCCGCCTGAATTGGGTCCCTCTGCCTGAATTATATTTTCATTACACCACAGGGCTACAAAGTAATAGTAGACGTTCCTTTTAATATTTTGTAAGTGAATGGACTGTATTTTGCGTTTTAAGGACTACAGTAGAAGGAAATAAAGTGGGTAACATAATACCCCTTGGTAAAGAATAAGAATACTTAATTCTTATTCTTTACCAAGCGGTATCATGTTACCCACATGTGAAGAGCTCGTAGTTAAATAATAACGGCCACTCGGATCAATCTGCAGGTTAAGTCGCGCTTGCCTAGGTTGGTTCGTGGGTGGGTGACGGCCCATTACACACCGAGTTTCCATCTTGCATCGGAAAGCACGTTAAGCCGTTGGTCCCGGCTGTCATTTGTAGATCTTTGACAGTCGTTACAGGTAGTCAGTGGCCCCAAAAGTCTGACAACCAGTCGTACCAAGAGGTTAGATAGGCAGTCGCTCTATGTAAAATACTGGTTTTCAGCTGCACCCGGTAAGACTGGAAGCTGACCCTAACATAGTTGGGAAAAGGTTAGGCAGATGATGATGGAAAAATTCAATAACACTTCGCCCGACCTGAGAATGGAACCCAGAACTAGATTAGCAATACAGCAACAGTCCTGTTAGATCATCTGGAGCCTCCATCTATACTTGTAGATGTGAGGCTCCTTTCAGTTGAGGGAAATATCAGAATCTAAAATTCCGGTAACAAAAAAACCCAAGTCGCTGACTGTGTCTGATCGAAACATCGCCTCAGTATTCAACGCATACCGTATTTAGATCGATCAATAGTCTATTTCTATTCTATAAGTACCGCGGCCGAACAAAATCTAGACTTAGATTAAAAGTTCAGACCTAGTTTGGGGCTAGGAATAAATGTCTGGAAACGTGATTTATTTAGAGTTTGTGGAACTTTTAAAATAATTGGAGCTTTTAGTAATCTAGGTTACTTGTAGTGAATATAAATGGTGTAACAAGACCCTTAACGAAGCCGAAAGGCACTTGTTCTCCCCGTCATTGCGATATTTTTTTTAATCTGGACCATACTTGGGAACCTTACGGATATATTGGAGGTCAAAATTCCAACTTTTTCACAAGTTTTTTTTTAAATACAATAATAATTTTAAGGTTATTATATCATTACTTTAATTACCTTCATGACTCCTTCACTATCAATAACATCTATCAGCATAATGTTTTGAGTACGTTAAATTGAGTTTTACCATAAACCGTGATTTTTCACCACAAAAAAAGTCGTTTCCTGGCAATAATTTTTGCGTAAAGTTACTTAGTTTGATGTACTACAGATTGCTACAGAATGCTTGGTTGACTGCTTCGTGAAGGGTCCGTTTACACCCTTGTAGTCATTCGGTAATTTAGATTTAGTTTTGGTTTCTACAGCTTCGTTTTATTTTATTCATCGATTTTCATTCAAAAAATTTACAACTTTGCTCTACCTAGGAACTAACTAGTATCTAAGTTAATCAGTTGTAGGCCTTGAACATCGAGAAGTGTTTCAATTTCAAAATAGATGAAAGGTACAACCTCGCATATACATAACAACACACTACTATTAACTCATCATCATTCTCTTGTCAGTACAGTAATTTATTTGAAGTTGGTGCAACATATAATAAGTGTTTGTAGTGTTTATTACATATCCTAAAGTTGTTTTATATTATAATCCAAGTACCTACTGTTTATTTTATTTTATTATTCATGTAATAAAATGTTTATGCTGTCTTGGCTTCCGTACGTTTTATCACAGCTGGCCACTGAAAACCAGCGCTGTGCTGTGGGGCCTCCATAGCACAGTATCATGCTGAGTGGTGACCTGCTTGTCGCAGTCATGACGTGCATGCTGTTAACTTTTTTTTTGTTCTGTTGTATTTATAAATGTTGCGTTGATGTTTATTGTTTTTTGTCATCTTGTATGCACGTCATGTCCCTGCGATAAATAAGTATTTTTTCATTCTTTAGTTCCACATTTATTTATTTATTAACTAAACTAACTAACTAACAGGTAGCTTCACAGCTGACAGTACAATAACTTAAATTATTGTTTCAAACAGTACAATAATACAATTATTGTTTTGATTTTTGCGTATTGAATTTTAATTTGAATTTTGAATTACGCCAATTACGAACTATTCAACAAATATAAGATAACCGAGAGTGACTCGAATAAATTGGCATTAAAAATTGTTGTGTGTGCGTGTGAGTATCTGTACGGTGTGTGTGTCTGTGATGTTGTCTGTATGACTATATATTTATGACTAACTGGGACTAGTAGTGTTACTGAGAATCCCGTGTTTAATCCAGGATTGTAATTATCTCTTTTTTAAGACCGTTGAAGAAGGTAGAAGGTAGAAGTTCCGTGGTATTAAAAAGGTCGAGTGTTGAACATAGTGAGCTTCTTCTATACTTCTCTATTAGACTCACTTTTACTCCTGATGAATAGACTTACCTAATGTAGTGTGTGAGGTGTGTTACATTCGCTTAATAACTGTACGGTAATTGTGTATTAATATCTACGCATAGATAACTATTATAAACTAATCACAAGATTAGACTGTATACCTGCCTATCTAAACGCAGCACACAATTTAATCCATTAGAAGCCTTCGATTAGTTAATCTGTCACATACAAAAGACAGCCTATGTATATCTAATACATGTCTGCGTGGGTAGGTGTGATTACATTGTCAAATTGTCGTATGCATTATTAATAATACTTCTAAGCTTTAATTTTCCTACTGCAGAGAGAACTGGTCTTCTAAAAAAAAATTATGTTGGAAATGTCAGTCGGTTAGGAAAAAGTTTTTTTTTACCCTTTTTAATTGTTGACACAAATTCTTGTCATGAACAATTTTACATTATAACTACTAAAATGTTGCCTTGTTCAAAATTTCTACTTTGGTATTTTTTTAAGTTTCAATGGATCAGTATAATGTAATTGAACAATTTGTTTTAGTAAGGCAATGTGACGTTAAATCGAACTTTTTAAAGATTCAGAACACAAAATATAAATGTTATTGCTAACTAAACCTGTGAATTTAGCTTAAAACACTTGCTCAAACTGAAATTGTTCCACGTGTTTAACACACGTATTGATATCTAGAAATTACTTAGGGACTCATGTTGTCAACATAGGTTAAGAAGAAAAATACGTATTAAAGGATACTCATAAACTACTCAAGCGAAGTTAATAAAATGTACGTATATGCGACCACTTCGCGAGCTTCCGAATCCGCTTAAGAATCTCGTAAATCGGCCCAGTAATCGCGGAGTAATCGGTGAACGAAAATAAAAAAAACCGGCCAAGTGCGAGTCGGACTCGCGCTCGAAGGGTTCCGTACCATTATCTATAAAAACGGCAAAAAAATCATATCTGTTGTATGGGAGCCCCCCTTAATATTTTTTTTTTAATTTTTAGTATTTGTTGTTATAGCGGCAATAGTAATACATCATTTGTGAAAATTTCAGCTTTCTAGCTATCACGGTTTATGAGATACAGCCTGGAGACAGACAGACAGACAGCGGAGTCTTAGTAATAGGGTCCCGTTTTACCCTTTGGGTACGGAACCCTTTTAGAAGTCGGATAATAAAGTGAAAAGTTTTCGACCGAAATCTTCTTTTTCCCAGTCACTCAAACTCAAGTGACTTCGTGGTTTCTAAAATAGACTCGAACAAAACGTGCAAAAATAAAAAAAGTTATTCCGCTAAAGCTGATCTTATTTGATTAAGTCTTGAAAGCCGTCAAAGGATTTTCTTTAAGAAACAAATAGTTTTTCGCACCTTTTTTGCTAGATAGCACTCACTTTTAGAATAGCATTTTACTTCCATTTGCATTTCGGAACACACTTTACGATAGTGTTTTTTTTCTTCCATTATGAATGTTTGTAAATCGCCATGGGCTTGCTTTTTACAGGACGATTTAACCCTAATTCTACCACGTTGGACTGCCTCGTTTGTCTATTTCCCTGGGTTCAATTCCTAAGTCAGGCCAAGTGTTATTGGGAGTTTCTCAGTAGCACCCACAGAGTCTGGATTTGTGTTTGGTTGATGGCAGTAGGCTCGCCCCCATAACATGGAACTTAAACATATCTGGGGAAATGTGGGTGTATTATTAGGTACAAATCTGCTTAAGCCTTCGGGGATTACAGGTGTGATGTTATGTGATTACCGTAATTAGCCCCTCCAACACCATGGAGAAATAATTCAAATCTAATTAAAACCACAACCTAACGGCGCTCATTTAATAATTCCAACAAACTTCTGTTTTCACCAACATCATCAGTTCAAATAGGCTAAACTTCTGCCTACCCCATCACTGAAAACAACCTTTAACGTAACACCATCAACTTTATAATTATTCAAGCCTTGCGTGCCGGGTCAGGCCCATAACGTCCCTCCATACAATTTATATTACGACGCTAAATATTTAATGCTGACAACCATGAAATATAGCCACAACATCATATTTTTCACGTGAAGAAATATCGCTGGTATTACTGAAATGAGTGAGATTCCAGTGGAATATCGCCTGGAAATCGGTATTTGTAGTTTTTAGGGTACCCCTCGTCAAGAAGTTACAACGGAACTCTTATATTTTCGTCATATCCTTCGGTCTGTCGGTCCGAATGTCACCCAGACACTTTAAGGTTCGATAGCTGACACGGCTCCGTACAGTTTTGTTGACAGATGCGGAGTTGTAGTTAGGACTATAAATTAAAATAACCTAAAAGTAACTTTGCCTTTGCCCAGCATGACAGGCCAAAAAAAAGTCACTAACTTAACAATATACAAAAAAAAATGCGTCAAAAAACTCCGCCTCAACGCTGTCAACTAATAATGAAGAAATAGAGGAAACTGATTTCTGAGAGGGTAAATAAAAACTTAAAAAAGAGTACAAATTAATGTTATTTTTTAAAATTTTGATATGTTTTTCTGAGTGAGTGCTGAAGTGGCAGGAATACATTCAATTCAAAGTTGGAGACGATATAAATAGAGTATTCTTGCTTTTCTAGATTATAGAGCACACTTTAGCGAAATAGAGTACAATGTTTCATTTTAGAGTACGGTTGGCAACCATAACTTTAGTCTAGGTATGTCAAAGTCCGGTGTCCGCAATCGGTCCGCAACTTGCAGCCGTTTGACGGAATTTTTACTCGAAGACTCTTCAGTATTACAGTATGTTTGCGTATTACGCGCTCGTGTAGTGATCTCCACCCTTTTTTTTTCGGATGGGAAATCATCCGCTCTGGGCGGAGCGGAAGGGAGTGTCAGACTTTTACTGACTAAAACCACCCATGTTCCTTCTTCTGCCCTTTATGTTCCAGGGCCGCGGTATCTCTTTCGAACAGTCCCGCAGCCCTGGCAGGAGTGATCTCCACCCTGGCTTGGACTTGTTTGCTGATGAATGGAAGACGATAATGTTAAAATGTTTGTGGTTCTGTGAGAAGACCGAGTAAAAGGATCGCTTTACTTAATTTAGTATTAAATTAATGAGATAAATAAATATTGTTGCATACATTCTTTTTTACTTTTCCTTTTTTCTTTCTAACTGGAATCTTTTTGAGTTTTGTTTTATTATAATGTAAGTAAGCTAAGGTTAAGGTATATGTGTGTAAAAAGTTAAAATTAAGATGTTACATTTAGGTGTTAATATTTTAGTGAAACTAAATGTAACTAATGTAAATTCGTATGCGTATAGAGCGGCGGATATGTCCTGAACCACGCTATTTTTATTTAGAAACTTTTGTGCCTACCGTTTCCTACGAATAAAAATGTCATTGTCTTTTTAAATGGTTTAATTTCTCTGCGTCTGAAAATTGTGACAGACTCTTATAATAACCAAGTAATGTCTTAGCAGACGAAGTCGTTTTACCCATTTGATGAAAAGCCCATAACGCAAAAAGCGAGGCTTAAATAGTTCAAAATTTTCTCCTTAAAAAAAGAAAATGGGGTACACTGCCCATCTTCTTAATAAATTTCCTTAATCGCATCCTCAGACAGCTTCAGCAAGTGATAAAGTGATTAGGGCGGCTGAGCACCATTTACGAGGAAAAAATATCTTATTATTATTATCTTATTTTGCTACCGCGGAGTTTTTATTGCCTTCTTCTGAAGATAAATCGGTGACATTAACTGGATACCTTTGCAATGAAGTATATGTATTTGCTGGTCGGGTTCCTAAGTGTGGATAATCATAAATTCTCGTATATTCATCATCATACATATATGATAATGAATCATATAAAAACATCAGAAAATGTAAAAAAAATAGTAGTCCACTGGTGTCTAGAAAAGGACTAGTAGGTCCAAGCTACCCGCGGCCAGGGCTCCAGACAGGGCAACATCCTAACAATGCGCGCCGTGTCAAGAAGAACCGCTTCGTCTACCTATTCGTAGGTTTATTGCAATCAACTGGTCCATATACTGGAGGATATTTGTCTAAAGGATTGATAAACGATACGAGAATCTCATTTTATTAACTAAAACCAAATTTTAACCTACAACCGGAATTGGTATTAAATGATACTTGTATTGTATTGTATAACGGGCTTGTGTCCGCAACTCCACGTCCAAAGCGCGTATTTTGCGTACGTATAAGTATCATTTACAAAATGATACTATACCCGTTTTTACCAATACTAAGCAACACCTAAACTGATACTTAAGTAAATAATAAGACGTTAATTTCATTAGGTATATCATTTAGGCTTATTTTCTACAAACCGCTTAATTTTGATAAAATGAACGGCTCTCACAAAATGAAAAATAAATGGATTAAATTATGTAAAGGTTGTTATGGTACGTTTGTACCAACCCTCATATTATTTAATCAATTTTATGATTCATTGGGTAAGGGTGTGTTCTCGACCAAAAGGTGGTGAAATAGACTTCTATTCTTGGTCAGGGTTGTCTACAGAGAAGTATCGACTTCAGTAGGTATTTACGTACTCACACTTAATTTATTTTTCATTTTCTTTTAACCCTGCCCGTTCCAGGACTTAAACGGAGACAACGAAAGAGCTGTGCACGTGGCTATATACTGGTCGGGTATTATTTGAGTCCCTCGACACGAAAAAGAAGAATTTCTGTTTAATTAATATAATTATGATAGCTTTTTAATTATTCTTGTGTCTATTAAAACATGCCACCACATACAGCCAACGCAGTTAGCTTTAAAGCATCTTTAAAAGGAGTTCAAAAACAAAATCAATTTCAATAGCAGTTCGATATTTTTCGCCGTTCAGCTTTTTACTGGTACAATAATTGACATAGATTTATAACGACACATTCCCACGGACGAAAAAGCACCTAAAACAATGTTTCAGTTCCCCATTGAACCGTGTAAGTACCAAATTCCTTTCAATATCCGTGTGGGGCGGCAATGCCGTCGCGAGCCATTCCTGTTGAAAACCTTCAAACCTTTTGTTTCAGCTTCAAAGACCGCAAAACAACATAAAGTACAATCAGAAGGAAAGATAAAGAGTCTTTTCTTCTGCACAGTGTAACAAAATATGTGTTTTCTGGACAAAATCCCGAAGCTTTCCCTACTTGTTGATTATCGCGCAACAGTGTTATTGGGTGTCCTTTGTTAGAAGTCGACGGAGGAACATCTTTTTTCTTCCTTCATTTTTCCTGTGATTTACGTTGAGATAGAATTCAGTGTTTTGTTTTAGGTGTTATTTTTGTTTATTCTTTAAAATCAACGCTTACGGTGTAGAGAAATAAAAAAAGAAGATAGTAATAAAATGCTGTGAATAAGCACGCACGTACATTAACTTAAATAAAAACGTACCGAAATATTTCGTGTTTCTCGAAAAATCAACAACAGTTTTTTTTTAAATTACCGCTTTTCCTTAAAAAAATATTTAAAAAAGACATAGTAAAATAATTCTAAAACTTACCTCAAAAATTCAGGCACCAAAACTCGCACGGACCGCTACAGTACACAATGTTATTTGTTAAGACAATAAAAGACAAGAAAATATTTGTGTAATAATTTTCTTCCGAACGCGTCCGTGTCTGCGGGCCTTTGGAGCCAAACTGCAAAGATAGACTGGCTACAGTTGCTAGTACCTTTACCTGTTACATGCTAGGGGTGGCCTAGGGGTGGGAACGTTCGCGTGACGTACGTAACAGTTATTTTTGCCCGGAACTGGAATATTGCTGAACTGACCACGTTATAATAATATGCTTCCGTCGAAATGAGGGGTCTGCAAAATTAGTAGTTGATTTTTTCTGTGTTGCGAATAAAACGTCGCTGATATAGTCAGATTTATGTTGTGTTACATCCTACGTTTGTAGAGAATTTATAGGTATCAAATAAAATTAGTAAATGTGTTAATTGGCTTCTGATTTTTTTCAGTCGTCTCTAAAAGAATAGCTGCCGAAGTGCCGACCATAACCATAAAAGAACAAGTTTAAATTATTTGAATCTTAGTAGAAAAACATGTGTGTGTAAGCTTACAAATGATTAAACTTTACAAAAGGCTCGTGACAAAATAACAGTTCCAAAATAACTAACAAAACAGCATAAGGTATTCATTAATACCTCGATTCCATCATTGTACATCGTATGCTGCCCTAGACATATTTTTATTCCGTTCACGTTACATTTTCCCACCCTATAACATAATTTAACCTATTGCCATCTCTCTCCCGCGCAGCACCGCAGAGTGACGCTTTAATGGGAGGGACAGAGACGGGTATAGTTCATTAATGCTGTCGTTAACAGCCGGGAGAGTGAGTCAGGTCTTATTAGGGCTGTACGTTGGCTTTTCCGTCGCCGCGTCTGGTCAGGTTTCCAAATTATATTAAAGTTGTGTAAGTACCTGTCGTGGATTGAATTAAATATTATGCTTTTACCTACTTTTCCTTTGGGATTCGGCAGTTTCCAGGAAGTTCAGGTTTTCGTGTTTGCCAGCCCACGCTTCTGAGTTTACTTTGCAAACACGAATCGAGACTGTTACTGAATTATTTTGACATTGAATATTTAAAGTATGTACACACTACTTAATGTTTTCTGAGAATTCATGGACATTAGCCATATTGATTTGTTTGTTATGTTCTTGGAACAAAATATTATATTCTAAACAAAGACTTACCCAAAGTGCGCATCTGTTCCAGTAGAACGACTCAAAAAATCGTACAATTTGTGTTTTTTTTTTAGGTTTTTATATCTACCGGTCGTTTTCAATCAATGAAAATTAAGTACTGCCTATCATCATCTGCCTAGCCTTTTCCCAACTATGTTGGGGCCGACTTCCAGTCTAACCGGATGCAGCTGAGTACCAATATTTTCCCTGGAGCGACTGCTTATCTGACCTCCACAACCTAGTAAGTTCCGGGTAAAACGACACCCCTTGTTAAGACTAGTTGTCAGACTTTCGGGCCACTGACTACCTGTAACGACTGTCAAAGATCTACAAATGACAGCTGAGACCAACGGCTCTCCGAGGCACGGAGAAAACTCGGTATGTAATGAGTGGCCACCCATCCACAGAGTCCACAGACCAACAGGCAAGCGCTGCTAAACCTAAAGATCGCCCCGAGCGGCTATTATTTACCCGCGAGCTTTCTATCAATGAAAATTACTACCTATAATTTTATGTTCGTTTTCTTCGTAAGTTTCAGCCCTACCTCTGTAGCACATGTCGATTGAGGGCGGGGACAACAGTTTTCTCTTTATGATCGTCAGATTAGTTAATTACACGAGTAGGCTCTTCACTTGTGGAAACAACGACATCGTTTGATCGTGGCTGAGATTTTATTGTATTAAGCGTGTATGAACGTAATTTTGCGACTGTTTTATTAATTGACATAATTTTAGGACAAATGTTTTGGTATATTTAATATTGTTTTTTTTTTCTGAGAGCTTTTGTGGTTGGTAACACTGTGTGTTGGTGGAGGGAATTTCGTAGTATTGAAAATATTGGGAATAATTGGTGTAACGTTTGGAAAGGAACTTTGAAATGACTGCTGGACTTTTTATTGTTGAAATCGGGTAAAAGTAAATGTTATTGATGACTTTCGGGTGGATTAACGACCTAGTCGGAGTAGCAGGCAAAATTTGGATGGGCTGCGGGACTGTTCGATAGAGATACCGCGGCCCTGGAACACAAAGGGCAAAAGAATGAACATGGATGGGTTTTAATCAGTAAGACTCTGACGCTCCCTTCCGCTCCGCCCAGAGCGGGAGGGATCATTTGATCATTAAGTTGATGATTTCCCATCCCAAAAAAAAAGGCAAAATTTGGATGTAGGACACTTAAGATCTTGACTTGAAACACTGCACTACAACCATAATGGTCGGTCCTTTTTTACCGAATTCTAAAATAAAGAGGAGGCTATGTATTCTTCAAGCATCTTCATGTTTGTACACTGATTACTCCGTGATTACTGGGCCGATATACGTGATTATATTCTCATATTTTGATAGAAAAAGATCGCACGGTGCGGTGGCTCCATATAAACTTAGCTTGAGTCAGGGCTGGATTTATGGGTGTGGAGGCCCTGGGGCAATCTAGAAGTGGAGGCACCGAAATTTGTTTTAGGACAGCCGAAAAAGTATAATTATAAAGAAGGTGTAACATAATAACCACACAACCCTCTTCGAATTAATTAAGTTATTTTTGCTCATTCATTTAGAAATGAGAAAAGGAGTAAATCTGTCAACTAATATTGAATTGAGATAGGATTAGGATGTATAGCGAGCAAAGCGAGCTTGACAATTGTAGTATTCCGCCTGGGATAGGTAGATATCCGAGATTTCGGGGAGTGTTTGGACACTCATTGATGAACTCTTGGACGCAAAGGATGTAATTTTTTCTTAACCAAGATGTGGATGCCCGGGGCAAGGGCCCCTGTTGCCCTGCCCTAAATCCGGCACTGGCTTGAGTAGTTTATGAGTTAGCTCCATTAATACGTATTTTTCTTCTTGGCCTATGTTGACGATATGATGGTTCCTTAATAACTTCTAAGTACAACCTAAAATTGTTTCATGACAAAAATGATGTGTTATAAAACTACAACTACACGGTAAAATAAAAACTTGTTAAAAAAAACCGTCTTCGGAAGTTTTCAGTTTTAAGCATTTATTTCAATTAGACCATATCAGGCACTTTTGAATGTCTGAAAAACAAAAAAGGCGAAGCTACAGTCATAGACACGAGGCATAATAACTTGTGAAAGTACTGTTGTTGCCAATTCCAAAGAGTAGATATTTATGGAGAAGAATGAGCAAGAAACTCCATGGACACCCATGGAGTTAAAATACAGTTTTACAAAATAAGTTCTATTTCTACAAACTTGTGGTACCCTTATGGTATAATGACGTAAAAGTTACAAAATAGTGCTTCTGATGTTATTATTAAGATGACGGAGTATTGAGTTTGACAATTAAAAGTTTAAGATACGTTTTATTAAACGTTAAAATAAAAATAATTTTAAGGTAAATAAGTGTCTGTGTGTGTGTGCTTGTCCACGTTCCCCACCTATGTTAAGATTTTTTCAGTATGAGAGACTTATTTTCGAGGTACATTGGTATCAGTATCTACTAACAGTCACACATGAACATCATTGAAAGGCTATCATAAAATTAAATATACGAGTAAGGCGATGAATAATAGCGATATATTTTTTAGACTTAGTTACATATTATATATCGTGTTTATCGGGCCCAGGTGTGCTGTCATTACGTAGGGAATCAATGACCAAGTATAATTGATTTCAGATCTCCGCAAATAACATGCTAAGAATTAACAATTCTGCATTACAAAACTTTGTAAATAACGAAAACGAACCGCAGAAAATTTATGTATTCCATTCGTATTTCTGTTCCTCCCACACGCGCCTCCGCAGCCTCCCACATCTACTTAGACAAACAAAAAGCTGTTATTACTAAACGTTCTAGAAAAAGGGCTGCACCGCTGTTCAAGAGATTTTAATGTTATACCCACGCAAGCACGCGCTGAACTGTTTGTTTTTTACTGTAATACTTTCTTACTTCAGGGAATGAGTAAAACTTTTTTAGTTTTTTCGTGTGGTTGAGTGCATTAGTACTAAATAGAAAACTTCAACTACTATAGAGGATAACTTGATTTTGGTGTTTGAGTGACATTTTCAGAGGAGCGCTATAATGTTAGTAAACATTTGTGAAATCATGTTGAAAAAATGAAGATGGCGGCGTTAGTTGCCGCGCGCCAAATAATGATGCTGCACTATAAAAATGTATTAAGATATTAATTTTAGAGGTTACCAGTAAAAGCTTTTACTAATGAAAATCATCGAAGCGTCGGTTAATTGTGGTCATTACAGTAATTGTAATGACCATTTGACTAAGAGACTCTGTTTGGGACTAAAACTGTTTACAAGAGCCTAAGTAACAAGCTATCATCATCTGCCTAGCCTTTTCCCAACTATGTTGATGTCGGCTTCCAGTCTTACCGAATGTAGCTGAATACCAGTATTTTACATGGAGCGACTGCCTATCTGACATCCACAACCCAGTTAGTACTGGGTAATACAATAACTCCTTGGTAAGACTGGATGCCAGACTTTCGGGCCACTGACTACCTGTAACGACTGTCAAAGGTCATAAATGACAGCAGGTACCAACACACGGGGCCTGTGGACGTTGAGTAATGGGCTAGCTCGCCGTCCGTCCGTCTTATGACGACAGGCCGTGTCGACGGCGCGTTCGTGTTCCACGCGCGCCTCAAAGAGATGTCAGCAAACATGAGGGGCCCGCAAGGGCCGATGCCTGCCAGGGCTGCGGGACTGTTCGAAAGAGATACCGCGGCCCTGGAACATAAAGGGCAAAAGAAGGAACATGGATGGTTTTTAGTCAGTAAAAGTCTGACACTCCCTTCCGCTCCGCCCAGAGCTCAGGAGTCATTTGATGATTTCCCATCCCAAAAAAAAAGGTACCAACACACGGAGGAAATTAGGTACCTATGTTATAGATGGTCACCCATCCATTGATCGACCTAGGTAAACGTGGCTTAACCTTGAAGAGCGACCCATACGGCTGTTATTAGTCACGACCTAGATTACCAAATAAAGTATGGGTTACCAATCTCATTTTCTAATTTACTAAAAATAATAGTCGCAACTACACATATCATATTATCCTTGTTCCAGTGGAGCTATCTAAATGCCCTAAAATAACATTTCACAGGCCATAAAGATAAGAAATATCGCCGCAAAATCCCTGTTCGTAATTACAAGAGATATTAAATTGTTTAAGAACTTTATTTCAATATATTCTAATTTGTAAAGTTTCTCCATTATTACAATTGTTCCGAGAAATGTTATTTTCGAACAAATTGTGCTCTTGAGGAATCATCCTACGTAGTAGTAATATTTTTCGTTCAGATTATTTACTAACAGTTTAATAAATATGTGCCCCTAGTCATGGATGAATCATTGTTTAAAAAGTTAATGGTGACCAGAAATGGCTTCAAAATTAGCTTAAATGATAGATTCATGTTAATTGCAATACATTGTTGTCAATGTTCAGAAGGATTGACGTTAGTTAAGTCTGTAGCGGGACTACATAAAGTACTACAGCAAGATAGTACAGCGCCATCTATGACACAAATGAAGAACTAATAATCAAAATTCCAAATCACGCACTTAAAGTTATTCGCGACATATGACGATATAGAAAAACCCGACAACAACTGCCCACCAGACATAACACGCGTCTGGTCGGAAGATCCTCGCTTTTCTATGGTGGGTGAAACCGAAAAGCACTTGTTCCCCCCGTCATGGCGATTTTTTTTTTGTTCTCAGACCATACCTAGGAACTTTCTAGTTACGGGGGGTTAGTTCCAACTTTTTCACAAGGTTTTTTTTAATACAAGTTTTTAATGTTATATCCTTACTTTAAATACCTCCACGACCCCCGTACTATTCAACGCATCCATCAATTGCACAATATTTTGAATGCGTTACATTGAGTCCTACCGTAAAACGCGATTTTTCCCCCCAAAAAAAAACCATTCCCCAGCAATAATTTTTGCGGAAAGTTACTTAGTTTGATGCACCGTTGATGGACATCTTGTAGTTAGGAAAAGCTTACGCTGATGATAAAGTAGAATTGTCTGTGCAAAACCTACTCGTGGAAAAATCAGATAATCTATTTTCGAGGAGTGCACGATACTAAGTTTCCTTCCTATCATGCATGCAGCCGACTGGACTAGATAGAGGATATTAAACCGGCAGACAAACCTGAGTGCTAGCCGGAAATAACCACGCTAGCGAATACTCCAAGTACGTATGTACTGTTATTAAAACGGCACACTTATACGGATCCCTACTGACTGTAACACATCTCAATTGCGGTTACTCAAAGTTTTTGAGGGGCATATCCTGTAGATTTGCACCTTTACCAATGAGCTAATTTACTGAAAGCAAATGTTCCTACTTGAAGGCTTGGCAAATTGGCTGCGGGACTGTTCGAAAGACTGGAACACAAAGGGCAAAAGAAGGAACATGGATGAGTTTTAGTCAATATAAGTCTGACACTCCCTTCCGCTCCGCCAAGAGTGGGATCATTTGATGAATTACCATCCCAAAAAAAAAAGGCTTGGAAAATTGCTTCTGTTTGCGTTTCAAACTATTAGGATCTAGGTCATCCTTGTATCAATATGTTTGTCTGTACTACTATTATAAAGAGACATTGTTTGTATGTAGGGGTTAATCTCCGGAACTCACGAACCAATTCAAAAAAATCTTTCACTGGTAGAAAGCTACATCGTGGGTGCTATAGGCTATAAATTATATTTATATCATGCATATTAGCCGAGCTATCACAATTGTTGCGGTCGAAGTCGCGTGCGAAGTGCTAGTCACTTATATTGCTAGAAGGATCAAGCGCTAGGATGAGTTTGTCGTGAGGGCGCTGTTGGTCAACATTTGCGAAATGTACCTATTACGGACCTTGCGTACTACAAGACAAGTCGTGGTCGATTATTGCATGAGGTCCCAAAAAACAAGATGGCAGCATTAGTTACGCTTTAGAAGATCCTTTTACAGCTGAAGCATGGTGACCGTAGCTTCTTGACATTTATAGACAAAGAGGCAACATCACCCACGGTTGGAAAAACTTCCTTGTTTTACCGGAAGTCATAAACAATACAGTTTACTGACAAAATTAAAACGTCCTACATATTACTGTAACTCCAGCAATATAATGAGCAATGAGCTGAATTGTTTTACAACTTTCCGCTCGTGTAACTCGAAGCGATTTCTGTTTTAACAAGGTATGTTAATTAAACTTTGAATTTTAAGTTCACCTTTAGAATATCTACGTTTAAGAATCTTTCCTTAGTAGCTTTTTTAACTTTTTTTGACATTTTATTATTTGTAAGATTTTAATTTTTGTTGACGTTTCTTATGTGTGATTTATTTTATTTTATTTTAATTGACATGTTCTATTTGTAATCTTTTTTTATTTGTTTGTAATTTTAATTGATTTTTTCTTTTCTAATTTGTATGTCAGTAACGACAAAACATAGCAAGAACCTTAACTATTTATAAGATCTCTAATGTTATACCTATGTTTTACAAATAAATGATTCTGATTCTGATTCTGATTCTAGCTCATAAAAATATTCTGATAATAAACGCTTTAAAAAACGCCTTTAAAACTTTGGTTATAATAAAAGTGTTTCTTCATGAAGTCCTTAGGGCATACACAAGGGGCAATCGGTTTCTACACGCTTCATAATTTTACGACTTTCAACTTTATTGACATAAAATCTATTCGTAGCATGAAGTCAATCGAATACATTTTTGACATAACCACCGACCAAAAAAGAGAGGTGTTGTCTGTGTATGTCTGTGGCATCATATCTCCTGAACGGGTGAGCCTGTTTTAATTAAATTTTGTTTTCGCTTGAAGGGTGTCTTATCAAGAGTGTTTTTAATTTTACAGGGCATATCGAAGGAATCACCTTATTATTTTTATTTTTTTGGGACAAGCCCGCCACGCTATTCCCAAACAACTGTAACTCCTTATAGCCAGAATCAACAGTGGCAACTACTATAAAAGCGCCGAGACAGTGAGGCTCGACGAAGTGTCAGAGAAACCGTTAGTCTTGGATCCCACAACGAAATTAATCAGAAAAGTACATAGAGAATGAAAAGTATGACGGAGGAGTAGGAAAACCATAATTTCCACTTCCCTCCATATCAGCAGGAGACAGAACGAAACAAGGCTAATAGGCACAAAGGGACGTTTACAACTGGGATGAGCCCAGTTGCCTAGCACCACGGATAAGTATTTTCGTTAATGGGTCCTAAGTTGTGAGTTGTTTTATTTTATTCCAATAATAGGTATGGCAAAAACGCTTGAACTCACGGACATTTGATTTAGTTTCTACAAGGTCTGTATAGTAAATAACTCCGAAGGTCGGGTACCTTCGGAGTTATTTACATTGTCCAACATATTAGGTACTAAATAATAATAATTAATTCGTAGAAATTAAGAGTATTAGAGTACTGATATTGATAATTTAAACTGTTCTTCTTCATTGTAATTATATTCTAGTCTTTAAGTTATTTTGCTGCGCCCTAACAGGGTAATGTATTCAGTTGTTTTTAAACCAAGCTTGTAACGGTGTGTACATTGTGCAATAAATAAATAATATTGCGTTAATTACGTTCGGCTGCAGTCGAGGATGATTAAACTGTTCTTTGTAATTATATTCTAGTCTTTAAGTTATTTTGCTGCGCCCTAACAGGGTAATGTATTCAGTTGTTTTTAAACCAAGCTTGTAACGGTGTGTACATTGTGCAATAAATAAATAATATTGCGTTAATTACGTTCGGCTGCAGTCGAGGATGCAAAAGAAACCGATATAATTTGCTTAAAGACTTTAATTAATATAATTATTACAATTAAATTGGTAAAACTAGGATGCGCGACAATTGTTCGATGTGAGACACAAGAGTGATGCACAAATACACTAAATCTTCGATCCCACGCCATCGGAATGCTGAGAAGGCGAATCGCACGATGCCGGCGGGCGCAATGCGGTAGGTCATTGTCAATGCGGTAGGTATTAGTCATTATCTTAAGATTTTAGGGTTCCGCAAGTAGGACATAACACGTTCATTCTCGTTCAATCACCAATTAATTGATACACAGTGTTAACATCCGTACTTATAGAGCATCAATATTACTAAGTTAGGGTTTATACTTGTTATAGCAGCCTGTTTGAAAATTGAACGTTTAACTTCGTGTTTTAACTTAGTCTTGCATCGTTTGAGAAAAGCTGAGATACAAGTTACAAGGCCCTATAGCTTTGTTTTTGAAAACGTTTAATAATACTACATAATACATAGATGTTGGACCGTTAGTAGTTATCTAATCACTCGTTGGTCGAGTGGTCGCAAACGCGACTGCTGAACATGAGATCCTGGGTTCGATTCCCGGGTCGGGTAAATTATTATTGGGTAGGTATTTCCATCAGGAATTTCTCAGTAGCAGCCACGGAGTCTGGAATTGTGTCTGGTTGATGGCAATAGGCTCGCCTCTATTACATGTGACTTAAACATAACTGGCGAAATGTGGGTGTACTAATGGGTACACCTCTGCCTAACCCTTCAGGGAAGACAAGTGTGATGTTATGTTATGTTATGTTAATTGCCAGCTAATTTATTGGCAATCATGGTGCGAACAATAACCGCTACATAAAAGTCGTCATCATCACCATCGGCAGCCTTGTTCCAACTCCTGAATTTAACCTCACTTTTGGGCCCTGCTTCTCTTGTCTGCCTTAGTCTTAACCAGGTCTTATGTGCGATCGTCTGAATGTCAGCCGCCCATCTATTTATTCTATTTATTTATCTACCATTACAGATTAGCCAATGCGATAAATGCGCCTTAAATAATCCTTACATTTAATTTGATACTTATATCTTTAAGTAATAACAAACGATGCATTCCTTGTGAATTCACTCAGAGAACAATAAAATTTAATATGCCCGGTGCACTCGCTCAACCTTATGAGGTTTAGCGAGCGGAGTAGGGCAATCCTTTTGTAAGTCGTAGAAGTCCAAGATCCCAGGACCACCAGACATTACTCATTTGGCTTTTGCCCGCGGCTTCGCTCGCGTTAATTAAGAATTTAACAATTAAACTCTTAACACACTACTAAAGTTTCTATAATAATATAATTCAATCATGATTCGAAAGACACGTGGCGCCATCTATTATCATGTTATGAACGTTATTGTTGTTTTCCTCGGGATTGTTAAATTTGTTCGAGATAAAAGGTACTATGTCCGTTTCTGTACACCTGACAACGTATATGCAAAATTTCAGGATGATCGGTTCAGTGGTTTAGGCGTGAAAAGGTAACAAACAAACTTTAGGATTAACAAAATGTCGGGATCAAGTAGTAGGTACTTGCTCTATAGAAATATGAATTGCTTTTTAACCGGTAGCCACTTGTCTAGCTCCATAGGGCACATTCAAGTATCGCCACAAGCCTTAAGTGCAAACTGAAAACTTTCTAGACACGTTCCTTACACTAAAACAATTTAGTTATACCTACAAGTTGGTAACTACGATATAAAATTACCGCAGCGGTCATGCTTTGGTAATTTCAGAACTGTTTGATTAGTTTTACTGCTGTTCTAACGTAGTTACAGGATTTCCATATCAAAGGAACTTTGAAGTTAAAGTTACAACTGCTTACATTGTGCGATGATGAAAGCTTTTAAATTGCAATAAAGTAAATACCTGTTTGATTTCCTGTTGGTCGTGAGTCTTTTCTATTTCCAGTGTGATGTAGTATGTATGTACCCATTATTACAATGTGTGTAACCAAGTATATAACCCGTGTATTCACATAATAAAGAGCAGTCTTGTAACATATCTTGTGATGTTTCATTCAATCTGACACCCGTCCTTACATGGCGACCCTGCCACTAAACAGGGCTTGAATCATGTGTGCGATTATTATAGTGTAGACTTTGCTCTGCGCGGCAACTGTTTAAGTGAGAGATACGTTAAAAGTTACTTTCAATCATGTGCAACTCAAAAGTAACTAATGAAGAGGTATTTCTCAATCAAAATAGCGCCGCTAAAAACACCGCGACGGTGAAGGAATTCAGATTTCATTTGTCGGCCACAAGTATCGTGTTAACAATCATTTGCACGATTTTATTCCTCGGCGCAATATACTTCATGTATCAAATTTACAAGAAATGTCATGAGTCTTGGGCGCGAGAGCAGATAACGAGGCATATCTTAAGGCGTTCTTCGGATCGATCCAGAAGGAACCACGGCGGTGCTTGTGGCATGTCTGCATGTCCTTACACCAGATTGCGGAAACTGTTGTTCGGTTTTTTCCATCAGGAATGTCGCAGCAGTAACCCGGAGTCTGCATTTGTGGTTGATGGCAATTATATAGGACTCATGCGTTACTGGAGTGCGAAATACGAGTGTAGTCACGAGCACCAATATGTTAACACTTAACAACTTCTAATAAGTGTTTTTCTCCTACTGTTCTGATTAAAATGTCATGTTGTTACGAACATAGTATTCTGGAACTCATATTTTTATGAAAGAGATCCTATCTCCAACTTACAATCGTTATTTCTCGTGAAAATTGATACTAAATTTACGAAAGTGTACTCATATTGGTGCTCGTGACTGTACAGTTTCGAGCCCTAATATAGATATTGTATACACTTAGCAAATTTAAAAAGCAATTTTCTGGTGAAATAACAGTTTCTACTTTGAGATAAGGCCTATTTCGTAATGGAATGGCTTTCAAAATACTATGTTCGTGAGAACTTAAAACGTTAACCAATACGGTTGGAAAAAATACTAAAACACTTAAAAGTTGCTGCGTGTGTGTTGTGCGCTGGTAAGAATAACTGCTCGTGACAGTACAGGTACACCTCTGCCTTACCCTTCGATAATTATAAGTGTGAAGTTATGTGGCTCCTTGTGAAAAATCAAAAATCAATCAAATCATTTATTGCTTTGCAAACATGGGTAAAAGATACATAGATGTTTCATACTTATAAATTTGTTCTCCACATTTTACCGTCCGATGGGCATGCAAATAGTGTTCATACAACAAAGAAACAACAAAGAAGATTCTTTCAACTGAATCTAGGTACCTACACAGCCGGCAACACATTGGTTTAATCTTTTTTTTACAAGTAAAGTCTTCAAGAAACAATCGACACCAGAACATAACATAACCACGCCTGTAATCTCCGAAGGGTTAAGCAGAGGTGTCCCTAATAGTAGGTAACACACTTCCCCAGTTATGTTTAAGTCCCACGTAATTGAGGCGAGACTATTGCCACCAACCGGGCACAAATCCACCACAGGACAGTCGACACCATCCTTTTTAAATGTCAAGTTTAATAGCCAGTGCAGGTTTATTAAGCACTTGTAAAGATCAGATACGAGTAGGCAGTCGCTTCACGTAAAATAGTGTTCAGCTGGATTCCGTTAGACTGGAAGCCGACCCCAACAAATTTGAGAAAAGACTAGGCATCTGCCATTGCTTTCATCTGAATGCAACAATTACAGCAGGCCAGAGAACCTTCCACAAACAGATTTGTAAGGAACCTAAATTATGTGATCCCGACTCGTTCTTGGTCGATGTTTTCAGAGTACCTTTCATAACCATTAATTTTCATTAGTAATCCCTCAACCACTGCCAAACAAACACACCTAAAGGGATCAAGGCTTCGGATAACTTTATTAAGTTAACATAAAGCAAAGTTAATTATATCTTAGGAAACATATAACTGAACTTTGTAACTAACATCTGAGTGGTGTAGACGCCAGGTTTCAAACTCTGTAACAAAACGAAGCTTGTTTAGAAGCTTTCTCAACTGTAAATAAGTAGGTATATCGTACCTATACTTACGTATGTTAAATAAATAAAAGTTTATTTCGGAACTAAAAACACAAGACTAGGTACAAGTAAAACGATAAACTGCAAAAGTATAAACTGCAGCGCAGCTAACAACGCCCTTCTCCAGATACAGAAAGGAATGATGTTCCATGAATAAAATGCTTAATAGCTATGTTGGTGCGTAGTTTTACAATATGCAAGGTTGCATGTCTGTCGGTCTTTTACAGGCTGTAAGTACTTCGGTGAGTGTGCCCAAGAGCTCCACGAGATCATTCCATCATCTCGCTTCTTCCATCGGGAGTCCAGACGTACTGCGGGTTTTCACCCATTCCTTGTAGATGTTCCACACATTCGCACGAAGCACTTCGCGACATCGTTTATTATGCGCACAGCCAAGGAGTGGAATTCCCTGCCTTCGTCAGTGTTCCCAAGTTCATATGACCCCAATCTATTTAAGTCGCGAGTTAATAGGTTTCTTCTGGGTAAGCTCGTCCCATCGTCGACCTCATCTCTGTCCTCATGACTAGATTGAGGTCAAGAGTAGGCCAATTTAATATAAAAAATATATATGCCTTTCACGTACCAGCGACCAATTGAAAACAGACACCAACACCATAATAATACCAGCATATTAATTTCCTACTGCTGGTCAAAGGCGCGTTCTCATTCGGAGAAAGCACAAGTATTGATCAGTACTCAGTAGTATCAGTACGCTTGCTTAAGACGGGGTGGCGATTTGAGACATATATTAATTATAAGTCCTGGTTTCCTCATGATGTTTTCCTTCACCGATGTATGTGATGTCGAAGATTAACTTAGAAAAAAAACTTTGAAAAATTCGTATTGGTACTTGCTTGGATTCGAACCTCTGGGCCATTACGACACGCCACACCATAATGGGTGAAAAGACACTCTTAGCGAGTGGGACTTGTTCTGCTCGTCTCATTGCGATCAAAGCGAATTTTGGATAACTAATTTATTTATTTAGTAATAATCATTCTCGCGATGCATGTTTAGGCAAACACGAGACCTGATTTGGGACCTCTAAGATTCTGTCGAATATAAACCATCAACATTTTTTCGTCTGACAAATATTATAATAGAATAATTGTTATATACCTTTTAGGTAAACTGTAAAATAAGCCTAACGCTGAAATGTAAGAGGACTCTCAACACTGTGACACTGTGTCAAAAGAAACATAGAGACACACCGAGCGATGTATTTCTAATAGATTGTAAAATACATAATAATTGTGTCAAGTGTCTTGGATGACAATTCTGCATTTAACAATGAATTTTTCCAGAAATGTTAAAATCAAAACTGCTTCAAAGCTTCTTTCATTACCAAAACTACTTAAATCATAAAATAACCCTTTCAACAGTTTCACCCCCAACGTACATTAAAAGCCAATTCAAAATGGAACAAAACACCAACAACATTCGCATCATTCTGAAAATTAGACGAATTTACAAAATGCATAATGCATTTGACCACCCTATTTCAACCCGACTAACACGAAATTATCCCACACAATTTTCAACGTTACTACTTTCGATTAGAGATTAATTCGGCTTGTATTATGGTAGGGATGTTATAATGTTTTGGAGGGTTGAAAGGGTATTTAACACGAGAATCTGCATAAAGTTTTATTCGCTGCTCTGTTATTACGGACTCGTTTACTAATGAATATGGAAACTAAGTTTGTGCTCTAATTCGTGTCCGTAATTGGAGCGTATCGAAAATGCGTGTGCTGATTTGTGTATGTTTGGTTGAACATACTAAACAATAGGTTTTCTTTCTTCTTTCTTAAAAATAAGTCAATGTAAATAATAATCAGCCTATAATGTTCCCACTGCTGGAACACACGGCCTCCTCTCTAGAGAGGGAATGGGCTATCAACCGCGGGCACAGTGCGGGTTGGTAGATGTCACATGTCTTCGAATTTTTGATTCTAGGACATGCCGGTTTCCTCACGATGTTTTCCTTCACAGTTTTTGAGAGCAGTGGTGATGAAATAAATTACACAAAGTAATGCGCCTGCCTGGGTTCGAACCCACGACTTACTGTTCGTAAGTCGGGGTCGCCACCACAGGGCTACCGCTGCTCTAAATGTAAATAATAATATACAGTGACACAATATTGTTATAGAAATTGTTTCTTACAGATAGGCCCCTGCTCCTAAACTAGGTCACTAACATCAGTCACTTGGGAGGCAGTGTTCCTCAATTAAAAAGTCATTATGTATGTACATGGGTTACCAAAAGTGTGATTAAAAAAATAATTAACAAGAAAAATTAACACAAAGTAATTTCTTGAACAGAATATGTACCTACTACATCACAATCATTGGAAACATGAAGAGTGTATGATAGAGTGTGTAATGTATGTGTGTGTGTGTGTGTGTGTTGATGGAGTATAAAGTACATATGAAAATTGGGTTAAAATAATTTAATATTCATAAGTGGTAAGCTGACTAGCGACAGCCCACTCTGTAAAAGCTGCCTTAGCACCGAGGAGTTAATCACGTCATCCTAGATCACGAGGTCGTGGCTTCCCAACGTGAACAAATCCTGGGAACATTGAGGTATGAGATCCTGGAAGCTTCTGTACTACTGGACGGAGATAAGCTGGACAGGATGCATAACTTACCAATTGGGGTCGAAGTGCGGACACATATTATACTCACAGCATCATCAGCTGCCTAGCCTTTTCCTAACTATTTAGGGGTCGGCTTCCAGTCTTACCGGATGCAGCTGAATACAAGTATTTTTTATGGAGGAACTGCCTATCTGACCTTCACACCCCTGTTAGTACGTTAGTACCTACTGGGTAATACGATATTTTGGTTGTCAACTTTTGACACGGCAACCAACGGCTTAACCGCTGAGTTTTCTCCGTCTGAGGCACGGAGGAAACTCAGCGGTTAAGCCGTTGGTCCCGGCTGTCATTTATAGATCTTTGACAGTCGTTACAGTTAGTCAGTGGCCCCAAAAGTTGACAACCAAAATATCGTATTACCCAGTGGTAGCACGGAGGAAACTCGGCATGTAATGGGTGGTCACCCATCCAGGAACCAACCCAAGCAAGCGTGGCTTAACCTGAAGTTCGAACCCGAGCAGCTGTTATACGGGGTGGAAGGGACACCGTAGCGAATACGGTTACCACGTATTCAGTACATCATTCTGAGGACCATATAGAAGTTTTTCATGGTTTATTAAAAAAAAACATCTGTTCCATACATTTTGACCGTGGAGATATTGCATTTTTGTAGGAAACAGTTGTTTTTTTAAAAAACCGATAAAAAAATTCTATGTGGAGGGGCTCAGAACGATGTTCTGAATACGTGGTAACCGTTTTCGTGTCGCTTCCTCCTCGTAGGTATATGCTTCTTGATAAGTTAGTCAATAATTACTATTGTCACGAAAATCACCATGATAAACAATAAAACACAACAAAAAGTTAATCACACTTTAATCATTCCGAACTAAGAAAACAATATTGTCCGTTTCCACACATCAATATCGATCACAAAAAAACCTTGTAACGTTTCAATAGAGTTCAATTTACAACTCCGTGTGGGTTGAGGGGAATTTCTTAAGAACTGCATGGTATAGGTTATAAAAGGCGTAAACTGATACACTGATGATCACGAAAAGGGATCCTCCGAAGACGAAGCTGAGGAAGTTCCCGTCAATCATGTTGGTCCCTTGAAGACTGGAGGCCTGGCCTTGGAACAGCTCCTTGGTGTGCGAACCTTGAGCCTTCCTTTCCTCCATCATTTTCTTCATGACTGACAGCCTTTCTTTCAGCTCGTCTATCGATTCCACCATGTCCTCTGAAACTGGACAATTAGAATTTTTATATCGTCTTTTGTTTTATTGTTGATCACAGTATTTTCGGTTCAGGGGCCCATTTTATAAAACCGAAAGGCGGTAAGTGTTACATGTTTTTTTTTTAAAGATTGGTGCCTTAACAATCAGTACTTGTAGTGAAAATGTGACGATATTGTAATTTTTTGATATGTCGCATTGTATTATATTATATTCGCGGGTGACGTCACTGGCAGAATCTATTAAGGTAATTAATAAACACGGAACATCGATTTCCTTATCATAATAGTAAAAACGTTAAGGCGGACCACAACCCACAATATTCCAAAGTTTGTTTTTAACAGAACGAAATGAGAAAGTTAAAGTTACTCAGTTTAAACCATACTCATTCGATACGAGTACCCATAAACTAAAACTAAACCGCTACATAAAATTATAAACCAAAGCAAGCCTGTACTGTTTAATTAATCAAAATCTAAACTTTCGTCTAACTAACACTGTTGAACGAAACCAAAACTAACCAACTAAGACTTGAACTGTCTGATTTATTGAAGTCAAGATTAGTTGTAACCTCAACATGTGTCTCGTTGGTCTAGTGGTAGCAAACGCAACTGCTGAGCATGAGGTCCTGGGTTCGATTCCCAGTTCGGGCAAAGTGTTTTAGGATTTTTCCGTTCAATTTCTCAGTGGGAGCCACGGATTCTGGATTTGTGTCCGGTTGATGGCAATAGGCTCGCCCTCTACTATATGGAAGTTAAATATAACTGACGAAATGTGGGTGTGTACTATAGGTACACCTCTGCCTAAACCTTGTGGGATTACAGGCGTGATGTTATGTAGCTGTCTACATATCAAATTGATTGGAAAACTGAGTATTATGATAATGTTTAATAATAAGATTATCATCATCATTCTCTTTCCATATCTCAATTTATTTGGGGTCATCATCATCATCAGCCTATAGCAGTCCACTGCTGGACATAGGCCTCCTCAATCGCACGCCATTCAACTCGATTCTCAGCAACTCTCATCCAGTTGCTACCAGCCACCCCGCGGAGATCGTCACTCCACCGAGCCTGAGGGCGTCCCACCTTACGTTTGCCATTTCGCGGCCAATTCGCGGCGCAGCATGTCGTTCTCTATTACTCGTCATTTCAGTAGTTACCCCCTTTCCAGTCAGCTCATCTTTCATGCATTCCATCCATCGTATTTTTAGTCTGTCTCTACTCTTAAAGCCATCCACGTTCATACAAAACACTTTCCTCGGGACATCTATTTCATGCAGAATACATTTATACTAATAAAACAAAACGCGCAAACCAACTCCTTTTTTTTAAGTCGGTTAAAAACAAAATTATCTCAAGTAATCTTTATGGTTCTATGAAACTGTCTTTGAAATGCATCAAGGAGGCCAGCTAGGCAAATAACTGAACTTATCGAAAACAATTCTTTTATTAAATATTTTCTATGTTGCAACATGAAGAACAAAGAAAACACATCACCGTTGAAAGCAAAATGACTAAGCAATTCGCTCAAGCTCGTGTACACAATGGCCCACGTTGGTCCAACTTCGACCACTTTTATTCGCAAGCTTCGGGTTAACAACCCTTAAGAAATAAACATTAAGATGTTGCAACACTGAGGTGAAAGGATAAATCTCTTTAACTTTACAAAGAATGTCTTAAGAGTCGTAAAAAATGAAAAATTGGGGTCCAAAAACAAAAAATGTCTCCCTAGCACCCAAACACACGGTCCTCTCCCGAAAAATCACTCAAAAACACATAGAACACCTCTTTTTAACACAAATACTTATAAACCTACACAATTAAACATAGTCAGGTTATATTCTTACCTTCAGGGTCCCTGTCTGAGCTACCTTTCCCCATTTTACTTGATATTTTGCACGCACCGAGTCAATGTTTTGTTTTGACTGTTGCAATCTATCCCGATGTTCCTACTTGTTTAGGGGAGCTAAGATGGCGGCCGCGCATGCGCAGTGCGGGGCGGGATAGGCGGGAACTATTGATCGTGTGCCTGGGATAGCTACCTGGAATTTGAGTCTAGATTCGACGGGCCTTTGTTTCGAATTATTGAGTTGCAATGAATCGAGATTTCAGTTTTAAATTATTTGAATATAAGTTAGTTTTAATTTAGCTTCTAAGTAGCGGTGTTGTAGGTTAAAAGGGATTGGTGCATAGATATGTGTATTGATTTAATTATTTTATAATTAGATGGCGTGTGTGCGCTTTAAGTTTCGTGAGAGATAAGAGTACAAGACCTTTCTGCCTTTTCCAGCAATGGGAAGCATAAGCTGATAAGAATTATTATTTTATTTATTTAAACTTCATGTACAATAGTGGTACAAAGGCGGTCTAAGTGCCACAAGACATTCTCTAGCAGCCAACTTTTGGGTCAAATAGACAGCATTCTGATTGAGTACAAAAAAAAAATAAGGAAAAACCATTTTTTTTAACATAAATTGAAATAAATAAATAGTTATACATATACATACAGATAAAATAAACTAATACCTATATGTATATTATAATACATACAGATATTCAAAATACGAGACCCTTTATAATAATTAAGTAATTATTATAAAGGGTCTCGTAGTCAGTCTAAATTGCTCACAATCTAGTCATTACTAGTCATAGTACTATGACTAGTAATGACTAGATTGTGAGCAATTTAGACTGACTATTATAAATAGTACTTTTATAATATTCTTGTCTAGCTGTTCCCAAACATCTGATCAGCAGTTCACTCCTTCACACAGCCAAAAGGCGTCCAGTGAGTCGTAGTTCACTACGTCGTCGTTTCAATTCCTTGCTGGTCGTAAGTGTCGGAGTGCGGATGATGGCAATGTGCTCGCCTATTCAAATTCATTTAATTCAGGTACATAACCCATATTGCAACAAATACAAAATCAACAAATATACATAGAAATCAATTCAAATTAATTAATAAAAACAATAATTAATTACAATTTTGTTAGTCTCTTACGGGCGACACTATATGTGGCTTGTCTATCACAGCAGTGTCGCACATAAGGATAGTCCAAACTATCAGCAATCATCCTCAGACCGGCGTTGGAGCTATTAAATGCGACTTAAACATAACTGGTGTAATGTGGGTGTACACTGTACCATGTGTACAGCTCTTCCTAACCCTTTTTTTTCGGATGGGATATCATCAAATGACTCCTCCCGCTCTGGGCGGAGCGGAAGGGAGTGTCAGACTTTTACTGACTAAAAACCATCCATGTTCCTTCTTTTGTCCTTTATGTTCCAGGGCCGCGGTATCTCTTTCGAACAGTCCCGCAGCCCTGGCAGGCATCGGCCCTTGCGGGCCCCTCATGATTGCTGACATCTCTTTGAGGCGCGCGTGGAACACGAACGCGCCGTCGACACGGCCTGTCGTCATACGACGGACGGACGGCGAGCTAGCCCATTACTCACCGTCCACAAGCCTTCCTAACCCTTCGAGGATGCTATGCGTGAAGTGTGATCTAAGGTAATCTCATCTGCCCAGCTTTTTCCCAACTACATACTAGTATGTTGGTTAATTTCCAGTCAAACCGGATGCAGCTGAATTGAATACTAGTGTTTTACATGAAGCGACTGCTTGACTTCCACAATTCCGTTACTACTGGGTAATATGCTGCTACCCCTTGGTAAGACTGGTTGTCAGACTTTCGAGCCACACACTGACCAAAGGCTTTAACGTGCTTTCCGAGGCGGGGGGCGGTAATTGATGGTCACTCATCCACGGACCAACCTAGGCAAGCACGGTTTAACCTGTAGATTGACCAGACTGGCTGTTTTTAGTGTTCCGTATCCAATGGGTAAAACGGGACCCTATTACTAAGACTCCGCTGTCCAATCAAATCAAACAAATCAAATCAATTATCAAACAAAATAAATGTCTGTCCGTCCTTCTGTCCAGGCTGTATCTCATGAACCGTGATTAGACAATTGAAATTTTTACAAATGATGTATTTCTGTTGCTGCTATAACAACAAATAAAAATTAGAATAAAAAATATTTAAGTGGGGCTCCCATACAACAGACATGTTTTTTTTTTGCCGTTTTTATAGATAATCGTACGGAAACTTCGTGCGCGAGTCCGACTCGCATTAGGCCGGTTTTTTATATATCCATATAAATCCTCTCTTTAATTATAATGATTTAATTACAATTCGTTGGGAATTCGGAAATTCATTACAAAACTCACAAAAAAGTTTTATTTGGTAACTAACCCTAAACATCATAACCCACTTATTTCCACCATTGGCCAAACCCGATCTACAAACTCAATAATATATCGACACATATCATCGATACCGTCTCCCACATCACTTACTGCTATTCGACTAACAAAGTTGATGCGACTTGATGACCGGACTATTTTATTACGTTCGCTCAGAATGTAGGGTAGATTTACAATCAATTACACTCAATACACGAAGCTCATTTGCATTTTAGATACAAATTATAATACTGTCAAAGTTAAATTTAAATGTTATCAATGTTATTTCTTACAATATTTTGTGAAATATGGAGTTTATTAAGTGTCATAAAGTGCGTTTGTGTCTAATCATCGCGCTGTACAGTTAGATTTTTGTTTAACGTAAGTACTATGATAGGTACTTCTGATTTATAACAACTTATAAGTTTCAAACATTACATATGTATGTATTCGTAAATGTTTTATATAGGCGCCATAGTCCGCACAAAACACCCAATCACAATGTTTAATGCTTTTAGAATAAGATCGGAATGACATTTAACTGTTTTGTTTATGTTAAAATAAAGAAATTTCAAAATCAAAATCATTGTGAATTCGGGAAGCTAGTTTACCTTGACGCAGTATAATCATACATTAACATGGAACTAAACATGCCTCTTCGCGAACATTCCAACCTTTTCCCTTTGAAAGAATATACTGAAAACTATCGGTTTTCCACTGAGGAATCATTTTATACTCGACTCTGTTACAAAGAACTACTTTTATAACGAATTCGATCATTACCATTGGAGGCCATCATATTGTTTAAGTGGAGTGGTAACTCAAACCTTGTTGTTCAAGTTGTAGAGTTTAATTTTAAGTTGAAGTGTTATCGGAGTTGAAACTGATTAAAAAACTATTAAAGATACTTGTTTGATATACCGGGTGTTCACGCCTACCGCTAGCGCCACCTACCGACGAGGTGCTGCATTCGGTGCGTGAGCGCAGCGGAGCTGCCCCCTGCCGACCAGTGGCAGAGATCGGCGCGCTCCTGATTCGTCCACCGGCCGCCACGCTCGATTGGCGCATCTCCATTCACTCTTTCATCATAAGTTCATTTTCAAGAAGCTATAAAAGCATTGTTTTATATAGACTCAGCCCCTTTTTCCTTCACACCTATCATCCAGTACAGACCTCTCGCCGTGGCCACGGCGGTGTGATCCAAAAACTCTGTACCTAGTAATAATTTCAATATAGATGTAGAAACATCACGGGCGTTTAATTTAAATAAACGGGAACAGACCTAATCCTCAACATTTTGGTCCATTCGAGCCGGATTATCAAACATTTTGATCCTTCGAGCCAAAGCATTTTGGTCATTCGAGCAGGATTACCATCCATTTTAGTCCCACGAGGCGGACACATCAGTAGAATCATACCAGCCGGAAGAGGACTCCACATCCACGTTGCCACGACCACGTGGCAAGTTTGCGGAGACTCGGACTGGAGCCGGGCGCTGAAGACAATAGCTGGCAGTGAAGACGATCGACCGAGTGCAGCGATCAGCAATCAGCGATCGACCGAGTGCAGCGATCATCACAGCTGGCCCAGTGACCCAGCATTAATTAAATAGGAGAGGAAAAGGCAAAGGCGTAAGAAACGTAACGGTCAGGTCTCTGTTCCCGTCCCGTCCGTTCCCCGTCCCATTCATTAGATTTATTCGATTTGTGTTAAAGCTGTGCTTCATTTCAGTTCGCGAGTGTGGCAGCCACGTGGTCCAGGTGATATTTGCATGTGAGTAACCACACCACACCACACCACAAAACACTCATCCATATTCCGTCAAAATGTCGGTTAAGGCAGTAGACGAAGTTCTTTCCGAGTTAAAGAAACGTAGGGGTAACATTAAGGGTCGATTAACCCAATTTAAAAATCATGTAGATTCATTCGCGGGCGCTCAATTAACAGCCTTACAAGCAGCCGAGCTAACTTTGCGTGTACAAGCCGCGAGTGAATTATTCGATAAATTCGACAACGTAGAACGAAATCGAAGTGCTCCTACCAGAATCAGAAACAGACGCGAATCTACAATATGTAGACGCATTAGAAGCAATATATTTTACGGCAATAGTAAGTGCGAATTGTTTAATTAAAAACGCGGAAATTAAAAGTCGACTTCCAATTGCATCGGAGCCACGTGTCAACATTAAATTACCAGACATAAAATTACCTGCCTTCGATGGAGCCTATGATCACTGGCTAGAATTCAAACATTCATACCTAACCATGATCCACAATCGTTCCGACCTAGACGAGATTCAAAAATTTCACTATTTGCGGTCATCCCTTGGTGGCAGCGCGTTGCAGGTGATAGCAGCTTTGGAATTTAGCCCTGCCAACTACGTTCACGCATGGGAATTATTAGAAAGCCGTTATCACAACGAGAGGTTATTAATTAATAATCATTTAAAAGCATTGCATAATATTCCGTCATTAAAACAGGAATCGCCATCGCAAATAAGGAAATTAATTGATACCATTTTACGTCATCTACGCGCTTTAAGATCACTAAATGAACCCACTGACAATTGGGACACATTAATAATTTACCAGGTGGTAAATAAGCTGGATTCGTCTACGGAACGCGAATGGGAAGGCCACATCGGAGCCACGTGTTTAGGTTCACGCGAAAAAATAAAACTTAGCGACTTAATATCATTCCTCCGAAGCCGAGCGGACACGTTGGAAATGATCGGCGCGAACCACACTAAAGATAAGACGCCTCATGGCGATTATACGAGTACGCATCAATACATAAGCGAGAAATGTAACTCGCACCGCGTACACAGCTATACATCTATTAAACCAACGCGCCATAATAATAACTGTGGTCATACAAAGAAACGTAATTCGCAACGAGTACATAGCTATAGTTCTATTAAACCAACGCACTATAATCATAAACGTAGTAATAGAAGTAATAAATGGGTTTTACCCAAGTGTCTATTATGCAATAGAGAACACTCATTGCACTCATGTTTAGCCTTCCTTAACATGTCCGTGAGAGATAGAATTAAATTGATAAACGATAACAAGATGTGTGCAAATTGCTTGCGAACCGGTCACGCGTTGAATGAATGCAGATTCGGATCGTGTAAACAGTGTTCGAACAAACACAACAGTTTACTACATTTAGACGAAAAGGGTGACGGCGCGTGTGTGCAATCGGTAGAACACGCACACAGTTTAGCGACATCAACGTTGCATTCCAACGACTCAAGCCGAACTTTTGTGTGTGAGTCGACTACCGCCGACTTTAAATTAATAAATACTGTTTTGCTCTCTACGGCGTTAATTGAGGTAGCTGACAATAATAACGTGTATCATACAGCTCGCGCGCTACTAGACAACGGAAGTCAGACCTGCTTCATTACAGAAAAACTAGCAAAAAGAATAAATGCGTTATATATACAGTCCACTATTCAAATCTCGGGGGTAGGACAATCGGTTTCGCAATCGCAGCATTCATGTGACGTCACAATACGTTCAAAATTAAGCGATTTTAATACCAAGCTTCGATGTTTGATCTTGCCATGTATAACATCCAGTTTACCTACGATGAACATCGAAGCCGGTAATATACGTATACCTGAGTTCTTACAATTAGCAGATCCGACGTTTAACGTTAGTTCAGATATCGACTTGTTGATTGGCGCGGATAGATTTTGGGATCTTCTAGAAACGGACAAAATACGTCTGGCGAGTGGTCCATTCCTACAAAATTCAAAATTAGGATGGTTATTGTCCGGTCCAGTGTTCGCGAGGAACCCAAAGCCTGCTCACGTTCATTGCCACTTCAGCCACTTCTACTCCTTAAATCATAGTAAATGCAAGAAAACCCTTAAAGAAGCCCTTCAAAATATGTCCTATGAAGATACAGAGAAGTTATTACTTGTGCTAAAGTAAATATTGTTCGTATTATTGTAATTTTTTAAAATTAGTTAGCTAAGTTAAGATACTATAATTTTTATATAACTTTTTACGTAGGTACCAATAAGATTAGTATGATAATTATGTGATTATTTAATCAATTAATGTTACTTCCAATCGCCTGAAACACAGGATTACCTAGTTCAGGCACAAATCATGAGTGAACTTGACATAAATTTAAGAAAAACTGTAAAAGTTGTACCGTAGATTTTTGAATAAATTTTATTATTATTATTCCCTTTATTCATTTTTTCACAATTTCAATACATTTTTAAATATTTAAATATAAAACAATATAAAAAAACATTTAAAAATATAAAAAAAAAAAATAGTAGCCCACCGGTATCGGGAACAGGGTCCAAGCTACCGGCAGTCAGGGCTCCAGAGAGAAGAACCTCCTAACAATACGAGCCGTGTCCAGGAGTACCGCTTTCTGAATCAAGCCCTTGATCCAGCTGCCTAACGAGAGCCTCCTGAGATGTTGGTCGAGGCTCTTGGCAATTAAGCCATGGGCTGACACGACTATCGGCACAATGATCGCTGAGTCCACATCCCACATGTCGACAACCTCGCGAGCCAAGTCAAGATACTTGATTTGCTTATCTTTCTCGGCTTTCACGAGGTTCTCGTCATGCGGGACCGTAATGTCAACAATCATTGCGCGCCGTTCTGATCGATCCATCACCACTATATCAGGCTTATTGGCTATAATAGTCCTGTCAGTGATGATGGATTGATCCCAGTACAATGTGATATTGCCATTTTCGAGAACTGGGTCGGGCACATACCTATAGTACGGAACTTCCGATTCGACAAGATTGTATTTAAGAGCAAGTTGCTGATGGATAATCCTGGCTACAAGGTTGTGTCTATGCAAGTACTCTCCATTAGCCAGACGAGAACACCCGGAGATAATGTGACGGATTGATTCACCTGGACGGTGGCATGCCCGACATATGTCAACCGTGCCGTCCTTCACAATAAATCTCCGGTAGTTATTCGTCATCATAACTTCATCCATAATTGCACAGACAAAACCTTCAGTTTCCCCGAAGAGCTCCCCGGAACGTAGCCAGGCTACGGACGCTGATAGGTCTACATCGGGCCCATGCAGGGCCCGGAAAAAGCGCCCGTGAAGCTCCTTACTCTGCCATACCTCCCTGCGGTCGTTAGTATCAAGTACTACAGGTTTGCGCCAGTTCTCTTTAGCCAAGGAGAGCGGGGTGAGGCCCTTGTCCACCGCGACTACATCTCGATGCATCCCCACGTCGGTTTCTAGGAAATATTCCCTGAGACTGCATATCTCGCGATTGTGGAGAGTCTTGGCGTTTAAAAAACCTCGACCCCCACACCTCCGCGGGATATACAGTCTCATAACCGAAGAACGCGGGTGATGCATTCGATATGCCGTCAACAATGTACGGACCTTCCTATCCAGGGCGTCTAGTTCTGTTTGAGTCCATTTGAGTATGCCGAAAGAGTACATCAAAACCGGCATGACCCAACCGTTGAAAGCACGCACCTTATTTCCGCCTGATAAAAGACTATTAAATACTTTTTTCAGGCGGCCAAAGAAGCGCTCCTTCAACGATTGTTTCATGTCAGCAACATTGATGCCCAGCGCTTCCGACATACCCAAATACTTATAGGTTTCGGTTGCTGAGAGGGATCTAAGATTTATGGAATCCGAGAGCTGGGTTCCCACAGACTCCACAATCTCCCCTCGCTTTACATGCATAACCGCACATTTGTCCACACCGAATTCCATCCTGATGGCGCTACTGAAAGTCTCAGTTACCTTCAGTAGCTCCATCAGTTGCAAATCGTTGGGGGCAAAGAGTTTCAGGTCATCCATGTAAAGGAGGTGAGATATAACTTGACCACCTCTCCTCAACCGATAGCCTAGACCTGAATCCTCCAGCAGCGTGCTAAGGGGATTCAAGGCCAAGCAGAACCAAAGTGGACTCAAACTATCGCCCTGAAATATACCTCGCTCGATCCTTATCGGCTCGCTATTCCTCTGGATTTGCCGACATCCTGGATAGCGAAGGACTGTCCTCCATTGCCCCATACATGACATCAGGAAGGTGCGCAGAGTTGCATCAACTTTATACAACTCTAGCACCCTCATGAGCCATGTATGAGGCACCGAATCATAGGCCTTCTTATAGTCTATCCAACATGTCGACAGATCCCTTCGGGAACGACGAGCCTGTTGACTAATGGCCATATCAATGAGGAGTAGCTCCTTAGTACCGCGGGACCCGTTCCTACATCCATTTTGAGAAGCGGACATGATAGAATTGTCATCAATATGTTTGCTAATTTTAGCTCTCAAAATGGATGTAAAAACTTTATATACTGTCGGGAGACAGGTAATAGGTCTATAATTTTTGGGTTCCGCAGTACTACCCGATTTATGGAGCAGGTGAGTTATACCTGTTGTTAGGAACTCGGGCAGCGACCCTGACTCTAAGGCTGACTGGAACAGGGTCGCCAGGCGAGCGTGCGACCTAGTAAACCATTTAATCCAGAAGTTGTGCAGCCCATCCGGCCCTGGGGATTTCCAGTTAGGCAACGGACGGACTGCACGAACTACGTCTTGGGGGCTGATAGTGATTGCCCCCATTTCTGGTACCAGATCGCACGCTCGCTCGACCCCCCGGGTCCATTCACCCTCGGTATGGCTAACAGGCACCGACCAGATGCTGCGCCAGAACGAACACATGGCATCATCATCCGGCAGGTGCGCGTCAGCCACACCTTGGTCCGGTCGCTCCCAAGCCCTATAAACCCACCTTTCATCTCTTTGGAATGTGCGATTCTGAGTGTATCGATCCACCCGCCGCTTATACCTACGTATACGGTTTGCCCATGCATACACTTTCTGCTTCAGGAAGTCGATGCGCTCTGTGACACGGGACATGTAGTCTCGAGGACTGATATCAGTCCCCAAGAACGCCCGCCTCACAAAACGCATCACTCTAGGGCGAGTATTGCCCTCCCTGAAGCAGATCAGTTTGCCGATGAGTGCTCTGGCCCCACCAATACGTCGTTCAATCCTGTACTGCCATGCCGGTACGGCTGGTTTAGGTCGTGTAGCCCTGTCATCAGAAAATTTGACGTGAGCTACACGACATGCCGCTACAGCTGCACAATACAGGATTGAGTGAGCATCGGTGAGGTCTTCGCAGTTATCAAAATAGTTTGACAACTGTGAATCCAGAACAGCCACCAGCGCCCTATTTTTGTTATGCATGGGCAAACGAGGTATGCGTGGTCTAAGATCGGGTTGCACGAACCGATATTCTCGAATCGCACCCTCCAAAGCACTCCTCATTTCTTCATTGCACTGGGTACTTACATTAGTAACCATGTCATTACTCACGTCATTAGCGCGATTCGGTATTGTGCTAGGCTGTGGTGGTACCACAGTCTGCGCCAACGGAGTAATGACATGGCTACTCTGCATTTCAGTTCGCAGGCGATCAAGTACAGTGTCATCCAACATACGATTACGCTGGATGACTCGCACCTGATCCGACAGTCGTTGCGCCGACACGTTGACAGCTGGCTCAAGCACCTGAAACAGAGAGAGCATCCGAACACGGTACGCGGTCAGGTTGTTTCCTCCCTCTGTAGCCCCATAGTATGAGCGCATGACGTTTTCATTAATGGCTTGCGTCCATCGCATGCGCTGCACACTTCCGCCGGGAGCTGGGACCCTATCAGAAGCCGGTGGGCCTCGAGGTCCTAAGCAATCCGGCGGCCGGCGTCCTCCCCGTCGACGAGCAGGTGGTGGCGTCGTGGGCGGGGAGAAATACTCGTCACTCGAACTCGACGCAACTGCCACGGCCGGTGTCACAGCACTCACGATGGGGCTGGATTCCGGCGGCGGCGAGGCGGAGCTGAGCGACGGGTCCGGAGGCGGAAGGCGTGCGCGTTTTGCTGCTGCACGAGTCAACATTTTATTTTTGTCTTGATCATTCAGAATAAATTTCAGTTTTCACATAAATGACATATTATGTCATTCAATTCCAATTTTTTCCTTTTCTGTTTATGGGTATATTTGTCCATCTTGCTGTTTTATGTTTATTATAAACTATTATATTTGAAAAGAATGGATAGTGAACTGTTTAAAAATGTATTATATTAATTAAATTGCCGAAAATACGAGGATAAAATTTGAGCTACGTGTTGACTCTAGTGTTGCCAGCTTATTATTATTATTATTATTATTTATTATTATAGCCAGGAAATTGACAAACAACTCCGGCTGTCTTGGGAACTCGAAAACATTCCTTCATCATCATGCGTACCCCTAACAGATGATGAACGCACATGCGAAGAAGTATTTAATAATACAACGAAACGCGTTGAAAACGGTAGATTTAATAATACAAGAAAACGCGTTGAAAACGGTAGATTTTCGGTTCGTATACCGTTGAGAGAAGCACCATTTACGTTGGGTGATTCTTATAAATATATATTAGAGCGTAAACTTAATCGTTCACCAGAACTTAATCTTTTATATTCTAACTTTATGCGTGAATACAATGATTTAGGTCATATGTCCAAGTTAGAGACTTGTAGTTCAACTACAAAACTACGCGTTATCTTCGATGCTAGTGCCATCACTAGCTCGAATCAATCGTTAAATAACATTCAATATCCGGGACCCGCGTTACAAAACAATATTATCTCGATTTTGTTACGATTCAGACAATATGAATACGTAGCTTGTGCAGAGGAGAAATATGAATACGTAGCTTGTGCAGAGGAGAAAATGTTTCGTCAATTTCTTCTCCAGCCTGACCAAAGGTCACTGCAATTAATATTGTGGCGAGATAACCCTTCAGATCCGTTATATACATATCATAAATTAAAAAAAAAAAATTTTTCATGAGAACAAATTCATACCTGCTTACCCAATATTCGAATCTTGGATTCGCAGTTTATCTGACGTATTTACTGATATCATTACTTTTACATTAGTAGTATAGAAAATAATTAAGTTTGTGGGTACTCCTAGAAATCTCCGTTGCGATACTATGCTCAACTACCTCCGCTACGTGATAAAGAGTACGCGTCATTCACTAGACTTGTGCGAATAGATAGTTACGTACGTACTTAGATTTATTATTATATTAGAGTCGGTCGACAAACGACAAACGGGTTTCTTATCAGTTGACGAGTTGAACGCCGCGAAAAGAATGCTAATTGTGCTCGCACAAAGGAATTCCTTTCCGGATGTTTTAAATAACTTAGTCGCTCAAACTCCTGTCAAACGAAGTTGTAAACAATATAATAGAATTTCAAGCAGGGTTGTTGCGAACATCAGCATCAGCATCAGCATCCGCTGAACTTCAGCATCATTTTCAACATCAGCTTTAGCATCAGCATCCGCATTGATCGATGCTGATTATTAATGCTGAAGTTCGAGTCCTGACATGACTGCAGAGGTGGCGGGCGGGACTTATATCACAAGTAGTTTTTGCTTGCAAGCTTTGACCAATCAAAGGGTCTACCGCGGGGGGATTGCAAACAAACACAAATTTGTCTCATTACGTTATTGCGCGTTAAAGTTTTAATTTTTTTCGTAAACTGTTTAGTGTTGTGTGATAAATTGATAATATAATGCCGCCTCTGTTGAAAAGTGGAATATGGACGTATTTTAAATTAAGGAGTAGGGTTTATTCCCGGGAATTCTCGAGCCGAGAATTCCCGGGAAATCGTTGGGCTTTTTTCCCGGGAAATCAAGCTCGAGAACTCGAGAAATCATGTACCTATATAGAAATTAAATCGCCATTTGTTGTGTTGCGTGGTGGCGCGGGCCTAAGCGCAGCGGCACCCTTTGATCTCGCTGCGAGCGCTCTGCGGCGTCGTTTTGACACGTTTATTCGTGTTTCGAATCTAGCCAAGTATAGTTTACGTAGTGAGTGTTTCACAGATTACGTGATAAATTGAAATCAAACAGGTAAGTCTTTTCACTTTTATTGACACATCATGGCTTTATTATTCATTTTATTTTTATCAATAATATAATCTAAAAATACTCTTAAATTTTACTAGGTACAAGTACCTATCTGTTCTTTTCTATTATTTTTTAGTCAAACTTTAATACATAAAATAGGTAACTAACGATACATTAATTATACTACTTAGTCTAATTATATTTCCTTTTTTTTTGTAAAACAACAACACAAGCTTAGTTTTTAATTATTCTGATATGTTTTTCTTATGTAATTTGAAATTAATTAATGTCATTTTAAATTTGTGAGACGAATATTGCCAGTTGTATTGTGTGTGTGTGTACCACATATTACTCCAAGGGCTTATTATTAATTTAAATTGCGTTTGTTATAGATTTTACCGAAATGTCACTATAAGATGGATGGATGTTTTTTCTAAATAACCAGCCAAAAATGCTGCTGTGATTATAATTTAATTATAAGTTAAGATATTAACGTTTTCTTTCATGTTGATTTTTTGTTTAATTAAGAAGCTACTTTTGTTTATAAGTTCTAAATAACCAGTCAAAAATGGTACTGTCATTATAATTATGAGTCTGAATAATATTATTTCTGTATTTTTTAAAAAAGTTAATTAGATTATTCATAAGATTTATGTTTTAATATAATCAATAAAAGTTTTATAATTATTTTGATATTTTTATTAGAGACGAAAACCACTAAATTTAATGACGTTATTGGAACCAAATAATATGAGAAAACGTACGTAAATTTAAATTTCTCGACAACCCGAGAAGACCCGAGAAATTAGCCTCGAGAATTCTCGAGACCCGAGAAAATAAAAAGCTCGAGAAATCATGAACCCTATTAAGGAGTCAAGAACTGCAAACTGCAACTTATGTAACAAAGATTATTCACACAAAGGGCGTACAAATACCTAATTTAAAAATCTTCTAGGAACAGACTTGAAAAGCAGCACAGCTACTTTTTTTTAAATACAACTTGCCTTTGATCTAAGTAATTCCAATATTAATTAAACGAAAGATAGCAGTGTTTGCATTAGGTAGTCTAGGTACTTAATTACTAATCTAGTACTAATTATTACTAAACTACTATGAGTATGTTTGATTATATTTTTATTTAAATTCCCAAAATTATTGAAACTATCTTTTATATCCGCACCAAGCAAAATTTTGCAACTTTTAGATGTATTTTACAATGGTAAATACGTTTTTCCTGTTTTTTTAAGAAAATAATTAAAATCAGCATCAGCATCAGCATCCGCTGATGTCAATGATAAAAGATCAGCAACAGCATCAGCATCCGCTGATGTGAAAAAAATATGCATCAGCAACAACCCCGATTTCAAGTCTAAATGTTTTTATTGATGAACATAAAATAATTCGGGTAGGCGGAAGATTATGTAATTCTTCTGATTTTACCTACGATAAGAAACATCCGATCCTACTATGTAGTAAACATCCTTTTACAATTTGTTTGTTTAAACACGAGCATGTACGATTATTACATGCCGGGCCTCAACTTCTATTAGCTACCATGCGTGAATGTTGGTGGCCGTTGAACGCTAGAAATCTCGCTAGAAAAATTGTACACGACTGTGTGATCTGCACACGTAATAGGGGTAAAACATTGACGCCTATTATGGGTAACTTACCGCCTGAGCGCTTAGAACCTGGCTACCCGTTTATGCGAACCGGTGTAGACTATGCGGGGCCAGTTTTCATATTATCCAGAAAGGGCAGAGGTGCTAAACTCACTAAGGCATACATTTGTCTTTTCGTTTGTTTTACTACTAGAGCCATGCATTTGGAACTCGTCACTAGTTTATCCACAAACGACTATATATTAGCATTAAAACGTTTTATTAGTAGGCGAGGTACGCCTCGCACTATCTTTTCTGATAACGGTAGAAATTTCGTGGGCGCGGAAAAGGAGTTTCCTTTATTCTTAGAAAAAGAATCGGAAGCCATCATTAATTACGCTTCCAATAATAAAATTGAATTCCGATTTATTCCTCCTTATTCCCCACATTTTGGCGGTCTATGGGGGGGCGGAGTGAGGTCATTCAAGTATCACCTGAGACGCATAGTAGGGAACGCGCGACTAACTTACGAGGAATTTTCCACAGCTTTGACACAGATCGAAGCTGTCTTAAATTCCCGTCCAATCTCACCTCTTTCCTCAGACCCTTCTGACCTTACTCCCCTCACCCCCTCACATTTCCTCATTGGCCGACCGTTAACGTCGCCACCTTCAAGAAATGTTCCAGACCAGCCAAGTTCGAGTCTGACACGCTACGAACGCATCGAGCAGCTGCGGCAGCACTTCTGGCGGCGCTGGTCCACAGAATACATCTCGGAGCTACAACTGCGAACTAAATGGAAGACCAGGCAGGATGACATCGCCTTGGGCAGCCTTGTCCTAATCAAGGACGACCAGTTACCACCATTAAGGTGGCGGCTCGGTCGTGTTTTACGTATATTTCCAGGGGGAGACGGCGTAGCTCGAGTAGCTGACATCCACACAGCTGCTGGGACGATCAGACGTGCCTTCTCCAAGATCTGCCCGCTGCCTCCACAACCGGTGAATGACGACGCCTGACTCCGTGCCGGGAACCATTTTTGGAACCGTGTGGTTCCAAGGCGGGCGGTATGTTCACGCCTACCGCTAGCGCCACCTACCGACGAGGTGCTGCATTCGGTGCGTGAGCGCAGCGGAGCTGCCCCCTGCCGACCAGTGGCAGAGATCGGCGCGCTCCTGATTCGTCCACCGGCCGCCACGCTCGATTGGCGCATCTCCATTCACTCTTTCATCATAAGTTCATTCTCAAGAAGCTATAAAAGCATTGTTTTATATAGACTCAGCCCCTTTTTCCTTCACACCTATCATCCAGTACAGACCTCTCGCCGTGGCCACGGCGGTGTGACCCAAAAACTCTGTACCTAGTAATAATTTCAATATAGATGTAGAAACATCACGGGCGTTTAATTTAAATAAACGGGAACAGACCTAATCCTCAACACCGGGCCCATACAATAGAGGCTATATTAGCATCGGTTTAAGTTAGCAAAACAAATGAATTTCCACTTGTACCAAAAACTCGCAATTGTATCGATATTTATCGCTTTCCGTACTAAATATCGCTAAATCGCATATCTCACACGTATCATAATACAGAACCTGTGTACTACGATATGCGTGTGATAGATATTTACGATTTTACTATAGCACTGATACCGATGGATGATGTAAAATGTCTTGAATTGACATAAGCTGCCGAAAATCTTAAGTACATTATACAGTAAGAAAAAAGTTTATTTATGTGTACATATTTATATTGTTGTAGGAATTGGATCTTCGTACTTTTGAAAATCAAAGTTATTTCACAATATTTTGTATCACCCAGAAGTTAGTGTAACGGACGTCAATACTAACCCTTATGGCGCTTATGGCGCAGAAATATGTACTTATACCGTCCTTGTCAAAAGGATAACTGTTTCCTATTTCAGAAGAAGAAACGTTTTTCTTAAAAAAAAAAAATGAGTCACTTATAATAACTTTATTCAAATAAATAACAACAAAACACAATCAGATTCAGACAGCAGTATTCACGATCCAGTTAGTGTAAGAAGAGACGCGAGCGCTCACTCCTGGGTAGAAGGGATCAGCACAGCCTCTGCCCCAGGAGACAACACCAACAAGGATGCCATCGTAGTACAGGGGACCTCCTGAGTCTCCCTGACAAGCGTCCTTGCCTCCTACATCGAGGATGCCAGCACAGATCATGTTCTCAGAAACTCTTTGAGGGAAGACCAGGCTGGCGTAGCGAGCGACGCAGACGTCACGGTCGATGGTGAAGATCTGGACGTCACGGAGGATAGCAGAGGAAAGGCCTCCCGACTGTTGGCAGAAAAGGGAGTATTAGAAGACTTTAGTGTCAAGATCCATATCAGTTTCATTTGTGAAGTCCGTTCTTAAACTACCAAAACTCAAAAACCATTACTTACTGAGGTAGTGCCCCATCCAGAATGCCAAACTGGCAGACCAGATGGCAACTCGAAATCCTGAGGGGGGATTGAAATGGCCCGAATCTGAGGACTGTATACCAGGGCAGTATCCAGCTGGATCAGGCTAACGTCTCCGTCGTTACCGTTACGGCCATAGGACGGGTGGTTGACGGCACGTCTTAAGGAGATGACAGTTCCTCCGGAGCCACGTCTGTCGGTACCAGCGCGGATACGACGGTTGCGAATGCTGAAGAATCTGAAAACAAAAGGTTTTTTTTTTATAAGAGGGATAGTTTTGAGTATGCATATGGAGGCTACAAGGGTTGGGGATGAATAAAGAAATGATGGATGGACTGTATGATCGATACTATGGGTAGATAGAGCTAGGGAGAGTGGGAATGGGAGGGAGAATGCCGATGGTCCCATTCACGTCCTAGGACGACGAGAAATGCATGCGCGTGGCTTGTTTCCTTAGCGAGACTACCGAATCAGACCACGAAGTGGTGACTCGAGGCATGTTCAAAGGAAATTCACCACAAGCAGCGTTTACCGCCACTCTATGCGCCGCAATGCCAATACATTTCCCTCTCTGCCTCCGCCCGACCGCGCGGACGAAGGGTTTCGTGTGAGAGTTGTCTTAATCACTTCTTTTATCAGGTTTTTTTCCGCATAAGACGAATAACGAACGTGAAAGAAGAGACGCGAGCGCTCACTCCTGGGTAGAAGGGATCAGCTCAGCCCCTGCCCCAGGAGACAACACCAACAAGGATGCCATCGTAGTACAGGGGACCTCCTGAGACTCCCTGGCAAGCGTCCTTGCCTCTTACATTGAGGATGCCAGCACAGACGTTCAGACGCGTATCGAAGACTTCTGAATAAGGATGTACCGTGAAAAATATTTATCAGAAACTGTTTATTTGTGATTGATAGAAATAGGCTCGGTTTAATGAGTGGGAGTTACATATAACTGGCAAAATGTGGGTAGTTACATCTCTGCAAACCCTTTTAAAGCAAACAAGGAGAACAGAAAAATACGTTTGAATATACATATTTTAAAGATCATTTACAAAAGATTAAGACAAGCCGCTCGTGCGGCAAATAAACAGATAAAAATATTCAATGTTTTGTCGATAAAAGATTACCTACATCGTTTACGTTGATTATCATCCTAGTCATAAAACATTAAAAGACCGTTATCTTATAGGCGTCATATGGACAGTTTTAAGTTACTGAGTAATTCGTAAGTCGTTGGAAAAACCCAATATCACTGTCCGACCTCAGAATAGAATCCAGGCAGGACCCTCGCGACCAGCCAGGCGCGCGACGGCGCGAGGCATTGGGGAGATCACCTACCAAAACCTAAAGATGGTGCTCAGATATCTGAAACAGTTATCCAAACCAACCGCCCTTCACCACTTCCTAGTGAAGTGGAGGAACACATTAAACACAAGGACAAGCAAATCGTGTGAATAATTTCTCCATGTAAAATCCTGTACCTATTACAATTTATCCGGTAAGACTGGAAGCAGACCCCAGCATATAAAAAACTAGGCTAGAAAATAATCATGATAATACTCACAATCCATCGAAGCAATGTGCCGCAGACAGCAAGTAATTGGTGGTCAGAATATTAGCTGCGCATGATTGTCCCCACAAGATACCGTTACGGAATTCCACCTGGACGATGCCGGGGTACTGTTCGATGGTGGTGGGGTTTCCACCCACGATGCGGTTTGCCTGGGCGCAGGCTGCAGCTGAAATGGTAGTAATTGTGGTTTCAGAAAAGGTGGCAATAAGATGAAATATTTTTGCTTTACTAAATAATTATCTTTTGGGGTTCACTTGCTCGGGTCAGCACACTCTCATCATCTGTCTAGCCTTTTCCCAACTATGTTGGGGTTGGCTTCCAGTCCAATCTGATGCAGCTGAATGCCAGTATTTTACATGGAGCGACTGCCTATCTGACTTCCACAACCCAGTTAGTACTGGGTAATACGATACCTCTTGGTAAGACTGGTTGTCTGAGTTTCGGGCCACTGTGGACAAACCTATCCTAACTCCTTATAACATCAACTATCTGCCAGTAAAACCCGTCAAAATCGGTCCAGCTGTTTTGGAGATTAACCGGAACAAACATACAGACAGTCAGACCAAAATTCAAACAAATGTTTTTTTATTATAAGTACCGCTTATACTTTCAAATGTTAAAAAAAAATGTAATGTTAATTAAATAATGTTTTTAATTTTAATGGTTATTTTTTTTAATTAATTTTTTTTAAAGCTGTTTTTTTATTACAAACAGACACTTCAATTTTATTTATTTGTATAGATAAATACTAACCTGCCACCAACAGGAGTACACAAGCCAGCTTCGTCATTTTGTCGACAAACGTAATGAAACCATTCACGTGAATTCGTTTTTATAGCGCATTAACCCTATATTGGGGTACCGTTGCCAAATATAAAACCATTTTGATTATGTAATTTCCGCTAAGTAGAGATGGGCACCAGTGAACGGGCACCAGCCCGCGGAGTAGCCCAATCCATGTCCCAAGCTCCCAGCTCGCTGAGAAAAGCCAGCAACGACTTGGTGTTACTGACAATCTCACGGAGAATACCTGGGTTCCTCAATATCTATAGATAAGGGAGGAAACTTCGACTAAATGGATGTTGTGTGTTGTGTTCCATATTACCTCATCTCCTGATTTCTCTGCTTCCGCGATGCAGGATTTTTACCTTCTTTACACATGGGCCAATTCATTTTAACTCAGCTGTTTTTTCACGGCTAGGTTCCTTTCGGCAGCCGTGAAAGAGACAAATTTGATTTCTCTCTCTCTTTGCCCACTTACCCAGTCTTATTGCTTTTCATTTGGGACCAGTTCTTCTTTCCTTTCCTCACCAGACGTGTGTGTTTTGGGTATGCGGGGTCGAAATATCTAAATATACGTATCAGAAAGGTCACGATATCAAAGGTATCGCGTACGTGTTGATATTTTATATGAGACAGCTGATAATTTTTTCGTGAGTACGCCGTCAATCTCATACAGAAAATGGTTCAGTTTCCACAGCATTCAATATGACCATATATTTCTGATAAACACATATACCTACTTTGTGTTTCTGTCAAGTAAGCTTAATTTTTTTTTAAATTCTTACTCTTTATTCATCGTTATAACTAACTATTATACATTAAAAATAGATCAATTTTGCTTTAGGGTTGCGCCACATCAATCAGCACGGAATCGCATTTTTTCCATGCTCCTATCCTAGATAGATGAGTTTCAATCTTGAAAGTAGTTGAAAGTCGATGCTTATTGCACGGAACCTTTACTACGTTTTCAGGATCACGTGTTTTATTTTATATAATCTTTGTCCGTCAATAATAAAATTTACAACTTGGATTAGGGGCTTACTACCAGTTTTAGCTAATTAGTTTAAATCTATATAGGATTATATTATCCATTTATTATTCAGTTGATAACTAATACGTAAACAATTCAAGGTTGAGGAAATGGGTTATTAAGCAAAGAAAAGGCAGAAATTACAAATATACAGGGTTATATTTGTAAAGCACCAACAACCTCTTAAAAGGTCATTGTACTCATCATTATGAACAACTTTTAAAAATTATAAATCGCGAAAAAAGATCTGCTGTTCTCTTACATTTATGATCAATTAACCCTGTATAATAATACAACACCACTGGGAAACTGCCTCGTTAGTGTCATGGCCGCAAGCGCGAATGCTGAAGATACGGTCCTGGGATCGATAACCAGGTCTGGCCCTATGTCATTGGATTTTGCCAACAGGAATTTCTGAGTAGCAGTCATGTAGTCTGGATTTGTGTCCGGTTGATGGCAATAGTATTACATGGGGACTTAAACATAACCGGCGAAATGTCGGTGTGCTAATAGGTACGCCTCTGCCTAACCCTTCGGGGTTTATAGGCGTGATGTTTTGTTATGTTACCATTGGCAAAAGAAGCGAAAATAAGCTTTTGTGGGCTGGGCTTACGTACGGCTTTATTGTAACAATCAATTTTTCAACGTTCCGTAAACATTTTCTTACTATTTATGATATGAGAACCTCGTGGCTCAATAATAATAGCCGTTTGGGTCGATCTTCAAGGTTAAGCAGCGCGTGCCAAGGCCGGCCTGTGGATGGGTGATCTATTGCATACCAAGTATTCTCCGTGCCTCGGAAAGAATGTTAAATCGTTGGCTCCGGCTGTCATTGTAGATCTTTGACAGTCGTTACAGGTAGTCGGTGGCCCGAAAGTCTGACAAGCAGTTTTGCCAAGCTGGGTGGTGGTCAGGTAGGCATCCGTTCTTTGTAAAATCCTGGTATTCAGCATGTCTAGACTTGTCCCACCAGCTGAATACCAGTATTTATTGATCAAGACTTGTCCCACGACCTACATAATTATATCCACAAAGAGTATATAATAATATCTACAAATAAATTAAATTAAATTAATAAGTATGTAATAAACTCTATACCAATTAATTAAATTTAGGTGTCCGTTTATAATTTTACAAAACAACTACTTTTACTGTATGCTTAATATAAACGTATAAACGGTACATAGAACAAAAAATTAAATTTCTGTCTGTTTGTTTGTTTCGGCTAATCTCCGAAACGGCTGGACCGATTTTGACGGGCCTATACTGGCAGATAGCTGATGTTATAGGGTAGTAAGGGTAGTAACATAAGGTACTTTCATTTTAGAAAAAGGATTAGGGTTCCGTGCTAAAAATTAAAACCTTAGAAATTGTTAACAAAATCCGATTTAAATATCGAAGTATTTTTTTAAACTAATAATAATATCACGCTAACGAAGGCCGTGGGGCACAGCTAGTACCTATATTAAAAACATTCTTTTGTTTTTCTGTAGAGAAACTGCGTAGTTACAAATTGGCCGTCCAAATCCAGGGAGGTTTTATTTTCCGGCACTACCCAGATGTGAACCAATCTAATATAAATTGTATTGCCGATTACATTCACAGATGTTCCTATGAAATGGAAAAATACAATTGTTTCAGGATAAAACTACCTACTTGTTTTTGATTAAATAATTTTGATAAAACGTTAATCTATTAAACTGTGACAAAACCAACGTGTCATGTTCATACGTTGAAGTAATAAACTAAGATAAAATAATGTATGTAGTTTAAAAAAAACTTGCTTTTATCACGCAAAAAAAAATATAGTCTATACTGCGAACCTTTTTGCGCTTGACTTGGTGATATTATATATCAATAAGCCAAGCTCAAAAAAGACAGACGTTCGGGCATACTTAACTTACTTACTTTTTACATAAAAATATGAGTTGCAGAATACTATGTTGTAACAACATCAAATTTTAATCAGAACATATTGGTGCTCGTCCCTGTACATATGTAATTTTGTTTTATTGTTAATTTTATCATTTTATTTTGTCCTGTGCGACACAAATAATATTTATTTTGCTTTCAATAAATTAAAATGATTTAATGATTCGTTAATCTAGTGTTTGTAATCGCGACTGCTGAGCATGAAGTCCTGGGTTCGCTTCCCAGGTCGGGCAAATTTTTATTAGGTTTTTCCATCAGGATTTTGTCAGTAGCAGCCACGAAGTCTGGATTTGTACCCGGTTGCTGGCAATAGGGCTCGCCCCCTATTATATGGAACTTAAACTGGTGAAATGTGGGTGATAACGCCTAGCGTGTGTGCGTTCACTAACGGCTCACGCACATACGCGTATGACTCCGCCCACATCAGCCGCGAGTGACGATGTCGCGGCACTCGCCCTCAGATCGTTGAAACCGCCATACGCATACATTTTGTATATATTTTTTTTTCTCATGGTATTAAACCAATTACTATATACACCTCTGCCTAACCCTTCGGGGATTGCAGGCGTGACACAAAACAAACAGATTGTTTAAATCATAACATACTATGTTATGATTTAATCAATCTGTAAGTACGAGACTGGGGTTCATTAAAAAAATTAAAAAAACATCCTGTAGTAAACTCGCTTAAAAAGGTATCATGCTACCCAGTTAGTGTTTGTGGAGGTCAGACGGGCAGTCGCTACATGTCAAATATTCAGCTGCAACCGGTTAGGCCGGAAGCCTACCCAAAAATTGTTGGAATGTAAAGTGCCTTTACTTTTTGTAAATTATTTCCTCAACAGTACTCTCAAATGACGTAGGAAAACATCATCATTCTCTTGCCCTTATCCCAATTCATTTGGTCACGTCTTCTCTTTCCATACTTCTCTATTACTCGTCATCTCATCTCCTTCGTTTCTTTGGTACTCTCCTCTTAGAAACATCCACAGTCATACTCAAAACTTTCCTCTCTCCCACAGAGTGCACGTGTACAATGATTGACAAAAAGCCTCTCGACATTTTCCTCATTTCTGCGTATTAGGAAAACATTGTGAAAAAATCATCAATCCTATTAAGAATTCGGAGACATGGAGCATCCATGGACCCGCGTGCCTGTGTGGTGGAGAAGAGGAGCACTGCCCCAGCAATGAGAAAATTATAGGCTGATTATTAGTTTGCTTGCGAGTAAAGAGAAATGTGAGTATCATGGAGACGTAACAAAACAAAACAAAACCCAAGTGTGCCTGTTCACCGCCAAAATGAGTCCGTTCAATCTGGCTCCTACTTCCCGGGGTAAATCTGTACCAGTTACCGACAGCCTCGAGCTTCTTGGTACGAAGTTGAGTGCGAATCTCAACTTCGGTGCCTACATTGAGTCGAAAGCTCAAACAGCGGCAAAAAAGCTGGGTATCCTAAATAAGGTTAACCGTTACTTCAAGCCAGGTTAGCTTTTAGTATTATATAAAGCTCAAGTTCGGTCGAGCATGGAGTATTGCTGTCATCTTTGGGATGGCTCAGCCAAATACCAATTAGCCACACTCGACTCTGTTGAGCGCAGAGCCAAGAGGCTCATTGGTGACGATAAGCTGGTGGGTACTAAGCTTCATAGCCTGGCCCACCGGCGCAAGGTTGCATGTCTGTCGGTCTTTTACAGGATGTACTTCGGTGAGTGTTCCCAAGAGCTCCACGAGATCATTCCACCATCTCCCGTCTTCCATCGGGGATCCAGACGTACTGCGGGTTATCACCCATTCCTTTTCAATGTTCCACACATTCGCACGAGGCGCTTTGCTACATCGTTTATTATGCGCACAGCCAAGGAGTGGAATTCCCTGCCTTCGTCGGTGTTCCCAAGTTCATATGACCCCAATCTATTTAAGTCGCGAGTTAATAGGCTTCTTCTGAATAAGCTCGTTCTATCGACGACCTCATCTCTGTCCTCAGGACTAGATTGAGGTCAAGAGCAGGCCCATTTAATATAAAAAATAATAATTTATTATGTTTCTAGGACTAATCGTAATATTATTTATCTTTAAAAATTGTTTTTTCTTTTGTCTACATTGTGCTCACAGAAGCAGCAACAAGTTACCCAGGACTTTGTAATACCTAACTTGAATTGAAAAAAGTGTCCATGGTTCTTACCCATTCTTCTCCATGAGATCTAATGCTTTAGAATGGGCAACCACAGTTCTTTCACAGTTATTATGCATGTGGCTAGAGTGTAGGTAACTTGTTCACGACTATTGAAAAGCGCCTGTGGGTTTATTTGAAATAAATGCTTAGTTTATTTGTATTTAAGTCTGAGCGTTAACTCAATGTGCGAACTTACAAAATTTTGCTACAATATTATCAGCAAAATGTTGTAACTTCTCATATTGCGGCTATTATACTAACAGGCATGAATATTTATTCTGCCGAAAGATAAACATCTTTTCTCTTTTTTTAATAATCGTTCTCTATTAGACAGAGTGGTTGCCTCCTACACTAGCAATTTGTTATTTAGGCACCAACAGAAAAATAAAGGAAGTCTTGAGCGATCACTTTTCACTAGTTTTTGTTATTTTGTAAAATACTTATCGCAAGTGTATTTCTACGTAGGTAGCAAGTAATTAGTGTAATTACACATAACATCACACCTGTAATCAGCGAATCTTTCAGAGCTCAGGCGTTCAACCCCCACATATTACCTATTATTATCAGTTAGATAATACTTGGGTTCTACATATTTAGGCTATTTGTGGGGCAAGCCTATTGTCATCGAAAGGATACAGATCCAAGGATTGACATTTTTTTATACGCTCAGTAGTCGCGCTAACGACTACAAGACCAACGAGAGGGTCTAAAGAAGTGACAATAGCATTCAAATCGTTTTAATAAACGATTTGAATGCTATTGTCACTTCTTGCCGCTATCTTGCGTGTTTGGTGCATCGTTTATCTAATTGAACGGGTCGAAAGAAGGGGTTATGCTATTTCTTCAGCCCTAATAACTCACTCTTAGGTCCACGGATTTTTTTAAATAATTTTTTATTTTTATTATTGAGTATTTAGAAAAATCACAAAATTCAACACTAATGTGTTTTTTTTTCAAACGATGCACCAAACACTGAATATTTTTACAAAGATTTTCAACGGGATTAGCATTCAGATTTTCGGTAGCTATTGTCAATCCCATACATTTTTTCCCATATATTTTTATATATTTGTTATCGCTAATATAATGTCACTTTTTAGATTTTGCGGTCTACAGTGGTACGCACAACGTCCAATCAAGCTATACGAAACCAATTTAAGCGGATCTCTTACTGTACGACAAATCTATACAAAGCTAGGCCATTTTATACGGGAAATTAGTGTACAAGGCTTTTGACACTTGGAAGACATTGACAGGGGAAAGTTGTTGGTAAACATTTGAGAAATGGTAAGGTAATGGTATGGTGGGAAAACCGTCGTGGTTCGAGTTCCAACCCAACATCTACAGACCTGCCTGAAAGAGGACTTTTGGCCGAAAGGTGTCGTATATCGACGTTTCCGAGGACGGTTACGCGACGCCACGCAGCGAAACACGACGCCGACAACATTACGTGTATAGTTTATTATTAGTTTTAAGGTTTTTAAAATATGTATTAGTTTATCTTTGTGTAAAATTATTTTGTGTATTTTATCTATGGGCCTTGTTGCCTGATAATAAAATGATTATTATTATTATTTATTAAAACCAAGATGGCGGCGTTAGTTCCCATTTTGGCCACTCGTACAAGATCCTTGTACTTCATTATTGATTGCTTATCATTATTGTATTTTGTTTTATCTCTGACGTCAATAACGATTAGTACTAAAATACTGACTTAGTTACACTAATCTATTTTTTTATCATTGTTTTGAAGGCTTAACTAAGTTATTCAATAGCAGCTGGTTATCTCATTATTATTATGTACTTATCTTCTATCCAATATTTATTTTTTGTTTATGAATGAAATAGCTAATCTCGTTGGATTTCATCAATACATGCTTTTTAATACATTTTGAGCTTAGAAAGGCATGGTTTCTGGAACTGAAAAGAACTGTATTGAATTCACCATAGAAATTGAACGCGATCAGCTCCTCTAAACTGCGTTCAAGGGCCGACAGTTTCATCGTTGTTATGGAATTTGGATAGGGACTGCTCTTAAACGCAGTTTAAGAAACCCAAGATTGCATTGCACCTGAGATCTCGCAAGCATTTTGCGAGAGTGATACGAGTATCACCCAAAATCATGCGCGATTTAGTAAGATTTGCAAGATTTCACAGCAACTCAACCCATGATTTGCTAAGCATGACGGATCGCGCGAGGTACCTACTTCTTAATGTATCTCGTTTTTTTTCTGATGACGCAAATTGGTCGTAGCGCATGCACGGAAAAATCTGAATACCCAAAAACCGGGAATTTTCTACCGCCTTATTTCGTCCCTTTATAAAATTATAATCGAAATAATCATAAAAAGAAAAGCGCAGAGCGCCTGCGCTCATCGCAACACCGTGTTCTTCAATGTCCCTCTCACCGCACTGACTTCATTCACCGATCATTCTTCGTCCAGTCTTCTCTGTGGAATGCGCTTCCTCAGCAAATCAGGATGGTAACCAATCCCTTATCTTTAACAATTAAAGTTCGCGAGTACATTCGGAAAAAGCTGGCAGTTTCGTCACAACGGTAATGTTTTCTTTATTGTTTGTCTTTTTATTTCAGTATATCCGTGTAAATGTCTATTTACATTATATATATTTTGATATATATTTATAGTATTTGATATCGATTTAAGTATAGTATTTCATAATAATATATCCTTGTGGTTTATCTTAGTATTAAATTAAAATTATTCTCAGATTTTCAGAAATAACACCTACCCTTGCTTGTCTCTGCATCACCCAAAGGTTGACTGGTAGAAAATGCCTATGGCATTAAGTCCGCCTCTGTACTTTGTGCTTGAAGTGTTAAATTAATAAATAAATAATGTACACTTTTTAAGTATGTTTTCTAAAATTGGCGCTCGCTGAATTAGAACCTCTGAACTGAAGAATCTCGCAAATGTCGAGATTTTAAATGTTGCTACGAAATGGTATTCCTTAGTTTAGATGTGTTGATCGCGTTCTATTTCAATGGTGAAATTTGTACTTAGACTTTTTAGGGTTGGCTGGCAGACAAACGGCGGAGTCTTAGTAATAACTAAGACTCCGCCGTCTGTCTGTCTGTCTGTCTGTCTGTCTGTCTGTCTGTCACCAGGCTGTATCTGAACCGTGATAGTTGGACAGTTGAAATTTTCACATATGATGTATTTCTGTTCCTGCTATAACAACAAATACAAAAAAATAGAATAAAAAATATTTAAGCGGCGGGCTGCCATGATTTTTTTGCCGTTTTTATAGATAATGGTACGGAACCCTTCGTGCGCGACTCCGACTCGCACTTGGCCGGCTTTTTGAGATGCGTTGATAGTTTTAAATTCAGGCAGTTATAATTACTGCAGGATAGTCTGAAAGTGGCGCCAGGGACTGAAAAGTTGTATGGTAATGGGTTATCGTGATATGGGCATGTGATGCAGAGGAATGAGGAAAATGACATGAGGAAAATGTTGAGTATGAATGTAAATTATGGCTATAAGGAAAGGAAGACCAAAGAAACGATGGAAGGACTGTGTGAATGATGATATGGCTAGAAATGAGGTGACTGCTGAGATAACGAGTGAAAATAACTATTTATTTATAAATAGGAGAAGCAACAGCTATAACAATTGTATAATAGGCAACACTGAGCCAATTACAGGTTCTCTCGAGTAAACACAGAAAAGAAGAAAGAAATCAGAGAAGAGGACGAAATCTTAGGATCACTAAATAAAAAACACAAGATAAAAATTAAAATAAAAGGAATTAAATTATGATACAATAAGCACAAAACAAAATGGATACTTTCAACGGGACAGTAAGGGGAACTACCTTAACCATGGCAGCTACACGAAAATGGTCTTAGGAGACTATCCAAAATTTTTTCCTTTCTGGTCGGCGCAGCATGTCTTCTTCTTCCATACTTCTCTATTTAAGTCATCTCCTTTTGAAAAATTCTTCACACAATCTATCCATCATTTTTTTGGCCTTCCTCTACACTTCAAAAACACAGATTTAAAAAAAAAAATACTATTAACAAGAAAATGGCCCTTTTACACAAAACATTTTTTTGATGCCAATCGATCCTGTTTCTAATACTGATCAAAAACTTCTACTGGACCAACCCAGGTTGGAATACTAAAAAAAATATGGATACTCTCCTAAGCCCATTCTCGTGTACCTGCAACGCTTAAGGTGGTTCCCCTTACGGGCAGCAACGTATCCACCAGCGTTGAACGTATCCACCACGTAGACACCAGGGTCACCAGGTAACACATTAATGACATGGGGAAAAAAATAAAGCACTACGCGCTTTTAAAAAAGTTAGCATTCAGCCAAGTGCGTGCAGAATTAGTGGTAGATGAGGTTGGTGGTAAATAGGTCAAATGAAAACTCTTAACAAAGAATATTAAAGTCTTAACTCGCTCGCACTACCTATGAGTTTTGCCTGTAGTTAGATGAGGAAAAAGGAATGGAGGCAGGTGGATTAAATCTAACTGATCTCTAGGGAAAATTGAAATGCAATTTATACAGGAGATCAGGGGGTCTAAAATGGCTGCTTTAGCAGAATCATAATAGGATAATAATATGAATTACGTTTAAATTCGTAAAATGGTCACAAGGTGACAATTCATAATAGTAGGTACGTATATTTATTATTTTTTTAAAGAAAAGTGCAATCTTTTGTATTGGAGAATTTTACCTACTGCAATCGGTACGTATACTTGAACTTTGCGCTATGACGTAATTAATGTAATTGAAACAGAAGAAATAACTTGAACCGTAAAATTAATATAAATACAAAAAAAAACACAATAACAACAAAAACATAAGAAAGTAAATAAATATATTCATAAATTAGACAGTCATTTACAAAATTTAGTAAGATGCGTTCTCAACGATCCAGTCGGAGTAAGGTGAGACACCGGTGGCAACCAAGGAGAAGTTTTCACCGTAAGGGCTGCCGAAAGAAAGGAAGCCAACGAGGATTCCGTCGTAGAAGACTGGGGAGCCGCCATCTCTGATGCCCCAGTGGGTGCCAGTGGTGCCAGGGATGGTGGCACAGATCATGTTGTCGGTGACCTTGATAGGGATGCGCAGGTCACCGTATTTTGCGACGCAGGCAGCGTGGTCGGTAGTGTAGAGGCGAGAGCTGGTCAGGTCGCGGTCGGACCAGATCACGTCTTCTTGCTGGAGGAAAAATGGCTGATTAATAATTGATATGGCAGAAGTACAGTGAAAAAATTGCATATGAAATACTAAGCTCATTTTTAAAGTATAAAGTGGAGATGTCAAGCATTGACACGATTTTTAAAAACTTGATTTATAAGAGGAGTTGGCCAGTTTTTGTCCATAGGATTTTATTTAAAAAAATACTTTGGATATATGGAATCTCGTTTTTTGAAACAATGAAAGAAATATCTGTTTAAAAAAATCAACTTACAGCAGTACGGCCCCAACCAGCAATAGTGACGGCAACGTTAGCGGGGAAGACGACACCACCAGCGGTGATGGTAGCCTGTTGGACAGTGGACCCGAAGGAGAGGTAAGACTGCAGGCGAATGATGCCCACATTGCTGTCGAACTTTCTGAAGGAGTAGTCGGGATGCCTGATGGCACTCTCGGCACCCACGATTTGTCCGTCACGACCGCGCTCTGAGGCTCCTGCCCTCACTCGGCTGATACGTGGAATAGCGGCGCTACAAATGTCAATAATAAAGATAAGTTAAGAAATAGAGATCCAGTGCTACTACAGAGAAATTCTTGATGAAAAACCAAAAGCAATTTGTCTTAACTTTGAAAATGAATGAATTTGTACTTACGTTCCAACAAGACAGTGGGCAGCGGTCAGGATGTGACGAGAGGTCAGGATGGTGCCGACGCAGGTCTGCAGCCACACGCGCCCGTAGCCAGTCTCCACCTGCACAATGCTGGGGAAGTCCTCGATGTTCGCCGGAGAAGCGAATACGGTGGCACAGCCTGGAAGCCGCAGACAAGTAAATAAATGTAGAGCCCTAACACAATCGGTAGGCGTCGCGGCAGACTCCGTAGAAGATGGCGGTACGAGCTGACAAAACAAACGAGCAGTGGCGCTTATAAGCCTTGGGACTAAACAATTGAAAGTCATGGCAAAGGATGAGCATGAAATATAGTAGAAATTAAGATAAAAGCCATGGACGAATTGGGAATAAAATTGTTTCCTATTTCCATAATTCTATGTAGTTTGGTGTTTGTTTACAGACATGCAGAAAGCTACATTATTCGTGGGTGCTATAAATTATATATATTTATATCATGCATATTAGCCGAGCTATCACAGTTTTTGCGGACGAAGTCACGGGCGAAGTACTAGTTCTTAGATAATAGGATCAGTCATACATTTAATTCGATGCAAAGAGCAAGATTATGGAAACCAAAAATACTCTCAACTTGGAAATCAATGACGTAACGTGGAAAAAAGCTGGTCAGATCTCCAACTTTACAAAAAAAGAAAAGATCAAAAAATCTTCTGGGAGGATCAATACTTTTACAAAATTTACAGTCAGCATGGTGATACCATAACATGAAATACATATTTGTTTTTGTTTATTTATTTAAATATTTTACCTGCAACCAGGAGTGTGAAGGTAGCAAGAGAAACCATGGTTCCTGTTTCAGTGTTTCTGACGTTCAAGTCGATGCCTCAAATGAACTGTACCAAAGAATCCTTACTGCGTTTATTTATACCAAAAGTGCTGCATTTGCTATCATCGTAATCTTTTACATCATAACCTATATTTCCATTCATTATGTCTTGATAATTATTGTCTGCTTTATCAGAAGGGCTTATGGAAAGATTATGGATTGATGCAGGTGCTGTGCATTGTATAATAAGGTCTTAAATTGTATCTATGGAATTTTTTGATACTGTTACTAATTTCGGCAGTTGCTAACTGCAGATATTAATGTCACAAGAGCGTAAACAAATAGAGGAGCTGTACTTTTTCCTTTACTCTCATACTGACTGACCTCGTTGGTCTAATGGTCGCAAGCGCGACTGCTCAGCATAAGGTGCTGGGTTCGATTCCCAGGTCAGGCAAAGTATTATTGGGTTTTTCTATCAGGAATTTTTCCTGCGCCCGGTTGATAGCAATAGGCTCGCCACTTATTAAATAGGACTAACATAACTGGTGAAATGTAGGTATACAATTAGATACGCCTCTGTCTAACCAGGCACCAACTCCCCAACTTTACGTGGTTTCTGAGACAATTTCCATTCTTGGTTTAACTTGTGCCACGTAATGGCATGGCAAAAGTTTGTGTCGCGTTGTCATTATTCTACGGTGTGTGATACCATCTAGGATCATCAGCATCATCAGTCTACAGCAATCCACTGCTGGACATACGCCTTTCCAATTGCACGCCACTCAGCACGATTCTCGGCAACTCTCACCCAGCCACCCAGTAGAGATCGTCGTTCCACCTAGCCTGAGGGCGTACCTTATGTTTTCTGTTTTGCGGTCTTCGCTCAAGAACACATCTACTCCAACGGTCAGTGCTTCTACGGCCAATATCTTCGGAATATTGTCACTTCAGCTGGCTTAGAAAGCTAGGTTGAGGTTCTGGTAAGTACTTTTTTTCCAGCAACTTTTTTTACTGAAAATAAACTCATCTACCTTCTACTCAAACTGGAACATTTTTCTTATTTCTGGTTCAGTTCTCTACCAATAACTGTGAATAATTTATTAGTTTAATAATTTATCTATCATCGCCTTTTTTTTGGGTTGGGAAATCATCAAATGACTCCTCCCGCTCTGGGCGAAACGGAAGGGAGTGTCAGACTTTTACTGACTAAAACCCATCCATGTTCCTCCGGCATCGGCCCTTGCGGGCCCCTCTGGTTTGCTGATATCTCTTTGAGGCGCACGTGGAACACGAACGCGTCGTCGACACGGCCTGTCGTCATAAGACGGACGGACGGCGAGCTAATCTATCATCGCCCTAGGTTTGTAACTAATTCTCGGTCTATACCTTGGGTCTCCCGGTCGTATGAATTTTGTATTACATTTCCTTTCGTCTATAATCAGGTGGAAATATGGGAACTTTTTATTTATGACCTCATTTACGTACAGCTATTGCTCCGGGGTGTTAGTAACATCTGAGGTCTCTTGGTATTACTAAGTGAAACATATTTTTAATGACTAGCTTTTTGTGTTACTTGAATTTGTGTGTTGCTAATAGTAAATAAGTTTGTACAATTTCAATGTACCATATAATTATAAATTATTTATACAAATTCGGCTGGAATGCAAATACCTTGTTTTTGAAATTTAAATTATAAATTCTTGAAGAAATATTTAACAATAGGCTGCAGGCATTTTTTCGTCTTGGAAAAAAATGTACGGAACTTTTTCAGTTTATTAAAGGCACTGATTTAAAGCGGCAGTTATATATTTGTTATGTAGTAGTTTTGGTAAGTTAAAAATTACAAAATGCATATTTATTGACAAATTCGGCAGTTAAAAATTAGCAGTGAAGTAAACAAAAATGAGTCGTCAAAAATAATAAAATGGATCATTTAATAATTATACTGAGCAGTAAAATAACTAAATGGGCAGTTACGAGTGGACAGTTATTCGCCTAAAAAGCGTAGTCAGCATAGCCCCGCTACGCGGGGCTCCTATTTCTGTATGCAGGGTTAACAGTAACCTAGCCGGGTGTCTCCGCTCCCTATGAACATTTATTTATTAGTCTGCTTACGTATTTTTAGTACTGACATTGTAAGACGAAATAACCAGCCAATTGTTTTTTTATTACTGTCTATGTTTTACTGTCGCAAAAATTTACCAACCGCCGATAAAAAAACTGCCCATTATTTTTATCAACTGATTAATATAATAACCTCTCGAATGTTTAAATAACAGTTCAAAAAATTAGTTCCCTTTATTATATAAACCCTAGATGTTTTTCTTGGGTAATGTGCTAACGCAAACTTTGCAAAGTGTACAGTTTAAATGGGTGGTATAAAAAAACTAGAAAGCGACGCGACGTAAGGTCGTTCAAAGCGTTAGAACCTAGTGAACCTACCACTCCTAATGGAACCTTAGTGCACCGCTTAACGTGCCGTGTAATCCGCTATAACCTTCAGATATAACTTCTGTTATTATAACTACGTACGCTAGTCAACTACTCAATAATATAGCACTGTTAAATTTTCAACTTTGAGCGCTTAGCTGAGCGTTGGATTTTCTCCAACCGCTTTCATTTATTTGGAGATTGTTTCCAAGTATTGGTGAAAAACCATAGAAATATTGAAAAAAGATGGTGAAAACTCACATAAAATTAAGTCGGTTTGACTCGTGGCTCGCCTTTGACGCTTTTTTTTTTGTTACAAAATGGGCCTGCTCTTGACCTCGATCACGCCTGATGGAAAGCGATGGATGAGGTCTATGGTGAAACGAGAAGATGCCTGTACACTCTTGCTCTGAAGGCAGACGGGTTAAATGTGGGAGGAGAGGGAACACAGGCAGAGAGTTCCACACTTTGGCTGTGCGCATAATAAACGTGGAGAAGAAGCGCTGAGTACGACTCGTCGGGATAGCAACCAAGTGTGCATGGTACGCCGCAGTACGTCTGCTAGGTCCGGTCCTATGTGCATCGTTAAAACCTTAATTTCTCAAGCTCATGCTCATGGTGTACAAACATGGTATTTGAAACACCACGCCAGTAATCCCCGAAGGGTTAGGCAGAAGTGTACCTAATAGCACATCTACATTTCGCCAGTTATGTTTTAAAACCCATGTCATAATCTGCCTAGCCTTTTCCCAACTATGTTGGGGTCGGCTTCCAGTCTAACCGGATGCAGCTGAATACCAGTATTTTACATGGAGCGACTGCCTATCTGACCACAACAACCAGCCAGCTAGCATTGGGTAACACCCTTTGCTAAGCTTTACTGGTAGTCAGACTTTCGAGCCACTGACTACCTTAACGACTGTCAAAGATCTACAAATGACAGCCGGGACCAACGGCTTAACGTGCTTTCCGAGGCACGGAGGAAACTCGGTATGTAATGGGTGGTCACCCATCCACGAACCAACCTAGGCCAGCGCGGCTTCACCTGAAGATCGACCGGAGCGGCTGCTATTGTTTAGCCACGAGCTCCTCGGTTTTAAGACCCATGTAATAGGGGTAACCAGCAGCAGTATAAAATGAAAGAAGTCGAAGGAAGCTTATACCCAGGGCGGTATGGGCTGATATAATAGTCTTATCCTATTTCCTACTAATATTATAAATGCGAAAGTTTGTAAAGATGTATGGATGTATGCATGTGAAAGAGTAACCTCTTTCACGCAAAAACTACTGACCCGATTTGGATGTTTGGCACACAAATAGTTTATAAACACATAAGATACTTTTTAATCTGGTAGCACGTGCGAATTGTGGGACAATCACCGAACTCTAACTCTGGGCAAAGCCGAAAGAATTAGCTAGTAATATTTAAAAATCACGTGTCACTATGTTCGTACACGCTAAACTCCGAAACTATACAACCGATTTCAATGAAATTTTGTGAATATGTATGGTTGTTTCCAGCTTGAATTCAAGGGTGTAACAAGACCCTTAACGAATCACAACAATCAACCAATCATTATGTACATCAAACTAAGTAACTTCACGCAAAAAATATTGCTGGGAAACGCCTTTTTTTGGGGTGAAAAATCGTGTTTCACGGTAGGACTCAATGTACCGCACTAAAATTGTGCTGATGGATGGATTGAGTAGTAAGGGGATCGTGGAGGTGTTTATAGTTAAAATCTTACGTTAAAATCATGTACCTATATAAAAAAAATGTAAAAGTTGAAACTTTGACCCCACTATCTCCATAACTAGAAGTTTCCCAAGTATGGTCTAGAACAAAAAAAATATCACAATGACGGGAAAAACAAGTACCTTTCGGCTTCGTTAAGGGTCATGTTACACCCTTTATGGGATAATTTTGGACCACACAGGTTTCGCCGTGCGAAGTAGGGCGACTCGCTAGTATTATTAAAATAGGAACCTTGAATATCCACCAGTTATAACCAGTTTGCAGATAGAAATATTGGTAAAGGTCATCTTGACATTGAAATAATTTATTACAGAATTTTACCCCACCCAAAGAAAGTCTAAGACCTACAATAAAACTACCATTTATAATAATAACAAATAAAATAGATAAAAAACAAAAATATCTTACATAATCTTTCCTAGTGACGTAGATCTGACCACCTGAGTTGTGATATCACTGGAAATTTAAAATGCTGGACCAACTCGCTGTTGGAATTTCCACTTAAGGATGAGCACTGAAAGTTAAAATTCCAACAGCCCGAGTTACAATCTGAAATTCTGCAGCTGCAGATACGAAAACAACACCTGTATCTAAATATATTTATTAGTTCATTTCCTTTTCTAGATTCTTCAATTAACTGATTATTGAGGAAACCCTCAATATCTGATAAAATATGGCACTATATTGCTTATCGACATAATTATAAAGATTATTTTTGTTGTAATGCGTTTCAGTAAGACAGTTGCCTGTCATCCAGGATGTCCACTTATCCATGATATGTATATAAACAGCCACTCGGGTCGATCTTTAGGTTAAGCCACGCTCGCCTACTTCGGTCCGTGGATGAGTGACCACCTATTAGATATCGAGTTTCCTCCGTGCCTCGGAAAGCACATTAAGCCGTTGGTAGATCTTTTACAATCGTTACAGGTTGGTAGGCCCGAAAGTGTGACAATCAGTCTTACCAAGGGGTATCGTATTACCCAGTACTAACTGGGTTGTGGAGGTCAGATAGGCAGTCGGTCCATGTAAAATACTGGTATTCAACTTCATCCGGTTACTGATTAGAGTGGAAGCCGACATTAACAGTTTAGAAAACGCTAGGTGGCAGATGATGATCAATAATTTTCTTAATACTTATCTAGAATTGTTTTTTGTTGAGTAAATTAATTGACCACTGAGACGTCTAGTTTCCGACGACTGAATTGCGAATGGAGTGGGGTAGTATAGGGGGGTGTTTCAATGGTGCATCTAGTATCTATCTACACGTAGCTATAGATCGGTAGACAATTCAGGCGGAATAGACTGGATCGCCCGGAGGACACGGTGGAACACACCGTGGAGATCTGCTTCGCTTGGGCGGAGCACCGCGGTGTACTCGTAGCAGCGATTGGCGGCGGCGACCTCTCGCGTCCGGCCCTGGTTCAAGCCATGGTCCGGAGCTAGAGGGAATAGGAAGCCGTCACCTCCTTCTGCGAAGCAGTCATGCTAGCGAAGGCGGTGGCGGAACGTGAGAGGGAGAGAACCTCACGTCCCAGCCGCCGTGAGAGACGCCCCGGGCGTCGGGGGTCTCGTGGTGGCTCTCGGGCACCGTAGTCGCGGGCCTGTGGACGGTGAATAATGGGCTAGCTCGTCGTCCTTCCGTCTTATGACGACAGGCCGTATCGACGGCGCGTTCGTGATCCACGCGCGTCTTAAAGAGATGTCAGCAAACCGGAGGGGCCCGCAAGGGCCGATGCCTGCCAGGGCTGCGGGACTGTTTGAAAGAGGTACCGCGGCCCTGGAACATAAAGGGCAAAAGAAGGAACATGGATGGGTTTTAGTCAGTAAAAGTCTGACATTCCGGCTCCGCCCAGAGTGGGAGGGGTCATTTGATGATTTCCCATCTCAAAAGAAAAAAAAAGACGGAAACCTTAAAATATTGGTTACTTTTTTGCTTCCTGTCTTATATTTCTATCTTTTTTATATTTATATTACGTGAAGTAGTTTGTGTACTTTGTTTAGTTTATTTATGCAAAAATTACTCTTTTTGAGAATAGTTGTGCTGTAAGGAATACCCTCCCTACAACGCAGAGCTACCCGCTGCTGTCTATAAAAACCGTTCACCTCAGTCAGGAAATCCATTTGCTTCTTGGACCTGGTAGCAGACGGTTGACTTCAGAACCTCGGTTGGTCGATTTAAGGTCACGTGAGTCAACTCAAATTCGTCGAGCTAAGTGTGTAATCGTTGCCTAATTTTCTTTCGGTTCAGGTTAGTATAGATTGTCATTATTTCCAAGTTGCTTAATCATTAGAAATAAAAATGTGAACAATAAGAAACGGTTTTCTTGTCCTAACTTGCTTTAAAAAGTAATTATTCCTTCTGCATCTTACAGTACAGATACTTTTTAGGGTTCCGTACCCAAAGGGTAAAACGGGACCCTATTACTAAGCCTCCGCTGTCTGTCTGTCTGTCCTGTCTGTCTCCAGGCTGTATCTCATAAACCGTGATAGCAAGAAAGCTGAAATTTTCACAAATGATGTATGTATTTCAACAAATACTAAAAAATAAAATATTAAGGGGGTCCCCATACAATAAACGTGCTTTTTCGAATTTTTTTATAGACAATGGTACGGAACCCTTCGTGCGCGAGCCCGACTCGCACTTGGCCGGTTTTTTAATGTTCACCTCCTATAAATATAGTCCGTACGAGTCTATTCTTAAAATGCTTTGTGTACTTTCTCAGATTTTACAACAAAATTATTATTTAAAGTGAATTTTGATGTTTCAAACAACAAATAGCTCACGTAGGCGGTCCCGGCTGTTATTGTAGATTTTTGACAGTTGTTACGTGTATTCTGAAGCCCGAAATTCTGACAACCAGTCTTACCAAGGAGTATCGTATTACCCTGTAGCTGGGTTGTGGAGGTCAAATAGATGAAAACGTAAATTCTGGTATTCAGCTGCATTTGGTTAAACTGGAAGCAATACAACATAGTTGGGAAAAGGCTAGCCAGGCGCTGTGTCCATGGGACAATCGCAGGCCGCAATCAGAAGCGGCAGAGCTATAAGAAAAGGTAAATTGTTCTGGAAGTCGATGACTGCTACATTTCCGTTTGAAAAGTTGATATTCGACCACAACTCTATGGAACCTATTGGGGTTGGGGCAGCATGTCGTCGTCCATACTTCCCTATTACTCCTTATGTCAGCAGTTTCTAGTGATATCATCCTTCACACAGTCCATCCATCGTTTCTTTTATCTTCCTCTACTCTTATAGCCATCCAGATTATTACTCAAAACTTTACATGCCCGTACCATGACAACCGATTACCACACAACTTTTCAGTCACCGGCGCCACTTTCAGAATTCCTCTTAAAAGGTAGATGGTAACTGCTAATATATGCCTCGCCGATGTAAGTACTAGAAATACTTTCCAATCATTCTTAACGATAACAATTTCATTCACTATCTCATAGATCTGATAACGTTATCTATAATAACCAATCGTGCACCGATTTTATTCAAAACAAACATCGAACGACTAGGGGGAGGAGCTTTGACGTATGGTGCGAGTTTATCAACCAATCAGAATTGTTGTAGTTGTTTTTCTTCTGGGGTTAAATAATCACCATCAGTTGATGAGACGGGAGTAGCAGCAGCTGGCTTGCTGGGCCCACACGGTAGTGTGGTAAAAATACTTTAAAAAGCTCATAGATACTGCCGCCATAATTAAACTGGACACGGCTCTTTTAATAAACATCTCTATGTCATAGGAGTCACAGACAGCCTGCATGGAGGAAAACGAGACCGCAGCTCACGTGCTTCTGTGCCCAGAGGTTTCCTCATACAGGGCAAAGTACTTCGGTAACCCAGGAACTCTCCATGAGAGCGTTAGTAGCACCAAGGCGTTGCTAGCCTTTCTTGGGGAACTGGAGTGGATCGAGTGATCGATATTCCCAGCTTTACGCAAAATACTCACTTTGGACGACGTGGAATCATTTAAAATTCATAAAGTACTCTCATGTTATAATCTTAAATTTCATTTTATTTAAATTATAGCTAACCGTTTGATGCTAAGATAAGATTCAGAGATTATATAATCATAGGTACCAGGTGTAAACGGACCCTTCACGGAGCCGTCAACCAAGCATTCTGTACATCAAACTAAGTTACCCTACGCAAAAATGATTGCTGGGAAACGACTTTATTGGGGTGAAAAATCACGTTTTACGGTAAAACTCAATGTAACGCACTCAAAGCATTGTACTGGTGGATGCATTGAATACGCCCCCGTATTCAATATTTCGTGGAGGTATTTAAAGTAAAGCTACAACATTAAAAACTAGTCTTTTTTAAACTTGTGAAAAACTTGGAAGTTTGACTCCCGATATTTCCGTAACTAGGTTCCCAGGTATGGTTTAGAACAAAAAAAATATCGCAATGACGGGGAGCAAAAGTGCATTTCGGCTTCGTTAAGGTTCTACTTACACCCTTTACATTGGAAGCTAGATAGGCTTTATCCTCGTACTACTAAATTACTAATAGCAACTAGTTGAGGATATACATCACACTGCCGCGTTGGCTAGTGTTTGGCAGGGACGGTTAATCGGGTTAAAAGGTTAACCGGTTAGTTAGACCTATATATAACCCATGTGTTTGATTAACCATAATATGTGTTAACACTTACAATAATATAGGTTAACCATTAAAATATTGCTGATTAACCAGAATGAAAGAGCAAGAGCGGGCTAACTCCGTCACTTTCATGTATATTTTTTAAGTACCAAAATGAATTACTAACCCTATAATACGGATTAACCTTTAATCTAGGATTTTTCACATAACCCTAAAAAATAACCCGATGAAAAAGGGACCGAAGAGGTAACCCGTATAGGGGTCTATACAGGTTACCTTTTCGGTCCCTGATTGTGAGGTCTAGACAAGTGCAATGACTTTCAACTGAATTGAAAAATGTATAGGTGTGAGTTATTATGACCTTTGCAATATGTCATCTAACTCCTATAGATTATTGTCAAAAAGTCAAAAATGTATACAGGGTGTAGTAAAATAATAAAAAGCAAGGCCCCTTGTGTGGGCTCTCGGACCGTGAAACTAAACTACTTCTGTTCAACGAGTTTTACATATTTGCACAAAAAAATTTGGACTTTCCATGGGAATTGATGCGATCACCTGATCAACATGTGTATGGTACAACTGAAAAAAGGTAATGAATTTGCAAGTCATAGAACTAAAGATGTTCAGTTTCATGATCTGAATCACTACACGAGAGGTCTTACGTTTATAATGTTACACCTTGTAGCAGTAGTGAGTGTTGGCGAAAGCGATAATGATCAATTATCGATCGAATGTCCAGTTCAGATGACATTTACTACGATACGCTGGTCAATTTAGATAACGATTAAGCGACGTCTCTGAGTGCGTCACAGAAAAGCTATTGTCAAAGGCAGGATGAGGGAGTTAGAATAACAAAAATACAACTAATTCGTTTTGTACAATAGTATAATCATCAAGTCAGTATAAGTAAGATCTAAAACTATTACGTAGTTACACTTCATCACAGTCTAAAATTCTCAGTACGTCGCCGTTTCCACAATCCAGTTAGAGTAAGAAGTAATAGCGGTGCTGACAACCGGGACATGGTCCTCCCCATCAGAAACACCAAAGGACACGACACCCATAGTGACTCCATCGTAGAACAGAGGAGCTCCTACATCCTTGGAGTCGAGGTCGCGACCCTTGGAGTCTCCGAGACCAACACAGAACATGTTCTCTGTGATGGTGTTGTTGGGGACATCCTCCAGTCCGAGGTACGTCTCCAAACAGTCGTCACCGTTGACGGTGACGAGGTTCAGCTCGTACAGATTCTTGTTGCTGGTGAGGCCGCCCTCCTAGTGGAAAAAAAATACGATTACTAAAGGTATATTGCAATGGTGCAGTGCTACAGGTCCAGTTTTTTACTATTTTGGCCTACAGTTTGTCCGGCACGCGACAGACATGTCCTGCCCTGTCCCATTTGAGTTGGGCAGCCTTCTGAGTCACGTAAGCTATTTTTTGGAGTGCAGTATTGTGTTTGCTTAAATGGTGTTAACTTTGTGTAATTTATTTAACCGCTACAGCTCTCAAAATGACGAAGAAAACCGTCGCGAGGAAACCGGCATGCCTTATTAAAGATATGAATAAGATAAGTCATATGAATTCCACAATAGACCTACATGGTAGATGGCGGCCTGCTTGCTTTCGGAGACGAGGCCCAAGTCCAAGCAGTGGCAACGTCCGTAACGTAGGCCCGTAACCGAACAGCGGGGCGGGCCCGGTGCGGGTTACCAGGTTAAGATTAACTGATGGTCAATGGATAGTTCGTTAAACAAATAAAACACGATACTTACAGAGGTGGTACCCCAACTAACAAGCGTCAACTGCAGACCAGTAGGCAAGTATATGCCCTGGCCAAGGATCAGCGCCTGTTTGATAGCATCTCCCAAGGTCAGGGCGTCTTGCAGCCGAACTACCGCGATGTCTGCGTCATTCTCCAGCTGGCCGAACTCGGGGTGGATGTAGACCCGGTATACCTCACGGACGAGGCCTTCTGTGCCGAGGTAGGAGGTACCAGCTCTGATGCGCCGGCTGCGGTCTGAGTAGTTGCTGGAAAGTTATGCGAAGTTATGAGAAAAAGGTACAAAAACACTAAATGAGGGAGGGCAACTCTTCAAGACGGTAACTTATGTAACATAAAAAAAAATTACGCCTGTAAACTCCAAGGAAAATTGAACTCTGGATTTGTGCCCAGTTGATGACGATAGGGTCGCCCCCTGTTACATGGGACTTAAAACATAACTGGCGAAATGTGGGTGTACTATTAGGTACATCTCTACCTATTTCGGGGATTACAAGCGTGTTGTTATGTTATATTATGTTAACCCCCAAGTTTTAGGTAGAGGTGCACCGAGTAGTACACCTTTCGCCAGTTATGTTTAAGTTCCATGTAATATTGGGCAAGCCTATTGCCATCCATCGAGCACAAATCCAAACAGCTCTGTGGCTGCAATTGAGAAATTCCCGATGGAAAAACTCAATAACACTTTCCTCTACCCGGCGGGACGTCCTCAGCAGTCACGCATGCGGCCACTAGACTAACGAGGCAGTAACGTAAATGTGACGTATACAGGCTGAATTTTTGAAGTGGGCGTGGATGGCCAAATCCGAAACTATAAGGGCGAAAAATACTCAAAGGAGTCTCGAGCCCGATTTTGATGAAAACTAAAACTGCATCATTGGATTTTTGGAAAATCAATATCCCTAGCCAGGAATCGAACTCGTTGATTTTGGAAAAAAAAAACACACTGTATACACACCATTTGATAGCTGCGCTACTAAGGATAAAATTCTGAGAAGTAATGATACTCATAGTTTCGGATTTGGCCATCTACGCCCACTTGAAAGATTCACCCTGTATATCAGTAGAATAATGTAACAAACGATAACAATTCTGTGTACGACTTATTGATTACTTCAAAAGGATGGAAGACTCTTGGAGGTCTCATTTTACTAGACGTATGCGAAACCAAAAGGAGAGATATTATTTTAGCAAGCTATTTTAAACTTCTATTACAATTAATTGCCAACCGAGGTGACAAAGATCTAATGGGTTAGCTGGGGAAATAAGTGAAATAAACTACCAGGTTACGCAAAATCTATCATCATCAACCATAATAAAGCCTTAATATAGCTATATTTTAATCTGCTGAGAAACTTACACCCCAGAGAAACACTGAGCCGTTGACAAGACGTGGTAGGAAGTGAGCACACTGGCAGCACAGTGCTGCACCCACAGGTCTCCTGCAAGGTTCTCCACCTGCGCGATGCTGGGGTACTCCTCAATGGAGGTTTGGCTGCCCAGCTCTGCAGATGAGCAGGCTAAACCTGAAAATTTTGACGTTTGAGTTATGGAACAGGATTTTTAAGATGAAACAACATTTTATTTTGAAACAGATACAGTACCCGAAATCAAGTTTTAAAAAACCACTCTCACACAATTATGGCAAGATAAACTTAACCCCAAATAGCTGAATTTTCTCAGAAAAGCACAGCAGATTGCGCACTGTCTCAGATCAGTTTTATTCAGTACTACAAAATGTCGCACTGACTATCTGTCCACACTGAAACCCTTTTTTACCCATGCATTTTAACGTTGTACGACCAAAATTATCAACAGTTGAGATTATTGGTCATTTATTGAACTAACTAATTGTTCAACGAAAAATTCATCATCATCTGGCAAAGGCTAGGCAGATCATGATGTTCAACGAAAAACAACAGTTTACAAAAACATTTGACAGAGAAACAAACTAAAATGATTTATTTCAAATACATCAGTTACAGTCATAGTTATAAGAGCAGAGGAAGACCAAATACACGGATGACAGTGTCAAGGATGATGTGTCAAAAAAGGAGGTGTCTGATGAGATGACAAGTAAAGAGAAGTATAGAAGAACACAAGAAGAAGACAAGAGAGAAGAGAGAAGTATACAAGCTGCGCCGATTTCAAATAAACTTGGATAAGGGCAGGAGACTGATTATGAGATCAGCAAAGGTAGTTTTGAATTGGAAAAGTATCATTTAAAAAAAATTAAAGGACAGTCCCGTCACAAGGAACAATAACTGAAAAGACTGTAGTTAGCTATTCCAAAGCTTAGATCTCCGTGGAGAAGAACAGGAAAAGAAACTACATGGACACTCTTCACCAGATTACAGACTGAACTTTATGAAGCTTCCATGATCTAAAAAAATAATGATGAAAATAGGAGGAGTAGGATGATGAATAATTTACCTGCTAGCAGAAGAACAGCCCAGCACAGTAGCGCCATATTGCTTTTAACCACGAATGTAGCACAATCTTCAGCTAATTCACTTTATATTAACGACTTATCGTTTACTCGAAGCATTAGTATTATCCATTATCTCTGTCATAAATTATAATGATTGATTACTCGTAAGTGCCTGTTGATACAGTTATGATAAGTGTTGGGACCCGTTCATATATTTTTTTTAAGAGCAGCGGTGGCTCATTGGTTGCGGCCCCGACTAACGAACAGTAAGTCGTGGGTTCGAACCCAACCAGGCGCATTACTTTGTGTAATTTATTTCATCATCACTGCTCTCAAAAACTGTGAAGGAAAACATCGTGAGGAAACCGGCATGTCCTAGAACCAAAAATTCGAAGACTTGTGACATCTACCAACCCGCACTTGGCCTGCTGGGCCCTCTCATTGAGTGGGGCCGCATTCTGAAGGCCTATTTTAGAACAAGCAAAGTGGATGGAATTGGCCTCTACTCCACATCTGAACTCTAAAAATAATTCTGTGACCACTTGGTCCGACTTCTTAGTGCGATCTATTGGACGACGTGCATTTTTAGTTTACTTTTAGTTCGATTTAGAACTCGGCCTATGAGGTCTATCGTTATTTTTTAACAGACGGACCGACCAATCACTCGACGTGTTTTTTTTTTAATTACAGAATCTGACTATGAGGACTATTCAGTGATAGATTTATCTGTCTTAGTATGTACGACGATGACCTGTATCGATTTTGTTTTTTATAACTTTATTAACTTATTTTTTCTTTGATTGCGATACTAATTGTAAGATACAGAATCAGCCCACTGCTGGTACACTTACCTCTTCTCTGTGAGAGGGAGTCAGAATCCATCTCTCGGGCGCATTGCGGGTTGTTCATTGTCAGATAGCGTCTATAAAATCCACAGCTTTGTGAATAAAGTCCTAAATGATAAAACACAGGCCCCTTGTGATTCGAGACCTAATTTAGACCTCACATGCTAGCTGGCTAATAACTTGGAAAGTTTAGTTAGTACTTAATATACAAGATGTAAACGGACCCTTCACGAGACTGTCAACCAAGCATTCTGTACATCAAACTTAGTAGGTATGAAAATTCTTGCTGGGAAACGGTTTTTTTTGGTGTAAAACATTGCGGTTTACGGTAGCGCTCAATGTAACGTTGTGCTGATGGATGCATTGAATAGTACAGGGGTCATGGATGTAGGTAAAGTAAAGTTATTACATTGGAACTTTAACCTACAATATGTCTAGGAACTAGAAGTTTTTCAGATGTGATCCTAAACAATAAAAATATCGTATTGACGAGAAGAACAAGTACCTACTTACCCCTCGGGGTGTTTTCACACCCTTTATAGATACAACTACCTACTCATAAGATCACTGTGTACCTAATTAACGTGTTAATAATTCCCTAAAAACAGAATATTTCAACACATTTGGGGCTAATTTTAGCGTTGCGGTGGCGGGATAATTAAATGTGAATAGTTAATGTTGGTTTCATAGAATTATTTACTAAACTAATTTAAGTAGGAAACGGGTCAGAACAGTGCTTTTTTTCGTGTTTTTTTTTTGTGGAAAGTAAACCATAAAAAGTACCTATGAAATTAGTCTTCAATAGAAGGACTTTTCAAATGGTTTCTTTTCAGAAACAGAATGATAAATTCGTTTTATTTTCATTATGACGGATCTTTAAATTAAACCAGCCAATAAATAATTCTGTACCATCGTAGTAGGGCAACAGAAACATACATTCTGTGAAGAGATATAGCTCGCTCACAGACAGACGGACGGACGGACATCGGAGGCTTATTAATAGTCCCTTTGGTTACTCTTTGGGTACGGAACCCTAAAAAACAAATTGGAACTTTGATAACAACCTATCCAATTGCCCACTTTATGACTAATGATTATCATGCATTGGGGGCTTGCACTGATAACCAATTGAGACGTAACAACATTACCAAAGTGCTTTTACGTGATTAGGGCGTGACATCTCGATGAATGCCGTGTTTGGGGCTGTTTGTTAATGGGCAAATGATGAGCAAAGTAGCGAGGACACGTGGCGTTGGTCGGAGGCAAGTCTTGCTTGAGGAACAGTCACGAATGGACCGAAATGATGAGTGCTGCTGAGCTGTTTCACCTCGCAAAAGACAGGGTAACACATCGAAGTTGATGGCCAACCTTCAATAATTGGAGAGGCACCAGAAGACGAAGAATGAGGATGAATCACTCTTCAGCCTTATTGTATTAGTGTAAATATACATGCATAAGCACAGTTTCCACAGGAACTGATGAACGCTACTGAAAGCGCCAAACTAGTAGCTCAGTTTTGGACTGATACAATTTAGATTGCCATCGATACGCTAAGAAGAAGAAGCACAGTTTAAGGGGCAACGATGCGCAAACTGATACCATGAACTCAGTTCGTATGAATCTAGACACCCCAGAGTCAAATTCTATAGGTCTTTTCATAGACATAGCTAGGGAACAGAAGCAGAGGTAGACCACTAACACGGTGCGACGACGAGGTTATAAGAACAGCCGGCTCAAATTGGAGCCGGCTGGCTTGGATTGGATTGGATTGAGTGTCTGTCTTTTGCTATTTGTAGCAAAAGACAGACACATGGGCACCTTTGGAGAAGGCCTTAACCCAAACCTGGGCAAAAGAAGAAAACTAACAAAACCAACAATTACATCTAATACAAGAAACTAATCCACTACACTAACACATTCCTAGAAATTAAGTTAATAGTGTAATACAAACAAAGACAAAACAAAACAAAAAAAAATTAACAAAAAACATAAAAATTAACAAATCAACAAAAATATAATAAGTAATTTTATAAATAAATAAATTGTTTTTGTTTATTTTATTTATTTTATACACAGAAACCAGAATTACTTAAAACATAACTGTCGAAATGTGGGTGTACCTACTACTAGATACACCTCTGCCTAACACCGCACTACCTTGGGATTACAGGCGTGATGTTATGTACCTATGTTATATGAATGTCATAGCAATTAATTACCGCCATGACCTCCATATACCTACGCAATGTCTTGTGCGCGTGTCCTCACATCTCGTGCTACCATAAAAATGTAAAGATGTAGGTACCTATGTCGTGTATGTTTGAGTTTCTGTGACACGATGGACGAAAAATGAGTTTCTTGTGATTGTTTTTGTTATTTTAACGTATTTTATTTAATAATTTTTATCATTCCTTAATGCAAATACATATTTCTTTTAACTATGCAAAAGCTTGGATTTACGTCCGTGAACTTGTGCTTACCTAGGTACCTACATGTTTTCTCGAAATAAATAGGTAGGTATTATTATGGGTTTAGTACCATCTCGGCACTTTCCCATCTCGGCACCCATGAATTAATTTATCATCTTTACGAAAAATTCCCATCTCGGCACTCCGTCATTAGTCGTTGCTAAGTACAGTCATCAAAAAATGGATACACTGTATCAGTATAGTGAGTAAATCAATTTGACTCAAAACTAAAAAATGTAAAAAAAGTACGGTCTATAAAATATAGAGAACGACGAAATAATAATGAGTGCAGGACCAAGTAATGGGAGATCAGTGCTAAATTATGTGAAGTCCCAACGTGATAATTAAGACTGAAAATGAATGTACAGCGAGTTATAGCAATTAGCTGACCCCCTTTGCAATTATTTTATATTTTATTTATTTGAGCGAAGTAAATAAAATATAAAAGAATTGCAAAGGGGGATCAGCTAATTGCTATGACTGTACAGTGAACGCGTAATCAAGCCTACTCGTATCATTTAGTACCAGTATGAAAGTCCTCAAAGTATGGACGCCCTTTTGCCTACGTCCCGGTTACTGATTAAACGTTAATTGTACATAATAACTGTTGATTTTTGTAATATGTTTTTACATAATTGCTGGAAAGATTTTAAAACAATTATTCCTACGAACCGTGAATTTTTCATATATTTTAAAATTTGTTATGTTACTGGCAAGGCAGAGATAATGGAGCCTCTAAAAAGCGATTCAAGGGCTTGTCTGTGAAAATGGTAATTTAAAAAGAAACAAAAATGATTTAATAAATAATAAAGTTGATTTACTTACTATACTGATACTGTGTTTCCGTTTCTTTTTGTGTACCTTAAAATGATTCATGAGAGGGTGCCGAAATGGGAATTTTTCGTAGACAAGATAAATAAATTCATGGGTGCCGAGATGGGAAGGTGCCGAGATGGGAATAAACCTTATTATGATACTTTAATTTAGATTTGATTTTTTGTTACAAGATAAGTTGTTGAGTTGTCGTGAAAGTTTTAAAATTGAAGTTGTATAATTGTTTTAAGTAGGTATACATTTTTATAATTAACACTAGTAACGGGATATTTACCATGCCCACTGTTTGTTTTGTTTGTTTGCAACAGCGCCGAAATATCGGGAACTCAAAACAAACAGTGGACATGGTAAATATCCCGTTTCTAGTGTTAATTATAATGTTAAGTGACCATGACAGTTTAAAAGCTTGTACCTATACATTTTTGCATTCCAAATGGTAGAATGTACAGGAACAAATAATATTACTAGGTACTGTAACAACGTATGATGACTGTATGTATGACTGTATGATGACTGTAACAACTCATGTATGTAGGTACCTACATTCAATGCAAATAAATTGTTTCTATTCTATTCCATTCTATTCTAAAAACTAGTAGTAGTAGTAGTTCTAGTTGTGCTTTTGCACACTAAAAATAAAAGGTTTGATGAAGGTACACTACATGATGCTTAGATGATGACTAAGTGATGGGTACTTTAACACCTCGAATAATATCTACCTACGTACCATGACGTGAACACGTCATTATTTGCTAAGTACCGAAATTTATTAAAATTAACAGGATGTTTATAATTTTATCATTGGCTGTAAAGATTGGCAGGCAGTTTCCTCCAGTTTCATATGTTGTTAAGATATAAAGTAGGTTGGTACGGTTTTCTATACATATTTGAGTGAATAGGAAGACCTTTTCGTATTTTTTTTTCAACCTAACGTAAGGTATCGAAGAAAACGCTGATTGTCTGGAAGACATCGCTATAAGACCATTCCTGTACCCACGTCTACGGCCACGTTTAACGAGCGAGCAGATCCTACATCATTTTCCGACGACAATACGACAAACAGTATCAGTGGGTTCAGGTTTTGTGATTTTGATATCCGCGCCATCTGTCACTTTTGGCTTGAACTTCGGATAAATCTGTGTGGTGCGAAATACGCTCTTTCTGATAGTTCGTTTTTAATCGGCTAGATGTCGCTTCTTTAAATAGTACATTTCATTTGTGACAATTATGTTCACAATGATCGACTATTCGGTCACTTGTTGCAAGCAGAATTTTAGGCCCCTGAAGCTCAAATCAGGACACGTAAGACCTCATTAGGTACTTTAATGTCACTTCAGTGTGACAAACAGATGGAACTAAACGTTTTCATCGATCGGATGCAGTGTTACTACATGATTCTTTTGGTGTGTGGCCCTAGTATGCTGAGAAAAATACGAAAAATAATGACGCCACTCTAAAGTGTGTGTGTGTTTTTTTTTTACTAGAATATTATTATTTAACTTGTTTATGATATACACGTAGTTGTTATCAAATTGTTACCATCAACATGGAGCAGATAATTGTACGTATTCTTCTTCATCATCAACGTTCCCTCAATAATGACCACATAGGACGAGTTCCCAAGTATTAATGCCTCTTCTGTAGTGTGAACAGCTCGGTACAAGCTGCCTTTAACAGTCCTCTTGGTCTGGACTGTTCATGATCCATGTGTAAAATAAAACTGAATATATGGTACCTAATATTATTATCAAAAGTAATCTTGAACGAGTCAATTGCTGATAATCTTATAAGTATTTTATCAGAGACATAAATCAGCAATAAACATGGCTGTGGCCAAAAAATTAAACAACAATAATTCTTATCCAATAATATGTGTTTATGACATTTACAGTTCACTATCATCTTCTTTAGCTAGCCACACAACAAAGAAGACTTAAACAGCTGTAGCAATAATCCAGCTGGTGTAAGAAGATACAGCAGTACTGACTCCGGGCAAAGTCTTGTTTCCACAGCCCTGACCCCAGGATTGTATGCCAACGAGAATCTGGCCGTAGTATACGGGACCACCGTAGTCACCGGGGCAGAAGTCCTTGCCACCGATGTCGAGGAGGCCGGCACAGATCATGTTTTCGGTGACGGGGCTTGGAATGGAGAGGCTGCCGTAGCGTTGAGTGCAGATGTCCCTGTTGACTATGAAGACGGTCGCCTCCCGGAGTTCGTTGGAAGGTAAGCCACCGAGCTGTAAATGCGAGTAAGGGATTAGTGTGGTGTTGAGATAGTTTTGTAATTAGAGCGGATTTCACATTTTCAATGAAACTAAACTTCATTAGCAGATCTAAACGACCTGGCAGTGTTAACCCTTAATTGGTAGCGTCTAAAAAGTTACGTAAACGGTACATGCAAAATCCCGATTATGCTGAAATATAATAATAAAATACTGTCCCACTGCTGGGCGAAGCTGACGCAGGGCGGGCGTTTTGGGGGACTGTCTCTTGTACATTTTAACGTTTAAAAGTGCTGATTATCAGTATTTGAAAAAAATACTTCGGGTTTTGATTTTGAGCATTGATCACCAGTTCTCACGCTTGCTCAAGACTGGTTGGCGATTTCTGATTTATAATAATTAAAAAGTAACCTGGATTTCTTCTTCACGATGTTTACCTTCACCAATATCAGTGATTTTCAAGAATAACTTAGAAAGTACGTATGAATTAAAAAGTCACATTATTACTTGCCCGGATTTGAACCCGCAACCTCTTGCATGAGAGGCGAGGGGTTACTAACCTCTGGGCCATCTCGACTTTTTTACGCTCGATACATGGAACCATACACCATAAAAGAACACGTCGTGTTTTAATGAAACTAACGGAAACTTCAACGCACAAAATCCAAAAATTAACCTTCAAAGATGCGCTGGGGTGTATCACTCCACGCGATTATATTATAATTTAGGTCTAAACGAGTCTAGACTAGTAACCTCAAGATTACATTATGATGATATTTGACGTTGCTATAAGAAAACAGTGCCTATGCCCTCGTATGTAGAATAAACTAACCTGAGTAGCGCCCCAACCAACTATATCAACAGGTAAGCTTTCAGGCAGTTGGAAATCTTGCGTGATGATGGTACCCTGCTGTACGTAGGGGCCGAAGACCAGGGGATCCAAAAGTCGCACTATAGAGATATCGCCATCCATACCGTTGGCGCCATAAGCGGGATGGTTAATCTCCCGGTCTACGTAGACGACCTGCCCGCCGTAGGTACGGATAGAGGAACCGGCCCTGATCCGTCGCATCCTGGGCTCATAGTAACTGAAAATAGGAAAGTTTTTATAGGTAGGTTTGTATCATGTATCTAAAAATGTTGAGATGGATGTGTGGAGTGACGAGAATGCATAAATTAGGAAAGAAGACCTTTTTTTTCGGATGGGAAATCATCAAAAGACTCCTCCCGCTCTGGGCGGAGCGGAAGGGAGTGTCAGACTTTTACTGACTAAAAACCATCCATGTTCCTTCTTTTGCCCTTTATGTTCCAGGGCCACGGTATCTCTTTCGAACAGTCCCGCAGCCCTGGCAGGCATCGGCCCTTGCGGGCCCCTCATGATTGCTGACATCTCGTTGAGGCGCGCGTGGAACACGAACGCGCCGTCGACACGGCCTGTCGTCATACGACGGACGGACGGCGAGCTAACCCATTACTCACCGTCCACAGGCCCGCGCCTACGGTGGCCGAGAGCCATCACGACGTAGCCCCCGACGCCCGGTGCTTCTCTCGCGGCGGCTGGGACGTGAGGTTCTCTCCTTCTCACGTTCCGCCACCTCCTTCACTAGCATGACTGCTTCGCAGAAGGAGGTGACGGCTTCCCATTCCCTCTCGCCCCGGATCATGGCTTGAACCAGGGCCGGACGCGAGAGGTCGCCGCCGAGGAAATGAGAACCTAAGAGTAGGTTGGAATGCCTATGACTAAAAGAGAAATGAATATAAATGTTGATGAGAGAAATAATACCAAAGAAAAGGCAGTGACTGATAGCGTGATGGTTGATAAGGGAGAATTGAAAAAGAAAACGAAGCGACGCGACGACCCCGGGTAGTTGGAACAATCGCAGGGAGATGAATATGGTCTTATATCTCGTGATGCGCTTAGAAACAGATATTTCAAGTAGATATTAGAATATCTACTAATATGTCGTTTGAATGAAATGTTACAAATTACAATTGTGGAATTTTGACAAATACCAAACTATTGTTATTCATTGTTATTACTTGATATAATTATATTAACACCCATAACATTATAGAACTGTTTTCTTGAGTAAAAGTAATTACTTGAGATACGATTTTTATTCTGTAATTGATTTATTAGGTTAATTTATTTATTAAGTTAGAACTGTGTGTTTCTTTGACGGTTCTTACTTCGTTCAAATTCTTGTCTATTGAATAAAAATTGTTGCTCAAGTAATTACTTAAACTCAAGTGCTTACTTCAACTTGATTAAACATGCTAGTCTAAGTCTCATTGCATGTCCTCTGAACATGATTATCGACTTAAGATCTTTGTATAAAGACCGTAACAACCAAGTTTGAAGCCGGACTAGGCTATCACTAAGTCTTTAATTTGACGTTTCAACTCACATTCCATGGAAGCATTGGGCACCGGACAATACAAATCTAGAGTTCAGGATGTGGCCTCCACAGGTTTGAGACCAAATACCGGAGCCTGAACTCAAATTCTCCACCTGCACGATAGATGGATACTGCGCTACTGTAGTCTGTTCGCCTCCAAGGATACGAGAGGCTGGGGAGCAGCAAGCAACGCCTGGAAAAAAAAACAATTCAGATAAGAATTTAATTTTTGTTGTAGTTTCAATTGTTATCATAGTTTTATTTATTTATTTTTAGTTTTTGAAAGAATCATCATCATCTGCCTTGCCTTTTCCCAACTATGTTGGGGTCGGCTTCCAGTCTAACCGGATGCAGCTGAATACCAGTATTTTACATGGAGCGACGGCCTATCTGACCTCCACAACCCAGCTAGCACTGGGTAACACGATACCCTTTGGTAAGACTGGTTGTCAGACTTTCGAGCCACTGACGGCCTTAACGACTGCCAAAGATCTACAAATGACATCCGGAACCAACGGCTTTCATGCTTTCCGAGCCGAGGCACGGAGGAAACTCGGTGTGTAATGGGTGGTCACCCATTCACGGACTAACGTAGGCAAGCGCAGCTTAATCTAAAGATCGACCCGAACGGCTGTTACTATTTATTTATTTAAACATACAGTTTTAATACAGGTTCATGTTTGCTTTCTACCATTAAACCAGAGATGGTTTGTATTGGTACTAAAGGTTTGTATTTAGTCACGCTTTTGAAAGAATATCATAGCAATTAACTGTATATATTATTGTAAGTCTCGTTACTTCTGTTTATTTTTTGCTGTGTGTTGTTTTTATTTGTGAATTTATGTACATTGTTAGAAATCTTTGAAATAAAAAATGTTATCAGCTGTTCTTTTAGAATAGATAGTGACGCTTCTAAAGAAGACGAGGTTATCTAATCATCATATTTTGGGGTCGCCTCCAGACTTTTGGGCTACCGACAACATGTTACGGCTGTCAAAGATCCGACATCAACGGCTTCACATTCTTCTTTAAAACAAGTCGCTCAAGCAGTAGATAATCTTAATAAGAAAATGTGACCGCATTTCTGGAACTCACTCCACAGAAGTATTCACCACGCCTTGTTATGTAGAAAATATAATTTTGATTAAGGGAAAGTTTTGTTTTTGAAATATGTTCAGGAATGAAGCTTCCCAAAGTGGGGCTGCAAAAAGTTAAACACTCATTAGGGCACACAGAGTTGCAAAGAATATTTGTTTGCCAAGATCAATTGAAGAAAAGTTAGATCTCAGAACATACATGCCTCATAACTAAGACAACCGTAACTCCAATCGTACTCCTAACATAGTTAGGTAAGGTAACTTTTCTACCACTTTCCCTATGTCCTCCCTTCTTCTCGCAAACTACGTCATTACTTAAAGAAACCTTATGTTTAAGATTATAAATACCTGCAAAGAGGGCCAGAGCAAGAAGGGTCAGCGTTGCCATGCTCAAATCAACTGCGGAATCATCAGTCACTACACAGTTATAATACCTGATAAAAATATCATAAAATTATAAAGATTAACAAAGCCGCTGTACTGTACCTTCAAACTACTGATTAAGGATAAAAATGCCCATTTTATGGTATCATAATCGTAATTGCGCTATAAATGATATCCACTCCCGCGAAAACAAACTGATTGTGGTATATGTCTGTGCCCGACGGGACTTCTTATACGGCATTGCCCTTCATCATCACTATCGAATCCAATATCCCAATTTATTTGGGGCTTTGTCATTTTTCATCCACTCTATATAAAATACTGGAACTCAGCTGCATCCGGTTAAACTGAAAGCCGGCCCCAACATAGTTTGGGAAAATTTTCTAAAATCCTTTTGGAGGCCTCAAATTCGGTATATAGGAAACTTGTAAAAAATTCGTGCTTATAGACTCTGTGATTTAGGCTGTGCATTGTCTGTCGGCGAATTTAAGATACAGAATATTATAACAAACAGCTTTCCAAACCAGCTAGCCTTATTTTGCCATCTTTTGATATCTAACTGCCTAAAACTAGTAAATATACAGATAGCTTTTACCCGCTGCTTAGTCCGCATGGAGTTTGAAATTTATACCAAGGGAACGTATCTGCTATCGAAATGAAATTAGGTTATGGCAATGATATTATAAATGAAAAGAGGTTGATACCAGACCAGAGGTCCAGAGGTTGGACCAGCGCGCGCAAATTGTTGCAGACAAATTCAGACAATGAATTGTCGTAATTTAAGTACTTCAAGTGCAATAGCTATCTCTTTCTGTATCATACGTTCCGTATTATCCATTGCAGTCGTAACAACGCAACGATATTTGAACGTCACTCAGTATGAACGTAGCGTATCTTTCTTTATGATATCATTGGGCTATGGTCTAAACTTGTATCATCATCATCTGCCTAGCCTTTTCCAACTATGTTGGGGTCGGCTTCCAATCTAACCGGATGCAGCTGAATACCATTATTTTACGTGGAGCGACTGCCTATCTTACCTCCACAACTCAGTTAGTTCTGGGTAATACGATACCCTTTGCTAAGACTGGTTATCAAACTTTCGGGCCACTGACTACCTGTAACGATTGTCACAGATTTACTAATGACAGCCGGGACCAACGGTTTAACGCGCTTTTCGAGGCACGGAGGAAACTCGGTATGTAATGGGTGGTCACCCATCCACGGACCAACCTAGGCAAGCGCAGCTTAACCTAAAGATCGACTCGAGTGGCAGTTATATTATTATTTAGCCACGAGCTCTCTCCAACTTCTCTATAACTTCACAACGGTCTAAACTTGTATCAAACATCGAATACCTTTCAGCTGTTAAGGTCTGAAAATGTAACAGAAAAACAAACAGAAACTTTTACTGTAAAATAAGTAAAAATAAAATTAGTTTATTTCAAGTAACAAGATTCATATACAAACAGATACTTAAAACGAAAAAAAAGAAAGTAAATTACATTGATAATGTTACTATGGAAACGCACCCAGTGGGTGTACCTGCAGGCAAAAATGGCAAACAAATTTTCGATAAGTTTAAACTTTCATACCCTAAATAACCCCTATAAAGGTGTATTCAGTGTGTTTGGTTAACGGTTACCGATACTTAACGGTTACCGAAATCCGCCGTAGGACGAAAGTCTACGACATCGGGGACCGGGCGATGCGCCTCAAGTGGACCTGGGCAGGATATCTGGCTAGACGCGGAGATGGCCGATGGAGCAAGGCTTTAGGGGTCTATGCACTAAGGGCTATGTTCGAAAGACAATAACTCTTAAAATAATTGGTGTGTAGTCAATATTTTATTTATTTATTTATAACAGCTTAAACTATCATTATAGGTTTTACCCTAATGCGACAGGTAAGAAAGAACTTAAACTAATAACCTAATCTATATACTTACAATAACCAAATTCATTCATTCATTTTGATTTAATTTTGTAGGTTGACTCAAATACTTCTGATTAAACAACATCAAAACAAATGCAACATTCACGGGTTAATTTTGCACTAGAGTAGAAAATATACATAAGACACAGTAAATGTTGTGTAAAATTTCGTATTTTCTTAGGCGCTTTTTGCATATTATTCAGAAAAATTATTTATTAATTCGATAGCCACGGCGTTTACTCTTACAATAAAGACATTTGAATATCTGGTATCTTAGATTCAAAGATTTAATTTTTTGATTCAAAGATTTCATTTCATTTCATTGAACATACCCTAGATCTACTGAAAAATAAAACAAGATGGCTGCCATTCGCAGGGTGTTGAGTTAGGAGTTAGGAGTATTTATAAAGGTGTATTTTTCGATAGAAATGAGTATTTAAAATGCCTTAAAGTATAGGTAACTTTTAACAAAACACACTGTACAGGGTGTGCGTTAGTTGTCAGTAAGTGAATTTAAGAACCTTATACGCAACTTATAATAATAAAAAGTAATAATTTATACTATGGGGCTACAGAGGGGGGAAACAACCTGACCGCGTACCGTGTTCGGATGCTCTCTCTGTTCCAGGTGCTTGAGCCAGCTGTCAACGTGTCGGCGCAACGACTGTCGGATCAGGTGCGAGTCATACAGCGTAATCGTATGCTGGATGACACCGCACTTGATCGCTTGCGGACTGAAATGCAGAGTAGCCATGTCATTGCCACGCCGTCGCAGGCTCTGGTTCCACCACAATTTACCGCAATCCCAAATCGCGATAACGACGTGAGTAATGACATGGTTACTAATGTAAGTACCCAGTCCAGTGAGGATATGAGGAGTGCTTTGGAGGGTGCGATTCGAGAATATCGGTTCATGCAACCCGACCTCAGACCACGCTTACCTCGTTTGCCAATGCATAACAAAAATAGGGTGCTGGTGGCTGTTCTGGATTCGCAGTTGTCAAACTATTTTGACAACTGCGAAGATCTCACCGATGCTCACTCAATCCTGTATTGTGCGGCTGTAGCGGCATGTCGTGTAGCTCATGTTAAATTTTCTGATGACAGAGCTACATGACCTAAACCAGCCGTACCGGCATGGCAGTACAGGATTGAACGACGTATTGGTGGGGCCAGAGCACTCATCGGCAAACTGATCTGCTTCAGGGAGGGCAATACTCGCCCTAGAGTGATGCGTTTTGTGAGGCGGGCGTTCTCGGGGACTGATATCAGTCCTCGAGACTACATGTCCCGTGTCACAGAGCGCATCGACTTCCTGAAGCAGAAAGTGTATGCATGGGCAAACCGTATTCGTAGGTATAAGCGGCGGGTGGATCGATACACTCAGAATCGCACATTCCAAAGAGGTGAAAGTTGGGTTTATAGGGCTTGGGAGCGACCGGACCAAGGTGTGACTGACGCGCACCTGCCGGATGATGATGCCATGTGTTCGTTCTGGCGCAGCATTTGGTCGGTGCCTGTCAGTCACACTGAGGGCGATTGGATCCGGGAGGTTGTACAAGCGTGTGATCCAATACCAGAAATGGGGGCAATCAGCATCAGCCCCCAAGACGTAGCTCGTGCAGTCCGTCCGTTGCCTAACTGGAAATCTCCAGGGCCGGACGGACTGCACAACTTCTGGATCAAGTGGTTCACAAGATCGCACGCTTGCTTGGCATCCCAGTTTCAATCAGCCTTAGAGTCAGGGTCGCTGCCCCAGTTCTTGACGACAGGAATTACCCACCTGCTCCATAAATCAGGTAGTACTGCGGAGCCCAAAAATTATAGACCAATCACTTGTCTACCAACGGTCTATAAAGTTCTTACATCCATTTTGAGAGCTAAAATCAATCAACATATTGATACTAATTCTATCATGTCTGCCTCTCAGAATGGATGTAGGAACGGGTCCCGCGGTACTAAGGAGCTGCTCCTCATTGATATGGCCATTAGCCAACAGGTTCGCCGCTCCCGAAAGGATCTGTCGACATGTTGGATAGACTATAAGAAGGCCTATGATTCGGTGCCTCATACATGGCTCATGAGGGTGCTACAGTTGTATAAAATTGATGCAACTCTGCGCACCTTCCTGATGTCATGTATGGGGCAATGGAGGACAGTCCTTCGCTATCCAGGATGTCGGCAAATCCAAGGGAATAGCGAACCGATAAGGATAGAGCGAGGTATATTTCAGGGCGATAGTTTGAGTCCACTTTGGTTCTGCTTGGCCTTGAATCCTTTTAGCACGCTGCTGGAGGATTCAGGTCTAGGCTACCGGTTGAGGAGAGGTGGTCAAGTTATATCTCACCTCCTTTACATGGATGACCTGAAACTCTTTGCCCCCAACGATTTGCAACTGATGGAGCTACTGAAGGTAACTGAAATTTTCAGTAGCGCCATCAGGATGGAATTCGGTGTGGACAAATGTGCGGTCATGCATGTAAAGCGAGGGGAGATTGTGGAATCTGTGGGAACCCAGCTCTCGGATTCCATAAATCTTAGATCCCTCTCAGCAACCGAAACCTATAAGTATTTGGGTATGTCGGAAGCGTTGGGCATCAATGTTGCTGACATGAAGCATTCGTTGAAGGAGCGCTTCTTTGGCCGCCTGAAAAAAGTATTTAATAGTCTTTTATCAGGCGGAAATAAGGTGCGTGCCTTCAACGGTTGGGTCATGCCGGTTTTGATGTACTCTTTCGGCATACTCAAATGGACTCAAACAGAACTAGACGCCCTGGATAGGAGGGTCCGTACATTGTTGACGGCATATCGAATGCATCACCCACGTTCTTCGGTTATGAGACTGTATATCCCGCGGAGGTGTGGGGGTCGAGGTTTTTTAAACGCTAAGACTCTCCACAATCGCGAGATATGCAGTCTCAGGGAATATTTCCTAGAAACCGACGTGGAGATGCATCGAGATGTGGTCGCGGTGGACAAGGGCCTCACCCCGCTCTCCTTGGCTAAAGAGAACTGGCGCAAACCTGTAGTACTTGATACCAACGACCGCAGGGAGGTATGGCAGAGTAAGGAGCTTCACGAACGCTTTTTCCGGGCCCTGCATGGACCCGATGTAGACCTATCAGCGTCCGTAGCCTGGCTACGTTCCGGGGACCTCTTCGGGGAAACTGAAGGTTTTGTCTGTGCAATTATGGATGAAGTTATGATGACGAATAACTACCGGAGATTTATTGTGAAGGACGGCACGGTTGACATATGTCGGGCATGCCACCGTCCAGGCGAATCAATCCGTCACATTATCTCCGGGTGTTCTCGTCTGGCTAACGGAGAGTACTTGCATAGACACAACCTTGTAGCCAGGATTATTCATCAGCAACTTGCTCTAAAATACAACCTTGTGGAATCGGAAGTTCCGTACTATAGGTATGTGCCCGACCCAGTTCTCGAAAATGGCAATATCACACTGTACTGGGATCAATCCATCATCACTGACAGGACTGTTGTAGCCAATAAGCCTGATATAGTGGTGATGGATCGATCAGAGCGGCGCGCAATGATTGTTGACATTACGGTCCCGCATGACGAGAACCTCGTGAAAGCCGAGAAAGATAAGCAAATCAAGTATCTTGACTTGGCTCGCGAGGTTGTCGACATGTGGGATGTGGACTCAGCGATTATTGTGCCGATAGTCGTGTCAGCCCATGGCTTAATTGCCAAGAGCCTCGACCAACATCTCAGGAGGCTCTCGTTAGGCAGCTGGATCAAGGTCTTGATTCAGAAAGCGGTACTTCTGGACACGGCTCGTATTGTTAGGAGGTTCCTCTCTCTGGAGCCCTGACTGCCGGTAGCTTGGACCCTGTTCCCGATACCGGTGGGTTACAATTTTTTATATTTTTAAATGTTTTTTATGTATTTTTTTAAATTAATATTTAAAAATGTATCAAGTTTGAAAAAATATGAGAAAGTAATAATTTCAATTTATATTTTTAAATGTTTTTTTTTACATATTTTGAAAAAAAATTAAAAGATTTGTAACAAAATGAATAAAGGAAATAATAATAATAATCGTTTATTTATAAAAAGGGGCACATTTACAATGAAATATCTGAACAAATAAAATAGATCACAGTTGATTATTGCCTGAACTAGGTTGAACCTGTGTTTCAGGCCACAAGGTGCTTAAATATCTACTTAAAATAAATAAATTAACATTGAATGAAAAGTAAAGTACTAAAATTAAAACTTACAACAAATAAAAATAAAAAACAGCGTGTCAGCAATTTACTTGCAGACAACATGTAAGTCTTCTGTTTGTGCATACGATAAGAGTTGTAACTATAGACATTTTACAGCTAAAATAATTTAACTTAAATATACTTAGTTTTCTATTTAAGCTATTGTACAGAAATGGGCCTAAAAATGAAAAGAATCTTTTCACAAAGACATGTTTGGAGGTTGCATTAGAAATGCATACTATATCATTCCGTCTCTTGTTAGTATTGTCAGCATGGTACGTGAGCATGGTGTGCTGTTTTAAAACTAAGTGCATAATGAATAGCTGGCGCACAGTCAGCACGTTGCAGGATTTATACAGCTGATCTGTGGGAAAGTCAAAGGGATGGAAGTTTGCTACCTTTAAAATTGCTCTTTGAGCTCTTTCAAGGGGAAGCAGGGAAGCGTTTACTATTTTTATTATGGAGCACAATCAATAGGTATTCTATTCTGGTGTCTGTCTGTGACATAAGATGAAAACACTGAGATGAAATTGATTAAGTTTTTTTTTTGCTTGAAAGTGAGAGTCTAGTGTTCTTAGCTGTTTCAAGAATATCTGGTCAGCCGTTTGTAGATCATCAACTCTTTTCGACGACGTTGACGAAAAATATATATTGTCAATTTGAAATCCTGTCACTTGTCAATGATGTTACAAAAGTATTATTTAATAACCTTGACCTGATGTGCATCACCAAGATCATGCAGGATACTCAACCCGCCAGAAGAACTCCTCAACGGTGTACGGCATCCTTGTGTTTGAGCTCATACGATGACATACAGTCAATGGTAGCGTGTCTACCAGTAATTTAAGTCTAAAAAGCATAAAATAAAAAATACAGAAACAGGCAACACAAAACACCACTAGAAATGAAACAATAATTTAACTAAATATTGGGTCTTTACGGTTAATTTAAGTAGAATATTTTAATTCAAGCGTTGTAGCGTCGGTCGATCGCTTAGTACAAGTAGATGAGATAAGCACAGAAGGTGAAATTTATTAACCAAGCGTGTACCTGGTGCGCCAAGAGGTGCAGCAGATATATGAATTAAAATCTTTTATTACTTAGGTACAAGCTGTGCTCCACGACTTTCGTCTACGTGAAATTATTATAAAAATGTAGCTTCCCTATTTGAAGCGAAAATTTTGTTAACAATTTCAAGGGTTTTCATTTTTTTTTGCACGGATCCCTAATCTTTTTTCTAAAATAATAGTAGCTTAAGTTAGTCTTTATAATATTAGCTATCTGCCAGTAAAAGTCCTGTCATAAACAGTCCAGCCTTTTCGGGAATTAACCGGAACCAAAAGACTGACACAAAAATTTAAAAAAAAAAAATTTGTTATAAGTAAGTACCGTTTATACTATCGTATACATTCAGTAAAAAGCTGTTATTTTGAAACAGACACTTTAATCTTATTTATTTGTATAGATGTAAAGAGAGGCCTAATCCCAGCAGCGCGTGACGTCAGCTATGAATGATGATGGAAGATATCATATTATGGATCGAGGTCTTTTTTTATATTTTGACTTTTTGCTACTTTTCTTTACCTTTGATGAAAATAGAGAGCGTGGCTAAATTCTGGTAGGCTCCAGGAGGCAGAAACCCACGCTAGGCCACTGGGTAGCTCTTAATATAACGCAGTCATAATTCTTCTAGGTGTAACTTTTTTTCCTTATGTATGTTGAGGTACCAAATTTGAACGAAAAGATCATCATCTTCCTGCCCTAGTCACATGCTATATGGGGTCGGTGAAACACATTTTTTCTTCCATACTCCCCTATTAATCGTCACTCTATCATTTACTACTTTTCCTTCTTATCATTCCTCAATCCATTCATCTTTTCATTGGTCTTCCTCTCCATCCATCAACATTTATATTCATCACTCTTTAAGTCACATGAGTCATATCCCTCCTCATCACATGTCCATATCTGGTATGGACATGTAAAGAGGAGGAAAGGGAGTCATCTGTCTTGACAGAAACAGACGGAGTCTCCCATTCTTCTCCATAGAGATCTACGCTTTGGAATAGGCAACCACAGACCTTTAACAGTTACTTCTAGTACTAGTTGAGCCCCTTTAGTTACTGCTATGAGTCTAGCTACACGATAACTGACAAATGCTTGCACTGGCTGGACAGGTCCACTCAAATCTCTGAGGTTTTTTTTTTTCAAAAGACCATCTCATACACTTATCTGCATAGTCCTCATGTGAGTTGACCAAGATAATGTCTGGACCTTAAAAGAGACTATGACCTCTGAGTTTGTTTCGACTGTTTCTTGTCAGAGTAGTCCGGTATCAAACGCCGGCCTCATCTAGTTTTTAAAAAAACGCCGTGTATAAGTGTTTGTAAAAACCTATTGGCACGATAAACATCATTTTTCATTTATCACTATACCTTGTGGCTAGACTGTAGCTTCATCCTTATGTTTTAGACCATTCAAAAGTTTCTGTAATGTTTTAATTGAAATAAATGTTTTGAGTTTTTGTTGCAATGCAATTCTTCTTTCTGAATTAGGGAACAATTTCTTCCATAACTGTCAAGATTGTTTCATATCTTCCAAAGAGACCATGTACTTTGTCCAATTCGAAACTAGTCGGGAAGGAGGTTTTTCGACCTTTAGATCTAAAATTAATTACTAGTTCAATGTGTCATACTGTATTTTTATTACACAATCCGACGATACACACACAAACAAACATTTCAATACATTCAATTTTTAATTTATTGAGTAGAACAGATGTAAAGCGTTTAGTTAGCGTTAGCGATATCGACGATCCAGTTAGTGTAGGGGCTGACAGCAGTGCTGACACCAGGGAAGGTGGCGTTGGCACATCCATGACCCCAGGACACGACGCCTACGAGAATATTGCTGTAGTAAAGAGGACCGCCGGAGTCTCCCTGACAGGCATCCTTACCCCCGACGTCGAGGAGACCAGCGCAGATCATGTTCTCAGTAACAACTTGAGGTCTGGGGAGAGTCTGGTAGCGGGCGGCACAAAGCTCGTTGTTGATTGTGTAGATTGTCACATCACGGAGCACCTGCGATAACTGACCTCCTTGCTGCAAATAAAACAGAGTTTGCCTTAGGAAATTCGGTAGGAAAGCTGTTCTGCTATGCAATGTACCAGCATTTTCAGCTAATTAACAGTTAAGTGGAAATACAATCCACAAATGTGACTGAAAACTCGTGTGGTAATCGGTTGTCTTGGTATGGGCATGTGTTATGGAGTAAGCCAACAAGACATGCATTAGCAAAACGTAAGGAAAGTTTCGAGTGTGAATTTTGGTGGCAATAGGAGTAGAAGGAACCAAAGAAACCATAGATTAAGGATGACATTGCTAGATATGAGTTGTCTGATGAGATGACAAGTAATAGAGAAGAATGAAAGAAGAAAACATACTGCGCCGACCCCAAGTTAATTGAAAACGGCAGGACAGTGATGATGATGTCTATAGCAAATTCTTGCTCACCGAAGTTGTGCCCCATCCGGCGTGAACGACAGGCAAGTTATCGGGGATTGCGATACCTTGCGCGATTATGGTGCCCTGCTGAACCACAGGGCTGAATTGCAAAGTTTCAATGACGAGCACGGAGATGTCAGCCTCGTAGCCGTTCTGACCATAGCTGGGATGGTTGTACCTGGATCTTACGTAGGCCACAATACCTCCAGTGTTGCGGTAGGATGAACCTGCCCTAATTCGGCGGTATTCATTACTGTAAAGCCTGCAATTTGAATGAACATTTAATAAATTAGCTAAGATTCAACAGTAAAGGTTTTATTCCTAAAATATTTGATTTTGATTCTAGAACATCAATTGGACTACAACGCTTAAGCTTACATTGCTCAACGCGCTCGATTATACTTGTTTGCTGATAAATGGAAGACGATAATGATAAAAATGTGTTTTTATTACAAGTGCCGTATATATTTACATATTGCATTCAGTAAAAAGTTGTTATTTTGATATTACAAACAGACAATTCAATTTTATTTATTTCTATAGATGGTCACTGCCAGTAATGACAGCTAAGGGATGCAGCATAACAGAAACCTGCGCAGTGAATGATTCTGGCTGAAATGTTGAAGATACTCTGGCTGAAATATAGATGATGATAAATATACTCACGCTCCGTCAACGCAATGTGCAGCAGTCACGAGAGCTCTGGCAGTCAAAATATTGGCAGCACAAGACTGACCCCAGGTTCCAGTCCAGAGACTGTAGAACTCCAACGCAGCGATGGAGGGGTACTGGTCGATGGAGGTCTCAGTACCTCCTACGATCCTATTGGGCAAGGCATAACCAGAGCCTAGAGAGGAAGAAAATAATAATTATTAAAGTCTACGTTTGTCTTTGAACTAGCACAGATTACACTTGCTCACCGTAAAATTTAAATATTATTTCATTCACATGGACTGCAACTTGTAGGTGCTTTTTTATGTTATTAATCATAAGAATAAGAATTTTACAAATACATAATTTAAATAAATTGTACAATAGTAACGTTGTGTTGTAGTATTGTATTGTAATTTTTGTAAACGAGATTAATTATAAATGAGAATTCAGTGAAGTCAAGAAGATAAATTATAATTATAGTCATGGTGGCATTTAAAGTAAAGACAACAGACAAAGACGGGGAACCAGATACAACATTTTAAAACTTGAATTAAGGTTACCAGTCACCGGATCGCAAAAAAATGATCACAATGACGGGAAGAACAAGTATCTCTCATCTTCGTAAGGGGTATTTTCACACTCACTATTAATTATTATAAATACCTGCAAGAAGAGCGAGGGTCAGGAAGACAAGCACCGCCATGTCTACGTTTGATACGAATGGGAGGATATTAATCCTCACGCATTTTTATATTTAGCCGAACAAATCCATTGTAAAAACGATTAAGATAAACAAATCCGCCTGTAACTACCGCACTTTGAAGCCATAGATTAGTGATAAGATTGGCTTTGTGTGTGATTATAATTGTGCCTTTTCATAGTTGAGGGAAAGTTTTAAGAGTTTATGCGAAATAGTCTATCCGTCCTTTCAATAAGGTTATTAATAGCTGACTGTTGCCCGCGACTTTCCCCGCGTGAATTTATTATAAAAATATTTCATAAACTACTTTTCATTAAATAAATAAATAAAATTACTTCCCTATTTGGATCGAATTTTGTTAACAATTTCATGGATTGTTAACAAAATTAGCTCCGTTTAAAAAAGAGCTCTAATACTCTTTCTAGCTAATAGCCGCAGTTACTCCGTAGTGTCGTCAAAATCGGTCGAGCCGTTTCGGTGCTTTTCCGGAACGAACAAACAGACAGCTAGCCGCAGCGTTTTTTTGTCGCGAAGGTATATAATACTTTCATATGCATTCATTAAAAAGCTGTTATTTTGAAATTACAAACAGAGACCTAAATTTTATTTATTTCATATAGTCATGTATAAGATAATGTCTCATTTATAATTATATTAAGTTATGTATGTATGTTGTGTTCATTTTAGCAGTCTAAGATACGTACGCTGCACATATTATCTTAACGCAGATCTTAACGTATTCGTAAAACCGCTTAAACGGTCTCCCCAGAGTAGCAGGAAGCAGTAGCATTAGCATGCTACATTTATTTGGTCCGCTTGGACTTCATGTCCTTCCTCCGACCAACGCCCACCTCGACTCTAAGAGAAATGCATTGAGTGAGTTCTTGGTTTCATTCTTATAAAAATAGCCGCTCAATAAAACACGGGCATAGTATAAAGCCCTTTTTTTTCGGATGGGAAATCATCAAGTGACTCTGCCCAGAGCGGGAGGGAGTGTCAGACTTTTACTGACTAAAAACCATCCATGTTCCTTCTTTTGCCCTTTATGTTCCAGGGCCGCGGTATCTCTTTCGAACAATCCCGCAGCCCTGGCAGGCATCGGCCTTTGCGGGCCCCTCATAATTGCTGACATCTCTTTGAGGCGCGCCTGGAACACGAACGCGCCGTCGACACGGCCTCTCGTCATACGACGGAGGGACGGCGAGCTAGCCCATTACTCACCGTCCACAGGCCCGCGCCTACGGTGGCCGAGAGCCATCACGACGTGGCCCCCGACGCCCGGTGCTTCTCTCGCGGCGGCTGGGACGTGAGGTTCTCTCCCTCTCACGTTCCGCCACCTCCTTCGCTAGCATGACTGCTTCGCAGAAGGAGGTGACGACTTCCCATTCCCTCTCGCCCCGGACCATGGCTTGAACCAGGGCCGGACGCGAGAGGTCGCCGCCGCCAATCGCCGCTACGAGGACACGGCGGTGCTCCGCCCAAGCGGAGCAGACCTCCACGGTGTGCTCCACCGTGTCCTCCGGGCGATCCTCACAACGATAGCACCCGGGCGTTTCCTCCCGCCCGATTCGGTGCAGGTACCTCCCGGAAGATCCGTGTCCGGTGAGGACCTGCGTCAGGCGGAAGGTGAGGGCGCCGTGGCGCCTCTCTAGCCACTCCTCAAAGAGGGGACTTATCGCCACTATCGTGGCGTGCCCTGCACGGGGTTGCGACAGTCGCTCTCTCCATGTCGCCATGAGATCGCGCCGGAGGTCTGTCCGCTGCGCGACAATTTGCCGCGGCAGCGGAGTTTCCGCCCGGCGCTGTGCCTCCGCGCGCCACCCATGCAGGCGCGCGAGGACTATGGCCTCCAGATCCCATGGCGGCAATCCGGCAAGGAGGCTCGCCGCCATAGTATAGAGCCCTGTGGCATAAACAAGCTCCTACTTTGTACTCAGTACTAGAAAATTTACAGTTCGTGTTGCGTATTTGTTTGAAATAAAAAAAAAAATACCGTTGATAAGTAATACGCGAATAACCAACCCGTAATGAGCCTACGTTGTGGATTACAACCGACTCGAGCCAATGAGACTTATATCCAGGCATCAGCAGGCACTTTATGGCTAATTGTGCTATAAGTGAAGCTGGGTTAAACTTTATCGATCCTAAAAAACGTAATACCAAGGAGTAAAGTTAAAGCAAAAAAGAAACTACAAAAATTACCTTAAAAACTTAATTAATAAATTAAGTTTTATAGCTTTAAATTTTAATAACCAAACAGCAACAGAGATGATCCAATCCGTGTAAGAAGAAACAGCCACACTGACTCCTGGGTAAGTATCATTGGCGCATTCATGGCCCCGCGAGACAACACCGACGATGACGTCTTGGAAGTAGAGAGGACCACCGGAGTCTCCCTGGCGCCTGCCACTGACGTCGAGGATACCAGCACAGATCATGTTCCTGGTAAGAATGCTTTGTCTTGGCCGGGAGAGGTACCGAGCTGCACAGAGGTCGTGATTAATGGTATAGATTTGAGTATCCAGAAGCACTTCATAGGGACGGCCAAGGTACTGTAAGATATTTTTTCATGTTAATATATTTCGACGGTCAATCGATTCCTTCCGATAAACAGTGTGAATGTGATGCTCTCGACCAGACGATGTCCCGCTTGCTGAAGTGTCCGAAGTGTCTCCACGCTTGCAGAGGATCTTACGCCGCGATTAAAAGGGCCCAAAAAAATTTAATAAGTCGTACCATCGATACGAAAGAAAAAGAAGAATCAATTCTTGTTGTGGAGGTTGCTTCATTCAAAATATTGGAAGTCAGCTGAATTCGATTAGATTGGAAGCCAACCAAAACTATACAGATGATGAATACATTGCAACATCTAAGGCCCATGCATTAAAAAATATAACTTCAAAGGTATCACAGAAAGATCATCTTGCTTACCGAAGTATGGCCCCATCCTGCATGCACTACAGGCATGTTATCAAGGATCTGGAAACCCTGAGGGGGGATGGAGTCTTGCTGGATAACATGACTGTAGACCAACGGAGTCAGGAGTTGTACCACGGCGATGTCGCCATCAGCACCAAGCTGACCATAACTGGGGTGATTGAAATTGGCGGCGGCGTAGGAGACGACGCCGCAGTGTTACGGTAGCTGGAACCAGCCCTGAAGCGGCGATTCCTGATGTCGTACCAGCTGAAAACGAAATTGAGTTTTAAAATTACGAAACTAATTCCATAGGTTAGCACTAAAGCCACACAAGGCTATCATCAAGGCACCACATCATTTAAAACCACACAAATGACAATCATGCGCACAAACTCAAATAATTTATTTAAAAAAATATTACTTCCCTTTTTAACTCGATTTTAGTTACCAGTTTCAGGGGTTTTAATTTTTTTGCACGGAACCCTAATTATTTTTCAAAAACAAAAGTAGCCTATGACCTTATAACATCAGCTATCTGCCAGTAAAAATCCCGTCAAAATAGGTCTAGCGGTTTCGGAGATTAGCCGGAACAAACAGACAGAAAAAAAATTAATTTACAACTGTGTTTTTGTCATAAGTGCCGTACATATTTTCATGTGCATACAGTAAAAGCTGTTATTTTGATGTTACAAACAGACACTTCAATTTTATTTATTTGTATAGATAAACCGGTTATGGAAGGCACTTTCGAATCAACGACTTGACTTTTGTCAAGGAATCGGTCGGTCAAAAACATAACGATAAATCTAAAATCCCTCCACAGCCACTCCAGACCCGACAGCAACATTATTGTAATGATGAAGATCACAGTGATAAAGAACAGTTTAACAGATATGCAAAATTAGAAGCATACCTATTAATTTTTAAAAGGACTGTAGTTAGTTAGTTACCTATCAGCTACATACAACGTGTAACTGATTTTTAATTCAATTGACCTAATTCTGAGATAAAAACCCCGCCTCCATTTCTCTTTCTCATTCAACTCATAGGTTACTTACGTTTAAGTTAAAAAAAGATAGATAGCATTGATTTGTTTACTCCAAATTGTCTTACTCATGGTACTGGATGCAAGATTCGTATTTGCATTGAAATAAGAACTATTATTATCCCGCGTGTGAGAAAATTTAAATTGAACGACAACCATTTGTGTTTGTGTACCTGTTTTGGCGGGTTTGCGCACGTGTTGGCTAGACCTACTAATAAATAGACAGGGCAACATTTTTAATGAAGAGTTTTTGAAAAAATGTGACTTATTAAAAAGTAGTTCAATTGATTTTGCTCGTTATTCTGATCAAACTATTTTCAGGTTTTGCGCATTTAACGTTACACGTTGTATATTTCAGATAATGAGAAATATACTTACAAACCAGCGAAGCAGTGAGCAGCAGACAGTATGTATCTGGTGATTAGTATATTGCCACCGCAGCCCTGACTCCACGCACCTGACCATATGTCAAACTGCTCTGATGCGACGATGGATGGGTACTTCTCAATGGAAGTCTCCGTCCCTCCTACAGTGCGGGAAGGCGTGGAATGAGCTGAGCCTGAAACACAAAGAGCACAATTATTTTAATAAAATCAAAAGTCATTGTTGAAATTAAACTAACAATCGATATTTGGGTCTATTCGGTATTTGCCAACTGTACAAATAGTCGCTATACCAAGAATAGGTACATGCCTGTTAAGCAATTTTCCTCCGTGCCTCGGAAAGCACGTTAAGCCGTTAGTCCTGGCTGTCAATTGTAGATCTTTGACTTTTCAAATCAGGGGTATTGTATTACCCAGTACTAACGAGTTGTGGGGTCAGATAGACAGTAAAATACTGGTATTCAGCTGCATCCGGTTAGACTGCAAGCCGACCCCAACGTACTCGTAGTTTTGAAAAGGCGAAGCAGATAATGATACTAAAAAGAGTGATCCGTCCTTGACATAGCTCAATATGGATGAATCTATCTATAATTGAGAGACACTCATGTACGTTTTGATAAACAAAACAGGATGAATTTATCCTTATCGATAAAACCATTACGCGTATAAACCTAATTGATAAAAGAGATATATGATAGTAGATATGAATGGGTTTTTAATTGACTCACTGCTGCTGACGCTTATTGATTGTTTACTGAAAGTGGTTTGACGATTTCTGAATAGAATTTTAAAACCATTTTTCACCACGACCACCAGTCGTCAGCAGTGATAGTCTAGTGGTTTGACCGTCGGGCTGCCAAGTCATAGATCTCGAGTTCGAACCCAAGACACGCACCTCTTATTTTTCTGATTCATGTGCATGTTATTTAATTATCACTTGCTTCGGTGAAGGCAAACATCGTGAGGAAACCAACCAACAATACCTGGGAAATATTTCTTGACGTCATGTAAAGCCATGTCAGACCCACTAGGCGGCATAAATCGAGGACCTCATTGCTCCAGTACTTTGTTTATTCTGACTTTCAGGAGTTGCAATGGATTGAAATAGCGTGTTGAGTATCAAGCTCCAAGGTGTGCTGCCGAGTAATATGCAGTCAATTATTTCGAATTCAAGTAGTTTTTAAGAGCAGCCGTGGCGCAGTGGTGGCGGCCCGGAGTTACGAACAGTAAGTCGTGGGTTCGAACCCAGGCAGGCGCATTACTTTGTGTAATTTATTTCACCTCAACTCCTCTCAAAAACGGTGAAGGAAAACAGCGTGAGGAAACCGGCATGTCCTAGAACCAAAAATTCGAAGACATGTAACATCTACTGGGCCCGTGTGGTAGATTATAGCCCATTCCCTCTCATAGAGAGGAGGCCGTGTGTCCCAGCAGTGGGAACATTATAGGCTGATTATGCTATGCTTATGCAAGTAGTTTTATTAGTCAAGACCACCAGCAGCACTACTGGAGCTTGATACTCAACATAGCGTGTTAGGCTTCTCTGGATATCGGAATCTTCTGTCTGGCGGACTCCCTGAAGATAAAGATTGCCGTACAAAGATAAATTGTATTCCTTTCTTTCCGTTTCTAAACAAGTGCATTCCATTTAAAAGCGTATCATCAATCGGTTACGAGTTAGGGACACTAAAATTGGCGCGCTACTCAGATGCGTACGCGCATCTATTTGTGCGCACTGAATCAGTGTACACCGCGCTTTATAATTAGACGCGCCGCTTATGTACCGGCCGATTTATGATCACAACAAATTACTACTTAACTTTGGTTAATTTAGGAGTAATCTTGCTCTTTAAGACGTCAATGTATTCTTAGTTAAGTGTGCGACGGAAGTATTTGAACTTACTAAATATGTCCAGTTAGTTTACATCTCATTAATTTCATTGTAGTTATTAGTATTTTTAAATATGGAAATTAGAGGTACATTGTTGTACTGAATTAACTGTTTTTTTTCCGGTATAATTTCCACTGACACCAACACGGCGCTATTCTAGCAATGTCATTGAAATTCTAAAAGAACCATGTTGCACTGTAGCTTCGTGTTGTTTTTTGTACAAAGATTTGTCAATTTCAGGATAGGAATCAAAGTGCACATAACATAACATCACGCCTGTAAGTCCGAAGGGTTAGGCAGAGGTGCACCTAATAGTACACCCACATTTCGCCAGTTATGTTTAATTCCCATGTAACAGGGGCCGAGCCTATTGCCATCAACCGGGCGCAACACCAACTGATACAATTTTTATAATTATTACAAAATAAGCCATGTAGATACTGTACTCCTATAATTTGTACTGATGGGTTTGTTCTAACCAAACAAATACCGGCTAAAGTTATATATCTTACCCCATAGATGCGAACATCCCTGTAATAAGAACACATACGGGGTCCTTAATAATACCTGTGGGAATATGGGCCTGAATAAAGCCAGACTCCGTGGCTGCTACTGAGAAATTCCTGATGGAAAAACTGGAATCGAACCCAGGACAGCGTTTGCAACTGCTTGAACAACGAGGCAGTCAAAATAATAAAACATCAATCTCCGAAATATAAAATCTATTTGTCTAATTTTATTTTAATCATTTTTATATAATTGATGCAACCATGAACCAACCTCGTCAACAGCTCGTAACAGAATGACGTCGAACCAACAATCAATGACAGTTCAGTGTTGCAACACGAAAAAAAATGCCAGTGTTGCCGTTCCCGGCACACATATTTCCGCAATGACCTTATAACCTGGAGAAAATGTAAGGAATGTACAGTAATATCTTCAAAAACATTCCGGAGTGATGCATGGTGTATTAGCAGTAGCTGTGTGTTACCTGTCCCATTAGTTCCGCACATAAATAGGCGGGACTCAGCCGGAATGTCTTATTGACGGTCAGACAGAAATATGGCAGTAATTAGTTATAAGCTAGAGGTATTTTTGATGATATCTTCACTGTGGAATAGTTTAAGAGGGGTGGAATGGATATTTTAATGGTTGTTTTCTGTTAATCTCTATCACAGAGTTCGTAATCGCAGTGTCCGTATTGGAGAGTCTAGAACCGGTCAATCAATCTGAGTCTAAGTGCCCAAATTTTTTCCCAAACTATGTTGGGGTCGGCTTCCAGTGTAACCTAACGCCGCTGAGTACCAGTATTTTACATGGCCTTCCTGACCTCCACAACCCAGTAACTGGATAATACGATACTCCTTGGTAAGACTAGTTGTCAGACTTTTGGGTTTCTGACCACTCGTAACGACTGTCAAAGATCTACGAATGATAGCCGGAAAAAAAACCGTTTCAAACAATTGGAAACGAGTCTGAAGCTCTTTATGAAAGAAATTACGACCAGTATCTGTACGTAAGGATTTCATACTTCATTTGAAGTTGGTATTACATTATCATCGCTATTCACACCACTATCTTTTTCACTGAATAGGTATCATAAAACGCTAATAAGGTTACTAGAACTTTCTTTTATGTATCTTTCCACTGATCGTACCTACCTATAAATTGTATTAAGGAATACCAAATAATAATCAGCAGTAATTGTCGGAATTAATGTTATCCATGAAAAATGGTTCAACTTAGTTTATTAGGAGCTCGTGGCTAAATAATAACATCCGCAATGTTCTATCTTCAAGGTTAAGCAACGCTTGCCAAGGTTGGGTGGTGGATGGGGGATCATCCATTAAAAACCGAGTTTCCTCCGTGCTTCTGAAACCACGTTAAGCCGTTGTACCCGGCTGTCATTTGATAGTCGTTACACTGCCGATCAGCAAATCTGACCTCCAGAACTCAGTACTGGGTAATACGATACCACTTGGTAAGACTTGTTGACAGACTTTCGGGCCACTGTAACGACTGTTAAAGATCAACAAATGACAACTAGGACCAAAAGCTTAACGTGCTTTCCGAGGCACGGAGGAAACTCGGTAAGTAATGGGTGGTCACCGATCCACGGACCAACCTTGTCTAGCACTGCTTAACCTTAAAGATCGACCCGTGTAGCTGTTATTATTTGACCAGGAGCTTCTTCTTAGGGTGTCGACAGTTCAAATTAAGTCTGCCCAAAATTTGACGACTAGTTCGGCACTTTTAGCACTTTTGTTTGCCCAGGAGCTAATTATCCATAAAGCAAAATATGATATATTATTATGATAACCGGCATACCGCTGGTATATGTATAAGTCGGCGCCAATCTATTTGCAGCGCACTTTGGCATGCGAGTTAATCAAACGAATGCTCAATTTAATCACCGCTGCGACTTCATAAACTATGCTCTGACCTGGAACGGTATGGGAACATTCAATGATTGCTTTGTTTATTTGGGTTTAATTAGTTTTTAAGATATTTTGGGGTGGTCAATGGTCATACCAGTGTATTTTGTTAAAGACCGGCGAATATGCTTTGACGCCTGTTATAGAGAAAATGAAAGGGAATCGTGCATCTTGGTATTGGCTTCTGATGAGGAGGGATGCAACGCATGGAACAAAAATAGTGATGAATATGTCGGAGACGGTCATTGGTATGGACTTAAAAATGAATCGCAAGTGCGCCTGTGGTGACGTCACGCGACCTACTCACAAGTCTACCCACACCACAGCGTGCTTTCTACAGAGCCCTTTTTTTTCGGATGGGAAATCATCAAATGACGCCTCCCGCTCTGGGCGGAGCGGAAGGGAGTGTCAGACTTTTACTGACTAAAAACCATCCATGTAAGGAACATGGATTTTTTGCCCTTTATGTTCCAGGGCCGCGGTATCTCTTTCGAACAGTCCCGAAGCCCTGGCAGGAGGTTCTACAGAGCCCTGATGTTTTGAACGCGCAGCGGAGTTGAGACGTCCTGGAACTGTACCCGATTCATTGTGTCCCGTGTTGCTGTGTTAAGTTGTGATCTCAAGCAATTCGTTAGTTTTGCTAGAAACGGTGTATCGCACCCAGTGTGTTTTCATGGCACGAAACCCATGTTGTGCCCACATGATGTACGAGCCTAATGGAGTAAATCCTGACAATCCAACATATATAAATATTAATGGATGGAGAAGAAGAGAAAGATCACAGGAAAGATGGGTGGATTTTGTGAGAAATGACAGCTATTACGATGATTAAAAATCAAATATAAATTGGATAGAGTAGACCACTTGAGCTCGACAATCGGATGTGCGATTAATACTTGTGCGACAAAACTGTACTACGACTCACCATAGTTAGATAGCACGCTTGTGCGACCAACTGAAGCTCGATATCCTATTGATCGTAAATATTTGAATGTCTTTGGTGAGTACATTTCTCGTTGCAATCTAGGAAAATCAGAAACCAAGGTTTTCTTACATGTTTCCATCATGAGTCTTAATCCCCAATGTAGCTTAATTTCCTAGTATCAATTAACAAGTTACTAATACGGCAATAGTGGTTCATACCCCGTCGACATCGGGAGCACATAGTAGTGTAAACTATTCTGAGATTATCGTTACTAATAATTTAAGGGGGCACTCGTCTCTGATTTTAAATAAACGAAATAAGTATAGAATATATTGTCTCGTTGGTTTAGTTGTAGTTGTGATTCATAATCAGCCTATAATGTTCCCACTGTTGGGACACACGGCCTCCTCTCTAGAGAGGGAATGGGCTATAATCTACCACGCAGGCCCAGTGCGGGTTGGTAGATGTCACATGTCTTCGAATTTTTGGTTCTAGGACATGCCGGTTTCCTCACGATGTTTTCCTTCACCGTTTTTGAGAGCAGTTGTGATGAAATAAATTACACAGCGCATAATTGTGCTTGCCTGGGTTTCGAACCCACGGCGTTCGTAAGTCGCGGCCGCCACCACTGCGCCACGGCTGCTCTCAGTAGTTAGGTTAGATAGTTGTAGTTGTGATTGCTGGGCTTTAACTCCTGGGTTCGATTCCCATGTCGGGCAAACTAATATTGATAGAGATAGAGTAGGTATACAATATTGTACAGCAAAATTGTTACATACTTAATAATTAACTCTTTTAGAATATTCTTAAGAGTCGTGCGAAAACCGACCAATCATTTACATTCGTTGAAATCTACATCGCGCCTCTCGTCTCTCCTGTGATTGGGCGAATCTTGCTCATCTCCTGTCCGTTCCACTCGTCTCCACGTTAGTGGAGTTCGGGCTTAAATCGATTGGTAAACCTAGGCCGGTAGTCTAGATATTAGCGATAGCGATATTGAGTTTTCCTATCAGGAATTTCAGGGTTTGTGCCCGGTGAATGGCAATAGGCTTGTGCCCATTTCCATGTACTAGTCATCATCATTCATCATCATCCTGCCCTGCCCAATCCATTTGCGGCCGGCGCACCCTATCCAATTCCAATTAATTTGGGGTCGGCGCAGCATGTCTTCCTCTTGCATACTTCTGTTTCACTCGTCATCTCATCAGACACCTCCTTTCTTGCCATATTATTTGATAGGCCTGTTGGTCTAGTGGTTAGTGACCCTGACTGCTAGGATGGAGGTCGTGGGTTCGATTCCCACACAGGACAAATCTTTGTGCGATGAGTACGATTATTTGTTCTGTTTCTGGGTGTGATTTATCTATAATATGTATGTATTTAGAAATATATAAGTATGTTTATCAGTTGTCTGGTTTCCATAGTACAGGCTCTCCCTAGTTTGGGATCAGATGGCGGTGTGTTGGTTGTCCCAAAAATATAATATATTATTATATTATATTATCCTTCACACAGTCCATCTATCTAGTAATGTCGGAAGGTGGGTGTACTTTAGGTACACCTATGCCTAAACCTGTGGGAAAACAGAACATTATGTGGTTTTTCACCAGCTCAGAATGCACAACACAGTATAATCTCTTACTGGTAGTTCTACCACTCTTCTTTATCGTGTGGTTAGCGCCTAACCTGGTGTCAGAGTTTTTATGTCGAGCCTCTGACTTGGGTTTACATGTCGTCGAGAAATATCTCTCCTGACTTAGCTTTACATGCCGTCGAGAAATATCTTTCAGGCAAGCTGGTTTCCTCATGATGTTCGAGATCTGTCACCTAATACTAAACACCACAACACTACTACCACTACCACTACTACTAAAACTACGGTTTTATCTTTAAGATCTCGCTCGAAGCTCGAAATACCTATATATTACGAAAACGAAAACATGAAACATCCCCTTAACAGTTAACTTAGATAATTAGTTAATTACTTCGAGCTGTAGTTCAGTTCAAACAGTTATTATTTAGTCCAAGCACCGGTAGCCATGGGTTATGCGGCGGCGTCTTTCATGTTCTTAATAAAAACATTTAGAATAGAAGCCGGCCGCGTTTGTAGGAGCGATGGTAAATGGTACAATCGCGTGCAGATGTGCTGGCATCTTTTTTTGAGAAAATACTCTTTTCTCAAAAATAATTTACTAAAGTTTACTTTAACATTGTCAATATTTGAGCTATATTTTCTAAGAAATATGCAAATCTGTTGGATAGTCAAAGGACATTAACAAATTGTAGGGAATTATGAATTTATTTTAACTAGCGAACCGCCCTGGCTTCGTGCATGGGTGAGATTGACCACTGAACACTTTAAAATATATCAATATTTTCTTACATACTTTGTGCTGACAATTACGAACACAACAAAAAATAAACAGACAAATCGATCGAGCCGTTCTCAAGCAATGCTCCGTCATACAGTTCATTTTTATAGATTGCCTGCCTGAGAGGCAGGAGATTTAAATAATCGGAATAAAACAACTATTACACGGAAAATTGGTAATTCAGGTAATGTTGTGTTCAGTTCATGGCATTAGGTTCGCCTATAACATGGGACTTGAGTATAATTCTCGTATCATATTGCCCGAGCCAAGATTTAAGTTAAAAACGACTGAGCACTGCGAATCCTGAGCATGAGGTGAGGTCAGGGTTCGATTCCTGGATTTATAGGGTTTTTACATCAGGAGTTTCTCAGTAGCAGCTACGGGTCGGGATTTGTGCCCGGTTGATGGCAAAAGGCTCGCCCCGTATTATATGGGACTTACACATAACTGGCGAATTTTGGGTGTACTATTAGGTACACCTCTGCCTAACCCTTCGGAGATTACAGGCGTTATGTTATGTTAAGTGGGCAGTGTCACAGAGTACCTACACAGAAGATATGTATATCAAACAAAAAAAAAAGCCGGTGTGTGCAAATAAATTTCTAAGTAAGCACAAATACTAAATTAGGTCATAAATCTAACGTCGTAAATCGACATTAAACACTATCTCTTCTATTATCAATATTCTAATATATCTAACACCAATAAGCTATCGCTTGTGTGCACAACAGTACGGCGCACGCGCAAGGTCGGCGCTCGATGTGGCGGCGACTACATTGCGTTTTAATTGTTATCGACTTAGGTTCTGCGCACATTGAGTTTGCTTGAGCAGTTGCGACTCGAAATCAAAAAGTAATTTATTCAAATTAGCCTGATAATTAGCACTTTTTGAACGTCAATGTGTACCAGAGACAGTCCCTCAAAACGCCCATCGACACTTCTTAGTTTTTTAGCTGAGAAGAAGAACCGGCTGTTATTTGTAGATGAGCACTGTCGGTTAGATTGGATTATGTTATTAGGCGTTTTGGGGTTCTACATTCATTTACGAAAAGTTATGAAATCGTTGATGATTGATGTTTGTTAAATCTGCTGAATGTCTTTCTTTACGAGGAGCTCGTGGCTAAATAATAACAACCGCTCGGGTCGATCTTCAGATTAAGCCGCACTTGTCTGGGTTCGTCCGTGGATGGGTGACCACCCATTACATGCCGAGATTCCTCCTAGCATCGGAAAGCACGCGACGCAGTTAGTTCCGGCTGTCATTGGCCCGAAAGTCTGACAACCAGTCTAAACAAGTGGTTAGTATTGTATTACCTAGTACTAACTTGGTTGTGGAGGTCAGATAGACAGTCGCTACATGGTACTACCATAGCCAACCCGACCATAGTTGGGAAAAGGCTAGGCAGATGATGACAGAGCAAGCAGCGGTGACGCTGTGGGCTGGATTTTCTTTCGCAGTTTATGGTTTTTATGAGCGTAACTTTACTCGCCAATCGCATGTTTTATAGGTCGCTCAATAGGCAGGCCCTTAGAACAGCCCGGTTTACTTAGCAAGCAGTATTCAATATTGCCGAGATTCTTTCGATGCTATGCATAAACTCACATATAAGCGGGAAAACCTTTAAGATTTTAATGGAAAGCGTCGTAAGAAGCTTCATTACTAACAATTACCTAAAGAAATCTTTTACTGTCTTGTTCTTAAAGTAAGGGGGCTAGTGGCTTAATAAAAGCCGCATTATTAAACGCTTTGCAGATCTGCGGCCTGTGTAAGGATGGGTGGCCATGTTTATTCACTAAAACGCTACAGCCTCGTTGGTCTAGTGGTCACAAGCGCGACTGCTGAGCATGAGGTCCTGGGTTCAATTTCCAGGTCGGGAAAAGTGTTATTGGGTTTTTCCATCAGGAATTTAGCAGCAAGACTCTGGATTTGTTCTGAATTTGTCTGGATTGGAGTCTGGTTCTGCATCAGCGTGGATTGGTAAGCGGGCCCAGTGCGGATTGGTGTCGACCAGGTAAGCTAACTAATCTGCAACAAAATAAATGTTGGCATATAAAAATGTCAGTACCCGGAACAAACAATAAGCGCTCACATTAAAATATACGACACATTACAAAGGCAAGGATATTCGAAAGTTAGTTAAAAGGATATTTAATTAATGAATTATTCACTTCAATCAATTGCAATTATTGTCACAGTTCAGTCATGCGTTAAATGCAAGTTGTTTATTTAATAATTTTCTTGAAACAGATCGCATCTACTAAAAGAGTTCGTTGTATCTTTACAACTTCATATCGTCGCTTAGCTTACAATACCGCGCAAGTTAAATATCACAAGTTTTCAGAAAAGGAAAATAGTCAAACGTGTACCCAATAGTACACTCACAATTCGCCAGCTATATTATGTTTTTTATGTCCCACGTAATAAGGAACGAGTGGAGACGAGCCTACATCAGCCGAAAAAAATCGAGAAGCTCCGCATGGAAAAACTTAATAACACTTTGCCCGACCTGGGAATCGAACCCAGGAACTCATGCTCAGCAGTTGTGCTTGCAACCACTAGACCAACGCGGCAGACAACTGATAACATTAACTTATACTGTCACTTACGGGATAAGATCTCGTTAATACATACAGACCAGACCTTAGGCTTTTTCTTCCTCTTGTCCGAATATGTATGTGTATTATGTATTATGTTTCCCAGAATTATTCAACCAGGTAGATAATGAAACAAGACATAGTACTTACAAAAATAAGATTTATTTAAATGCCAACGTGATAACAGGACACTGTTATCTATCACACATCAACCAATGACGGCTTGTACATAAGACAGTATTTACTGTAAGACATCACCTTATCACATGAAATAACTAATCAAACAAATTACTTAATTTTTAAGGTATGTTATAGTGTTAACAAAATGTTTTTACCTTGGAAAGATACTTTCTGTGTTCAAGATAACACGTGAAACACGTGTTCTTTTACGTTTTTCATAATTATATGCAATATTGATTTAGAGAAAACAATGAAATCTGATTTTTTACTAAATTGTTTTTGATGTTAATTTCCGTTAGCAAAAAAACTTAAAATAAGTTAGCATTATCATTAATACTGAGATTATAATCAAAAGAAACAAAACTTAAAATCTATCACAATAATACCCTGACTTATAAATCATCCTCATTCAACTCATTCTATCCTATCATTCATAAAAACTGCTCCTCACCAGTCTTACATCTTGCCAACGTCTTGATTTTCAACTGAATTTTCTCCCGCAATCCTGCATCAATGCTGAAACTCCTAAGCATAGTACCAATTCCTTCATTCGATCCAAAGTCAAGAACCGCAGTTTAGTCTAGCCTCGTCCTGGTTGTACACACACTTTCCGCATACTGACTGGTACTTGTGTTACTAGAGAAGAATATAGGAGACTCTGGTGCATACGCTGGTGTGGCAACGTGAGGAGCCCGGTACGGAATCAGATCAGTGTACTTGAAAAAGTTATGGAGAAGCGTCTGCTGATCCATTAAAAGAGTATTCAAATGCCTTATTTCCTGATCAATCTTCTTCATATTGAACGTTGCCTGATCTATCTTCTCCTGCATTCCTCTTATCTCTAAGCTGAAGTTATGATCTTGCGCGAATTGACCTTCGTTCTTTAACTTCGATGTGTACTTGTTTTTGTACAGAATCTCTTTGATAGACCTGCCAGACTTCACCTTATTCAACTGAGCTAATTCATATGCTGCCATCATAATGTCAGTTGGTAATCTTTTCTCCCGAGGATTCAGAGGTTTTACACTCAAAATTACTTTGCCAGCTTCTGGGGATACTAACGCAGTTCGATAAACATATTTATGAAGACATTTCGGAAGCCAATCATTGAACATACCCATTTCAACGAACAAAATTAACTTAGTCTGTCTAACCAACTTAGACAGGCCAGCAGTTTTGCGCAAGCCTTGGATATCGTGGACAGCGATACCAACCAGCAAGTTCATTAAAATGATAGTGACAAACATAAGGAATAGAATGAATATAATTTGGGAGGACAGCTCGAATATTAGGGGCGGGTCATCTTTCGTTGGGTCGTTGATCAAGATATTCAGGTTCAACTCTCCGACCATCATTGACAAGGTACTTATAAAACCCATCAAAGGATTTGAAAACATCTCCTCGTTTGGGAACACAACGCAGAAGCAGATTGTGAAGCCGAGAAGAAGGCACATGTATGCCAACAATAATTTCAAAAATTCTGTCAAAACTTTTTGATACATGGCCACATAATCACCAAACATTGGAAGTTGGCCCATCATTAACATCAAATTGGTCCAAGCGCCTAGGACTGCATAACCCCCTACATGGTTTTGCCAAGTATAATCGTTGTGGATTTTGTAAAGAGAAAACACAGACAGTAAGACAAACCATTCCATCAAATTCTCAAAAGTTGTAAAGTACTGATAGAAACTAGAGTATCCAGTTATACCTGTCAATTTTCGAAGAATTTCAAATGCTGTGATGGCCATTAGAACCCATCTTTCAAATTCTATAGGATTGTTGGTGAGAATGAGACCTAATATCGATTGTTTCTGACAAAGCTCGTTGAGGACACCATACTTCTCAGCGTATTTGCCTTTGCAAGTCTTGACGACAGCAGTCAACACGTAAATAGATAAAAACGATACAAAGAGAAAACAAAATATAAGTCTTGCCAAATAAAATTTTCTAATCTTCCTCCATTTCATAAACAAAAACGCGGAGCACAGCGGATGTAGTAATATGTCTTTCTGACCTTCATCTATCAAACTGTTTAAATATGTGATCTCACGGGGATAAGAAAACTTCAGCATTCTGCCAAAATCAAACTCAATTTGCACTTCTTCGTTAGCTTCGCTTGGTTGATTCAAGGAAATGCCACAATCTAGGTTATGTCTCAATATAGCTAATGATTTAGGAGATTTCCTAGCAATAACACTTAAAGCTGTATGTCCTTTCTTCGATTTCGAAGTCACATCAGCACCAAGAAAAATAAGAGTCTCCACACATTGTGTCAAATTATCCATTGCAGCCAAATGTAATGGTGAATATCCGTATTCATCTTTCTTATTGACTTGAGCTCCCCAACTAACCAGCATGTCAATAATGTCACAAGCACGCTCCGATCGACCAATGGCTGCGTGCATTGGTGTCCTTTTATCGTAGTCTTCAACGTTCGGGTCGGCATTGCCATCTCTTAGAAGCACTTCAACACATTCAATACTTGAACATCTAGCCGCAAGATGTAATGCGGTGAAACCTCTGTAATTTTTTGTGTTTGCTTTTGCACCTTCTGATAACAGAAGTTCTATACATTCAGCGTAACCTCTAGCTGCTGCCAAGTGTATTGCTGTGCATTCCTTATCTCTTTGTTTAGTCACACCGTTTACACTTATCTTTGTTTCTTTAAGTAGAAAAGATAGACATCTTTGAGCACCAAGTTCAGCAGCCAAATGTAATGCATTTAATCCTCCTGATGTAACATATGCAGGGTCCACACCCTTTTCTATGAAGAGTTCCATACACTCAACAGCATCGGCTCTCACTGCACAATGTACGAGATTATCTTCACATCCAGCTCTTTGTACAACACCATGTAATGACGCACCATTAGCTATTAGTACTTCAGCCACTTCCAAAGAATTACCGAACGCAGCACAATGGAGTGGTGAGAAGTATTTTGGAGCAAAATCAACATCAGCACCCCGAGAGAGTAAAAAGACAGCTGCTCTCCCTGCGCCACTAAAGGCAGCTAGATGCAACGCAGTCAGTCCTGCTGGTTCCGAGTAGTGAAGATCAGCGCCTGCTTCTAAAATAGCTGGTAGTAGTTCATCTCTCGCAAGTAACGCAGCCCACAGTAAAGTTAAATTCACTACCACTTCAGGCGCAGAGGAGATGTGTTCCTCGATATTATCCGTAGTTATTAAACCACACTCAACATCATCAAAAAATCTTGACGCTCCTAGCGATAACGCTTTTTCGCAGAGGCTTCTTCTGGCAGCTTCGTCTGTCAGCCTGGCTTCTGGGTCAGGAGCGAGGACATCAAAACTGTGGTACATGTTAGGAGCATCTTCAGCAGGTGGCGATGGGCCCACGAAAAGGTATTCTTTCGCTTTGCCAGGTTCTCGAGCTGATTCCAAAAGATCGATGTTCCGGACATTTTTGGTGTAGCTTGAGTTTAGTGGAAACTCTTCAGGTTCTCTCGATGCTCTGGATCTGAAGCTGCTTGCTCGGTAGCGGTTTCTTGTTGGCGTGGTAGGGGAGGGTGTCTGAAGAGGAGAAGGCCACCCCATCTCGCGGTACCCGAAGTTGTCCATAGCCTGAACGTTACTGACTACCGACGCGGGTCTTATCTTATCGCCCATGTTGTTTCAGAGCTCAGACTCACTGAGATGTGCTTGACATTATGATTTATGAAGCTATTTTTATTACGACGCGCAATTAAATATTGAGATTATTTTCTCCGCGTGTTTTTGTGAGAACGTTTTCAAGTGTACTGCGAGAGTTACATGTATAAGCTAGTATTCTTAGTGAAAAGACAATTGTTTTTCTGTTTGTGGAGATTATGCGACATTTTATTTTTAGCGACTATCTTTACTGTTGTCGGAAGAAGCACTTTATTACTCTATTTCTGATTTTGTAGAAATGCATTAGGAAATGGGAACAAATCTATTAACCTTATCGTTATCCCAGTTACGATCAATGTAGATATAGACAGGTAGGTAAGCCAACTGTGTTGAAGGATATAAACGATAGCCATAAAATAAAACAAAGAGATCTTGCTTTTACTGAGGATGGATGTCAAAACCACATCGAGTACCTTCGAGTCCTTTCTAGGGGAGCAATGTGTGTTTTTTTAAAAACCGATGCTAAATTTCCATTTGGGGGGGCTCAGAAATATGCACTGAATACATGGTAACCGTTTTTGAGTCGGTGTCCTTTTCACCCAGTATACTAATTTAGCAGAAGAGAAGCCAAGAATAATACAGTATGTCAAATTTCTTAATTAGGTGTAAAATCTCGTCTTTATTTGAGATTCATCTTAAAATAATATTATCGGAGTACAAACACAAACACGTGAATGTGAAAACTATCTTATTTTTTCAGGCTTTAAGTCTTAAAACCGTTTGTTCCGACATTATGGTTTGCAGATTTACGTCATCATTTTTATATAATTTTCCTGTAATACAACAACATTGTGAGTGACACGGAAAAATATAAAATCATGCTTTTAGTCCGTGGTCTGACGATTATGTTCTTTTTTTGTATGTATGTTTTTTTATATTGTATTTGTATGCAATCACTTTGCAGCACCGTTGGTGCACGTGCGGCAGCACGGCGCTTAAAAGTTAAAACGGTGGTGGAAACCATAGTGAGGAAACTAGCATGTCCTCGAATCAGATATTGGAAAAACGACATTCTCGACTGGAGGTGTGCGTGCTGGATAACGCGTGTTTCAGGAGTGCGAAGGTAGATAGGTAGAAGGTAAGGCACGCAAACGCATCTGGCTAGACAAGGGCCAAGTAAGGGCCGTCCTAAAGCTCGTTGGGTCGACGATATCGTCAAAATCGCAGGAAGCATCTGGGTAAGGGACGCACAGAACCGGGAAGAAAGGGGAGGCCATTACCCAGCAGTGGGTGATTCCGAGATATGATGATGATGATGATGAAGCTCTGAACTGCCTTGTCCTTATTACTCCTGCATGTACTTATGAATAAAGTATGATGACAAGACTTTATTTTGTATATTTGCGAAATTCTTGTAAAAGCTCTAGCCAAAGTGTTTTCTTCACCATTATTGAATATAATAATAGTTTATAGTCACAAAAAAAACATACATTAGTATACCTACACTGATTAACAAGATGCTAACTACGCTGCAGAAGTCTGTATACAGATATTGTGAACCCTGCCTCTCAAAATAGGATAACCTGTATCTTAAGAGACAGCGTTCAGCTGTGAAGTTACTTAAAAATAGGGTTATAACCTCTCGCTTGTATTTTAAATTAAAATAACAACAAACATTTACTAGACCCAGGAATCGGACCTAGAACGTCATGATCAGCATGTCGCTTGTGACCACTAGAACAACGAGATAGTTTTTTTGAGATTGTGTAGAACCTTTCCGATATTTGTTAAACTTCCATTCATTTAAGGAAAATCTTGAAATACGAATGACAATAGAACTCATTTACCACAGTACTGAGAATTGTGACAGTTGACAGTACATCAACCTCGTGTTGCGATACTGCGCGCGCGCAAATATTTGTGGCACGGACAGCCATGTTACCTTTGTTTTATCTTTGGTCTTAAGGGGAATGTACATTCATCCGACTTGCTATCCGTTTGCTTATTTCAAAAATACACAAGTTACTACGAAAACTACTATTTTATTTCACCATACGATACCACATACCTACATATATTGCCAAATTAATCAAAACAGCGAAATATTTTACAGCTATTTGCAACGTTACCCACTTTCTATACACACGCTCTTAAACCACTGGATCTTGTTAGTCTGTAACTGCATCATCCCACAACTGGGCAAAAGCCTCTCCCCATGTCTTCCAATTCTTTCGGTGTAAGGCTAATGTAAACTACAATCTGACTGAAATCTTTGTGCCATATTAAGTTCTTTCTATCCTTGCTGCTCACCCAACGCAGACTTAGAAACCATCTGTTATGAGGGTTAAGTATAGTCTGGAAGTTACCCTATAAAACCCATGAAATTGCAATAGTTACATTGAACCATCAAAAACAAAAATTAATTTACATGCATACTCCCTCACGCTTTTTTCCCCTAGGACAGGCAGAAACCACCGACCACCTCAGAAAAAACTAATTTGTTGTTTGTAATTTGATCTCAAATACAAAACATTACATTGTCAATAGTAATTAAAACTAACTAAGATATTATGTCAATTACGTGCTCAGTCGTGCGTTACCGTACGTCGCATACGACATAGGCAACATACTCGTATGACACGCCCTTAACGTCGTCGTGATGTTATCACGCGACACAATCATGGTGGTGTGTCAATTATATCACGACTCAGCTCTGTTTACTTGTTTCATATCACTTTCTACGCCGATTGAGACATGCGAGAGAAATATGGAATATCAGTCAGTCAAGGATAGTAGGTTATGAAAACAATGACATTTCATCATCATCATCATCATCTGCCTAGCATTTTCCCAACTATGTTGGGGTCGGCTTCCAGTGTAACGGGATGCAGCTGAATACCAGTATTTTATATGAAGCGACTGCCTATCTGACCTTCACAACCCAGTTAGTACTCGGTAACATAATACCCCTTGGTAAGACTGGTTGTCAGGCTTTCGGGCCACTGACTACCACTGCTGGATATAGGCTCCTCAATCGCACGCCATTCAACTCGATTCTCAGCAACTCTCATCCAGTTGCCACCAGCCACCCCGCGAAGATCGTCACTCCACCGAGCCTGAGGGCGTCCCACCTTACGTTTGCCGATTCGCGGTCTCCACTCAAGAACACGTCTACCCCAACGGTCATCGGTCCTGCGGCTAATATGACCAACCCATTGCCACTTCAGCTTACTTATTCTGTGGGCTATGTCGACAACTCTGGTTCTCTGTCGGATCACCTCGTTCCGGATGCGATCCCTCAGAGAGACTCCAAGCATAGCCCGTTCCATAAATTTATGGACCAGCCGTACCGTCAGTGTCCACGTTTCGGCTAAGTATGTCATAACAGACAGGACGCACTGATTGAAGACCTTAGTTTAGGCTTTGTGGTGTAACGACGCTCAAAAATCTACAAATGACAGCCGGGACCAACGACTTAACGTGCTTTCCAAGGCACAGAGAAAACTCGATATGTAATGGATCCATCTACAGACCGACCTTGGCAAGCGCGGCTTAACCTTGAAGATCGATCCGAGCTAGCTTTTTTCCGTTGGAGTAGGTAGAAACGACAGAACCTTCTGCTACGATTCTTACAATTCCCTTTTGCTTCGTGTACCTTCATACATCTGGTCATACATCCACGCCGGTAGCGAGTACTACGCATCCGACATTTGCTAAAACACCACCAATAAAGTGTTCTTTTGTGGTTAAAAGATCATTCACAAGTAACGGTAGAAGCGTGTCTCTGGTGCTCTCTAAGACCCATGACAAAGGACCCATCTAGCAGAAATAACGATGATTGAAAAGACAAAAAGTTATTGATGGATGATGGACATAAACTACCGAACAGTTTGTGTCAATCCTGTCGATAAAGAAATACGAAACGCTTTAAAGCGATTGTCATTTGTTAGCCCTACTATCAACCTGACTAACTAACTCGACTCATCATTTTAGCGCAACTTGATCCTACTAGTAATTTATGCCTTTCCACAGGTGAAAGTGCTACTAAGGAACACAATTAGCAAAAAGGACTGAGCAAAAATTATTTATACTGCTATAATATCATCAACCTAATATAGATAAATAGTTTATATTGTTTCTTCAATCTAAATCCACCTAATCGAACATAAATAGTCATAATAAGCCGACAAGAACTTAGAAAGCTGAAACGTCACGCTCCATATCAGTTACCATTAAGCACATAATCTGTTGGATATTCCCCATTTCGCAGGTCGCCTCGATATGTCTGCCTGCCTACCAAGAAGGCTAACCGTGAAGGTATTTACAGCATCATTATCTGTACTTAATCCTGGTTTATTTCACTTTATTAAACTACGTCAATAATCATAGCTTGTTTGGTGAACGGGCCAGTGAGTTCAAACTTGTTTTGTGTGTTGTTTAGTGGTTACGATTTGTCGTCGTCGAAACGTTGAGGCCCTTTTGATTAAGCTTACCGACGACGTCGTTTTCAGTTGCTTTACTGTCCTTGCCGACTCCTCATCATCATCGTATCAGTCGCAAGATGTCCACAGCAGGACGTAGGCTTCACCCAAGCGTCGTCACATCGACCGGTTTCTTTGCTTCTCAGCCTGTTCTTGTGACCTTCTGGTTCACGACCCTTTAGAACCCATTTCGACCTCAGTGGCCAGTGTGGCCACCCGTTTTGTGAGCAACGTGTCCTGCCCACTGCCACACAAGTTTGGTAATTCTTCTAGCTATGTCGATTATCTTGGTTCCCCTGGGGATCTCTTCATTTCTTATTCGATTGCGTAGGGAAACTGAAGCTTGCCTACCATAAGAAAGCCTTGCCGTCACTGCTGTAGTGTATCTCTACCTATAATAGGTACGACAAACGGCCTGCGGTATGGTATAAAAAATATTCATCAGTTAAGAGATTTAGAACAAAATTTTCATTAAAAATCGTCCAGTTTAAATGGACTCTCAACTTTCTACGTAGCAATGATAGCGAAATAATATAGATTAAAACAATATAGAGGACTAATACAAACAATGATTATTACAGGAGATCGAGTTTTATGTACTTTAGCGAACTATTTAGTGTACTTTGATTGTGCTCTGACATAATGCGGGTCGTGTTCACTGTAGGTCCATGGCGAAAGCTTGTATGGTGGTAAATTGTTGTTCATTTCGATAGTACTAACAACCGGCTTAAAGTGAATTATCCTTCCGTTTTAGGTCATAAGCTTGAATTAAGCTAGATGCAAACTGTCTCAGGTCTTTTATACCTAGGTACAGGATAATTAAAATAACTGAAGAAGACTTATTATAAACTAAACAGACTCAAAGAATTATCTTCGAAACATCTCTCGTTCACTAACTCCCTACATCAAATCAAGAACTCTGAAGATCACATTACTTTTTTTTCCTAAAACAGCGGTTCCCTACATTTTGACGAGTTAATCGATCATAAATGTAGGGAACAGCTGATTTTTTTTTCGCGATTTCACGTTTGGTCCCATAGTAAAAGTTGTTCATAATGATGAGTACAATGACCTCTTAAGAGGTTGCTGGTGTTTTACAAATAACTCTGTATATATCTCCGTAACTAAGAAGGTTCGCACGTATGGTCCAGAACAAAAGAATGATTGCAATGGCGGGGAGAAGAATAGTGTCTTTGATTTGGTTAAGGGTATTTTTATTGACACCCATTATTCCGTGTTCTCTCACCTTGCCGCACCTGTTTTAGCTTAACTGGCGCTACATATAAATAAAAAAATAAATGAAACATTTATTTAAGATAACTAGGATCCAATTTGTTAGTGGTAAGTACATATAACGACTTATGTGTGTTAGTAATGGGTACGTATCAAAATCCCGAAAGTTCATAATACCTATGATTGAAATACCGACGTCCAAAACACCGAAATTCCAAATACCGAAAGTTTTAAATGCCGATAGTCGTTATATCGAAACACAAAATACCGATGTTCAAATGCCCGAAAGGACGAAATCCCGAATGGACGAAATCCCGAATGGACGAAATACCGATGGATGAAATCCCAAAGAGCAGCGACGTAGTTCCCGCGATTACTCATAGATGGCACTGCAACACAGTTATGACGGTGGGCATTTTGCTTAACATGTTTTAATATTTTTTGGAATGAAGACATAACACAAATTGATTTAATATGACGTAATTGAAATTTAACAGATGCTGACAGAAACCCTAACCCTAGACGGTCGACGTCAGGGGCACCCCGAGGTTCGGTTAGTTAGGTTCCTGTAAACCTTGCAGACAGAAATAGGAGCCCCGCGCAGCGGGGATCCGTCGACCTGCTGACGGAAACGCTAACCCTAGACGGTCGACGTCACGGGCACCCCGAGGTTCGGTTAGTTAGGTTCCTGTAAACCTTGCAGACAGAAATAGGAGATAAAGAGATAGAGCCCTAGTACTTCAGTAGGCTCCGACTACGCTTTTTTGGCAACTTTTATGTGTTTTGACCTAACCTGCCCATACAACCATTTTCGGTCGCAAAATTCTCAAATAGTTTACAAAAACCAAAACAAAACAAAAAATCGTTTTTCTCGGAAACGGTGGCAATTTCGAGATTTTGTACTTCGGGATTTTAAACTTTCGGGCAAATGAACTTTCGGGATTTAAAACTTTCGACCAAACAACCATTCGGCGTTTCAATTATCGGGATTCCGTCTATCGGTATTTTAAAATTCGGTCGATTAAAATTCGGGATTTTGATACGTACCCGTTAGTAATACAAACTTAATCTACTCGCCCCCTACCTGACCCATGAATCGAGGTATCAATACTCATGTGAGCATTAATACATCGATTCATGTACAGACAGTCAAGTCTACTGGCTACCATACCTACATAAAACGCTGTTGCGACTAGCCCGCACTCTGCTCAGCATTGACGCGCACCGCTTGGCAGAGTGGCGTAGAAGCAATCGATGCGCGTCTCCGCAAACATACGTGAAGCACTGCAGTGGCGGGGCAGCCGCAACATCGTTCTAACCGCATTATTGTATTGTACCCGTAGGGAGTGCCCTACGGGTACAATACAATAATACGCTTTTTGAGTAAAGACTGCCCACAGGCTGCAGGTGTAAAAAGATGCACAATAGGCTCTGAAGAGAGTGATTTTTATCTCATTACATTACATCGGGCAAACCTACGAGCAATCATGTTTGATATATATAATTATGATTAGTCAAATACCCTCTGGTCTCTCCCCCTTCATACTCTATGCCTCACACATCAAATTCAAGTTCACATAATTAGACTCGCCCCATTTATCAGCTGATCAGTGACAATTAACCGGACCCGGCCCGAAGTTCCCCGAAGTGCTCCGAAGTGACGGCGCCGGCGGCGCTGCGCCAACGCACCGTTAGTGACGGGCTATGGTGATATTTGATACTGTTCGCATCGGTTATTAGAGTGTGATGTGCGATTAGTCGACGATTAGCTGGTGATCTTGAAAAGATAAAAGATGTTTATGCTGTCTTGTTATTTTGCTGTCGATAAGTAAGTATTTATTTATTGATTAACACAGTTAATAAAATGGATAATTTACTGAGAACAATCTGCATCCAGTGATTTTTTTCCACGTCCCTCAGGCAACATCTGGATGAGAGTTGCCGAGAAACGAGATGAACGGCGTGCACAGGAAGACGAATGTGTCCAGCTGTGGACTGCTGCAGGCTGATGACGATGATGACCTGAGTATGGCATTATAAAATTACGCCTGTAGGGGAGGCCGGGGCTTCAATTAACAGAGGTAAGTATTAACAAGCTAATTTCTAATAAACTATAAACAACACGTCACTAGTGATTCCTAAAATTCGTCCCTGTGACAGTGGTCTACAGGTTGAAACTCGTCAGTGCAACTCAGTGCGCCGTGGGAGTGTGTTGTGTGATGTGCGTCTATTTTGGCCAGGTAACGAACTTTTTTCACTTTACGATTTTTTGATTTACGTGTTAAATATTTAATTTCACCGTAATATTTATTTTTTTCACAGTAGTTTGTTTTATTCATAATAATCTTATATAACTTTACTAACGCTAATGTACACTATTTCATAATTATATTTTTTTTTATTGAAAAGGTACCCATGGGGCTAAAACTAACAAAACATACGGGGTAAGAATTAACATGTTAATTCTTACCCCATATGTGGGGTTAGTATTAACAGTATATACCTTTGGATTCTATTTTTGGTTCCATACCCGAAGGGTGCCCAACAGGACCCTATTACTAAGCCTACGCTGTCCGTCCGTCTGTCCGTCCATCTATCCTAACTTTATAGAGCTTAAACGTTACAGCATGAGGACTTACAAAAGGAAAACGACTCGAGGCATGACTTCGCTGGCAACCTACGAGTCAGCTGCTTTAGAAGTAATGGAGCAAAAAAGGAACTACAGAGAAGTAGCCACAGAATTTCAAATTTGTCACGTTTCGCTGTTCAATTTTGTGAAAAAGAAGAAAGCAGGAGTTCCAGTAGAAGTAGGCTACAAAAAGACCCGGTTAGTATTCACTTCTGAGCAGGAGAAAAAAATAGCAGACTATTTATTAAAGTGCTCCAGTATTTATTTCGGGTTGCTACCTGCGGAAGTAAAAAAACCGGCCAAGTGCGAGTCAGACTCGCGCACCGAGGGTTCCGTACAAACCTGTAGGTATATAAGTAAAAGTTATGGTATTTTTATTGCTAAATGAAATCTATAACATAACAATGTGGAAAGCTGACGGTACCTTGTCAATACATATATGAAAACATTATGTATGTTCGGAAAAATCTTCATCTCTTTAAGAAGAGAAGTGATAGACATAATTCTAAAAATTTAAGATTTTCGGAATTTTTCCTATATGTGTACTTTATAACGTTGCTTCATGCCAAATTTCAAGATTCCAGGTCGTCTGGAAGTATCCTTTAGGTTTTGATTCCCTTGCGAGTAGTTGCGAGTTTCAAAATATGCGGCTTTAATTGCTGTATCTTTTGATTGCGTTGACGTAGAAGTTTGATTTTGTTACAGCTTAAAGATATTATAGACTTGAGTATTTGTTAAGAATTTCAATATAATACCACTACGCGTTCATGAGTAAAGGGGTAATAAGTTTAAATTTATTAAAAATATTTTTATTATATGATGTAACTAAAAATTTATGCTTTTCGCAATTTTTCCTTTATCTGTGTTATAAGACGTTGCTTCGTACCAAATTTCAAGATTCTGAGTTCACGGGAAGTACCCTGTAGGTTTTGATTCCCTTGCGAGTGTCGAAAATTTGCGGCATAAACGGGAGTATCTTTTGATCGCGTTGACTTAGAAGTTTGATTTTTTCACAGCTCCAAGAGACCATAGACTTGAGTATTTGATATGAATTTCAGCTTGATACCTCCACGCGTTCCTGAGAAAAAAGGTCTTGACAGACAGACAGACGGACAACGAAGTGATCCTATAAGGGTTCCGTTTTTACCTTTTGAGGTACGGAACCCTAAAAACAGCCTACCAGTGTGCTGTTTATGAAAATGATTTCTAGTAGATTATAATTATTGTTAAGATGTTGATTTTATAATGAAACTAAGCATTATTGAGACTGCTTTAGTCTATATAGGTAGGTTTTAAAAAGACTGCTACGTTTAAGAATAAGCTGTTTACTACCTCATTTAATTTTAAAGTGATTATATTGTTATTCGATAACACACATAATCTGATTAAACTACATAGAAGACTGTTAACTTAATAATAACAGTAAAAATGGTTTTTATTTAGATTTTTTATTAAGATTTGTTGATTTTTGTTCTTCTACGAAGAGGTTTTCTTTGAGTTTTTGTTTCTATTCATTGATATAGCTGAAATCGGAGTGTTACAACTTTTAAGCATAATGTTAATTATTGTTCCACTAAGTGAAGATTGTGATTATTAAAAACTAACGTTTCCTTCAATAAAATAACAGTAAAAGTAACTGTTAATAAGAAATCATTCAGATATTTGTTGAATTTTGTTATTATATAGAGAGGTTTTGTTTAGGTTACTTTATCTATATACTTATATCGCTGTTGCAGGGACAAAGTGCTATATTGTTTAAGCCTAATGTTAATTGTATTTCTTAATAAAAAAAATATCATTGTAATTTTGCGTTTTCTTTATTCATAGAGGAAAATACTTACAATGTTAATTGTTGCCCCTTTTGTTAATACTTACCTCGGAACGGTTAATTGTAGCCCCGATCGCGGGGTAAGTATTAATTTCTGACTTTTCTAAGTAAAATCGACTTTTTTTAAAAGGTACCAATTTATTGTCAAATTTAAACCAACGATATGGTTATTGAATAGTTTGGACATCATTTGACACAAAAATCATTTCAAAATGTTTAGGGGTTTTGAAGCTACAACTGAAAATATAAATTTTGTTAAGTCGCGCCCCGGTCTCCCCTAATTGCCGAAAGGTTCAGTCGAGAGGTGAACCTAATCGTACACCAACATTTTGCCAGTTTTGATTAAGTCCCATGTAATAACCAGCCTATTGCCATCAACCGGGCACAAATCCAGATTTCATGGCTGCTACTGAGAAATTCCTGATGAAAAAACACAATAACACTTAGCCCGACCTGAGAATCAAACCCAGGACCTCTTGCTCAGCAGTCGGGCTTGCGACCACTCGACCAATGAAGCAGTCAATTATCTAACTGATTCCGGAAACATACTTTTAATACCAAATTGTTTTTGTTTTAAAATCAAGCAAAAGAATAGCACATACCAGGACAAGCAACAAATACATATATCTAAGCAATATATCTAGGTACTCGCAGTCAATATAAACAACTTGATTCCAGTTGATTAAAATGCAAAATTATTAAAAGATATATAAAAATTAAAAGAACTAAATAGTCAAGAAATACCGATGGCATTACGTAAACTCTGTTTGTAAAAAAACGAAAGACTTAAGAGCTGTTTACACGGTGCTAGGACATTTTAAGATTGCAGTGCCCTGTTCACACAAGGCTAGTTTGAAGCTGGGATAGTATCATAGTGCTTAGCAAGCGGGCAAGCTAGCCATTCAAACATACATACATAACGCACGCCTTTTTCATGCATGGGGGTATGCAGAAACCACCTGCTACGATCCTTACAGACTCCTTACTCCCCCGCCCATGTTCATACGTTGGGTCATTTACTAGCCACTCAGTATCCTAATTTGTTGGCTTGTGGGCAAGACAGTTAGCCAGTGTGATATTTCAGAAGGAATTAGTGGTGGAGGACGCTAATAACTTAAAAATAAAATTTAAATTAAGATCACACTGACTCACTCATAATCATCATCATAACATCACGCCTGTAATCCCTGAAGGGTTAGGCAGAAGTGTACCTAATAGCACACCCACATTTCGCCAGTTATATGAATTAAGTCCCATGTAATAGGGGGCGAACCTCATCGAATTAGGTTTAGGAAAAACTGTAATGATATTTGAAAGTTGAATAAATAAATAAATAATCATCCGGGCACAAATCCTGCCTACGTGCCTGCTATTGAGAAATTCCTGATGGAAAAACCCAAAAATAAAATACTAAATAAAAATAAAATACTTTGCCCGACCTGGGAATCGAACCCGGGACCTCATGATCAGCCGTTGCGCGACCACTATACCAACGAGGCATTCCACTTACTGTCTTTCTTAATACCTTAGGCACCAGTCTATAAGAATAAATGTATCGACTATAAGTTTGAAGATATAGTGTATCCACCGAAACTGTGCTGAGATGTGCAAAACGGAGGGAACCACCTCACCGCACACAGCTGACACAGCTCTCCGCACACCGCTCACAGCACACCGTTCACAGCACGCCGCTCACGTTTCTTCTAGTCTCCGCTGTGCGCTTGGTCGCCGAGTGCGGTGGCTGGCCTAAACAATTACGAGACATCTCCTCTGCTCTCCAACCGTTTCCACTACAGCTAAGCGGAGACGAGAAGTGTATATATCGAAATTCTATTGGTAGTTTCCAACACATCTCGTGACGTCTCCGTTTCAATGGAGTCCGGCCCTTAGGGTGAATCCACGTCCACTACGACTACAAAAACTACATTTCTCTAGAACATTCTACAACACAGATAATCAGAAGTATCTTATATCAACGAGTCTATTAAACGTTTTAATGATACCAATAACATACAAAATGGCGATGATCGCCGGCTCATGTTACTGCTTCCATTTTATCTTTAAATGCACATTAGAATTTGTACAAATTATTTCTGATACAATGTATTTGCATACTAGCCGTCTATTTCATATTCACGTTCTTGTTTCCAATTGATGATATCGACGCTTGAAAGGCAATACAATAATTTTTACGTTTATTTTTCAAAAATAAATACTTTAAAACGCTGTTTTTATTTTTGAAAAAAAAAAATACGTAAAAAATTGCTAATTTGTCATCTATATAATTCTAAATTAAAACGAACTGTAAAGTTGCTGACATGTCGCTTAGTAAATATTGCCTTTCAAGCGTCGATATATTCTCTTAAGGTGAATGCTCCAACCAGCCCGCGAAATTCAAAATTTCTTGGATTTTTTGCAATTTGCAGGCCAGTGCTAGGTTGTATGTTGATTAAAATATTATTCGCGGCTGTAAGACGTATGTAGTTACCGAATTATAATCATCAAAATCACCAATACAACCCTCCAAGTTCATAAAGGCGTAGGAACAAAAAAAAAACAGAAAAAGTCATTCCTACAGCTTTATTATTCAGAATTATTTGATGATTATAATTCTGTAACTACATATGTCTTACAGCCGCGAACAATATTTTAATCAACATACAACCTAGCGCTGACCTGCAAATTGCAAAAAACCCAAGAAATTTTGAATTTCGCGGGTATGGTTGGAGCATTCCCCTTAAACAAAAATATCAACTTTGTGTAAGTACAAATTAAGTTCATTTCAGACTAGACCAGTTTGAAAAAGTCAAGTTGTAGAGTGAACTAAACTTTCAAACTAGCATAAGCTCGCGGCTTCTGAGATAAAAAGTACCCGTAGTATATATGTGCTATTCTAGACTATATTCCCTTTCTTATACTCTTCAAATTTCATGTCTTTGAGACCAGAGGTTTCGGCTGTGCGTTGATATACATACATATATCAGTCAGTCAGTGAGGACTTAGAATTTTATACTGGGGGATGATTTTGGAAAAACTGTGATACACGTTTCTCATAATTTTAACTGAAGAGTATGTACACAAATTTTCAAGTCAATCGACCCCGAGAATAAAAAGTTACACAGAAAATTCAATCCCCCATTTCATCCTCTTAGGGGTGGAATTTCGAAAAACTTTTCTTAGTGGATACCTCTTTACAAAGAACACATCCTCCAAATTTCATGTCTAGGACCAGCTGTTTGGGCTGTGCGTTGATATATTATCAGTGAGTCAGTTAGGACTTTGAATTTTATATGTAATAATAATATTGCAAAACACATATTTGTTTACAATTTGGATATTAAATTGCAAACATAGGATAGGTTGTCTTGTGACCGTCCTAGACATTCCTAGTTTATGAGGTAAGTTGTAGTTTATTTTCTTAGTCACGTTTTTTTTTAAACGTGTCATATTTTTAGCTGGCGCCGGGTGTTGCCTACCTACCTATATACCTGTCATTCTCTCTTGAACGAAGCACCAAAATAAACTTAAATATATTCAAGCCATTTCACCGTTTTTTTTGCACTGATTGCATCATCAATTTATCACTACATATTATACATAAAACAAATTCCTCCACCGCGTCTGTCTGTCTGTGTGTTCGCGATAAACTCAAAAACTACTGAACGGATTTTCATGCAGTTTTCCCCAAATAGATATAGTGATGCCTTAGGAAGGTTCAAGTGTATAATTTGTCAAGATTTTGTGTAAATTGGTTGAAATATGACGATATATTGTTGGAAGTGTCGGAAAAAGACAAGCCGCCTAGCTCTACTCTACTCGTGCGAAGCCGGGGCGTGTCGCTAGTGATATATAAACCTGACTTCACCCACTGCTAGGTTCCACGTTTCTAAGCCTGACTCATCCAAGTTTGTCTCCGATGGCAACAATGTCGTCAGCCCATCTCGCCGCCGCCACTCGGTCACAACATTACTCGGCCTGTAATCGACGCGGATTGCTAGGTGTCCTGCCCAACTCCATTTGAGTTCCTTAACGAGAACTACTGGACATAGGTAAATCATGATCTGCCTAAGTGATTAACCTTTTCCTAACTATGTCGGGGTCGGCTGCCAGTCTAACCGGATGCAGCTGAATACCAATATTTTACATGGAGACATCTATCTGACCTCAACAACCCAGTTAGTACCAGGTAATAATAAATAACCTCTTGGTAAGACGGTTAGACTTTCGCGCCACTGAATACTAAGACTGTCAAAGATGTAAAAATGACAGCCGGAATCAACGGTTTAGCGCGCTTTCCGTGGTAAAGAGGAGTTTCGATATGTAATGAATGGTCACCTATCAACGGGCTGACCATGGCAAACGCTGAAAGTTGAAGATTGACCTGTTATTGCTGAGCCACGATCTCCAATTCCCCACCCCACTTTTGAACACAAATAAGACGTGAAAATAAGTCAGCTTTTCAATTGTCCTCCTGACCTCTATCTGATGAAAAACACGCTAAAAACAAAGACCGACCTTGTTGAATCGCCTCCAATACGATGTTATTTAGTGTCATGAATTGACACGCCCAATCTGCTTCCTGTTGTTTATGAATGTTATGAACGAAACAGCGCATACGCATGTTTTGCTTTATTAATTAAAGGGTGAATGAAAAGGTGATTTGTTTTTAATCAACAGTACAATACTCAGGGAAAAATTGTAAAGGATGTAGGTAGATGGTAATCTTCGGTACTATTGATCAGATTCCGAAAATTCTTTCATTGAGTATATTTAAAACGTTACTGTAGGATAATTGCCGACCATCACGTGAGCGAAGTCACGGGTAAGATCACAGTTAAAACAATATTACATGTGACAAGAGAATGAATAAACGAAACCAATTTATGTGTTAGCAGTCTTTTGACTCTGGCGCAAGACAAGAATAAAGAGGTACGTACCAGGGGTTTGGACCCTGGGTTTACCGTTTAGTATTGTAGCATTTTCAAATTTAAAAATAGAGCCCCATTCAAACACTATGGTCCAAGATCCCGGGGAGGCCAGATGCGCCGACGAACGGCCAACTTTCAGGTTTCAGTTGCTAAAGTATACTATATGCTAAAGTATATATTACTCACTTTTTTAATTATTTCTCATTTTTTAGTCCGAGTGCAGATTTTTATATACTTATGTTATTCAAAACCACATTGTCTGTTCTTTAATTTTAAGCCGAAGTGGGCACATTCTGCTCTATCCTCTTGAATATTTAAAACAATAAAACGTAAAATCTTCATCAGACCACGAGTTTTTTTAGAATAAATAAAAAAACACACATTCTAGACTCTAGAATAAACCAAAAACGATCAAGAACAGGCCGTTGTGTACTTGTGTCCCAAAAACCTAGCTTCGATTCAAGATGCGTAGTTAGCGCCGGGTCTCCCTTGTTTGACCGAAAAGAAATTGCCAAATTATCACTTCCCAAACAAATTTTCGCATAATTTCATTTGCCAAATTATTACTTACCAAAAAATCTCTTTACAAATAATTGTTACGAAAACCTATGTTTGGCAAGTGAACGTTTGAACAATAACTTGTTCACCAACTAGTACTTTTACCATTTTTTTATCTAGTCAAATATTTCAGTTGGTATAACATATTTTACGCAAAATTACATAAGCCAAATATTTGGTGTCGTCAATTTTAAACTTACCATTTCAGTCAAAAGCACTATTAACTAGTTGGAATCTCCTATTTGGATTCGGTTGGGGCTCCTATTTCTGTCTGCAGGGTTTACAGGCACCTAACTAACCGAACCTCGGGGTGCCCCTGACGTCGACCGTCTAGGGTTAGCGTTTCCGTCAGCAGGGCGACGGATCCCCGCTGCGCGGGGCTCCTATTTCTGTCTGCAAGGTTTACAGGAACCTAACTAACCGAACCTCGGGGTGCCCCTGACGTCCACCGTCTAGGGTTAGCGTTTCCGTCAGCAGGTCGACGGATCCCCGCTGCGCGGGGCTCCTATTTCTGTCTGCAAGGTTTACAGGAACCTAACTAACCGAACCTCGGGGTGCCCCTGACGTCGACCGTCTAGGGTTAGCGTTTCCGTCAGCAGGTCGACGGAACCCCGCTGCGCGGGGCTCCTATTTCTGTCTGCAAGGTTTACAGGAACCTAACTAACCGAACCTCGGGGTGCCCCTGACGTCGACCGTCTAGGGTTAGGGTTTCTGTCAGCATCTGTTAAATTTCAATTACGTTATATTAAATCAATTTGTGCTATGTCTTCATTCCAAAATTTTTGCCTTTATATTTTTTGTCATAACAAATCATTTGACTAAACGTTTATTGTCTTAATTTTGTTTGCTGTAATAAATCATTTGGTTAAAGACCAAAAGCCTTAATGACATTATCCTTAGTAATAATCTGCCAAGTAAACATTTGACCAAATGAAAATGTGCGTACTAAAATTATTCCAAATATTACATTGGCATAAAAAAAGGTTGCTAAAATTTGTTTGGGTAATGAAAATTTGGCAAAATCTTTTCGGCAAAACGGCAGGATCCCGTTAGCGCCAGTAACTCGATAAAACATTTCAGAAATTGATTACATCCATATTATATATATCATATCTCTACCTACCAACTTATAAATCATCGTAATTAATATCTTAACTGGAGAAAGAAATAGGTATGCTGGTCCTGCTCCACAGCCACTTGGGCTCACGAACTAAGATTTTATTGTTTGGAAGAGATGCTCCCCCTTTAATTCTTTAATTATACTTTTCTTTTTTTTTTCTCTTTCTCGTTTCTCTTTTGGAAACTTAGGGTGTGAATTGTATATTTTATATCAACATTGTGAGTGCAAACTAATTGATTATGAAGTGTGAAGTTATTGTGGAAGCTGCAGAAGATTGTAAAATATCTTTGCATTGTATAGATTCCATCTCTTAGTATTATATAATTGCATAGCACATGTGTGAGTACTATGTACTGTAAAGCTTCCATTTATATTTTGTTATCTTTCATTGACTGGAATGTGTCCTGGTGGCTGAGAGAATGTCATGCTCACTCAAATGTCTCGCTGATGGTGGCGGGTGTGTCGGGTCATTTAGTTCCCTTCAATATGGTTGAGTTGAATGGCGCTGATCCATGCGTCATGTTCGTGAACGGGCGCTGTCAGTTGGGACTGGTCATCTCTTACCTGCCACGATTTATTTTAATTACTTTATTTTTAAATTTTTGGCTTAATCTTTTACTCTGGACGCTCTTAATGTGCACGTCTTTGTACATCGTTCTCACATATATGTATAATCTCAACATGAATGATGTAACCAAGATTTTGTAACAATATTTTGATTTAAAAGAGTGTCCATGGAGTTTCTTGCCCATTCTTCTCCATAGAGATCTACGATTTGGAATGTGCAACTACAGTACTTTCGCAAGTTATTATGCCTTGTGTCTGTGACTGTAGCTTAGCTTTTTTATTTTTGACTTTCAAAAGTGCCTGTAATGGTCTAATTGAAATAAATGCTTTGACTTTGACTTTGACTTTTGTATTGCCAAATGGAATCGACCATTCCGTAACCCCATATATTTTTGCAAAACAAAATATTATTACAATCAAACTCATAAGTATACATTTTATGTCGTATGAGTATGGTTCTGCTTATCCCGCTGTCCAGCTGTGTGTCACGATTTATTATGTTTATTTCTCCAAAACTGCTCTCTTTTCGAATGAGAGTTGTGGGCAATCAAAACAATGAAATTAAACCGATCGATGACCTTTGAAGGCCGGCTGTGTTATGTTAGCGGCTAAACCGAAGAGGCACTGAAAGACAGATAATTATTGTACTATACGTCTATAACATAACATAACGCCTGTAGTCCCCGAAGGTATAGGCAGAGGTGTACCTAAAATTACGTACACCCACATTTTGCCATTTATATTTAAGCAAAGACTATATAATACTGTATGTATTTAAGTCACATGTAATAGGGGACGAGCTTATTGCCATCAACCGGGCACAAATCCTACTACTGCGAATTTTTTTATGGAAGAACTCAATAACACATTGCCTATCCTGGGAATCGAACCCCACGCTTAGCAGTCGCGCTTGTGACCACGACGAGACCTACGAAGCAGATAAATGTACCTACTATGAAATATCTGTCTAATCCACAAAGTCCGCTGAACACAGCTAGTCCGCACACAAGAGACAATCGCTTCCAAACCGTATCGTTTTGCCACGACTATCAACAGAATAGACAAAAAGATTTCAGTAGCATAAGACAAACCAAAATATATTTGACATTTCCATGAAGAAGAATGAAGAACGTGACGTCTAAACCATCAGCATTTGTTTCGCAGGACAGACAAAATGTTATTGGGTTTTTCTATCAGCAACTTCTCGATAAGAATAAGAATAAATTTATTAAACCATAGTTACAAACATTTTCTTGATCAAACATCATTATGGATATCGGTAACAAGTTTTATTTTGACAAATTTAGATAACAGTGGTCCCCAAACTAGACTGAGCCTGTATCTTGGGGGCCGAAGTTGCAATAACAGCCCCGTGTTCCCTATTATATGACACTACAACACAACTGGGACCTCTACCTAACCACCTTTGGATGAAACAGGCGTTACGTTTTGTTAAATGTTTAAAAAAATTGAATAGAACAATCCTAAGCTAAGTTAGCTATCCGACTGTATATATTATTATTAAGAAACAGTGACATTAGCAAACTAGTTGTTAGGTCACAATCGAAACGAGTCTAGAATCTAGACCCAGATTTATAGCATAATGTGGAATTCTAATAGAAATGCAGTTTGGCCTTGTCCGCAAGCTGTTATGACATTAAGACCAAGCCCACGGTGACATACAACTTATTATTAATCATTTATTCGATTAATCTAGACAGAGTAAATATACACATGTTATCATATAGATAGCTACGAAATAATGGGTCTTAGGAATAAACAAGAATACAATTTTATTGAGCACAAGCATCGAACCCAAGACACACGCTTAGCAGTCGCGCTTCCAACCACTAATCCAACATGGGAGGTGTCAGCGGCCGAGACTACGACACATACTTTAGACTACCAAAAATTTATTTTAATAATCTTTAAGACTGTAGACGGTAGCATTTTCCATTAAAAGTGAGCTTTTATATTACCCTGTTTCTTAACATTTGTGTCTATAAATCCTAGATACATAGTAAAATAAAATTGTTATTTTTTTAAACATGCTTTTATTGAAATTTAAAGAAGAAAATAAGGTTAATCTATCAACATTGAACGCGTACATACAAGGTTTCGTGTCCGTGCTATTAACCGTTGAGGAGTTCTCTCGCGAGGAGGACATTCTGGCTGCTGGAACAAGTCATAAAAAATATATTTGTCACCAAAAGCAAACGTGTGTGCAAAATTTTAATAATTATTTATTTATTAACTCATCATCACTATCATTACAGGGATATCCTAATAATATAAAAAGGTAACAGGTAAGGTATTAAGGTAATCAACGACAAGCCATTTTCAAGCCTCCACAGTTAGCAGCAAACAGTAACGGGTAACAGTAATAATAATATGGGCGGGTCGGGTCACATAAAAGAGAGATGTTCCAATCCATTTTGAATCTTCACACCTGGCAAACTAATATGCCTAATACAACATTAACTCCCAAATTACTCATGCCAAACCTTTATACTAACAGCACCATAAATTACATGTGCCATCTCCAAACAAACACATCACTCTATTTGACGCAGTCGGTTAAGTTCAATGCTCCGAGGTTAGTATGCTGACCGCTTCGGAGTCAGTCAGAAATAAACACTGTTTATATTAATTCTGGATGTACATTATTGGTATGTGTATATGTTTGTAGGGAATATAAGTATTGTTGTGTGATTGTGGTTGAGTTTTGTGAATTAATGTGTTAAACAGCTATGTCATCATCACCCACTGCTGGGTATAGGCCTCCCCTTTCTTCTGCCATACTTCCCGGTTCTGTGCGTCCCTTTTCCAGGTGTTTCCCGCGACTTTGACGATATCGTCAACCCAACGAGCCCTAGGACGGCCATCTCCGCGTCTAGCCAGATGTCGAAACAGCTATGTGAAATTATGAAAATGTCTTTACCTTCCTGAATTTTGTATGCTGGTCTGGTATTTACAAATATAAAGTCCCATTAAAAAGTGATTTTATTTTGACCTAAAATAATAAATTGCCGGCACTCTAGAATAAACACATCCACAAAACGGTCAAAAAAAATCACTTTAATCATTGTTTTTTTTGCTTGGATATCTTTGGTTAGACGTACTGAACGCTGTGTTAAAATTTGTCCGTCTATTTTAATGGGACCATAGTAAATAAAGTAAAACAGATGAGGATTACGGGTTTTCTTTTTTGATAAGGTTATGTCTAGTATAAAGAGCCTCATAAAATCTCTAAAGGATTAATATTCATTCTCATTCCTGTTCTATTCGACTGCCTTATCTTAAACGTCTTGTCTTAAAAGTTTTTTTCTTTGTTGACTGCTCCGTTGATCTACTTAGTGGTCGCAAGCGCGACTGCTAATCATGAGGTCCTGGTTTTGATCTCCAGAGGGTCCGGCAAAGTGTTATTGGGATTTTCCATCAGGAATTTCACTACAGCAGCAACGGGGTCTGGATTTGTGACAGGTTGATGGCTATATACAGGTTGATGGTTACATGTGACTTAGAAATGTGGGTGTACTATTAGGTGCATGTTATGTTATGTAGGTAAATGTTCTTTTCCGCAACAAGAGGGTATCAGCGATAACGTAGCGATAGAAAAACGAAACAGTGAACGTACAAACTATTAATTGTTAATTTAATTTACTTCTCCATGCATAGATTTCTCACACATACGTAGAGTACACATAGCAACTTACCTACGTCAATCAGTCCTCCTATCTCATTGATGAATGGCCGAACTGCACCATCTGCCGCAGATTTTAATTAAACCAGATCGATAAACGACTGGTTATAGACTGGATACAGGTGTGTTCCACTGTTAGCCATGGATAGAATAGTATCGAACTTTGTACATTTATTATTATACCTAAACTTTAGCAGTTTTGAAGTTTTCATCAGATTTTCGGAAACAATTCAGTCCTATACATTTTTGTCATTTCCATCACAGCCGTCGCTGAATGACATTCTGTTTGAACCCCAGCAGTGGATGGCTTTCGGCTAGTAATAATAATGACGATACATTGAGACTTCAGTGAAGAGGAAACTACAATTTGTCAGAGAATTTTAAATATTACTGAACTAAAAGAATCCTATGTTTAGTGGTTAGTTCATATTTGAGACTAGCGGTTAAAAAAAATATTACTTCTCTTTTTTAATCAGATTTTGTTAATTTCAAGTGTTTTAATTTTTTTGCACGGAACACTAATTCTTATTTTAAAATAAAAGTAGCCTTAGTTACTCCTTACAACATCCGCTATCTGCCAGTAAAAGTTCCGTCAAAAACTGCACTGTCCAGCCGTTTCGGAGATTAGCCGGAACAAACAGACAGAAAGACAGACAAAAATTGTAATAAATATATTTTTGTTATAAGTATCGTATATACTTTCAAATGCATTCAGTAAAAAACTATTATTTTGATGTTACAAACAGACACTTCAATTTTATTCACTTGTATACTTAGATGTGGACCTGTTATCTTTGATGGAAACAAAGCAAGACTTAACAACGCAAGTGAGAGAATTAAACTGTCAAAATACCTACAGGCGCTTAATTTTTTTACACTAAATATATTACTATTACTAATATATTATTATTACGTGGTGTTTGTAAAAACAATGTGAATGAAATCGTTCCTAGGCTGACAAAGATTGGTAAAAGAAAGGTCATTATAATAATAATAATAAACATTTACTTCAGAATTACTTCCATATTTGTTAGTAACAATAAAAACTAATACACTAGTGTCAGTAAACATTTACTTCTTAGCTGCGTGAGGCACGCCGATCCTGAGGAATGTCTACTTGACTGCGTGCAGTCGTATCCATCGCCCCAAGATCGGAGAGTCCCACATATCCGCCAACGTTCTAAGGATGGTGTTGGGGCTGGCGCGAACACGGCGTAACAGAGATGCGCATGTGTTTGTGATGAGATGTGATGCGATGGCAGAGATGAAATTATGCTAGCTGTTGATCACGGCTACCGTTGGTCTCCGCGATCTTTGGCAGATATATGACTGTCGTAACTTGCAGTCAGAAGCCAGACCACCAGTTTTTCCAAGGGGTGTCGTGTTGCCCCGTAAAATAGACTATGGAGGTAAAATAGTCAAAGCATAACATCACGCCTGTAATCCCCGAAAGGTTAGGCAGTGGCGTACCTAATAGTACACCCTTATTTCGCCAGTTATGTTTAAGTCCCATGTAATAGGGGGCGAGCGTTTTGCCATCAACCGGGCACATATCGAGACTCCGCGGCTGCTGCTGAGAGATAGGCAGTCAGTCCATGTAAAATACTGGGTTTCAGCTGTGTCCAGTTAGATTGCCCTTGACAAAGTTGAAAAAAGGTCAGGCAGATGATCAATAGGAGTATGAAAAACAGGGTGTAAAGTTCTTCTTCCCCCATAGAAAAGGGAGGATCCTCCGGGTTTTGTGTCTGGTGGGCTACTGCCCGACAGTTATCGTCAGGTTTTGTACTTTATTTTATTATATTCGGAAAACTTAATTACAGCTAGGCAGACACAACAGTTTCGTTAATAACAACAATATGGCCAATTACAGGTTTTCACAAATAGCTATACAATAGTTTAATAAAACAAAAAGAATTAAACTTAAACACAGTGGTAAGGATTAGTACACACAAAAGCAATAAAGAAAAAAAAGAACTCATATTGACACAATACAATGGTTATGTGTTGTCGAAGAAGTGATTGCATGGTCTTCTTCAATTTAGACACGCTTGCATTTAAGATATGTGTGTATGTGGTCTTAAGTCGTGGAGAACTTCCTTGCTTTTTCTAGCGCCGCTCCAATCACGATAAATTAAATTAGGCTGGAAGATGATTTTTTTCAACCACCTCCGAAGCTAAGAACACATTATAATTCCCAACAGCTTGGAATCGCCTAGCTCTCACTGTACTACCACCGATGCACACGGGATGTAGTTTTTTGCATTTATTATGAACCTAACGTTAAGATATATGGTATCGTAATTTAAATCTGAATGAATAACTATTAAAACACAGTGTGCAAGTATTTCTGTAGCCTTGTAATTTTTACTTGATGTAGAGTAACTAACTCTATCAATATTTTAATCTAGATTTAAAACTCAAGCAAAAGTGTAATTGGATTTTTTCTATCAGAAAAACTTGTAATTTTAGTAGCAATCTGTGTAGAGCAAGTTTTTTAGCTGCTATGTAAATTCATAGACAGGCTAGTTAATAAATCAGGAGAACTTGGTTTAATAGGAACCTTTTTACTAGAATATTGTGCAGAAATCCGAATCTCCATAAAAGAAACGGACAAACTGGTATAGCACCAATTCAGTCTTTCTTCATGAAATAATTTTGTCATAACTAGTTTTTTGGTCAAGTACGAGTTGCCCATAAAAATGAATGGTCCTATGGTGAGTTTCCTGGTGGGTCGAATTTGATAAAATTATCTTTAATACAAATTTTAAGAAATTTGGCTACCTTCATAAAACAAATGTTTCAATAGATTTTCAATATGGCTTAAAAAAAAAAACTTAGTTTATTGGAGTTCGACCAAAAACAGCCTTCAGGGTCATGAAAACACAATAAAAAATATATGCTATGCACCAGCATTAATTCAAAAATACCATAACCAATGAAACTTTTACCTTTTAAGTACTAATAAGTCCGTATAAAGAGCAAAAACACAACTACAAGCTTTAACCGACCGAATCGTTGTCGAAATACAAACAATTGACTGTAAACCGACGTGCAATCAAATCCTTACATTCCGTGCGCTTTGCCTCGAAATAAACTTATTGCCAAGTGTAGGTGGAATCAGTGTGTCGTCTCTAGGAGGTTTTTAAACTAGGCCCTTATTACATCATCATTTCAGCCCGGAATTGTTCTGTCGGACTGTTGGGTAGGGCCCTTTCTTATCACTCTCTTCTCAGTTCTGTGCATCCCTTATCCATCCGTTTCTCGCGATCTTGACGATATCATCAACTCAACGCGCTTTTGGACGGTCATATTACATTCCTAAGTCAAAACCTCATGATTTCCTCGGCTTGACTCGACCTTACTTAGGTAGTTTGATAGTCTTAGATGGGACAGTTCACGCACATCTGATTTTTCGGATTCATGTGCGTATTGTATAATTATCACTTGCTTCAGTGAAGGAAAACATCGTGAGGAAACCCTGAGCATACCTGAGAGATATTTCTCGGCAGTATGTTAAGCCAAGTCCGTGAACGGCATAAAACCAAGTTAGGCACTAACCACACGATACAGAAAGAAGAGAATTCAATTCTGGAAGGTCTTCAGACGATGCGAAGCAAGAAACAGAATAGTTACGATTTACTACGTTACTTCCCATTTTCAATACAACTACGAAAGAATAAATAAACGCCTTATACCTTCATTCCTTTCCTTATACCAAGTACTACCGAGCACATAACCAAATATCCCGATTTTGTCCCGACTTGCCCTACCGTCACCCACGCACTACGACGACTACCCATTTAGTTATTTACGTATAAACGCAAAGATTGTAGGTCGTAAAGCACCATTGTTAGTCGCACGTGCCACTCAATAACACTCGTCATGTTTATTACTGGCTTCGGCTTTCATAGCAGCTTCAACACTCCTGGGCTGGTAGACCCTGGAGTATGGCCGTGTGTCGTAGTAACCCAGAAAAATAACAAAAGAAACAAAATTCTCTTTTGCTTTTTTTGTTTTGTAAACAAACATTATGTTGGTCAGGAAGGAGGAGATAGATTGCGCTGAAGCTTCTCTGTTGTATTCCGGAGACTGAACGCGAAACTACTACTACTAAAAGAAATATTAAAATCATTACATGCCTCTGACCGTGTCAAAAAATACGTTTTGGCTTCATCAAAAATTACATTTGAATTTTTGTGGCAATGCTGCGAGCCTTCTGGGCACTTTTCCTATTAACAGCAAATCGGACGAATTTTGAGGCCCTGTAATTCTTTGGCATTTTATTTTTATTTTTATTTAAATTTTATTATTATTTGTAGTTTGTAAATAATGCACATTTTTTTCCAATTTTACATGAAAAGGTACATTTTGTATGTCACTTAAATTCTCAGTGTGAAAGCTTTTTCGCACGACCTAGGTATGTCTAACGATACAAATCTTTGATTCAAAAATGCAATTTCAGATATCCGCCGCTATTTGGACATAGCTACCAAAAACTACAATTTTCAGTACCCCTGGCATAACCATGGAACTTTCCGTGTTCTCGTCTTCAGCACCGAAATGATGTGGTAATAGAAATACTTACATAGCTGTCCACCTACCGACGTTATACAATCTTATTGTTACCTTTATCTTCAATAAAATAAACTACGAGTGCTTTACAAACGTCCGCTTAACATCAAGGAACTAATTATACGCTCATTAGTAAACGTAATTCCAGTTTGCTTTACTAGTAACAGCTCGGCTTGAAACTCGGAATGACCAGTGAATGGTCCTGAATTAAAACTCGCCCGTAACCATATTTTATGTAAAGTGTGGAGCTTCAACTTACTCTATCTTAAACTTAATAATCAAGTAACATCACGCTTGTTTCCTCACAGGGTCAGGCAGAGGTGTATCTATAGTACAGTCACGTAGAGCAAGGTATGTTTAATTTCCATGTAAATGTGGGTGAGCCTATACCTGGCAATCGAACGCAGGTCCTCGTACTTAATTGTAGCGCTTGAAGCCACTAAACTAACGAGGCAGTCTATTACTACTCTATCTTACATTCATACTTAAACCAACGCTATTTTCCCATGGGGGTAGGCAGAAACCACAGAACCGCCTGCTACAATGCTTACATACTCCTGGCGCCTCGTCACGTGGACGTTATACATCTGGTCATAAACGCACGCCGGTTACAAGTACTACGCACCTGGCCTTTCTGAAGAACTTCACCAATAAGGTCAGCAATTATTGTCCTTCTAGGATCTAGACGGCCTCGGGGCGTCGCCTCCTGGTGTGGCCACACTGGCCATTCACATCTTCTTTGTAAAAACTTTTTGTGTTACAGTATCTTCTAATTTCAAAAATCTAGTATTATATATGGTACCAGTAACGTACATTTCTACAAACAGAAACAAAAAAAAAATCCGCTGTAAAAACAAGGTAATGTTTGTGTAATGGTCGCATGATTCATGCGGGGTCACTCCAGACCAGTGTGGGCGTCTGGTATTCACATTATATGCTATCGGCATTTTTATTGTTGATGCATTGTGTCATCTTATGGAAGACATGCTTCGTAATTTGAAATCTTAAATGCATTCTTTCGTTCACTGACAGACAACTCACATAATGAAACATTAAATATGACACGAAAGGTCCTTACATACAAAAGTTCCTAGTACAATAATAATAATATTAAAGATTTTATTTTCTCCCACAAAGTACAATTATTACAATATACAGGTGTTCCAAATATTGGAGGTACAAAGCTTTGTGGGAGTCAGGAATCGAAACTAGGATACCCTGTGCTATGGACTCCTGGCCCCCCTCGCCGAGATTGGGATTATGATCACAATTTAGAACGTAAGACATTTAGGACTATTGTAAGAAAAGTGGTGTGGTGTTGTGTATGTGTGTGTGAGAGAGAGAGTGAGAGTAAGATAGTGTTGTGTGTGTGTACGTAAAAAGACGGATGTGTATACGAATGTGTGCGTGAGGAGCAGTATGTATCTATGAAAGACGCTGTATAAGGAAAGGATTTCTGGAAAGTGATTCTATGATAGAGTTTAATAGGGCACAAAGGATCCAATGGAAGTAATTTTGCAACACGGTTTGTTTGGAGAGAAAATTCAATGAGACAATGATCATTGAGCAATTGATGATGAACTGGCGACTTTAGTTCAAATGTAAACTTCTTTGGGACGAATGAAGTTTAACTTCGGTTAACACATTTGTCGTAGTCTTTAGCAGTAAGTTAACGCTTCCCCTTCTACGCTGTGTGCTCCGGGTTACGCTTTCCTTTCTTCGCTTTTCATCTTCTTCTTCGCTTCTTCTTCTTCTTTCTAGATTCTCTTCTTCTGCTTCTCATCAAGAGATGTAGAATGGGGTAGGTATGCGTCTCAACGGGCAGAGAACAATGACTTTTAACAAGTTTAATTGTTCAGAACTTTCGGCATTTATGCGCTATGCCATTCTTCTACATATAAACAAGCTTGGAAGCCCTTACTACATGTGTATTTTTCGCTCCTTGCCAATATCAATGGAAATTTCCGATTTTCCTTTGAACTAATGACGTTTTGTATTTACTTTTGCAAAAAAGTCGTTTGCATTCGCACGATCAAGGTTGGAATGCAAAAAGTATTGAAAATATGTTCGTTTCGTATGAGTCACTTGCAAAACTTGCTATATGACATTTTGTATTAACAAGAGACATTTTGGATTGCTCTTAATATAAATATAATAAGATAATGATAAGTTTGTGCATTGAGTTGATGACACTTTTTTATGGTAAAGAAGTGTGAAGATTTTGGTATTTATAAGTTTTTATATCCATTGTAGTAAGCCGGTTATGCTTCTGGGCAGCTGTGCACTCGGTAAAGTGAAAGAGATGGCCCATTCCGACAGCGATGATCAGTAGAGTAATGCTTAACAGTAAAAGGCATTGGATCACACATTAACATCCCACTCTTCATTCGTTCAAAAAGAAGGAGGAGCTCGTTGCTAAATAGTAATAGCCGAACGTGTCGATCTTCAAGGTTAAGCCGCGCTTGCCAAGGTCGGTCTGTGGATGGGTGCAGACCATCATTACATACCGAATATAATCCGTGCCTCGGAAAGCACGTTAAACCGTTGGTCCCGGCTTTCATTTGTAGATCTTTGACAGTCGGTACAGGTAGTCTTACCAAGGGGTATCGTATTAAACAGTACTAACTGGGTTAAGGAGGTCAGACAGGCAGTCGCTCCATGTAAAATACTGATATTCAACTGCATCCGGTAAGACTGGAAGCCGCTCCAGTAAATTTGGGAATAGGCTGGGCGGATCATGTTTATACGGTCAAAACAAATGCAGTATGCCATTACCATGTCCATGTACGTGATCTTGAAATTATACAATTAAACTAGCGACCCGCCCCGGCTTCGCACGGGTGCATGTGTTAATTGTGTTATACATAAAAACCTTCCTCTTGAATCACTCTATCTATTAAAAAAAACCGCATCAAAATCCGTTGCGTAGTTTTAAAGATTTAAGCGGTCAAAGGGAAATAGGGACAGAAAAGCGACTTTGTTTTATAATATGTAGTGATGTCGTACTGCATCACTCCGTCACCGTGTCAACGGGATCATACATAAGAAGGAAACAAGCTTGAGGCTGCGTCGATATCGAAAGGTGTGGAAAAAAATTCGAGAAGGGGGTTTTTAAAAATTTAGCGTGTTATACGCTAAATTTTTAAAAAAAGTCAACAAAATGAACAATCATTCCCTGTCCTTGATGATTATTACTGAACGGGCAGTGAACATCTTACTCTTTCTGATTGGCAACTTTCTTGACCGACACCATTTTGATCAAAGTTGACAGAACGGAAAATTGAAACCTGAAGAACAGAAACAAAAAGAGGATCCAAAATTCAACAACAAAATCAAAATTCTGACTTGAAGATCAGTGGATACAAATGTGTAACGAAAATAAATAAAAAATCACACGCTGTTCAAGCCATATACAGCAAGTGAGTGATTCATATTTCAAGGTAGTCGGAAACAAATCCAACTCCGGAGATGAAACAGACGCCTAATCACTGTGAAATGTCAGAATGTCGGCAACAGTGCCTGTCTCAGCTTGTTTTATGCCGGGCATGGACGTTAAAGGCATTATTAAGCTTAACCATTGTTTGAAACAATACAGATAGATGCTTATGTAAACATCTAACATACCTAATCGTCATCTTCTTGCATTTATCCGAATTTATTAGGGATCAGCGGACTATGTCTTCTCCTTCCTTGCATCTGCTTCCCGCCTTTTCAGTTATCACCTTATTCATGTTAGTATATTTAACTTCCTTGAGGAGCTCGTGGCTAAATAAGAACAGCCGCTCGGGTCGATCTTTAGGTTAAGCCGAGCATACCTAGGTTGGTCCGTGGATGGGTGACCACCCATTATATACCGAGTTTCCTCCGTGCCTCGGAAAGCACGTTAAGCCGTTGGTCCTGGCTGTCGTATGTAGAACTTTGACAGTCGTTACAGGTAGTCAGTGACCCGAAAGTCTGACAACCAGTCTTACCAAGCGGTATCGTATTACCTAGCGCTAACTGGGTTGTGGAGGTCAGATAGGCAGTCGCTCCATGTAAAATACTGGTTTTCAGCTGCATCCGGTTAGACTGGAAGCCGACCACAACATAGGTGGGAAAGGCTAGGCAGATGATGATTCTTATTCTTATTCTTTATTGCACACAAAATTAAAAGATATACACACAACATTACAATATATAGCTTCTTATTATGATATTTAACTTCCTTAAAAAAATCCTTCAAAAATTCTTCTTTAGTGCTCACCTTTTCCTTTACCTGTAACCCCGGAAGGGTTAGGCAGAGGTGTACCTAATACACCCACATTTCGCCACTCATGTTTTAAGTCCCATGTAATAGGGGACTGCTAGACAAATGGAAAGCTACGAAAATAAGGAACATCACTAAAGTGGCAGACGCTAAACTCTAAGTCAAAACCAGAACACTAAAGTGGAAATGGACAGGTTATATTATGAGAACCAAGACGGAAAAATGAACCAAAAAAGCCACAGAATGGTATCCAAGAAATGAAAAAAGACGTAGAGGAAGACAGGTGCAAAGGTGGGAGGATGATCTGCCAAAAGGTTGGCGAAGAACTGCTCTGGACAGAAATAAGTGGAGGGAAATAGAGGAGGCCTATGTCCCAAGACAGCCTGACCTGGTAGCTGATTAGTTTTAAGTTAATGTTATTACTTGTTTATGTATTAAGGTCAGAGTAAAATAAAGGCTATTTTTATTTATTTTTCTATTTTAATAGGGGGCGAGCCTTTGCCATCAACCGGGTACAAATCCGGACTCCGTGGCTGCTACTGAGAAATTACTGATAGGAATATCCAATAACCCTTTTCCCGAACTGGGAATCGAACCCAGGACCTCATGGTCAGCAGTCGCGCTAGCGACCACTCAACCAACGAGGCAGTCAACCTTGCTGCCTTGTAAAAATGTGGAGTTATTTTTAGTGCAAAATTTCAAGCTTTAAACGGCTGTTGAGACTGTAAATTATAGAGTATCTATGCCCACTAGCCAGGGAGTTTACAATAAATCAAAAGAAAATACATACACACCGGATTAGTGGTTCTCTAGCTACAAACTTAATAGCCCCTAACGACAGCCAGATAGACGTTACGACTTTTTAGTAGATGGATTAAAATATAATCTTAGTGCTTGTTAGTCGATAAAAAGTTTGCAATCATTTCATGTGACAATTGCTAGGTTACAAATAATGAGATAATAAAGACAATTTGTCGCCTGAACGATGCTGTAAAAAATATATAATCACTAGACTGCTAGACTAATTTAGTCATCAAAGTGTCTGCTTTTCTCTGATATATACAACTCTAGTTAAAATCAAATTACAGTTGTAAGTATCTTTACCACCAAATAAAGAATAATCTTGTCGATTAAGAGGGTGCATTCAAAAAAAATTGAAATATAATTCAACTACAACATTTTAATATTTGAAAAAACTTTTTTGCAAAAAATAAAACCGACTCCAAAAACACAAAAAAGGGAAAAATAATTTTAGCTTCAGAAGTCGGTGACTTTTGTTTGTTTGATTCAGTTTTTTGTCACCGACTTCTGAAGCTAAAATTATTTTTCACTTTTTTGTGTTTTTGGAGTCGGTTTTATTTTTTGCAAAAAAGATTTTTTTATTTTTTTATTTTTAGTTGCAATATTCCATACAAATATTTTTCATCATCAGACCTGTAATGGCACTTGTAACCCAGATGGGTGCAAAATTTTGATCAATATACATGAATTAAGTCCAAACGCAAGTTAGCTACTGTAAACAGTTGAGGAGTTCCCTTAACTGTCCTACGTCTTCATCATCGGACCCCTTATGACAGTCACAACCCATCTAGGTGTAAATTTCTCATCAATACAAATTAATCAAACCCAAACACAAGGTGACTGCTGTAAACCGTTGAGGAGTTCCCTCGACTGTCTTTCGGTTCCATCATCAGAGCGACTCCAGACCTTTTTTAAATTGTAGTGCTTTAAAATACTTAATCAAAAAATTAACAAACGCACTAGTCGCCACTACAATTTTTGAAAGCTCCCCTCAATTTCTCTTGGATGCCATCATCAGATCCCGGTTTCCTTATCATGGGACCAACTTTGAAGTATCTCCTTTCCAACATTTTTTTTTTATCAAAATCGGTTCATAAACGACGAAGTTATCCGCGAACACACATTAAAAAAAAATCAGGTGGGCCGCCCGCTTATTTGGCGCTCTATGGCACAAAATATCCTGATGATACTTCTCCTTATGGTTGAACCCTGTTCTGAGCAGAAAAGAACAGGATCAAGGAAAATTCGTGCTGTTAGATGAGGATCAACCTTTACGACTCTCCTTGAAAACATTGGTAGAAAGGCTAGATTAATAACGGATCGTCCGTCGTTAAGAATGTCCATTGACAATTTTGTAGACATTACCGGCACCGCAATCAAAAAAGGATATATTTCATTTTGGCTTAGAAAGCCATTTCAGTGTTTTATTTACGTTTGTTATTCAGCTATGAGATTTCTTTCCTAGGAAACACAAAAAGAAATAAATAAAAGCTGTTATTTTTGTTTTTTTTTTTTTGTTGGTAAAACTGTCTTCAAAAATTCTGACTCGTGAAGGATTTGAACCTCCGCCCTCCGATGGTCAAGTGAATTTATATATCGGTGCTCTAACCTACTGAGTTAACGAGTCTTGTTCAACAGTGTTCAAATCTAGATGCAATATCTTCTAAATGACGTATATCCTTGGCCTCTTTCCAACATCCACGTCATATTTCTGACTTGCAAAACAGTTTTTCATGAAAGCTTTGCTGTCGCTCAAGGCAAATTATAAACAACAATGAATAGATTTTACTTCTTTACATGGGTCCTGATTAACATACCATCATTCTTCTGCCCTTATCCCAATTCAATCATCCGCGCAGCATGCTCTCTTCCATATTATAGTACCTATATCTATTACTCGACATCTCAGCAGTCACCTCCTTTCTAGCCATATCATCTTTCACAGAGTCCAACGACTCGATCAACTGAAAAGGAGTGGTCTTTCATCGTGATAACGCCAGACCACACACATCTTTGGCCTCAAATCAAAAATTGAGCGAGCTTAGTTGGGAAATGTTAATGCATCCACCATATAAACCTGACCTGGCACCCTCAGATTTACACCTGTTTCAGTCTCTTCAGAATTCTTTGGGTAGTGTTAGGTTAACATCAAGAGAGGACAAAAAACTACTTGACGCATTTTTTTATCAAAAATCTTAAGATTTCTACAGCAACGGGTTTATGTTACCACCTTCTACAAGATGTCAACCGGGTGTCGAACAAAAAGTGCACATAATTATATTGATATATAATTAAATGTAATTAAACTTTGAAAAAAATGTCTTGAATTTGTATATAAAATACGAAGAAACTTTTTGCCAACCCAAACATTTTAGTGAAAAGTGTGTTCAAAATAGTCTGACTCGTGAAGGATTTGAACCTCCGCCCTCCGATGGTCAAGTGAATTTATATATCGGTGCTCTAACCTACTGAGCTAACGAGTCTTGTTCAACTGTGTTCAAATCTAGATGCACTATCTACTATATGACGTATTCCTTTGGCGTATTTCCAACTTCTACGTCTTTTTTCAAAACACAATAAATTATTTTGTACCCAATAATGTTTGTTATCATGAAATATTCAAACAAGTGTAGGTAATACAATAAAACATCAGGAACGACTTCTCGATCAATCTTAGGAGTTTAGATTTCCAACGAAAAGAAAAGCATACCGCCTTTAAGTGCCACAACGCAATCATCTTTTTCCTGAAAAAAAAGCTTGACTCGTGAAGGATTTGAACCTCCGCCCTCCGATGGTCAAGTTAATTTATATATCGGTGCTCTAACCTACTGAGCTAACGAGTCTTGTTCAACTGTGTTCAAATCTAGATGCACTATCGAAGAATGACGTGTAACATTGGCCTATTTCCAACATTCACGTCATTTTTCTGTTTTACGTAAAGAGTTTATCACGAAAGTTTGCCATAGCACCGGCCAATTACCTATAGACCAGAGTAAGCAAGCTAAAATAGCAGTGGGCTGGTCATGTCTGTCGAAAGACCAAGGAGCCGTTGGAGCAAACGAGTTCTGGAGAGGAGATCGCGTATCAGCAAACGCAGCATTGGACGTCTCCCAGCTGAATGGACTCACCAAACTTAAAAAGGAGGCTTGGCTTGGTCAGACTGGACGTGGAAGACTGAGGAAAGGGTGTGGTGGCGCAGCTTAGGAGAAACCTATGTATAGCAGCCGACTGATTGATTGATTGATCAGATCAGAGCATCTTAGTAAATCTCTTTTTAAAAATGAATTCATGAAAAAAAGAAACAAAAGTCTGACTCGTGAAGGATTTGAACCTCCGCCCTCCGATGGTCAAGTGAATTTATATATCGGTGCTCTAACCTACTGAGCTAACGAGTCTTGTTCAACTGTGTTCAAATCTAGATGCAATATCTTCTAAATTACTTATATCCTTGGCCTCTTTCCAACATCCACGTCATATTTCCGACTTGCAAAACAGTTTTTCATGAAAGCTTTGCTATCGCTCAAGGCAAATTACAAACAACAATGAATAGATTTTATTTCTTTACATGGATCCTGATTAACATACCATCATTCTTCTGCCCTTATCCCAATTCAATCATCCGCGCAGCATGTTCTCTTCCATATTATAGTATATCTATCACTCGTCATCTCAGCAGTCACCTCCTTTCTAGCTATATCATCGTTTACACTTTCCAACGACCGTTTCTTTGGTCTTCCTCTACTCTTATAGCTACCACATATCCACATTCATACTCAAAACTTTCCTCATCACATTTTGCTCATCCCTTCGCATCACATGCCCATTCCATGACCGTCGTGTTTATCTATCTATCTATCTGGCAACAAGGTATCGAACAAAAAGTGCACATATATTTTAATTAAATCTAGTTAAAGATATTTTAAAATAGAACCACACGGGGACTTTTATCAATCACATTCTTTTCGTCATACGCATTCAAATACTTTTAGCATGAAATGGAAGGAACTACACCTTTATGAGGAGCCATTATTATCCGACTCTACAATAGAAATTTAGAAATCTACGTAAGAAACTGCAGCCTTATTGGTTTTATGCCTCTCTTTGCTTGAGCCAAGCTCCACGTTCGTGTGCCAGTCTCATCCAGGATATTCCCGCGATGACAACAATGTCATCTGCCCTTCTCGTCATTAAAAATCACAGCGCAATACTCAACATTTTTCTTCACCAAGCTGTTCATCGTTTTCAAGAGATAGTTCTTGTACTTGTTCCTCGTCATCTTCTTTCCTATCGATGGTAAACTTATTTGTAAGTGAAGAAGGCTTTCATGTCATTTAAATTAATAGGTTGGGGAAATAGTCTTTTCGTATTTTGTACATATAAAATTTAAAGAAAAATCTCTTTGGTTGTACTGCTTGTATCTGGCTGGTTTTAATATCAATAAAAACAGGACACTAAAAAAGTAAAAAACACTTTCTTGCCATTTTCAATTGTTTTTCTATCCGTCAAAATGAGTGAATCTAACGAAGAATTCCCATAGATTCTATTTTATTACAAAAAAGGGAAAAATACGACTCAAGCCGCGAAAACTAATTATGACGTGTAAAAGACCTAATGTCAGTAAGAGTAGCATAAAGTTGGTTGAAGCGTTTTCAGTCCAGGAATTTTGATGTCAAAGATGCAGCTCACTCTGGACGTCATACGGACAAAGTCGATGTCATTTTGAAAAAGTGGTGCAAGTCACGACATAGTCGAGGAACTGAGGATTGACCACAAAACAGTTTTAACCCATTTGAAAAAGTCTGGCTATACAAAACAGCTCGATGTTTGGGTGCCAGTGACCTCGTCTCACTGAAAGAAACCTAACGAATCGTGTACTCATTTGCGATTCTCTATTGAAACGTAATGAAACCGAACCATTTTTGAAAAGATTGATCACTGGTGAAGAGAATTGGATCACGATACGATAAGAACGTGCGAAAAAGATCATGGTCAAAGGGTAGTCAAGCTCCACAGACTGCAGTGAAACCCGAATTAACTCGCAATAAAGTGATGCTGTGTGCATGGTGGGATTGGAAGGGTATCGTTCATTATGAGCTTTTACCGCCGGGCGAAACCATCAATTCGGATCTCTACTGCCAACAATTAATGGGACTCAAGCAAGAAATTGTGAAAAAACGGCCGGAATCGATCAACTGAAAAGGAGTGGTCTTTCATCGTGATAACGCCAGACCACACACATTTTTGGCCTCAAATCAAAATATTGAGAGAGCTTAGTTGGGAAATGTTAATGCATCCACCATATAGTCCTGACCTTGCACCCTCAGATTTTCACCTGTTTCAGTCTCTTCAGAATTATTTGGGTAATGTTAGGTTAACATCAAGAGAGGACTGCCAAAACTACTTTTTTTCAAAAATCTCAAGATTCTACAGCAACGGGATTATGTCACTACCTACAAGATGGCAACAAGGTATCGAACAAAAAGTGCACATATAATATTTTAATTAAATTTGAATTTGTATATAAAATACGGAGAAAGTTTTTCCCAATCCAAATACTCTAGTGAAAAGGGTGTTCAAAATAGTCTGACTCGTGAAGGATTTGAACCTCCGCCCTCCGATGGTCAAGTGAATTTATATATCGGTGCTCTAACCTACTGAGCTAACGAGTCTTGTTCAACTGTGTTCAAATCTGGATGCACTATCGAAGAATGACGTGTAACATTGGCCTATTTCCAACATTCACGTCATTTTTCTGTTTTACGGAAATAGTTTATCATGAAAGTTTGCCATCGCACTGGCAATTACCTATAGACCAGAGTAAGCAAGCTGAAATGGCAGTGGACTGGCCATGTCTGTCCAAAGACCGATGGGCCGTTGGAGCAAACGAGTCCTGGAGAGGAGACCGCTATCAGCAAACGCTGCATTGAACGTCTCCCAGCTAGATGGACTCACCAAACTTAAAAAAGAGGGTTGGCTGGTCAGGCTGGACGTGGACGTGGAAGACTGAGGAAAGGGTGTGATGGCGCAGCTTAGGAGAAACCTATGTATAGCAGCCGACTGATTGATTGATTGATCAGATCAGAGCATCTTAGTATACTCTTTATAAAATTGAATACATTTAAAAAAAAAACAAAAGTCTGACTCGTGAAGGATTTGAACCTCCGCCCTCCGATGGTCAAGTGAATTTATATATCGGTGCTCTAACCTACTGAGCTAACGAGTCTTGTTCAACTGTTTTCAAATCCAGATGCACTATTTACTATATAACGTATTACTTTGGCGGTCTTCCAAAATTCCACAAAATTCAAACAAAGATTGTAATGAATGGTATAAAAGTAGTAGATAGCAAAAATAAAAAAAAGTTACGCAACCGTATGCACGTGGGTTCTTGGTCACGATTGTTTAAAGTTGAGGTTCAAAAACCCATAAATAACAACCATCTAGCCGATTTCAGCAGCAGTACCTACATTCGACTATATTTCAGTAAAACAGCAGCCTGTACCACAAGGGCATCTAGCTCCATTACTTGCGCACACAGATGCCTGTATGCCGATGTAACTCCAACCTCGTTAAGTGGGGTTACCTCAATGAAACAGCAGCGGGGTGGGGTTGTGGAGCTGTTTCGCAAACTATGCTCAACCTCCTATTCTGCCCAGAAACATGCAACCGAAGTGACATTTGCGCTGCCACCGCCGACGCGATGGAAGTGGCGAAGTTTTGGGCTGACGAAATATAAAATTTTTCGTACCAGCTATACGAAGAACAAGAAGAAGATACCACTATTGGAGGATGTTCGGTCCCCAGTTCCTTCATTCTTAAAATATGTATGCGCACCAATGTATTTACGCCAATAACATTTTAGTAAACAAATGAATAAGTATGAACCCTGTGAAAATATAAGAGGAACTTAGTGAACCCAGTGGCGTCTGTGACAGAAAAGGTTGCAATGAAATCCATGGGCTTGGTATGGACATTTGATGAGGAGGGATGAAATGCAAGAATGTAGCAGTGATGTACCAACATAAAATTTGGAGAGGAAGGGTAAAAAAGGAATATTGGATTGCGTCAGGAACGGAAAGAACAGTTTTCCATCACATTTTAATTTCTACATACATAATATCACACCTGTAATTCCAGAAGGGTTAGGCCGAAGTGTACCTAATAGTACACCACACCCACATTTCGCCAGTCATAGATTTTGTTTTTTTTTTTATTGGCATTATAATTGCGATTACTTTGTAGTTACGCAATAAAATATGGGAGTATCAAAGTAACCCTAATCAAGTAAGTAATCTTACGTATAACTTTGATCAGATTTTCAATTTATGTTCTCAAAATCAAGCATCATTATTTCACTTATTACTACAGGAATCGAGAGTAATAAAAAACCGATAACCAGACTTTTTTATTTTTTACACCCACAAATTTCAATGTTCAATATAGATCAAAGAAATCGGTTTACGTTACTCAGTATATCAATATCTGGATGGAAATCTTCACCTTTAACATACGAGGAGCCAAACTTAAACAAACGCGCGGCAAGCTCGTCATTTTGCGGGTATCCTCTCATTATAATTTGAATTAGAACTTGTAATTCTTGTCTTGCATTTTCTGTTAAATTATGTTCAAACCTTCTTAAAGAACTTCTCGCAAATTCTTCAAGTTGTTTGTCTATGTCACGTCTTTTATCAGCTGTCCAACTCCTAATGGCTTGCACAGTATTATCAAAATCTATAGCAAGGAGATCGTCGTCCGAATATAATGCTTTATCTATGATATCTAGAGTAATGGTAGTAGCTTTAGTCTTGACTTTAAACCCTTCGTTGCCGCTTTGAATGGTTTTAAATCTATGATTTATCACTGTCCTCGCCACAGTGAAAAGTTCTCTCATGGCATACGTATCAAGGGATAAACTTCGTAGTTTTTCTTTTATTAATTCTCTGTCTTCCTTTTGTGTGATCTTAGCAAAGATTTTTTCTTTTTTTGTTAAGATTTTAGTTAGTATTTCAACAATAATGTGAAATCTTATGTCATCAAGTATAAATATTTCGCTCATCAAATCCGCTGCATAATCAGTAAAAGCAGGGTAATCTCTACAAACATTATATGTTTCGCACAAATATTCCATAACTTCCTTTTTGTCTTTCCTACTAAGTTTTAAAAGTGTATGAGCTAGTCTCTGATAGTTGTCTCCTTGGTCTTGATGGGTTTCATGCATAATAATGTCGTTCAATAGTTTTTTTTCTTCGTTATATAGTAACCGACACGCAGTTTCGACCACATCTAGATACACTAAATCTCTTTGAGTCTCATTCTGGTTTTCTATGACGAATTCGTAATAATTTTGCAGTGTTTTTGTATAGTCATTGGTAACAAATTCTACTATCGGCGTTATATTCTTTTTTATGTTCAAATCAATTATTATTTGTGTTGCAATGTTATTGAGTGTTTTAGTTCCTTTCTTCTCAAGGTGATCCAGGAACTCTTTTAACGGTTTTTTTGTCTTGTTTTCAACCTCATTTGCTCTTTTATCAACCTCATTTGCCCTTGTATCAACCTCATTTGTCTTAACTATAGTAACCCAATTTTCTTGTCTGTTATTTAATGCCCTCATGGCTGTCTTCACCATGGGGTCAACACTCTCGGGCAAGACTTTCAATAGGTCGCCTTTGCCCGAGATGTCTAAAGGTAATGCATTTAGTAACTGCTCGAACACTTCTGAAGGTTTGTTTAACGCTCTTAGGATTTGGTTTCTTAATCTCACTTTTCCATTCACCTCTACATCAAAGCAAAACGAACCAGATAGTACTAAAATATAGGTACAAGATTAGAATACTATAGACTACCTCGTTGGTCTGTACATGAGGTCTTGGGTTCGATTATCAAACCCAAGAACTAATGCTGTAACATGATAATATTGTAAAATCAAATCATTTTAAAAGAGTAACCATGGAGTTTCTTGCCGATTCTTCTCCATAGGAAACGACCAACCCAAACCGTGCACCTTTTTGTTGACATTTTATAAGTGCCCATGTAGGCCTATGTGAAATAAAATTTTGATTTTGATTTTTTTTTATTCCCAGGTCGGCCAAAGTGTTATTGGGTTTTCCAATTAGCTACTAAACACTTTAGAGGTGGCACTTTAGAGTGCTGTTCGAAGCTCATTTAACTTGAATTATCGACACGACGAAGACGACGAGACGACGAGATTGGGAATGTCTCAGTAGCAACTCAGAGTCTAAGTCTGTGCCTGGTTGATGGCGATAGGCTCGTCCCCTATTACATTACTGGTGAATGTGGCTATTACACCTCTGCCTAACCCTGTAAATAAATATGCGAGATTAATAAACCAGAGCTGGCAAATGGAATTGCCGGTGAAAAAAACGCGCTAATAAGTGGCATTGAGGTTGGACTTGAATTGGAGTCATCGTGGTGAAAGGATTAGCCATAGCCCCAACAAAGGATATGCCACACCTCTCCTGCCCGTCTTGCACCTCTAATTGCACCCTCCAGGACTTGAATGAGTCAAACGACAGAGCTGTCCAGGTCGCTACGTACTGGCCGGACTAAACCTGAGTCATCGATACGAGAAGAAAAAAAAGAATGATATGATGATCTTACGTTTAGATAAAACATATGTAATTAATTGACAGCCTTCATACAACCAACAAAACTAATAAATTACAAAGGGTTAACTTACCTTGCAAAAGGAATAAACTAAATATAAACATTTTTATAAAAATTAAGTGTGTCTTCACAGTAGAACATGGGTAATTTAAAAACGAAATAGAAATTTTCTGAATAGAAGGAATATATCAGAAAATTCATTAATTAAAAACTTAATGACCGTGTATGTAGGTATCGTAGAAGTGTTATATCACTTGCCAAAGTATTTAAGTAAATATTCTGAAATTGCTTTTTAGGTTCCGTACCTCAGTCGGCCAGTCGGCAAAAATCACTTTGTTGTCCGTCTGTCTGTCCGGCTGTCAAAACCCTTTTGGGAGGAAGGTTTCAAACTGAAATAAATATCAAATGTAACTCAAATCTACTACCCTTTAAGCAGTGAAAAAATCAAACTTGTAAGTCAACCCAATCAAAAGATATTTAATTTTCGTTTATGTCGCATATTTTGGGATTTCACAAGGGAATCAAAACCTATATATGTATAATGTGCTTGCCGTTGACCTAGAATCACGAAATTTGGAAACCACGAATATGTAGTTTAATAACAAAATACCTTTTATATATTAAATGGGCCTACTCTTGACCTCAATCTAGTCCTGAGGATAGAGATGAGGTCGACGATGGAACGAGCTAACCCAAAAGAAGACTACAAGTTTATATACGGAATAAAGGAACCATCGGTGCGCGTGCGAGTCCAACTCGCACTTGGCCGGTTTTTTCTGTTGCACTTACTCATTTATTATTACGTAATGAAACCTATGATTTTCTTATAATGATTATAACATAACATAGCATCACCCCTGTTGTCCCCAAAGGGCTAGGCAGAGGCGTACGTAATAGTACACCTACATTTCGCCAATTATGTTCAAGTCCCATGTAATAGGTGTAATAGGGCGCGACCATATTGCCATCCACTGGGTACAAATCTACACTCCGAGGCGGTTACTAAGAAATTCCTGATGGAAAAACCTAATAACACTACCTGACCTGAGATTCAAATCCAGGACGTCACACTCAGCAGTCGCGTTACGACCGCTAGACTAACGAGGCAGTTTATGATTATAGCAGCGGCGAAGGTTCCATACAACTCAGTCAGTATTCTATAGACAAATAATATAATCACATTCAAGATATGTACTCCGGCTTACCTCTTACAAAAATTGACCCTTCGCTACTGGATTATAGTATTCGTATTGAAATCTCCTCCCCTGGGCTCGACAGAACAAGACCAAATAAAGAAAGCGGGTAAGCAATAAACCAAAGACTGAAGCATTTGGTCGGTTTTGCTGCGGCCGTGCTTCGAGTGACAGATCTTGGCGATAAGCGTGAGTCCATCAATGTGTCCGGCTTTGGATATCATCTCAATGGGTATCTTGGACGAAAAAAAATGTCGCAGTAAGTCTTGAGGCATAATTTGGAAAGGATTTCCTATTTGTCTTGAGATAATCCATCGATGCTAAACGAGTCTACGCACTAAGCCGGTGAAAGTGCCAAAATGGTCTCCAAATTTTGTGCTGACTCAATTTAAATAGCTAAGAATAAGAGTAGACTGTCACGCGCTCACCTCTTGCATAGACTACATATTATGTAAATGAACCGGGTCAAATAGGTACATGTTTTTCTTCCTTTTACCGTTTTTCCTTACTTTTAAATTGAGTGGTGAATGAGAGATGAGAATTACTTTTAAATTGAGAGGGTGAATTCACAAAGAATGCTTTGTTTGTAATTAGTTGCAGATATTAGATATGTAACAATTAAGTTAGGATTATACATTTCGCATTTATCGCATTTGGTTACCCTGTAATGGTAGATGTAAGGAAAGTAAAAAAATAAATAAATATTAGATCATCATAATCTGCCTAGCCTTTTCCCAACTATTTTGGCGTCGCCTTCCAGTCTTACCGGATGTAGCTGAATGTCAGTATTTTACAGTTAAAATTAGTACGGGGTAATACGATACCCCTTGGTAAGACTGGCTATCAGACTTTCGGGCCACTGACTGCCTATAACGATTGTCACAGATCTACAAATGACGAGCGTGGAACCTAATATAGAAACACGCTTGTACGATATGACTACATACAGAAAGCATAGCTGAGTGAATTTCCCGGGACCGAAAATTGCGTGGCATCAATGAAATCGGTACTAAAAAACATAGTTATAATGTTCTCACATTTTTTTCCGGTTAGGTGAAATAGTAATCTATATGTAGCACTAAACATTTTATTCATTGGATTAATGGATACTCAAAAAAAAAAAATTAAACCTCGAAATCTTTCATTGCCGTGTTTGTCCATACTTCACCTTGTTGTGTATTATTCCTCATTGATAAAAATCTATTGGTTATTTGTATTAAAACCTAGTTTTATTTGATACATGAATAGTTAAAGTATTGTTACGGAATACGTTTATTCAAATATTTAAACAATACAACGAATGGTTAATAAAAAATCATTTTTTGTCCCAGGACTACCGTTCATCGCCGTGTCTTAATCATGTTCAAGGATATTGTTTTACCTACGACTTGCGTCCCCGCTCCCGGTATGCTAAACGTTGCATATTAGTGCCGCCTAAGTGCTCGACGTGGAAGGACGTACACACGTGCCTGCGTTTACACGCCATAAATGTAAGTATTCAATTTTTATGTTACTGGACATTTTTTCTTTCATCGCCGTGGATAGGTATAACTTATATTTGAATAAGTTTGTCTTCATGAGTAAGCACTCGATAGAACACCATTTCTCATATGTTAATTTGTGAAGTGTTTATTTCTTCGAATAGTTAATAGATTTTTTGTTATTTATATTTTTTGCCTTGATTTTCATCGCCGTGCTTTCATTGCCGTGGTTTTCGTGGCCGAAATTTGCTATGGCAATGAAAAAAAAGACACGGCAATGAAAAAAATTTCATTGCCATGCCTTGTAAAACAATTTAGTTTAATTGCCGTGGCCAGGAATTTCATTTCCGTGACTTGTGTTTTCATCGCCATGGTATGATTAGGCAAAGAAAACATCTTATCACCTGTAATACAGGTAATACCGATTACTGACAGTACAAAACTCGTCAAGTTAACTCTAGACTCTCTCTGTCTCTGGTCTCTCTTTAGACTTGATGAGTTTTTTACTGTACAGTCAACTACAAAAAGATGTTTTCATGTTACCCTTACAAAATGATGTAACATTTGGTACTCTACCACACGTATATACACACACACACGCAAGCACCCTCACATACTACAGTCTGATTTTAATAATGGATTGTTTATTTTTAGGATGCCAAGATGCCTAAACCAAAATTATTTGAAGAGGAGAGAAAGGAGAGGAAAAGATTGGCTGAACAAAAGCGACGTCAAAAATTAAGAAGCGACCCTGTATTAAAAGAGGAGTATCTAAGAAAAGAAAGAGAACGATATCTTAAAAAGAAGGCTGCAGGAGTAGTTGTTACTCGAATTAAAGTCTCTAAGTAGTGTTGCGAGTGTAATTCAACAGTCTTTGTTTACTTATTGTACTCTCATTCTTTTTTTGTAATATCTCCTTACCCAAATTTTACTCCCATACAAGTGTTGGAATCAAGACCTCTTATGAACAGTCATTTTTATTCTATCTGTTTGTCTATCTCAATAGATAAAATATTTTTCAATTTCCGTGGATTGATTCTTTCATTGCCATGGCACAGTTCTTTCATTGCCGTGGACGCTTGTTTCATTGCCGTGCACGCATGTTTCATCGCCGTGTCACGAAATTTTTAATCCTGATATGTTTTTTAAGTTATCTGCTAGACATTAAGCAAGAATATATACATTATCAAAAACTTTAATAAAAGCTTTTTTTTTTAAAAAAAACCTTCAGATGAAAAAAAACACGGAAATGAAGATTTTATAGGACCTGTTGAAATTCACCCAGCTAATAGAAATCTCTATTCCTAGACAGCACGTTTCGCCAAAAACTTTCTTGATAGAAAACATTGTTTGTTTGTTTGTCCTACCCTACCTGCCCTACCTGCCCTACCTACCCTACCTACCCTACCTACCCTACCTACCCTACCTACCCTACCTACCCTACCTACCCTACCTACCCTACCTACCCTACCTACCCTACCTACCCTACCTACCCTACCTACCCTACCTACCCTACCTACCCTACCTACCCTACCTACCCTACCTACCCTACCTACCCTACCTACCCTACCTACCCTACCTACCCTACCTACCCTACCTACCCTACCTACCCTACCTACCCTACCTACCCTACCTACCCTACCTACCCTACCTACCCTACCTACCCTACCTACCCTACCTACCCTACCTACCCTACCTACCCTACCTACCCTACCTACCCTACCTACCCTACCTACCCTACCTACCCTACCTACCCTACCTACCCTACCTACCCTACCTACCCTACCTACCCTACCTACCCTACCTACCCTACCTACCCTACCTACCCTACCTACCCTACCTACCCTACCTACCCTACCTACCCTACCTACCCTACCTACCCTATCTACCCTACCTACCCTAATTTTCCTGAATTTTCTTTGCTATAAACCTCACGGAGCCCGAGACCTTTCCAACGAATGCAAAACCGTGGAAATCGGTTCGTGCGTTCTGGAGTTATAGCGTCAGGAAGGAAAACCCGACTTATTTTTATATTATAGATAGTTTCTTCTCCGGAGGCGCTTTCTGTGAACCAAGGTAGCTGGAAACAGTGCCATCTATGAACAGGGATCTCTGTCAACAGTGCTTCCTATGTACCGAGATGTCTACAAACAATGTTTTCTATCAAGAAAGTTTTCGGCGAAACGTGCTGTCTAGGAATAGAGATTTCTATTAGCTATGCTTTCTGTATGTAGTCATATCGTACAAGCGTGTTTCTATATTAGGTTCCACGCTCACAAACAAATGACATACCCCGTGCTTTCAAAAACTTCTCCTATGTTATAGATATTTTTAAAAATAAAATAATATGACTAGTAAACTAAACGTAATTGCCGACTATCTCTTCAATTTTCGCCGTCGTATGTTTTATAAAAAAACCAGCCAAGTGCGAGTCGAACTTGCGCAAGATGGGTTCCGTATCATTAACTCTTGGGAGCAAATAAATCGAGCCACTTCCTTTTTCACGCATTATGGTAATTATTTTTGGTATTAAGGAACGCATCGATTCGAAACATATATCGCCTAAAAGGGTATTTAATAACCTTTACAATGAGGGTAGTTAGTTGTCAAAATTTCATTTTTATTAAAGTTTAAAGGGTAGAATAAAATTATCGCATTTAATTTGCTTATGACATTTTTATTGTACTCTGTTAAGAAAAGATTAAATTTGAGGTTTTTGTTAATCATACCCATATTACTTGTTATTGTTGTCTTTATCTGTGTCTGTGTAATCAAAATAACCTGATAAAATGGATACTACACCGACGGAAGCTGCCCAAGTTGTAGCTTTACTTGAGGTTGGACACGGACAACGTGAAGTGGCACGCAGACTTCATTTGAGTCGTTCAAAGGTACAGCGGGTATACCGCAGGTATCTGGAGACTGGTGCTTTTGTTCGGCGACCTGGAACTGGCCGACCACGGGCAACAACAGAACGTGACGACCGCTTTATTGCAACCAATTCGTTGCGCGACCGTGGACTTAATGCTGTTCAGCTACAGCAAGCGTTACGTGACGTTCGAGGAGTCGCAATCAGTAGGTGGACAGTGAGACGAAGACTAAAAGAACGAAATTTAACATCACACAAACCAGCAACTGGCCCAAAATTGACTGTAGCTCATCGCCGATCTCGCTTGGAGTTTGCTCGAGAACACATTAATTGGACGTTAGAAGACTGGAGGTCAGTTTTGTTTTCTGACGAGTCAAGAATCTGTCTTTTTAGCAATGACGGGAGAAACCGAGTGTATAGACGTCCTGGTGAAAGATTTGCCCAATGTTGCATTCGAGAAACGGTGAGTTTTGGTGGTGGTTCTTGTATGGTGTGGGGAGGAATTTCTCTAGACGGAAAAACGGAACTTGTCTTCGTCGACCCCGCCAACGATGGCAGTGGTAGACGTGGATTAACAGCTGACCGATACATAACTGACATTCTTGAAAACCACGTAATGCCGTATGCTGGTTTTGTCGGAGAAAATTTCTTGTTTATGCATGACAATGCGAGACCTCATACCGCGCAGATCGTTACGGAATACTTGTCTGCGATCGGGATTCAACAAATGGTATGGCCAGCACGAAGTCCCGATTTGAACCCGATCGAACACCTATGGGACGAGCTAAAACGGAGAGTCCGAGCCAGGGTTCCCGCTGTTTCATCCATTCCCGAGCTTAAAGTCGCTGTGCTTTAAGAGTGGGAGAACATACCACAATATGTCATCGTAACGCTGATCAGATCGATGACTAATAGGCTACAAGAATGTATCAGGGCCCGGGGGGGTAATACCAGTTATTAAGAATATTTTTTTTGCAATAATTTTGTTTTTTTATTGTTTTTATGGACTGTTTTAGCCCTACTAAATTTTCTATCAAAATTACCATTTTTCTTGCAGAGCCAATAATTTATCATTCAATAAGGTTATTATTCAATAATTTACCCTCATTGTAAAGGTTATTAACTAAACTTTTAGGCGATATATAGTTCGAATTGATACGTTCCATATTACCAAAAATATTTACCATTTTACGTGAAAAAAGGTAGTGGCTCGATTTATTTGCTCCCAAGTGTATATAAACCGCAAAAAAAAAAAACATGTCTGTTGTATGGGAGCCCCCCTTAAATATTTATTTTATTTGTTTTTAATATTCATTTTCATAGCGGCAACAGAAATACATAATTTGTGAAAATTTCAACCGTCTAATAGCTATCGCGGTTCTTGAGATACAGCCTGGTAACAGGCAGACGGACGGACAGACGGATGGATAGACTGCGAAGTCTTAGTAATAGGGTCCCGTTTTTACCCTTTAGGTACGGAACCCTAAAAAATATACGTACAAAATTAGAAACTTCTTCCTCTCTAAGTCGGTTAGAATCAGTTTGGCCGACTATAAAAAGACTCAAATACAATGCAGTAAACAAACTAGCTCTTACACATTAGATAACGGGCAACAGTCATTAATTTTAGCTAGCTAGATATCTGCCTAAGGCGTCGTACACACTGTAAATCATTCACGGTTAGTTCCAGACAGCTGTGCGAATAGTTAGCAATGCCCCTTAGGTAATATCAGGGCTGCTGGTAAAGTAAAAATAATAAAACAATTTTTTTTCGTATGAAAGAACCATTACAGATCCACATATCCTTACTTCCCTATTTCCGTTATTTTTTACTAGTCCCGTGCAAAAAAATTAAAACCCTTGAAATTGGGAAGTAATATTTTTTTTAATTATTTCACGGTCGCGGCAAGGTCGCGGGCAACAGCTAGTTGTCTACATATTATAACGAGGAAAGATTTTTTTGTTTGTTTGTACCGAATAAGCACCGAAACTACAGGACCGATTTTAACCATTTCTTCACCAATAGAAAGCTAAATTATTAGGAAGTAATATAGGATAATACAAATATGTATAAATAAACTCTTTAAAAAAAAACGGGCACTTTAGATTTTTTTCTCTACTTCAATGAAGAAGAACAAGAAATAGGTTTTATTAATTTGACGATGTATTGGCATGTTATTTGAAGCATCCTGGCATGATTCTTTACGTTCCAAATTTAAAATTTGAAATAAATAAAAGAAAAATAATGATTATTGTGGTTATTCTAAAATTGCTTTACTAATGGCGCGAATTGCTGAAACGATTTTTAACTGATTACGATATTTTAAAACTTTTTGGATATTTTCTGCAAATTAAACAATTTAATCTTTCTTTTTATTTATTTATTTATTTATTTATTTATTTGGTTCACCAACAATTGTATACACTGGTAAAAAACAAATGAAACAGAAGCAACAAATCAGAATAAAGTGTAACAATCACTTATAGGTAAACTCTGCATGCTCACAAAACGTTGTCGTAACTTACAAAATAAGAATAGAAATAAAAATACTATATTATCAGAGTTGCGCTAAATTAAAACAAATTAAACAAAACAAATTAAATTAAACTAAATTAAATAAATTAAACTAACTGAAAACAGATCAAGCTAAATAAAATAAAACTAGGTAATACAAAAATAGGTACTACATATTTCACCTTAATTCACCCACCCAACCAGCGAGATAACGCAGGGCTAAGAAATTCCATGTTCAGGGAGATACTTATAAAAACTGGCTTTCAATTTGCCTAAGCCGTCAAAGTGCAGGTCGATCTGATCACTGCAACCGTTCACAACCCTGCAAAACCTCACATTAAATACCACTTTTTGATATGAGTGATAAAGCGATAAGGGCCGGTAAAATTATAGCCCTACTTGAAGAAGGTTGTTCGCAAACTTACGTGTCTCAGCGGCTAAATGTGAGTTGTTCAACTGTCCAGAGGACTTGGCAACGGTATCAAGAGACCGGTTCGGTCAAAAGAAGACCCGGTTCGGGAAGAAAACGATGCACAGAACCAAGAGATGACCGCTATTTGGTGAGTCAGGCGTTGCGGAATCGTAAGGCGTCAAGTGTGGACCTGAAGAAGTAAGAGGAGTAGAAGTTAGCTTGTGGACGGTCAGGAGGAGGCTTTTGGCTGCCAATATCAGGAGTTAACACCCAGCTCGGGGCCCTAAATTACTCCGTGAGCACCATGTTGCTCGACTTCAGTTTGCTCGGAACTGTGCTTCATGGACTCTGGAGGACTGGAATAAAGTATTGTTTTCTGATGAAGCTAGAATCTCTTTATGTAGAGAAGACCGACGCCGGCGAGTGCTGCGAAGACCTCGGGAACGCTATGCGGAAGTGTGTTTCGAAGAAATCACTCCTTATGGCGGAGGCTCCGTTATGTTTTGGGCAGCAATTAATTCGACGGAGCGTACGGAGTTAGTTTTCATAGAAAATGGAACATTAAATGCACACCGGTACATAATGGAAGTCCTAATTCCATATGCACAACCCACATTGACTGCACTAAAATGCTCGCCCGCACTGTTCTGGCGACGTGGAAGCGTACATGCAAGAAGTTGGGATCCGTCGTTTAGATTGGCCAGCTCGAAGTCCTGACCTCAATCCAATTGAGCATGTCTGCGATGTTCTAAAGAGACGGGTAAGATCAGTGCAACCTGCTCCACAAAACATCAGGGAGCTAAAAAGAGTCATTGCAGAAGAGTGGGAACGTATTCCTCAAAACGTTATTAAAAACATCGTGGAAACCATGCCCAGAAGGATTCAAGCTGTGATTTTGCCAAGAGGAGGTCACACTCGTTATTAGGTTTTTACATTTGTAATTTTATTTAATTAAAAAAAAGTAAAAAAAAAATCTTGTCTTTATTGCCAACCACTTCTTATTGTTTGGGCGTGTACATCGGTTTTAAAGAAAAGAATCCATCGTTGTTTTTCTTTTAATTGCACGAATTCGCTTCACGCGCATTAATTTACACGATTATAAGTATACAGACTACGTCAAAGAAATAAATTTCATTTAATTAATTCAAATCGACCTTAGAACGTAAACCTTAGGTGCCCGTTTCTTTGCAAAAGAGTGTATATATTTATATTAAAAGATCCCACGGAATCGAAACTTACGGTAAAACCGCGGGGCGCAACTAGTTGAGAATATTTTCTTACAAAAATTTTGGTAGCGATCATTTTCGATTTTGACAGGAATTACCTAACAAGCGGGCGTATGAAACTATACAGAGTGACTTGTTACTAATTTCTTCGTCTTATCCCGTCTATCACTTGTAAATATTTGAATGTCTTTTTTGGGAGATTAACCCAGTACTTTCTCCTAGCAGCCCTATTTTATTGCAATAATAAGGGCGCGTGCGCATTGCCCAAGCGCCGCAGCCGAGCCGCGAAGGGCACGCCTTACCATTGTTGTATCAGCCTATCTGACGGACTGGATTACAACCAATTATTATTTGTCAGTGTAAATTATTGTCCTTTGAATGGCTGTTGAGTTTAACACAACGTTAAGTATGTTTAGTTAATATGTTAAAATATTTATTTTATTTACTTTGCGCACAACATTATACAATAATTATGTTTAAAAAAAATCTGTCCGATCCGAAAGGGGCATCTAGGTATACCAATGACATTACCAAATAAAATACAAAACATAAGTATTCATGAAAGTAAACATATCAATGCCAAATTACTACTATTTCCCTAAAATCTAACAAACTTTTAAAACGTGACAACACCATCGTCGGCATTAGTATGTTCGATCGTCAATTGTTTGTTTATGACGTTATTACCCGAGAAGTGACTGGAGTGTCGCCGCCCGTGCTCCTGTGTTACCATGTACGTTTCCTCATTTTAGTTCATTTTATTTAATTTTTATCGTTGTATTTTTTTTTGTTATCCAAAAACAACGATCTTCGAAACAAAGACAACAATAAAGTCAAGCTTCAGTCCCAGTCACAAGGCATCAACAGCAACTACAACTGTAAAAAAAATATGATGCTGAGAAACGACTTTTTTTGGGGTGAAAAATTACATTTTACGGTATGACTAAATGTAACGCACTCAAAACATTGTGCTGATAGATGCAGTGAGTAGTACGGGGTCGTGGATGTATTGAAAGTGACGTTATAACATTAAAAACTTGTATATAAAAAAACCCTCGTAAAAACGTTGGATTTTTAACCTCCAATATCTCCGTAACTAGAAGGTTCCCAGGTATGGTCCGGATCAAAATGATCTCAATATATAACGGGGAGAACAATTTGTGCCTTTCGGCTTCGTTAAAGGTCTTTTTACACCCGTTATAAAAAGAAATCCAGATGTAGTCCACCTATGGAATTCTGTAATACTTGAAACATCGCTTTTGCTAATCCTAGAACCTTTAATTCCTACAAAGCTTTTAAATGTCTCAGTGCCTGCAAGTTGCTCGCTGGCTCTTCTTTTAAAAACGACCAAAACACCTGACTTTTGACGATTTATCTATAGAATTGAAGTGTCTGTTTGTAATATCAAAATAGCAGCTTTTTACTGAATGCGTAATGAAAGTGTATACGATACTTATTAACACAGATTTTTGGAACGAAGTTCCTTACGGCGCGTTGCGAAAGGAGGCTAGACGAAAAGTGTGTACGCCACTTTTACCCGACTGCGCGACGCAAAGGAGGGTAATGTGTTTTTGCTATAGTAAGTAATTGCTATAGTATGTAGCCGTGCGGCGCGTGCGCATGTTATAAAAAGCAAGCCAGATATTTTCGTTTCGTCTTTGGTCTGTGGATGGGTGAGCAAGGTTAAGCAACGACTGCCCAGGTCTGCCTGTGGATGGGTGATCCAAGTTAAGCAACGGTTGCCGAGGTCTGTCTGTAGATGGGTGGTGAATGTGGTGATGATGATGATGATGATGATGATGATGATGACGATGATGATGATGATGAAGATGACGATGATGATGACGATGATGATGATGATGAAGATGACGATGATGATGACGATGATGACGATGATAATGATGATGATGGTGATGGCGATGATGACGATGATGATGACGATAATGACGATGATGACGATGATGATGATGATGATGATGATGATGGTGATGATGATGGTTTTTTTTTACAATTCCTTCACTACTTAATCGAAAGGAACTTCGTTCCATCCGAGTGTCCCTTGACACCTCTCTAGCTTTTTTTTTAATTTTCCATCTGTTTGTCTTTCTGTTAGGACAAAAGGATCAGTGTGCAATTTCTAATCTTGTACTAATCACCATTAGCCACACATTGTAGTTAACAACTGCATCAAGAAAGTTATTAACAAACAGGTCTTTAAACATGGCGGCGGTATGCAGTCGGCCACTCGTAATATTAGAGAGTATATTGTATTACGTGGTGAAATGTTGATAGCTTTGTCGCCCATTTGTATGTTTGTTCGCTGTCTTGTATGTTACGGTCGCTAGTTGGTAATGTGTAGTGTTCAGTAATCAGTTTCAGTCTGCTTGCGAAATTCGTGAAAGCGAGAATTTAGTCCTTTGAACAGGGACCGAAAAGGTAACCCGTATACAGGGTTATTTGTAAAACACCAGAAACCTCTTAAGAGGTCATTGTACTCATCATTATGAACAACTTTTACTATCGCGAAATCGCGAACAAAAAAATCAGCTATTCCCTACATTTATGATCGATTAACTCGTCAAGTACAATGACCTCTTAAGAGGTTTCTGGTGTTTTACAAATAACCCTGTATAGGTTTTAAACGGATTATTTTTATGGGATGAATAATCCTTGGAGTAAAGGTTAACACGTATAGGTTAGAGTTGTTATGTAGGCACCAATTACAGGTGTACACAACATTCTCTTAAGTACAATAAAGCTACATCATCGTAAAGTTATAGAAAATTAAATCTATACAAATAAATCAAATTGAAGTGTCTGTTTGTAATATCAAAATAACGGCTTTTTACTGAATGCATATGAAAATATATAAGGCACTTATAACAAAAACATTTTTTTTTTTCAGATTTTGTCTGTCTGTTTGTTCCGGCTAATCTACAAAACGGCTGAACCGATTTTGACGGGACTTTTACTGACAGATAGCTGATGTTACAAGGTCTAATATAGGCTACTTTTATTTTAGAAAAATAATTAGGAGTTCGTGCAAAAAAAAATTAAAACCCTTTTAATTGGTTCGATTCATATTCGATTAAAAATGCAAGTACTTAATATTTTTTTATTAATTTCACGCGAATAAAAGTCGCGGGCAAAAGCTAGTGTAATATAAAATCTCTGTTTCAGTCTTGTCTTGTACAAGTAATCCTGCGAATATAAATTACTTAGGTATGACTACGACTTATGCACCGTCAAAACAAAACCAAACGATATCCCAGGTTTTCCAAAGTATGCATTCTATTTGCATCTAAACTAAGTTTACTTACTTTCCAAGTCAAATAACCACTACCACCTAAACCTATCAAAACATATAACATTAAACCGATCTTTACTATCAAACCGCTAATCCTGCCACGAATCAAAAGCCTCACTGGCATGGCGCCACGGCGCTACCGCCATCTAGCGCCATCTCAGACAGACTTAAGGCAGTCCTTATCAGGTATCAGCAGTGATCCTGTTCCTGCGCATCTATCTGGACATTCCTGACGTATCTACATCCTCTGTGACAGCTGTTCGGGCTTATGTTATTCCTGTGTGTACAAGTTGGAAGAGGTTTATAAAAAAAAAGCTTTTTTGACGGCGCGGCGCGGTGTACTTAGTCTTTGCTCTATTTATTTACAACGTGCAATTTTGAATTTTATGTGCATACATTTAGGTTAGGTATGAGGTACAGGGAGTAAAGTTCCCATCCCCGATTGGAAAGGGGCGATCCTCCGGCCAGACGGGTGGTGTGTTTGTGGGCTACTACCCGACAGAGGGTATCAGGTTGAGTATATGTTCTTATCTAGCGAAGAACTTTAATAGCGCGATGCAAGAATTTGATTTTAGTTCTTCTTTTGCGTCATAGATGACGGTACATTACTTTTTGTATGTTTTTGTCTATCTACCAACACTCCCTCAGACTTCTACTCACTGTCGTGCACGTCTTCATTTCTGGGCCTCGATTGTATAGAACAACTGTTCTTCTGTAAAGTCACAGGTGCTTTTAAGAGCGCTTCGTATTTCCTCAGCGTTTTCAGTAGGACTGTCAAAACTTTCCTAAAGCTAATGTCGATCTCAAACATTTGTAACTTTTCCATAATAATTATCTATCACTTGTTTCTTTCTCATGTGGTTAGCACCTAACCTGGTGTCAGAGTTTTAATGCCGCCCATGGGCCTCTGACTTGGCTTTACATCCCGTCGAGAAATATCTCTCAGGCATGCTGGTTTCCTCACGATGTTTTCCTTCACCGAAGCAAGTTAGAATTATATTAATTATACAATACGCACATGAATCCGAAAAATCAGAGGTGTGTGTCTTGGGTTCGAACTTGAGACCTGTCTTGACAGTCTGACGGTCGAAGCACTTTGTAATCACTGCTTGTATGTATGGTTATCACTGTTAGAATATCACTTCATCCGAGCCCTATACGGGCCACTATACGAGTTCATACCTACTTGTTTAGTAGATGAAACTTTATTCAGGCACACCAAATCCCTTTTAGAGTTCAGAATAACGTAGTGCTGGTGTAAACAGCTTTCTGAGTTGTTGAACTGCACTACGTTGAACGCTATTACATTCCTGCCATACCTACTATTAATTAAGTAGCCGTAAAGCTAAGACGATGAGAGAGGTGCAGAGCTGACAGACTGATGTGGCGCCTGGCATAAAGCGTTGGCCACACTGAGGCGAATCCCGTGCGTGGGTCGTGACTGTGAGCGTCGTTTGTTTCAATGGTTAGGAGGAAGTTTACACGAATGTCCTCCGTACAAGTTAGTTGCACAGCCGTCGCACGTGAACTTTGCCCTGCATCCCGCGTGGAATTCTCTTCAGTTTTGCAAAAATCTTTATCAAAATCATTTACTTGCGTAAATAAGGTTCAGAAGGTTCCTTAAATAAGTTTAAGGCTAAGGTCCTTAAGGTTCTTAGGTTATTGTTATTTTATTCTGCCATTAATTATGGCGTGCAAATTATTTATCATCAAAAAAAAAAATGATTTATGCATGCAGTAAATTGTATTTTGACTGCCTCGTTGGTCTAGTAGTCGCAATCGTGACTGCTGAGCATGAGGTCCTGGGTTCGATTCCTGGGTCGGGTAAATTGTTATTCGGTTTTTCCATCGGGAATTTCTCAGTAGCAGCCACGGAGTCTGAATTTGGTGCCCGGTTGATGGCAATAGGCTCGCCCCCTGTTACATGGGACACATAACTGGGGAAAAGTGGGTGTACTATTAAATTGTATTTTTAGTGTGAGGATCAACTAATAAAGAGTGCTTGTGTTGTTAAATAATCCTGGATGACGGTAACGGTTTAATTATAAGATTAATTAATGCCTGCTTGATTGAAACACAGCTTATTTGGTTCACCATTGACAAGACGACGGCTTCATACGCCTTCGACGATCTACATCTCTTCCTTGGAGAAACGTTTCCGTTTACATCTTGCGCCAAACAAAAACAAATATTATAAATCGCGTTAATACGACACGGAGTCCTGGTCATCCGCTAGGAGGAAATAATATCTTGCTTATAGAGTACCTAACTATTAATGTAAGTGCACTTACTTCGCAGTAAAAGAAACCTATGGATTAAAAGGATGAAAGCAAATCAACCGCGATTGCTGTAATCGCTTGGATTGTGGCCATACACGTAGGCGCGGGTTTACGACTACGCCAGTAATCAAAGTGCAATAAAATTCCATTAAAAACAATTACCGTTTGTAATAATCTTTTTAGGGGTCATAAATAAAAAGAGTTTGAAAATACTGGTGAAAAAATGGAGTAAGTAGATATACTAAGTCGATTGTTCGAACGCCAATAATCCGATTGTCCCTTTGTATGTTTTTACGTTTTATTTCTGTAATATGTATGGTATGGTGTACAAAAGCATACATAATCAGTCTATAATATTCCCACTGCTGGGACACACGGCCTCCTCTCTAGAGAGGGAATGATCTATAATCCACCACGCGGCCCAGTGCGGGTTGGTAGGTGTCACATGTCTTCGAATTTTTGGTTCTAGGACATGCCGGTTTCCTCACGATGTTTTCCTATACCGTATTTGAGAGCAGTGGTGATGAAATAAATTACACAAAGTAATGCGCCTGCTTGGGTTCGAACCCACGACTTACTGTTCGTAAGTCGGGGCCGCCACCACTAGACCACCGCTGCTCACATGGTGTACATAAGGTGTAGGTACATACGAGTAATAAAGAGTATTATATCTATGTCATGTTTCTATTTAACATAACATAACAACACGCCTGTAATCCCAGAAGGGTTAGGCAGAGGTGTACCTAATAGTACACCCACATTTCGCCAGTCATGTTTAATTCCCGTGTAATGCAAGTCCATGAGAGGCGAGCCTATTGTCATCAACCGGGCGCAAATCCAAACTCCGTGGCTACTACTGAGAAATTTCTTATGGTAAAACCCAATAACACTTTGCCCGACCTGGGCATCGAACCTAGGACCTCATGCTCATGATTGATAAACTAAATAAAATAGGTATCCGAGGCCCAGCCTTAGGGTGGTTCAAATCATATCTCTCAAATCGTACACAAATAACGAGAATTACTAAATTCGACGACAAAGTTAATAGTATCACGAACTTTGATTCTCAACCTAGATACAATTACTTTGGTGTTCCGCAGGGAAGCATTTTAGGGCCACCGTTATTCCTCATATACGTAAATGATCTTCCACAAACGATAGACCAAGATTGTGTACTGTTTGCCGATGACACAACAGTTATCTTAGACTGTAAAAATGGTGAATCGCATGAGTGTAATATAAACAACACCTTGAATAGAATTATTACATGGTTGGATAGTAACGCTTTAAAAATAAACATAGAAAAAACGAAAGTATTAAATTTTAAAACACAGAAGAGTAAATATGTACACCTTAAAATATCACATAACGATCAAACAGTTGAACAAATTCATAAAACAAAATTTCTTGGTATTACAATTGATGAACATCTCACCTGGAAGGATCATATTGATGAAATATGTATTAAAATAAATAGATTTGTTTTCGCCTTGAAAAAAGTTAAAGATGAGACCTCCAGACAAACTGCATTAATGGTTTATCACGCCTATGTTTGCTCCCTCATCAGGTATGGTATCATTGTCTGGGGAAACTCTTCTGAAATTACTAGGGTTTTATTAGCTCAGAAAAAATGCGTACGCTCAATCTTTAATATGGACTGGACTGATTCTTGCAGACCAGTGTACAAATCACACAACCTTCTCACAGTTCCTATATTTGAAATAGCAAAATTTGTCAAAACTAACTCTTCACTATTTGAACTTAAAAACAATGTTAATAAACGTACAGTTACACAGTATCCATTAAGAATGCCTGTACCTAGGATTGAATTATTTAGACGTAATTGTGTATATATGGCTCCACTCATCTTTAACTCTCTACCAAACTTTATTATTGATCTTCCGTACAGGAAATTCTGCGTAGTTCTGAAAAAATGGCTCATTTCACATAGCTTTTATTCCATAGCTGAATTTCTTAAAAAATCGAATTGTCAATCCTACCATTACCGGAATGCATTATAGAGAATTAGCTAAATTATAATAATATAATGTAAGTGTTTGTATATTTTAAAATATTTTATTATTATGTTAACAATCTCTTTGTTTGGTTTAGTGTTTAACAGTAATATTTTGTTTTGTGTTGTTACCTTATTTAATGTTTGTTTCACAATACCTAATATTGTGTTTTGTTGAGTATATTAAACTTAGAAACACACTTAGTTAGGTACCTTATTTAATGTTTGTTTCACAATACCTAATATTGTGTTTTAGAATTAACATCTTATTCATTAATGTTTGCATGCCAATTTTATGGCGAAATGTGTCATTGCACTACTTATTATTTTTACCATCTATTGTACCACATTTCCTACAAATAAATGATTTTGACTTTTGACTTTGAATGCTCAGCAGTCGTGCTTGCGACCACAAAAAAATGCATTCCAACCAGAGAATATTGGTTTCTTGAATTCCTTATTCCAGGAACCTTATGTTTACCATTTATTCGAAATTGTACGACGTTTTATCAGCACCTTAAACATAATCATAATCTTCTTTTAGAATTCAGTTCGCCGAAGTTAACAAAAAACAAAAACACAAGGTTTATTTAAATGGATTAACCGGAGAGCATAATATAAAACTGCTATAGGTCTATAAATAGTAACATCACGCCACATCAGAAGTGGGACGGGAATTAAGTTAAAATCACGGCGCGTCGCCCCAGGCTAAACCCGCTTAATTAATAGTGTAGTTATTTTGAGGGACGATAAAGAAACATACGGGTTTTTGACCGATTATAGGACTGCGTCGCTGGTCTAGTGGTTTCAAGTGAGATTACTGAGCTTGAGGTCCTGAGTTCGATTCCCTGGTCTGGCAAAGTACTATTGGGTTTGTCCATCAGGCATTTTTTATTAGCAGCCACGGAGTCAGATTTAGTGCCACGCTGATGGCAATGGGCGTGCCCCCACATGGACTTAAACATAACTAGCAAAAAATGTGGGTGTACTATTAGGTACACTTCAGCCTAACTGCACCCCATCGGGGATTACAGGCGTGCTCTTATGTTATCATCAACGTCTTTGGCAGCCTTGTTCCCACTGCTGAGTATTATAGGACTTTTGCGCCATGCTTCCCTGGTCAGCGCGATCTTCTGATGGTCATTGTCCTTTAAGTATACTGCTATTTTCCGAAGCGGATAAACTCAAAAAACATCTTTTATATTTAACCTTCTCTCTGCGAGCAGAAGTGGGTACTAATCCAGCACGACAAACCTGCAATAGAAATATTAGAAAATATACACATAATTATGATACTTCCACCGGAGGAACTCTTGGCTAAATAACAGCCACTTGGATCGATCTTTAGGTTAAGCCTTTAAGTCCTTGGATGGGTGACCACCCATTACATACCATCTTTGACAATCGCTACAGGTGGTCAGTGACCCAAAAATTCTGACAACCAGTCTTACCAAGGGGTATCGTATTACCCAGTACTAACTGGGTTGTGGACGTCAGATAGACAGTCGCTCCATATAAAATACTGGTATTCAGCTGCATCCGGTTGGACTGGAAGCCGATCCCAACATAGTTGGGAAAAGGCTAGTCAGATGATGATGATACTTCCACCGTACCCACATTTAACTTATATATTTCTTTGTACAAATCCTTATGGACGTCCTCTTGTAGTCTGATACGATAAAGGTAGCCATAAACACTAGGGTGTACCTAGATTAATTTTGTTTGAGACCACACTGTTATGTGCTGCATGTCGCGGGTTCGATTCCCGTACGGAACAAATATTTGTATGACCTACAAGTAGTTGTTCCGGGTCTGGGTGTTTTTCTATCTATAATATGTATGTATTTACAAAAAAAAATGTATATATGTAGTTTATCAGCCATCTAGCTACCATAACACAAGCATTAGGTTGCTTAGCTTGGGACTAGATGGTGCTGTGTGAAATGTCCAAGGGATATTTATTTATTTATTTTATTTATTTATCCCCAGCCAGGGAAAGCAGTCACCTCCGAACCCAGGATAACACTGATACAAAAAAGTTTTCAATATTTTGAGGAGTAACCATGTGTCAATGAGTCTCAGTAACTCGCAATCAATTATTAAATCAGAACCTTACTTCTCATACCGTTTCAATATCGTCCTACAACATCCTTACCTTAATTCACTGTTCAAAAAGGACTTTTACTTTTTTGCTGGCAGTTCTCGTTAAAATTTACATACAAATACGAGCGGCTACCGTGTGATCGCTGATTCGTCTCGCACTCCCGTGTAATCATGCCACCGGGCTTTTGAAGGCTAAATTAATTGAGCCTTTTTCTTAATAAAAACTACGGTTCATTAATTTAGCATTTTGATTATTGAGGATGATGTGATGGTATTTTTAAAAGATTATTGAATGGGAAAAGGTTTATTGGATAGTCTGTAATGTATTCATTACTTTCCGCGTTGGTGGTGTAAAGTGGACGTAGACAAATGACATTTTTTTTTGAAGTGAAAACTTCTTTAGCGGCGTTGAGCACTTTTTCTGTAATGGGTATAAAATCTTAAACTCGCGTCAGGACACGTGACCTGATCGAAAAAGCGTAAGACGGAGGGAGTTCTGAAGTGTTAAATTTTTAATGTAATATAAATTGTCATGTTTGTGTCCGATAGCGCAATAAATGAATATTGTATTTTACCACATAAATGATAGTACTTTTATATTGATAATTAAAGCAATTCGTGCAAAATTATTCCCTAACCATTTCAAAATATCAAAAATGCACAACGTTAATATTCAAGTTTTCACTTCTGCCGGCACTCCCGGAGTGCAACCCGTTGTTTTTTTTTGGTAACTTATGTCAATACAATATACGAGGTGGAAGGAACACCGAGGCACAAACGGTTACCACGTGTTCAGTACATCATTCTGAACCTCCCTTTTTTCCTACAAAAATGCAATCTATTACCTTTTTTTTTGGAATGGGAAATCATCAAATTACTGCTCCCGCTCTGGGCGGAGCGGAAGGGAGTGTCAGACTTTCACTAACTAAAACCCATCCATGTTCCTTCTTTTGCCCTTTGTGTTCCAGGGCCGCGGTATCTCTTTCGAGCCCCTCCTGTTTGCAGACATCTCTTTGAGGCGCGCGTGGAACACGAACGCGCCGTCGACACGGCCTGTTGTCATAAGACGGACGGACGGCGAGCTAGCCCATTACTCACCGTCCACAGGCAATACTATTACCTACATGGTAAAAAATTATGAAACAGCTGTTATTGTTTACTCAGTATTTTTTACTTTTATTCCATCATCGTAATCGGTGATAGAATGCCCCTCTGTGTTGAGTATAGACAAAGCGAGAGCATAGGCTCTCTGGTCCTTTAAACAGTATTGGACAGAATGAACTAGAGGTTACCACACTGACAAGACAGTACCCATCACTGAGGTTCTGGATTTGTTGGGTAAATTCCAATAAAATTACTTAATGGACGTTCTAACAAAGGGGAACGTTTCTTTGATGAAATCGTACTTTAAAGTCTATAAAAAACTTACGATAAACAAACAACAGAGTGGAACTTAAAGCGTAGGACTCAAAGCGTGATGCTGATGACCGTGGCACTGTCTATCTTTGAAGAGATCGTCTTTTATACGACGAAGAAGTAGATGCATAGCATCTAACATCATCAGATAAAACACTAGGAAGTGGAGAAAGACAGGCGTTTGAAGGACTGTCTCTTGTAAATTTTGACTTTCAAAAAGTGCTGATTACCAGCATAATTTGAATAAATGCCGTTTGATTTTGATCTATACTCCATCGGTTTAGGTAGTTAACTAAATGTAAACAATCTTAGCATGTCTTTTATCTAAAAAAATGACTAAAAATTGTATCTAAAAATGTTTACAATTAGGTATTTACTTAAATAGATGTTAGGTAATTAACTTCATTTAAATAATCTTTGTATGTCTTTTATACGATTTATTTTACATAAAAAGACATATCAAGATTGTTTACCTTTAGTTAACTACCTAAACCGATGGAGTATAGTGCGTTTTCCCTGAAGAGGTGTACTCAATGTATAGTACACCCCACAATATAGGGGTGGTCTTGCCTATTATCATCAGCCGGGTACAAATAAAAACTCCGGGCTGAGAAATTCCTGGGTAAAACCCAACAACATTTACCGTGGAACGAGAATCTACTTAATCAACTTCAAGAGAGTTTTAAGCAGATAGGTAGGCAGAACCATAACTTATAACCCAACAGCTACTGCAAAGTAAACCAACAACATAAATCGTTTCCTACCCAGACCAACATGGGCATTTGATTATACTAATTCTAAGATAATGTCGGACAATTAGAATGTCAATGTGAATATTATACCAACAACAGCTATATGCAAGATTGACATACTAATGGCTCTCTAAATATTTCGCAATTGCCTCGCCTGGGGGAAATATCGACTTGAATATCGGTAGCCTAAGCTGGATTTAGCCTGGAGGTCTGTATTAATGAAACGATTTGGATCAATTAGGGAGTTGAATAAGAGAGCCATTCAATTAGCAGTCGTCGGGCAATTGAAGAGCACAGTTATTTCTGATGGAAATTCATTTATCGTAGGTAATACAGGGGATTGAACTTGGGACGGGCCAAACAACGGACCCGATGCGCTTCATACCAGGTCTTTAAAGTGTCAGTCTGTCTGTTTGTCTGATCCCTGTTCACGTCTTAACAAATTTCGATGACATTTGGCGCATAAAGTAGTATTCCCATTGCCGTACCATAATTTCTGACCTTTGATTTGAGACTTTTACAGGTAGTCAGTGGCCTGAAAGTCTAACCACCAGTCTTACCAAGAGGTATCGTATTACCCAGTACTAACTTGGTTGTGGAGGTCAGATAGGCAGTCGGTCCATGTAAAGTATTGGTATTCAGTTGCATCTGGTAAGGTAAGACTGGAAGCTGACCCCAACATAGTTGGGAAAAGCAAAAGCCACAAGCAAAAACTAGTCTTTACAAATGAATAAAATTGTGTGTGTCTGTTTGTAATATCAAAATAACAGTTTTTGCTGTATAAACAGTTAAGTTACTTTAATATCGGCACTTATCCTTATATATTTTCAAATGCATTCAGTAAAAAAATGTTATTTTGATATTATAACAAAAACAATTGTTTTTTCAGTTTCGGCCTGTCTGTTTGCCTGTCTGATTTACGTAAACTGCAGACGGTGGATCGAAAAAAACAAAGGTATATTAAAACTAATTTAATTTAAAAGAAATTATTACAATTAATATGATTAAAACCTATGCTAGATATGGAATGACAGAAAAAATACTTAAAAATAATTGCTATGGTGAATTTCGCTGCGTCGCGTCGGCGGCTCGTGGCTGGACGGATGTCGACGCTGCAGTTTTCGTGCGGTTGGCGTAAACATGCAGGAATATGCTCGACGATCCATTAGGGATCCGTATTTAACTCCTCCACCCACAGAACAGCAACTATTTGCCCATAATAAGAGAAAATGTTGCTGGGAGTTCATCTCGTTTTCTGGTCACATCTTCATACTTGTGTATCTTGAGGGTTTGTTGCTTCTCCTTGGTGCCTGTTCTAAGGTTCCAGAATTATAAGATCTAACATAGGCTACTTTTATTTAAAAAATAATAATTATAGTCCCGTACAAGTAATACAACCCTACAAATTGGTAACAAAATTCGATTCAAAAAGGGAAGACCGAATTTTAAAATTTAGAATTTTTCGCAATTTTTTTTTATAATAATATCACGCGAACCAAGGTCGCGGGCGACAGCTAGTCTAAAATAAAAATATCTGCTGACAGTAAAACCTTAAACAGTGCAAAAGAAACAAGGAAACGTAAGCCTTTTCAATATGACAAAAAGCATGAAAAAAAAACTAAAAACATCGATTGTTGATGTAAAAGAGTCCAGTCAGGTATGTACGCAATTGTAGCTACCCCACAACAAGTCGAGCGTTAAGATAAGTGATCGTACCGCCCACGTCAGTCGCGTCGGCAAGGTCACTGTCGCACGTTCACTTTTGTCGTGCGTGTGCGCATGTATGCAGGTGCTTTGATTTGTCAACTGTACCGTGGCCTTCCGATACTTAGTTATTTTACTTGTATGTATGTATATGTATGTATACTCATATCCTGAGTATACATAGATAGCATAACTTGCTGTACCGCGAAAGAGTGGCTGAAGTTAAAAGTTTATTAATTGCTTCCAAATGAAATCTGCAAAACTAATGAACAGTTAATAGCCAATAGTTAAGGCGAAGTCTGAAAGGAACACCGGTGACTGAAAGTTCTGTGGAAATCGGTTATCATTGTATATGTGGAAAACGACATGAGGAAGGCTTTATATAAGAATGATGACCAAAGAAACGATGGATGGACTGTGCGAAAGATGCTTCACTCGTGAGAAAGGCTCTCATGAGATGACGATTTATATAGAAGTGGGGAAGAAGAAGATCATGCTGTGCCGACCCCAAAATATATTAGGATAACGGCAAAAGAATGACGATGATGATAAAATCACTAATACCCGAAAGTTTAGGCATGTTTAGGATGTATCTAAAGTACACCCACATTTCACCAGTTATATTTTTAAGTCTCCAGTAATAGGGGGCGAGTGGAATGCACCCAATAGCACTGCCCGACCTGGCAGTCGAACCCAGGACCTCATGCACAACATGATATCGATAAAGTTTCAACTACTCCTCTACTTCAGACATCTGTTCTGATCCGTTTAAAGACAATTCAGTGATGCAAGACATTTTTTTTTTTTTTTTTTTTTTGGGGGGTGAGAAATCATCAAATGACTCCTCCCGCTCTGGGCGGAGCGGAAGGGAGTGTCAGACTCTTACTGACTAAAAACACCCATGTTCCTTCATTGGCCCTTTATGTTCCAGGGCCGCGGTATCTCTTTCGAACAGTCCCGCAGCCCTGGCAGGCACCGGCCCTTGCGGGCCCCTCCCGTTTGCTGACATCTCTTTGAGGCGCGCGTGGAACACGAACGCGCCGTCGACACGGCCTGCCCGTCGTCATACGACGGACGGACGGCGAGCTAGCCCATTACTCACCGTCCACAGGCCCGCGCCTACGGTGGCCGAGAGCCATCACGGCGTGGCCCCCGACGCCCGGTGCTTCTCCCGCGGCGGCTGGGACGTGGCAAGACATTCAGATGAACCCTCGTCATCCGTTTGTCACGCACTGTGCTTTGAAAGAGAAGTATATACACGTATCTAATTCATACCCTTGTTTGTAAATAAGGCATTTTGTTTATCAGCAACTTGTAGTCTGGCCACAATGTTAATTTTACGTTTACAAACAGGATCAAGTGACAGATGTTTGTGTCTTCCAACCTTTGTTCTAACATAATACATTCTGTAAATGAACAACATGTATGTCTTTACACATGTTGAGATCTGATTCAATTCGTAAGTCGTTGATTTTATCTTCTTTACTGTTATGCGGAGTTTGGTGCACCGTTTTTCAAATAGAACCGGCCGAAAGTGGCTGTCATTAGCTGCCTCTTCAGCCCCAATAACCATGATCCATCCACGACCATGGTCCATGGTCCACCATGGACCATGGACCATGGTGGTCATGGTGGTGGTGGTGGGTGGTGGTGGTTCCATGGTTGATATGTCAACCTGGCCCCACAGATTTTTTCATTTCAATTTTGTTTTTAGGGTTCCGTACCCAAAGGGTAAAACGGGACCCTATTACTAAGACTTCGCTGTCTGTCTGTCTGTCTCCAGGCTGTATCTCATAAACCGTGATAGCTAGAAAGCTGAAATTTTCACAAATGATGTATTACTATTGCCGCTATAACAAAAAATACTAAAAATTAAGAAAATAATAATATTAAGGGGGGCTCCCATACAACAGATATGATTTTTTTGCCGTTTTTATAGATAATGGTACGGAACCCTTCGTGCGCGAGTCCGACTCGCACTTGTTTTATATTTGTTTTGAAACAATCTCAAAATTCAACATTTAAACTTAAAGTTGAGTTTTAAGTTTATTTCTACTTTTTTCAAAAACTGTGAATAAAAAAAAAACTAAAAGTTATCTGCGATCAAGTTTTAATTCGATAGAACCACTAAACAGCTGAAATCGCCATTTCAAAGTATCGTTAAAAAAAAAAAAGTTGAATTTAGCGATTTTTGTAAGTATTAAATTTAAAAAAACTGTGAGGCCAAGGATGAGTTATTGGGGCTAAAGAGAAAGCAAATGATCCTTTTGACCCATTCAATTTGACAAAAATTTTCCCGGTTGGCAACGACTCGCCCCTATTACATATCCAGAATCAAACACAACTGGCGAAATATGTGTGTACTATGGTATAGGAACATTTCTGCCTAACCCTTTGTGGTTTACCGGCGTTATGTTATGTGGCAATATCTCTAATATAATACCAATCACCATACTTTAGTAACGGATCAACAATAATTGCAGCAAGTAATTTGAAACATCCTAAAAATTAATATCACATTTCGGTTATCTCGACTATGTAACCAACCATACCATACAAAACTATTCCAGCCATGTTCCATACCGTTCCGTCTCTAAAGTATCAACAAAGACCACACAATAATTAACGAAAAGTATTAAAAAAATATTATCAATTCCTCCATCAACGAAATACTTGAGACAGCACAGGCAGCCATCTTTTAATTACGAGCGTGTCATGATTGCACCGCACCGTGGGAAGAGTTAGAATCTTGTAACTTGTCAGCAATGCGCGCAATCTGAGGTGCATTAGTAATTATTACTTAATTAAAGTTATGGGATCATTGTGTTTGTTTATGTGTGAGGTGACCTTGGTATTGTTGGGTTTGAAGCGCTGTTTCCCTCCTATCTGTAATGTAACGTGATTTTGAGTGCACAAGTTATGGCTGTTTGTGAGTGAAGGGGTTTCTTTTGTAATTCTCAGAACATTTTTGGAATATGTATGTAGTGAAGGTCATAGTAGCTAGTGTAGTAAGTAGGTGGATATGTGTATGAGAACAAGTAAATAGACTCATCGCTCTAAACGCGATCAAGACAACTTATTGTAATACACTTCTCATCAAAAAAATCGAAACACCTCGCAGTTTATGATTTGATAAGGATTATCAGAAAAATGTGTATATTTAGGAATAAATGTAAAATGTCATTTAATAGTGAGTAGTATGAGATTTTTAAATCCTAATGTTATTGTTCTAAATTCAAATTAAGTCTTCATAGGTTTCGTATTTTGTATAATGAGTAATTTTTACCCTGTATGGAATATGAAGGAAATGGGTAAAACAACACGCGTAAATGAAAAAAAAATGTAAGAAACGTTTATTTAATAACTTGTATTCCCTCCGCGAGCTCTTATTACTGCTTCCATACGGTTCTTCATCGATCGGATGAGAGTCACGATCACATGTTGTGGTATATTATCCCATTCCTCTTGGATTGCATTTTGCAGCTGGCTAAGTGTTTCTGGGGCTGGATCTCTTGCTCGAATTCGTCTCTTTAATTCATCCCATAGATGTTCAATGGGATTCATGTCCGGGCTTCTTGCTGGCCATACCATAATGGAGATACCGACTTCGGTAAGATAATCTCGTACGACGCCCGCGGTGTGAGCTCTAGCATTGTCGTGCATGAATATGAAGTCGTTGCCAATAAAATGTGCATAGGGCATCACATGAGGTTCAAGACACTGTTCGATGTACCGATGAGAGTTTAGTGCAGGCAGCCGTGGCCCAGGGCCCAGACACAAAGGCAAGTTCTGTCTTACCGTCGGCGCTGATTCCTCCCCAAACCGTCCACGAACCGCCACCATAGCTGACCTTTTCTTCAATGCAGCATTGTGCAAAGCGTTCTCCATCTCTTCTGTAGACCTTGTTCCTTCCGTCGTTACCATACAGCATAATTTTACACTCATCAGAAAACAGTACTTTGCTCCACTGAAGGTATGACCAAGTTAGGTGCTCGCGTGCAAAGTTAAGGCGCGCTCTTCGATGGTCTGCAGTTAATTTCGGCCCATTCGCTGGCTTATGCGGCGCCAATCCGCGTTCCTTCAACCTTCTTCTTATTGTAGAGTCACTTACAGCTACTCTTCGTACAACGCGAAGCTGCTGCTGCAGTTGAAAAGCGTTAAGGCGTCGATTTCGTAAAGAAGTTGTTACAATAAATCGATCATCTCGCTCAGAAGTGACCCGATTCCTGCCAGATCCTGAACGGCGCGTGAACGAACCAGTCTCCCGATAGCGTTTGTAGACTCTATGAACAGATGATAAGCTTAGATGCAATCTTGCAGCCACAACACGCTGACTAAGTCCAGAATCCAGCAATGCCACCACTTGGGCGGCTTCTGCGGGCGAAGTATCCATATGTTTTAGAAAAAAAAGTTGTTTCAGACGTCCCAAAGTCACAGTAAATGAAATAAGAAACAAAAAGTTTAAAGACAAGCGCTAATTTTTAGTTTTTAAACGAGAAACGTACTCCAACCCTAAATACACATTTGTCTCAAAACAGTGATTAATTTCATTTATAGGATAAACAAATGAAATTCTAATTTCGAATTTTGATTTTTTTCTTCTTACTGTAATGACCAAACTGCCAGCTACACAATAATGTTTTTTTTTTCATGGAATTAATTCTCTTTTGTAAAAAATTAGGACAAAAACAATAAAAACGAAAGTGTTTCGATTTTTTTGATGAGAAGTGTATATTTGAGGTCCGGAGCATCAGAGTATTCATGAACAACAAACCACTAGGTATTGATTTGGCTGGATAATAGCAGATTTGTTTGAATATATCTATTTGTCAAGGAAAAGAACTTAGTTCCTTCTACGTCACTATCGCTATAAGAATAGCTAGTACAATTCGAAGATAATAAAATAATCGCGGCACTGCATTATTTTGTGTTCATATCTGTCGCTGTCGCTTAAAACCTAGATAGAGAATGCCATGTACCACTATTTTACATGAACTTTCAATGAATAAAGTGTGAAACACACAGAGAGCGGGTGCGGGTCGGGCGCGTGTCAAGTCGGGTCGGGAGTACGGCACTCGGCGTGTATCTAACTAACTAAATCGACGGCAACACACAGAGCGTGCGCGGAGCGGCGCGGGTTGGGCGCTCTCTGTGTTTCACGCTTAAAACCTAGTACTTAGTGGCTTTGCAAAAACAGGATGAAAATGTAACGACCTACACAAGTTATCTCATTACACATTCAACTACATTCATACATATTAAGACATCCAACATTGCGACTCCATAGTCTCAATCATAAGTTTCCCGTTAAGTCTGTATCGGAAGCCATGTTATGGCTGACCATTAATACAGATAGTCTCTCTGGGTGGCGCCGCCTGATCAGATGTAAACGTGGAAATTCTTGGGTGGTTTTCCAATGGTTACGGATGTGAGGTAAAAGATGGTATTTAATCAATACTATAAGTCGTTAGAGGAGATAACATCTTGGGTAGTGATGAGGGATATACGCTAAAGAAGTATTTCTAAAATACTGGTCTTGATGTACTGGTATCATATAGGCCAGTAACTGGGTTATTAAGGTCAAGATAGGCAATCACACCATCTAAAATATTGGTGTTTAGCTGCATCTGGTTAGCCTGGAACTCAACCTCCTGGAAAAAAACCGACCGAGTGCGAATCGGAGTCGGAGTCGAGTCGGGTCGGTAGTAGGGGAGCCTTTAATTGTTGTTTGATAGAGCGGCAACAGAAATACACATTCTGTGAAAATGTCAACTGTCTCACGGATCATAAAGCCCGCTGATAGACTGACGGACGGACGGACAGTGGGCTTAGTAATAGGGCCCTAAAAAGGCTAAGCAGATAATGATCCATTTGGCAAATGTGACGTGAAATTGCTTATAGGATCTATTTTCAAATTGACAATCCACTTATAATAAACGCCGAAATCGACTCTATAGATTCTCGGAAACTTTCACTATGGTACCTTTTATTTCGACCTATAAATTCAGTGATAATTCTTTACTTGTTTAGTGGTCCAATACTGTTATTCAGCTGCATCTGGTTAGACTAGAAGCCGAGCAGTCTGATGATGACATTTTATAGCATTATAGCCCAATTTTGACGTCGTACGCAGCGGAAAACGGCATCTTACAAGCCTACAAACCAATCCGAGCAATCTATTCCTGGAGGAATATAAAGGAAACGGCTTGTCCACTCTATTACTGCGATCATCTTGTCCTGGGATAACTGTGCTACTGGTGGTAACTGTTCGTGTAGTTGTTTGTTTATGTAGGAAGGGGCGGTTTTATTTAACTTAGTTAAAACGTTAAAAGAGCCGATAGCTTTCTTATTTATTTGTATGTAGTGTGTGGAAATTTCTAGCCTATCGATTTTTCGTCAAATCATAGTGCTTTCTGAAGACCATCAGGGACCTAATCCTAAAAATAGATAGACAGGCAGATAGAAAACAAAGGAAGTAGGTAATGACTAATACAAGAGTTAAAATTGTGAGGAATGGGGACTGGAAAAACTAAATCAAAACCTTTCATCTGGCGTTTCACAGCGTATGCAATACTGGAGAAACATTTATATAGAGAGGATCCTATTGGTTCATGAGTATTACTTTTCTGTATGAATTGTGTTACCAAATAACCACAAAATTATTATGACATGTTGAAAACTGATAGAAGAGCACATAAGAATAGCTTAAGCATAATCAGCCCACTGCTGGGACACACGGCATCCTCTCTAGAGAGTGAATGGGCTATCCACCACGCGGGCCCAGTGCGGGTTGGTAGATGAAGAATGAAGAGAGAATTTTTGATTCTAGGACATGCCGGTTTCCTTACGATGTTTTCCTTCACCGTTTTGAGAGCAGTGGTGATGAAATAATTTACACAAAGTAATGCGCCTGCCTGGGTTCGAAACCACGACTTACTGTTCGTATTTCGGGATCGCCACTACTGGGCCACCGCTGCTCTTACATTAAGCATAGTTTCTTTCAACTTTTTCCTGCATATCTGCGGCAGGAAAGTGCATGGCAGATGTAACGTCTATAGCAATGTTATGGAAAAAGATAGTACCTATCCTATAAATAGAGTAGTTTCCTACTATAAAACAAAGTCATAATCCATAGTTGCAATGGTATCGAATGCGGGTACCGCCGTAAACAAAACCATAAATCATATTAATGTATTTTTAATATCGGCTCGTAAAACATTAAATAGAGTTTATATTCGACGCTTCCCTACAATCGGGACGTGAGACGACTGAGACGAGACCACAGAAATATGACGAGATCACGAGACTATTTCTGAACTTTGACTTGAATCTAGAATCGTCACACAGTGGGTGCCTGAAGACGGTCGTCGTCACCGTTGCAGACCCAAGAAACGCTGGCGTGATGATTTGGACTCGTTCCTGATTGATTAACCAGAGGAGGGAAAACACCGGGAGAGTTGGAAAGGAATGGGGGAGGCCTTTGCCCAGCAGTGGGACAGAATAGGCTAATAAAAAAAAAATGAAGGGGTCTAGAGGTTCTCGAACGACCACGTATCGCAAGGTGCGGCAGCGGCGATGTAAAGACAATACATTTGTGGAGCATTGGACGTCTTTTGGCTGCAATAATGATGACAATTTTTGGTAGACAGATGAGCAGTAAAGATGCTTCTGCTTAAGCTCAATAGGTACCTACTCAATTCCCTTTTACTAAAACCTAGCGAGAAAGTATTTTCTAAAACCCCTTGGGACAAGATTTGATTATGAAAGCATATTTAAACGTTTTGTTCCCAAAACCATTTAACTTGCCTAATGCCTTTACTTTAGAAGTGGTAGATCTTTACGACTATCTGGGTACCTAACCTTGGCTATGCCTAAATAATAAAGGGTTTAGAGCTTACATAACTAATCAAGCATTTTAGTTACATAACTTACATAAGCGCCGAGTTGCATAACTAATACAGATTATTATGCCAATGCGATGCAGTTCGGAATACTTTGGAATATCTGAATATACCCACTTATTAACAATGCGTAGGCATTTTATTCCGTTCCCTCTACAAGGTAAGCCAGGTATTAACATAGTCGCTATTATTTTACGTCAAAGCCTCGTCCCGAAGCAAGACAGCACAAATAGTTCGATGTCAAAATGCGTGGCGAGTTTTAGTTCGTGGATTGGCCGGTAGCGGCGCTGTTTGTTGAGAACTTGTGCTGCAAACTTCTTCGATTTATTTATTATTATGTTCCAAATCTTGTTTAATTGAGTTATTAAATGAAATGTTTTTTCTTCATTTTGTTTGCTGAATACTTGATTTGATAATCTTTAACCTGAATATCACTAAAAACAAACAGATGGCACATCATAAAAACTGAAAGTAGAATAGAATAGGGGAATTCCCTAATCAGCAACACTGACAGATTGATAGTATGGCTACCTAACGTGCTTTCAAGGAAACATCTACACTTAAATTTGGTAGATTCTAATGAACGAACGACCATCATTTTAATACCCAGGTTTTTATACTACTTACCTCTATGTGTAAGTCAGTAACGAAATACAAGTACCTAGTCTTAACATAATGATAAAACTACTATATATCCACTTTGGTTCTGGCTAGCCCTGAATCCTCTAAGCACATTGCTGGGGGACTCAGGTCTAGGCTACCGGTTGAGGAGAGGTGGTCAGGTCATATCTCACCTTCTTTACACGGATGATCTGAAACTCTTTGCCCCCAACAAATTGCAACTGATGGAGCTACTGAAAGTAACTGAAACTTTTAGTAGCGCCATCAGGATGGAATTTGGTGTGGACAAATGTGCAGTCATGTAAGTAAAGCGAGGGGAGATTATGGAATCCGAGGGAATTCAGCTCTCGGATTCCATACACCTCAGATCCCTCTCCTTATCCGAAAGTTAAAATTTTGGGTAGGTACTTATCGGAAGCGTTACATGAAGTAATCGTTGAGAGAGCGCGTCTTTGGACGCCTGAAGAAGTTATTAAATAGCCTTCTTTCAGGCGGTAAGAACTTCAAGGTGCGCGCCTTCAACGGTTGGGTTATGCCGGTTTTAATGTACTATTTCGGCATACTCAAATGGACTCAGGCCGAACTCGAGGCCCTGGATACGTTTTGGCGACCTCTTTGGGAAAACTGAAGGTTTTGTCTGAGCGATTATGGATGAAGTTATGTTGACGAACAATAATACCGGAAACATATTACCTATAAAGGACGGGACGGTTGACGTGTTTCGGGCATGCCACCATCCGAGTGAGTCCATCAGACATTATTATTTCTGGTTGAACTCGTCTAGCTAACGGCGAGTACTTGCACAGGCACAACCAAGTACCTAGCCAGGATTATTCACCAGCAACTTGCCTTGAAATATTTATTTATTTATTTATTTTATTATATTATAGGCGGTACTCAACAGTAGCATTGCGCGCGACCGTACACGGACGGACGCGGGACGGCCAGAAAGGAACGGTACGCTCCGAAATGTGGCGTAAGCTTAGAGTAGGTAAACAAACTATAGATTATAAAACGATATTTATGTGACATCGACGCCCAAACTGTTACCATAAATTCAGCACATGATTCTACATCAAAACCAACCAAAACTCGGAATTTTTCTGTCAGACATTAAAAAAAAACAGCTTTTTTTTAGTTAGTCACCTATTTTACCCATGTTTAGGTGGTAGGTAGGTACCTACATAACCTTCACGACAAATAAGTAAGTAAGGCAGGTTGGTCCTGCAGAAGATCCAATTCCAGCTTCTATTTAGTCTGTAGGTAGGTACCTACATACTGTAGAATACCAATATAGATACGAGCTGGTAGGTAGGTACCTATTCTACTTTTTTTTTTAATTAAAAGGTCTTTGAAACAATTACCTAACTGGAATAATTATTCAAAGAAACATATTTTTAGATTTCACTCTTTTGACGCCTAAACTTAGCCATCTAAACTTTTCTCATTCTAATTTCAACCTTATTGTTTATTTCCTTTTTAGGGTACCGTACCCAAAGGGTAAAACGGGACCCTATTACTAAGACTCCGCGGTCTGTCTGTCCGTCTGTCACCAAGTTGTATCTCAACCGTGATAGGTAGTCAGACAGCTGAAATTTTCACAGATAATGTATTTCTGTTGCCGCTATAACAACAAATACTAAAAAATAGAATAAAAAAATATTTAAGTGGGACTCCCATACAACAGACATGATTTTTTGCCGTTTTTATAGATAAAGGTACGGAACCCTTCGTGCGCGAGTCCGACTCGCAATATTCTTCTTAAATCCTCTACAGTACCTGGTTCCTCAGTACCTCTACAGTATCGATTATCCGTTTTCTAGACTTAATAAGTACTAAAAGACATCTTTTTACCCGGCTACAGCCCAAAAGGAGGTATTAGATATTTTTGTATGGCTATGGTCGTTTAGTACAGGACCTACGACAATTCAGGATAGCTAACTTCAATTTGATAAAACTAGCAAATCAGTTACTGTCGCTTGTTGGTTTAAGTAGGCATCCAGTTCCACCTAAGCAAGTAATTCGTCTATACTATAGTTTAAACTCAGTCAACCGTAAATATGTAGGTATACTCAGTTAACCGGGTGGCGGCGGCCGTGAATAATAGGTACCTATAGTAGTAAGTAAACCCGGCCTAGTTAATTGTCAGTTAAACAGGAACATGTACCTATAATAGGTAGGTACCTACCTACTTCATTTTCAAAAGTATGCCTGTTCCTGTTCGTTCACAAGAACAGGATACTTGCTAATACAAATAATACAATTGTTTAGCTGTTTCTTACCAAAAGTGTTGTAAAAGTTTACAGTTATTTTCTTTTTACAAACACGCACTTTTAAACAAAAATATTTTGAAAATAACACAGAGCCAACCATCTGACCATAATTCCGAACGCACTGGAGAGTGGGAGATCGCGCGCAATGATGACGTTTCGTTTCACTCCCCGTCAGTTCGCCGCGCCGCGCCGCGTCGTATTCACGCACGGAGGCCGACTGCGCTCCTCGCCGACTCAAACCGTGAACCGCATATAGGACTCAGCTGTGAATAAATACAAATAACACGATAAACATACAAATAAAAAACATTTAGTGCACCAAAACAGTGAACTGGACAATCGGTGTGTCATGACCAGTGTCTACAACGTTTGAAAAAACGTACCTAATCTTTCTAAGCATCTCGTCGTGTGCTGTCCGTAGTCTCGTGAGTATTTTAGTTATTTTAACTGTACTTTCCATGCTTTGCCGAGGCACGCTTGATACAGCCATTCGCGGAAAAAAATATCTCACTTGTATCACTGGCTGCTATTGTATAATCTGTATCTAGAACTCTAAGTAGGTCGTTTAGTGATCTAATAAGTACCTGGCTGAATTTAGACGGCGGCTGTTCCAAACAGAGGTTCTTAAAAAAAACATTGCGTTCCAAACCGGTTCGTTGTGGAATTTGCATTTTAGTGGTCAAAGGCGTCAGATATTTCGCTAATTATAGACATTTGGAGGATTTTGTCCCCTGTTTTGCCAGTTTTGTGAGATTTGTGTTAGAGCGTCGCTCGTCTTTGCTACCGTTGCTTTCGTTGGCAGGTAAAAAGTGGTCGGGTACTTTTTCTCTTCTACTAAAAAAACCCTTTTTTCGACTATGAATTCGATGATAGTGTCTGTTACCTCAGATAATGTAGCGTATACTACATACACCGCGCATCGGTGGTAACAATTTGCCATTTACAGCACCTTTATGACGTAGCAGTAAAGGTGATTTTCGTAGTGAAGTCCACTGACTCGGACATACGGTTGATTGTACCATGATGTCTAAGGTAACAATAATAGTGATGAGCCACACATTCCAATCTAGGGGTTCCTGCGACCCTTTGGGAATGCATCTCGATTCTCTGACAATAACACAGCACGCCAAAATTCGCATCCTATTGTGATACACTTTACCCATCTTAAACATGTACCAATTGTGTTCGTTGGTATGTGTGCGTAATGTAATCTCAATTCGCAGTTGAATAACTCGCAGATATTCCGATATGTACCATGTGAGGTGGGGATAATCTCTTCTCTGGCATCTGTTAGGTATCCACCTATGTTTGAACTCATAGGTACCGAAGGAATTTGGATCGAGAGATCAACATCGATGTACCTACCTACCAGTGACGAAGGGTCAATATTTTCGTAAGAGGTAAGCCGGAGTATTCATCTCTAATGTGGTTAGGATATTATTTGTCTATAGAATACTGAATTACTGACTGTGCTATTTTTCAAAGGAATATAGGTACCTAGGTACATGTTACATGTTGTGTCACATGTTTGTAGGTATAGGTGACGAAATCGTAAGCAAGTAAGTAACCTATAAACAAGTACAAAAACATTATCCTCATTCAAGATAAACAACAAAATAACTTCCCACTTAAGTACCTACAGTGTCAAATGATCAAGAAATGTTACATCAATGAAATGTTTGGAAATGACATTCCACGAATCATGGAACCGGTCAAATGTCGCATTCTTCTGTAGGTACCTATTTTGCAACATAAGAATCATTTTCCATTTCTGGTTTTAACATACCTACCTGCCTGTATACGAATTTAAAACAAAACACCATCTTCAAATGCTGAATCTCAAGCTCGTAGGTCATTGAACTCTAATCGCAATGCCTACTCGCTCACTTTCATTGCTTAGGAAATTCCACTAATTTTATAATCTGGCAACACTGTTGGTTACTCACTTCGCAATGTTTCTAATTAAATACCTACTAGTTAATTAGCGAAGTTTTATAATACATATATGTATTATAAAACTTCCCCTCTAGAGCCCCAGCGGCACAAATTTGTGCCACCAAACCCCGACCGATTTAGAACTGTATTTGTAGATTTTGTAGTAAAGATAAGTCTTAAAATCGTTTCTAAACGAATGTTCTCGACGGCAGATAAAAGGCTCTAGAGGGAGGCTCTATCTGTTTTTTCTATCCGTCAATTACTTGGCTAAAGATTAGGAGATCACGGAAGAAATAACTCGCAAATTATTAGGCATTTCGTCAATGAAGAAAATGAATGAATATCGTTTCTAGCTAACTATTACCGCTATCCGTTTAGAAATCACAACAAAACGACTGTTTCAAGTTAATAGAATCTTTTTCCGAAGACATTTACGAAATTCTTGCAATGTGCAAAAACTATTCTAAATTCGCCTTGACATGGCGTTAACTATCCCGCCTAAATTGGCAGCCGCCATTTTGCAATCATTTGCAATGTTAATTTCTGCTACCATTTTAGGATTTAAATTGGCTGTAGATAATTTAGTTTTAGTTTTCATGACGTAAACAAATCTGTGATGTAAGTGTCATCTGTTGATTATTTCCGGTAATTATTCGCATAATCAAAGAGATTCTGTTTTCTAATAATGTTGTTTTTTTCTCATGGCTGCAATTTCTCTGACGTGTGACTGATTGTTTTTGGTTGTCAAACGGCATCCACTTTTACGAAAATTAGATGAGAATGTTATTAATTAATAACCTAACGAAGCTTATCAATGCTCGTGCTTTCTTTGTACCGAACAGTACCTAATAAGTGTAATAACCCAATATGAAAAACACGATATCCTTAGCAGACTCAATGATTAAAGACGGTTCCAATTACAAATTATTTGTTTATTATTCTCTCCATCAAGAAAGCCTTAATGATGTTGACGATATTCCTTCCAACACTGAACGTCGAGAATTTCCTCTCTTTGTTAAAAACGTACAAACGTGCATTCCGAAGTTCAAACTCCGTCTTTCGTAAGGTAAAGACACGTGTTGTATGCATCTCCTAAAATAGATAGGGTAAACAGCACTGACAGAGGAGCGGTGGGTATAAAAATAAACGGTGCCACATGGTCGAGACCTGGCTTTTGATACTGATATAGAATTGTAATTACGTCGGAGCCAGGTTTATTTGGGAGATAAACGTTGCTAAGCCTGACATGGTATTATTGTTCTAAACTACGAGGAGCAACTACGTAGAAACACATTAAATAGTTTTCGTCATTCAGTATTTGTAATGGCAGCTAACCTTCACCCCCAAGACTTCTATTTTATTACTGAAAGTATATTTCAAGTTCCTATAAATGGCTTAAAAGTTGCATATTCGATAAATTAGCTTTATTTCTTTTTACGAAATGAATCCTCTTGCTGCTGTTTTACATATTATTCATGTTATATTCTCCGACATTTTAAATTATAGCCTCGGTTACCTTATCCGTCTTTTTACTATCTTCACGACTGCCAAACTAATGTATCGGCTGTCACAAATATATCGATTTCGTGTGATTTAATAACTGCAACTGTATTCAAGGCTTCCTTTCTCTCGATATTTATTATTTTATTTATTGATATCAAAAACAAGAATTGCAGTATCATGATTGTAATTTATTGCAACTTACAGAAATAATGCTGTATAATTTATTTATTTTTAAGTCTTCCTTATTACAGAATTAATTTTTGTATTATTGGTCCTGTCAGCGATTTTAATTGGCTAGCTGCAAGCGTTCCTGTTATTTCATTTACAGTTACACTCATTTTTACTGGCAAAATGTATGTAATACTGATCTCGTTACTTTTATCGATGTAGAAGTTTTCTGCTGATCATAGGCATTTTATCAGTAGGTCACCAGGCCACTAGTCCATAAGTTCATAGTTTGCGGACATCAATTCTATGAAAATTCTTATTCTTTTTTCGTCAGTATTTCAGGAACAATAAACCTTGCCATAAGCTTGTATGATCGAGCGTTCGGTTCATGAATCTACGCTGCAATCTGTTCTTTTCTAGTCCTATCTCCCTGTTGCACTTTCGGTTATTCCAAGTTGAATAAATGCATAGCTTAATACGAAATGAGCATAATAACATGCTTAACACGTGGCAATAGTTGGCAGTGTTCGGTAATTAAACTTTAATCGAGGGTAAATCGTGAGAAACCTAATTGTATGGAACTAAACGAGTCCTTGAGCCAATTGTTTACGCCTGACTACTGATCACCTATAGTTTTTACTATATAACATAACATCACACTTGTTCTTCTTGAAGAAGTAGATAGTCCTCCTAACCCTTCACGGTCATGGTGGTCAATGTCAGGAGTATAGTGCACAAGTGTTTGCGCGAACACTGGTGCACTCTTACATCTCTCACCCTCTGCCTGTGCTCTCTCCCATAGGACGAAGGAGTAGGCTGCGGTTCACCTAAATTAGGCCATACGTATAAATAATTTTGTTCCAAGTATTGAGCGGGCCTATTGCAATCCTTTCAAACAGCCATAACAAAAGAATGAAATCATAAATCAAACCTTGGACTCTGATACTGCAATTAAGAGTGAACTAAATCAAACAATCATTTAAAAAGTTTACAGATTCAGAGATAATCAGAGTATGATTGTACCCATGATACAGCGGCTTGAAGCTGATGTTATAGCACAGCAAGGCAGTTCTGGCATAAACTGCATCAAGCACGAATACAAAACGAGAATTCACTAAGGGACAGACATGCCTCTGTAAGCTGCATGGCTCGTTTAGACGAGCCCTAAAAAGGAAAAATAAGGCACGAGAAATGGTGTATATGGACCGAGGCCATTCCTCGGATAGACTGGAGCATATAATGGCAGGTCAAACTAACTAAGAATCAGAATCAAAGTACCTACGCCTCATATTTGGTCTTATCATTGGAACAAGAGTGTGAATCTAAGAACCCGAAATTAAGATATTTCTCCCGTCAAACAAAGTCAAAGAGACTAATAAATATTTTAACCATGATCCGGATACTAATGAATAATGCTTTACGGCTTGAAAGTGCCACAGCCATAAGACAATGTCCAAGTAAACGACATAAATGATTTATTCAAGGTGAATTAGGTAATTTGTATTGTGGCTACTGATATAATTATTACTGTAGGAGTTGAAATAGATTTAAGGCTAAAGACAGCTAATAATATGTTTGATAACCAAGTTCAATATGGCAACGAAAAAGCTACGTGTTAAGCAGGCAATGACGAATTATTCTTACTTTACGTCTGCGGTTTCTTTTTCTGATGTCTATCCAATTACGAATATTGCTCCCTGGCCTTTAGAACAGCTCAACAGCACTCAGGACTCCTGCCCATGCGCAAATGTCGGCCAACACCGCCAACGTCTGCGTAATTGAATTAAAAATATTGATTAGAAATAGAAATGCCAATGGTTGATTTTAATCGAAGATAATGAGAACAGATTCTTCTTCTTCTTCCTGCCCTTGTCCCATTCTATTTGGGGTCGGCGCAACACATTTTCACGAGAACAGATTATTATTTTAAAATTTCAAATGTCTTGCATCCAAATATTTTAACAGAGTGGAAGAACCAACAGTGCTTTAATGTTATACACATGTCCAAAACAAAAGCATGTTCATTTTTGTTACAAGGAAAACACTTTTAATTATGACTGTACGCCTGTTTAAATTAAACCAAAGAATGCGTTTCTTTTAGCTTCGAGGTTTGTACTAAATATTTTATGTACTTGGTCAGGTTAAGGTCGATATTTTACTTTTTAATCAACTTCGATATAAAGTTTATTGGCAAAGATAACTGACAATCATGACTTCATGAGTTTATGGCTCGTTTGCCAATCAGAATTGATCTCGTTATTTCTGGCTCCTTATCTTTGGTGTTCCTTAACTCTGCTGTTACGAAGTTCTTAATGAGAGTTTTGGAATGTGCTCGCATTTTGTACGCATTTTTTTATTTTTGCTTGCTGTAATACGACTACGTTTGTTCAATCTTACAGGAGTATATTTTCAATACTTACCGTTGGAGCATTACCATCATCATCCACGACCCAAATTAAATCACAGCTGTGCTAATCTCACACAGCATCACATCATCTCTTTTGTGTTATGGCATTGGAATTTAGGTACACGAATCAATCTATTTCTTTATCACCAGTGATCTCTAAGCCATATTTTATATAAACACACATTCCATCATCAGCAACATCACTCAACTTTTTCTCACATTCACAAAATGAATTTTCAAACTCATTCACGTACTACATTACAAATTCACCGTCGCACATTGTGAAAATATTACCATGTAACACTATCTCTTGATCTTGTTCAACCTTAGTTTTTGTGCCATATTGTATCCTACTGTTCTGCCTATGACCTTGCTTGTTTTTACTTATATTGTTATTTATCAGTAGTTACTAGTTATCAACCTCGTCTTGGTTTGGCGAGAATCTTAGCTATTTTGTGTTTACAATAACCACAAACTACGTTTACGTTTTGTGTTCTTGAGAATATTAGAAAACATTGCACTGCGTCGACCTTAAGTAACATGGAACAAGGGAAGGAAGCTGAACATGATGATGATGGAGCTTCTCTGTTCAATACAGTGTCAGTGTTGTTACGTGAAGTAGTTTTTTATCACCTCATTCAAAATAATTATCCTTAATATGGTCTTTGGAGCTAACGCTTCAAGATTTGCTCAAATTGCTACATTTGATTCATTATGATTCTAGTGAGTTTCTGTAAATGCATGGTCTGCCTTGGTCAGCTTTTATATTACCATCCAAACGAAGTAGGGCTTGTTCTTATCTTTAGGTCATACGGTATTCTAGATTAACACCTAAGAACATATAAGAACCTAGTTTTTGTTTAATCATAAAATCTGTTACAACTGGACTTGCTTCCTTCGTTAAATTTCTAAGCTGTATTTAGCTTTCTTGGTATTTCCTGGCGTTAAATTGATATCGGATATGACGGGTATTATGAGATTTCATAACGTCTATGGAATTTGCTGTGAGAAAACCACCGTTCTGATGCACTTACATAAAATATTCAACATTTTTGGAAACTACACGAATAAGAAAAAGGAGTCGCGGCTGATTTCGTAATAGATCTTTAGACCTATTATTACCTAGGCTGACAAATTCAGCTTCAATAAAACTTTTGATTCCCGGACTTCTGCATGACAATATCCTCAGAAATGACCCAAAATTCTACATTAACGTTTAACTAGCCATTACACCAGCAGAATGCATCACTCACACTTTATTTATCGTCATCCATACGAAACATTTCCTATGAAATTACAATGCTTTCACCAGCAAATGCCACGACAACGATTAAATGCAAATGTTCGTCGATGTTTCTGTCCGTAACGAGTAGTTGTGCCCACACCCGGTGTTTAACAGCAAAAATATTGCCCATATTGGGCGCGGCTATTTTTACAATGTCAATGGTGTATAAACTTGTTGTTTGTCTTTTGTTTTCACTTAATTGTTAGTTGGGTGTTATGCTCTTGGAATTTGTTTCTTGTGAGAATTTCGTTTTGTCTTCAATATGTGATTCATGCTCTCCAATTTTGATTAAGCTGGATATCTTGGACACCAATGTGTGATATTCAGAACTTTATCTAGAGCAATATTAATTACTTCGAATTTATCTGACACTAAGTTAATTAAAACTTCCGCTAAAAAGTTGATCTTTTTTCGGAGTCCAATCGTCTAAATCAATCTGACTACAGGTTTCGCAGACATCCTTAATTCCTCTCGATATCAACTGAATTTCAATTATCCGCAGATTACAAACTCATACACTACTGTTACCAAACCTGTCCTAGTATTTAGGTCAATCTTTTCAAATGGACTTACTTTTTCTTTGATGCAATTCCGAGAGAAAGGGGTGGACGGCTCTGATAAGTGCAGAGCACTGAAATGCAAGCAATTTTAATCTTTATAACTATCAGTGACACTGTTTATAATTGCATGGACTAGCGATCATAAGCTATTTAACATACGCAGATTAATCTTAAATCTCCAGTCCTACATATCGTCGACTATTTTTGCATACAATATCTTATTGCTTTCACTTACACATTAATCATTATCCATGATATTTTTAACACTTTCTTTATAAATGGGTACTGATTCTAGATTATCTTGCGGAGACAGAATGCCTACGGTAGCACGATAAATCACTTATGGAACTGTGTCGATTTCATGCTCTATGTGTTTCAAGCGAAAGTACTACCTATTTTCTTTGTCATGGAGTTTATTCTTTTCTAAACGCATCTCCCGCGTTCTAAGAAATTTTAATTTACAGTTCTCGATCCGTGGCGTTGTGAATATTCAATGAAACGACTAAATAGTTAACACTGTCTTCATCTTCGATTGCCTCGTTGGTCTACTGGTCGGCAGGGTTATTGGGTTTTCCATTTTGAAATAGTGGTAATGGCAAACGGGCGAAGGATGGGCGTTGTTTGGCACACCTCTGCCTTACCCTTCGGGGAAAACAGGCGTGACATTATGTTGTGTATCTTCATAGTCTCAACGCTATCGGTGGTTGTATGAATATTTCAAAGTAATTGCTATTCTGTCAACTCATCAGTGACTGTTTTTTATTGACGTCCGTATGAAGACGGAGAAAGAATATTAATCGTTGATATTGGAAACAATACAAAAGACGTGTTTGGATACCGCTTCTAGAGAAATTACCATTTACGTATGAGGAATTTTATACGCTTTTAATGAAAGCCATGTTACTTTTCTTCGATCGTTTCGATGACATATTTAAAAATTGTTTACTTTAAATGTTGCTACACAGATGTAGTGACCTCGGCATGGTAAGCCTTTAACTCTGAGTGGAAAGCACCAGATTCTTTTTCAATTATCATGATACCATTTTCAACCTACATCTGTTCTATATGATCAGAAATAAATTTGGAAGGTACACCTCCTTTCGTCGACCTCTTTCGAGCTTAACCCGTGTCAGGGTTCCGCCCACGGATGCCAATCGGTGTAAAATATCGACTTGGTCCAATTTCGAGGCATATTGTCTTATACGGTACTCTTAGTCATGATTACAGGCTGATGCATCAGAGCCTCGCCCTGCTTCGAGAAGATTCAGACAAGGACTAATGGGAGGTCTCTGAATACGTGCTTATTAGGTTTAAGCTATATTGATGTGAAATACTTTTAAGGAGTCTAATTTTTCTCTACTTCCAAATTCGGTAGCGTGGTCGGTATTGATTTATATGGTAAAGTTTTGTCATTTGTGAAACCTGCTTTTCGACACTGAGCTAAGGACGCTTCGTCTCTCTTCCTGAACCAATTCTTGCAGTTTTGTTATCCATACTACTTTTGAAATGTGGGTGTACTACAGGATCTTCTCTGTCCAAGTCTTCAGGGATTGCAGCCGAGATGTTATGTTGTCCATATGATATTGTTATGATGTTTATGGATATGCTTACAATCTGAGTTGTTGTAAATGTCTGAAAACTCGCTCTTAGTAGTACAATGATCCAACTGACCTTAACAATATAAATTCCGTTGTACACCTTCACCACTGCAATCACTACCAATAACAACCATACAGATTTGCTCTGCCAATAAGAAAGGCATCAATATTTTACCCATAACATCGCTTTCTGTGTTAACGACGATTGCACTTAAAAATAAGGTTTTATTCTTAACAAGTTCGGGTTTATACTGTCTTGATTTGTGAATAACGGTCCTCCTTGTACATTTCCTGGAACTGCTCAGATTGAAGTCCTCGTAAAACATTTATTTATTTGTTGAAGGGAATTTGATTGTATTTCACAGTTGTGTTATTATTTAGTTGTTGATTTTATTGGGAAACTTTCAGTAGTTTTATCATGTCAAGTGCCAAGTGTTGTATCCTAGCCAAATCATCGTATATCGCGATTACTAAAATATTCAAGAAGGATCCTCTATGAACTTTTATCTATTTTTTTTTTCAAGGCCTATCCTCTTTAGAAAACATTTACCTGTTTGATTAGGTGTCAAATATATAATTTCTTTAACACGAGTCTCGTGGTCTTGTGGCTTGTTCTTCTAAAGGACCAATTGGAACTGTGCACCTAACTCCTGACGTTTCATGGTGCCCATGTAGATTTATGACACATATTTTGAATTTGAACCTTACTCATAATCATTACTAACAGCTTTATACCTGCACCTTCCAGGATTATACCGAAGCCAACGATAGAGCTGTGCAGGTGGCTACATACTGGTCGAATGTAATTTGAGTCCATCGACACGCAAAGAGGAAGAAACTGTAAGACCTTCATCTAAGATATCTTATTGCTTACCAATCCTACATTGTACCTTCCATCAACCCTCATAAGTATCTTCACAGTACATTAGTGTTACTTTACAGCCTCGACTGAACAATGACGTAAGTGTATCTGCATTGTTCGTATATCTGTTACGTGTATTGGTGGGAACTGTGGTGTTATCTGTTTCACCACGCCGCCATAATTATGGGGCATTATGTTAGTTTTGTAAGTCGTCGGACTATGTGGATTGAGCAAAGAGTCTTGATTCTGTGTTGGTAATATTTGTAATCGAGAAGTTGTGAATTGAATGACAAATGCTTTTATTGTTTAATAACCTCTTTTAGTTGTCCAATGTTGATTTTTTGTAGTTCGTTTTGTAGGTTTTCTTGGATTTAGTTGGATCAAGTTGTTATGACTGCGCCAGAGTGGCCGCAAATCATATTTTATTAAACACAAAGCCTGACACTGATCGGCAAATTGCAAAAAACGTAAGAAAATTTGAATTTCGTTGGCTACCCTGGCGCTAACGGATGCAAAAACAGTTTTATCGTTTGGCTTACGTTAAATGAAATCACCGGGCACTGAGGCGGTTCTTCTAACCTGACAGACAGATTTGTTGTTGAGGAATTAGTTCCACCAATGTTTCCGAGCTGAAACAATAAGAAGTGGCAAAGGACAAGCCATTGGGTGCCTGACGATTCTAAGCTCTTTGAATAAATTACTTAATTTTCATATTTTGATGCCTTAGCAATAACGGGATACTGTAATAATAAAGAAATATACCCGCTTTAAAACCCGTAAAAGTAAAATTTATTAAAATTATGGGTACACTGATTGTCAGGAATTAATATAATTCTTTATTAGTCCATCTTTTACGAGCGGCTTATGTCCGGCTTAATTCTGAAGGTGCTACCATAAAAGTTGTGTCTGTCCCTTTTAGTTTATTGCTACCGGTGTTTTATCACCTGAAATTATTTTTTATTATTTCCATCATGATTTTGGTGTTAAAGGAACGGTATGTTTCTATATGATGGTCCGACCAGATGAGCTCTTCTCTTGATCCGAAACTTGATGCTCTTCATTTGGCCAAGGTTAGACAGAGATGACGAAACATGTCAGGGAAAAGGTGTTTTCAAGGGAGGATCACGACCCTCATTAATGAGGAGTACGACTTGAGGAGGAGGGACTATTCCTAACATCTTGTTGTAAATAAACTAACGTCTTTTTATCCCCCTTTCTCTATATTTAACTTGATTTTGGATTATCATACTATCTATTAATTTCGGAATGAGTATGCAAACTTAAGATAATCATTTGTTTTCGTGACTAGCATTTAATGTAGCTGCTACGGAGTCTGAATTGTGCCCGTTTGGTGACAATAGGCTCGCCCTCTATTTCACGGGACTTAAAATATAACTGTGAAATGCGAAATGTGGATGTACTATTAGGTACACCTCTGCCTTACCCTCCGGTTATTACAGGCGTTATGTAAAATGTAGCTGGCAATCTGAATCTGAGAAAGCCTTTCAGTTTGACCACTCAAAAACATTCTTTGAGTCATTTCAGTTATCGACGAACGGACTAGGGTTTTAAATATAGAAGCTGCTGGTTGTCAAATCCCTTCAAAATACTTTGAAGCGCGTTTGAAAATGTGTTACGCAACCGGGATGCGGGTACTTTTGATTGTGATTTTCTGCATTAGTTAAAAAAAGAAGATCCTTTTATGCTTGCCTGCACTTGACCGTAGGTACAGTTTTAAAGCATTTAGCACTTTAAAGAAAGCATTATATATCATTTTTATGTTTCACTTAAATGCCTTTAATTTGTCACAAGATACAAGATTTATCCTGCTTTTGTTTGATAATATATGGCGTTGGAGGCTTTAATGTAATCCAATAAAATCAACAGTAAAACCGCAGCTTTCTTTAGGGTCTATAAAAATATTATACATGACTTCGACATAATGCCGAAGTTGTTTGAACATGTTCTTTTTGGTCTTAAGCGCCACCTACGCAATTCAAGTGCGGACCAAGTCTCACGAAAAAGATCTTATGACTCAGAGAAGTCAGGGGCAGTAACAGGATTAAAATGCCAATCAAAACACTAAGCGACGCCTAAATCAATGCCTAAATATGACACCACTGTATCATACAATTTTATTAAGGCACAAATGTAGTTGTCGCTTAGTTTTGATGAAAACGGTGATAAGTTCCAGGAAAAGTCGTATGACTCAGAGTCTGAGAGAAACAGGATTAAGTAAGGGACTAACTGCTTCTGTCACTACAACCAATTTAATTTTGAGTAAGGTTGTATTTTATTCTGAAGTTAAGTTTGCTTGACATGACGTCTTTTACGGAGTTTAAAATGAACCGTGAATCAACTGGGCATTATTAATAAAACGTAAGAAAAACAGTCATAGTCCTTGGTTAACACAACCATTCTGCAGTGATCAGTGAGTCAAGGATCTTTTGTTATAGCATAAGCATAATCGTCATGTAATGTTCCCACTGGTGGGACACAGATCTCTGTATAAGAGGGAGTGAGCTGCAAACCACCCAGCGGCCAAAGATATTTGGGCGCCCTGGCGAAATCTTAACTAACATAAACTAACTGTTATTTCAAAACATTAGTACAGCGGTTGACCGTCAAAATCATTCGAAAACCAAAATATCCTTTTAGCTCTGTAGACTTATTCATTTTCAGAATATTAGCCAACCACACCAAATAAACGACTCCTCAAACCCCATTAATTACCCTAAATAACAATAAATGCCACATGATACTCCTATCAGCCGACAATCAGACCATAACGCACGACCTGCGCACACGCATACACAAAGCCGGAAGGGGTGGGCGCTCTGTTTGTCCGGCTGTTTGTTCCTCGCAAACCTGGGACCCTGGTACCGCGGTCCGTGGGCTGAGGTCTAATTTCTGTGTGTCAATAGTTAATGTGGTGATCTTTTGAGATGTGACCTCTTTGGTTTTATGATTACATAAAAAAAAAACTAGTCTGAAATGAAATAAAGCTCAAAATCGACCAAACTCGTTAGATGTAACGTTTGTTGACAGATCATGAATGCAAAACCTACCCTTCCTCTCGGCTCCACTCAATCCTTTTAATCGTCCTTAACATCAACGGTATATTCCACCCACATTAATAACCCAGGAAACCCGGATGTTGATGCAAAAACTTCGAAGCAATGTACGGAGACGATATTCATGTTCGATAAGTAACTGCCTGGCCACAACCTACACGCTCAAACAACACGTGTGTTGCGACAATGACATGACTACGTAGAATAGAAAATAGATTAATGTAATTGCTGAGAGTTTGCCACGAGCCACCGCCAACGTTTCTCATCATCAGTTGAGCCCGGAATCACAAACTGTTGGGTATAGGCCTCACCTTTATTATGTCACTATTTTCGGTTTCGAGCGTCCCTCATCCAAGTGTTTCCCGCGCGTTGATGGTATCGTCAACCCCACGCGTTCAACGTTATTCACGCGAAACAAGTGGAGAACGCGCGTGTTTGATGCAAGTCGTCGTATAGCATGAGGTCGCGAACAGAGCGTAATACGTGTTCTGTGTAAACATGATATCCTGGTCCCGGATGTAATGAATATTTGCAAAGGGGTCCTGGATATCTTATGAGTATCTAAAGTTGAAAGTCAAAGTCTGCATCATGCAGGATGTTGGATGTCGTATTTGTATTAATTATGAAGGAAATAATGTCCTAATTTGTGGAAACGATGTTGAAGTTAATTTTACTGATGCTTTTAAGGTTTTTTTTTTATCAGAAATGGTAAGAAAATGATTAAAAATGTAACTTGGTCCACGGTGGATTAATAAAGCAATCTTCTTTTTATGTACATACGTACTCACTTCCTTTTCTTATGGGGATACTATTTGGTTGCTTATTGCAATAAACCATTGAAAAAATTACAGATTTGCTTATGATTCTTTTTTACGTTTCTAAATAGAACCTCGAAATCTTAACCACGTGGCATTTTACCCAAATCTCTAATACAATTACCGGAACATAACTCCGGAAAGAACGCTTATTATTCCCGTCCAAAAAATCCATCATTCACCAAAATATTTCGTCCATTCACCGCTGTGTTTACACCCAAACCAGGTGTTGCCAGATTTAGATCGGTGCGCACGCGCATAAACACGCGTTACACTGAACATCCTGCGTCTGCAAGTTTAGATTTTATTATTTAGTTTATGTTTGCTTTGGATCGTGTGACGGGGGTTTTATTTTAGTATTGGGGTTTTAAAATGGTGATTACTTGTTTGTTATGAGTTCTTCTGTGATGTAATGTCATATTACTGGTTGTTGAATCTGCAGGTACTTACTAGTCTTCACAAATCCACCAACTCTTAAACGTTTATCGATTGTTTGTGTTGTAGGAATAATCATATACTATTGATATTGTTTTTAAATTACGTTTTAGCAGGAATGTTAAAAAAAATATGTGAAAAAGCGTTTATTCTCGGTGATATCCTAAGCATTACAAAAAATGTTACTAAAAACACAATGGTTTTCATCATTATAAACCCCCTCCTTCCTCCTTTCCTGCCCTTGTCTCATATTACTTGGGGTCGGCGCAACACGTTTTGTTGCACTTCTAGATGGTAAATTAAACATGATTATAAATTCTTTAATATACAGGTTGGTAGACGATAGATCGACGCACAAACGGTTACCACGCGTGCAGTACATCATTCCGGACACCCCCACACAGAAATTATTGATATTAAATGCTGTTTCCTACAAAAGTGCAATACCTACACAGTCAAAATGTATAGAACTGTGTCCAAGATATAGTGAGCAAGAGCAATGAGATATAAGATGCTATATAATTATATAGCTTTTGAGCTCAAACTGTGATCCTAAAATTTGAGTCTACTCGTAAAAGCTCATTTGCAATTTCGAATCAGACCATCGAAAATTACCAATTAACTGGCAGTATGCATCCTTCGTACCACAATCAATGGTGTACTAGAATGTTAATGGTATTGGTAACAAGCTGAAATATTTTATGCCTGCAATCAGAGTACAAATATATTACATTTATAAACGACAACCGCAATGCAGTAATAAGCACCGCTTTGGCCTGATACCGTTTTCGAACTTCTGAGATCGATAAATTGCGAAATGATGTTTTCATGACCAATATTCAGCAATAGCGGTACCGTTTTTGTTGCAAGTTTGATAACTTGCATTTGAGCCAAATTATTTACCTGCAATTTCTGTGAGAAGCATTCAATTCAGGCTATCGCAGACTTCAGCTGGACATAGGCCTCTCCCAAGTTGTACCTGGAAACCGGGTACTGCACCTCTCGCAGTCTGGCCACAAAACGTATTTTCCCATCGAATCTACCCCAGCTGCCTTTTATCGCATGTAGTCTGTACCAACTGCGTTTAAAAGTTGTATTCTGACTTCATCATCATTCACAGCCCGACTATACCCAGCAGGTATATGCCTCTCTTTGTAATGTGACTTACAATACAATAGGTCTATTTCATAATCGAACAGAGCTAAGTTTCCGCTTAAAAATCATAGCTAGCAATAGTCTAGAATGCTGCTGGGTACGAAATCCCAGTCTCGCCTTTGTCACATTGTGTTCTAATCAGTACTTTCTCCTAGATGCTGGGTATTATCCATCTTTGTCTCTAGAAAGTGCACACATGTACTATCATTTGCAAAGTAATTGTGCTCGTAAATATGTCTCCGTATAAACCTTTTGCTAATTGCAGGTGTGGCAATGATAGCCCTTATGTTATATAAAGATAAGAAATACCTATTGATTACAGATTTAAATGAACTGCTTTAGTAATCTTGAAACGGATAGGGAAAAGACGACTGGTTACGACGAGACGACACTGTTGCCATTGCGGGAATATCCTGGATGAGGCTGGCACAAGTAGGTAAAGAGAGGCCTATACCCAGCAGTGGGTGAAGTCGGGCTGTGGATGATGATGATGATGCTGGTAGTAAGTGAAGAAGAATTAGGAACATCTCCTGACCTGTAAAATCCAGAAATATTCATTGCTCATTTGTATTAAGTTGACAGAACTTGACCTCATCCTCATTATTGGCAGACTTGTTCCACACATTGTTGATTATAGGAAGAAGAAATAGGAAGGGCTTCCTTTTAGGTCATGCTTCCGTGGCTTGTGATCTTCCCCACGATCTTCTTTATTCCTTAACCCAGAGATGTAGAAATACCCAAGAATACCTTCTAGAAAAACGACCTATAATAAACCTTTTTCCATACGTAGGCGTATTTCACCAGAGTTCCTTTTCTACACCTATAATTTAGAAGGCGTAGTCCAATGAGTACAAAACCAGTAACATTTACAAAGCAAGTACACCACATTTATATACAAGTAGCAACAGTACCAACTATTTATCACATAAGTACCGTAGCCATTTAAATGGTACTGTAGTGAGAGGTATACCCGTACACCACAAGGCCGCCGTGGTACTTCAAGAGTAAAGCGTTGATTACACGATGGAAACTTATTTTGTTTCCGGTTTGTTTCGTCACAGCGGATTATCGTCGAAACATGTTCGGTTATGGAAGTTCAAGATCGTTAGGAAAGGGTCAGCAGTTTTGGAGATATGGTGGTGATAGATGGTGGAGGAGATCGTGGCTAGATAATAACAGCCGCTCGTATGAATCTTCAGGTTAAACCGCGCTTGGCTGGGTTGGTCTGTGGATAAGTGACCACCCATTACATACCGAGTTTTCTCCGTGCCTGGGAAATGACAGGCGTTGGTTGGTCCCGGCTGTCATTTGTAGATCTTTGACAGTCGTTACAGGAATTCAGTGGCCCGAAAGACTGACAACTCGGTATTATCTAGTACAAACTGGGTTGTGGAAGCCAGACAGGCAGTCGCTTCATGTAAAATACTGGTATTCAGCTATATTCGATTAGACTGGAAGTCGACCCCAACATAGTTGGGAAAAGGCTAGGCAGATGATGGTGGTGATAGATGGTTGGTCCCTAATTGATCTTGACCGGCATTTGGCGGGCTAAACATCTAATTATGGAGGGAAGCATTGTTTCATTTCCTATAGGACGATTCTGCAGTGAACAACACCGAAGTTATCACATCTAGTGTCAAATTGGGTGTTGTTGAAAGAAAATAGATGGTATGGTAGGAATTACATGTTTTTCACAACTTTAAAGTCGTTTCTTGATCTTACTTTTAATTGAAAACTGGAAACTAAAGAGTAAACTTTTAGAGTAGCCATCTGAATTAATCTGTTAATAATAAGTTGATGCTACTCTTAATCTAAAATCAATGCTATTGAAATAGATTGGGAGTTGCTAGACTAATCTCCTAAACACACATTAAACAATTTATTGTCTAATAGCTTGTCTCAAAAACTGGCAGACTTAATTCAACAATTAATTTACGCCTCGATAACTTGCTATAAAGATTTTATCAGGCGTCTAGCATTACATTACGAGCTAAGTTACCGCCTAGATCTTAAGTAGTGGAACTAGTCCTAAGTATATTTAAGTTATTATGTAAGGTCATTACGTCATCAGTAAGTTATCCAACCTGTCGCGCCCTACAGCTTTGCTTCAATCGTAATGCGAGTGATTATTTGTTGGTACCTAATTGGTCTAATGCGAGATTTGATTGCGCAGAGCAATTGGAGCAATGGGTTTTCGTGTGTGTTGTGGTTTAGTATTTTGGTAGTGTAAGTTGTGGGTGTGGATTATGTTTGAGAAATGGGAGCATAGCTTAATTTCTAGCTGAGGGCTTGCCATGGGAAGTCTGTGGGATGCATTGAATTAATACATACATACATAACATCACACCTGTAATCCCTGAAGGGTTAGGCAGAGGTGTAGATATCTAATAGTACTGAGAAATTCCTGATGGAAAAACCCAAATAACACTGCCCGACCTGGGAATTGAACCCAGGACCTCATGCTCAGCAGTCGCGCTTGTATGTTGTATGTATGTATGAATGTGTCGCGTATGTTTAAGACGGGCTTCGGGGGTTTTAGTTCGAATTCTACAAATAGTACTTCAATTCTATACTGGCAAATATTACGCAGGAATCAAAAAAATACAAAAAAAAATGTTGACGTTTCTTATAAATTTTCCTTTAACTTTTACTGAAATGATTGACAGGCCTTACCCATTTCTAGATCAACAAGTTTTTACTAAAACCGCTGAAAAAACTCAGCATAAACAGTTTTTGACTACAGTGTTTACGGTCATAAGTAAGTCCTACTTACCGTAATAGGAAAGAATGGAATTTGATTGTTAGCTATGATATCAATTCGTGCCCATTCAATTATTTATTACAATAGTGGATACATGTAGTTATTTTATTTGTTGACAAGTATTTGAGATTTTATCGGGCAGTTGTAACAATGTTTATTTTTCCTATTTAATAATGGAGTTGGTTATTTAAACCTGTTCAACGATAACATATAAATGACGACCTATTATGGTAAACAATTGCCATTTTTACTGGTCCTCTCGCTTTTATTTTGTGTTAGGTACTCACCACATTGTAATTTTTCACCGGTAGGTAAGTGTTGTGTTAGAAAATTTAATTCAATAATAAAAAAAAATTCTTTTATTTTTTATTTTTTTATGAGGTTTTGTGATGGAATAGGAAGTTCTACGACACATAAACACATACATCGCGACTGTTTTCGTACGCAGGGCCTCCTGCTCAGCAGTACTGATTCTAAGACTGATACAAAAGAACATGACGTAGTAATCCGATGTATAACACCCAATATTTTAAAACCACATCAAAACTCTTCAACAAAACCATGGCTACAAACACACAGATATTCTCTATCACAAATTACACCATATCCTATTTATAGTGTTCCCACAGGTTAAAAAGTAATCACACGCACAAGAAATGGCCGACTAGCATGGTACCCAGAACCAAAGTCCCAAGACCTTCCCCTCCCTTCCTTGGCCGTAGTATTCTCGATGTTATAAGTGTGTTCTCAAGGTGTTTGGAAGGTCTTGGAAAGCTGGTATTTTAGAAACACTGGTCATTAGACCGATGAGCCATGCCTTCCTGATTTTACTCGTATTGTCTTTCTGTTCTCACATTAACGATTCGAGATTAACCCCTTGATAACTTGTTGCATGCTATGTTGCGTAAGAGTGTGTGTTTTAGCTGTTTGAAAGGGAAATTGAGGCTAATTTATCAGCTGATGGTGACTGGTCCTTTACTCACACTAACCTGTGAGAAATGGTCACTAGTTCACTTCTACTACCTATCTTATTCTTTTCTGACAAGCAGATTTTATTGACATCAAACAAAGAAGGCATAATCCAACCAAGAGTTTCAATTATTCGTACACATAAGGCTTCATTTTAAAAATAAACCTACTTCTTCTTCTACAAAAGTATCAGGTTTGATGTCATTGTCACAATCCCATCTTTTAACAAATTACGACTGACGAAACACTACAACAAAAATATCCAAGAATACTCTTTCATCTTTAACAGCACCCATTTACAGCATAGGTACCTCCGTAACCCCTACTATCATTACACGAGAAACTAACACCGCAATTGTTTTTTTTTTCCCTTGTTTGGAGTCCTCCAGGCTCAACTCTCATTGTGCACAAAGACCACAAAAGGTCCTTTGTCCGTCCTTGGCGTCGTCGAAAATTGTAAAACAAAGGGACTAGTCACACAAAACAGCTGTTAGGCACGTAGCACCTCTCATTTAGACAAAAACAATGCATTTTCAACCTTATCTTTTCAACCATACCACTCCATTTCCAAGAATCTAAAAGCGAACTGTTAGGCAATGAATTGTGAACTTTAGGTTTAAGAGTCAAGGTTGATTTTACGCTGGAATGAGTAATGGAAGCACCCTTCCGGAAGAGGATAGGTGTCTGGGTTTTGAATTAAAATGACAATTGTGCAGACAGACAGACGGGTTCGTCACTCGGATTATGGTTATTGCGAGTACGTTGACGGTAAAAACAGCTCTGAACAGTCTACTTAAGTGTTTCATAGCTTCTAAACTTAGAAAATCGTCGCAAAAGTCGTTAAATGGTAGCCAGTGTCCAGAATCTAGATTGTCCTCAAGAACGTTCTATCATAACATTATCATAACCGCAAGTCTCAAAAGGTCACTGGTAGTTACTTTTCTCCGTGACAAAGTCAAGCAGTAAATCACAACCAACATTTGCGTCTATTCATTATCTTGTGGATCAAAACATTCTACCAACTCCTAACGGCACCATAATCAAGACAAGAAAGCTTAGCCTTACCAGGACATTTAACAACGACAATCAGTGTTAAATCACTCAGAATTGTCAACTATATGAATACAAGTGCTAAACATTCTGTGATAAAATTACCCCGTTATTATATCCACCTTGTCATGCAGAACCATGAGATGAGAAAGATTCTACAAACATAGAAAAACCATATGGTTCTTGAAATTGGTCCTTATGCTTTTGGTTGTAGGTCCTTCGAGCCGGATTGTGAGTTGGTATACGCAAGGACATTTTCAAAGCATGCAACGTGAGGAATGCATAATGATGGATCTGCGTGCTGCATCGGTAATGTGGTGCTGAATGCGTCTTATTATATACCTTTTGTGTTTGCCACAGATGACGTTATGAATATTGAACGGGCTGTCTGTGGGTTTTATTTTGTGTTGCGAGCTTGCGAAATGGTTGTCAGTGAGGGACATGGGAATTCAATTGGTGAGGATTGAGCATCAACTTTTCTGCTTGAAACTATTGTGTAACTATTGTTTTCTTCCATAGGTGTGAATAGTAAATATGTAAATCGAATTTCCTTGTCCCGTTTTTCACTTTCTGCCACAAGTTTGATGTTTACCGCTTTTTCTTTTCAGAATTAGTACTGTGGTCTTTAAAATGAGTTCTCAATGTCCAATATGAAAGTTCTAATTGCGTTTAGTCCATTTCTTCAATTCATAGATACATTAATGAAATGAGGAACATCATAAATGTATCAGTAGATATGCCAGGTGCAGGTGTCCCTTAATAAGGTATCTAATGTTTCTACTTACTTGCAGAGATGTCGGACGGACACAGAATATTACCAGTTATCTAGATAACAGCAAGGCTGTGTTGTCCTACTTGTACAACTACATATTGCGAAATTAACTGCCAACATTGTCGAAACGTTTAAATCTTTTATTTTTATCACGATTAGACATTTAATGCGGCTCTGGCTAGTTGAACGTATTCTTGCACTCTATTAGGTGGTTTTAATATCACGCTTTGAGTTAAAAATATTACCAGATCTGATTGATTGTTTCTTCATAAATCCTTGTCCATTTCTGAATGTCCGTAGCTGATCGCAGATCAATAAAGTAATCAAATTAGAATCTCACATCTAAACTTTTCGAGCATCCTAATGCAGAGTGGAATCTTTACTCGCTAACGTCATTCCAATCATAATTTCTATTACCACTTTCGCACAAATTGCAATCCTAAATCTGAAAAAGATAATCAACTTTATCTCAGGCGTGTAGATTTACATTTTTATTACTTGTTGTTTCTCATTAGGCAGTTTTAAGTTACGCTGTGGTATATTGTCTTACTTCGACTGCGTTAATTAGTCTACTCAAGCGTACATGTGCTGCTTCTATTAGTGTAACATTAGCATTGAATACTTCATTGATTTTATTTTTAGTTTCTTTTCTTTCACAATTTCCTAGCGTGTGTATTACACTTGTATTTATTTGTTGAATTCTTTTGTAAAATTTCTTGGATTTTTTTACGCTAAAACATAAGTTGGTTGGTTGGTTGGTTCTCCTTTGGATAAATTGCACTGGAGATATAATCTTCAAGTGCATGATCTTTAGCAAATTCGTTTTCTACTGCCTTTGTATCAAGTTCCATTCCTTACTTCGGCTTTATGAGCGCCATCATAATTAACACTGCATTGATCTTCTTCTATATTAGTCTTGTGCCTTGTTTAAGAAAACAAATAAATATCAGCATTTGTTTCCACTGGTTGAATCGAACGTATTCACGTCAAATAAGGCATGACTTCATCATGTTTTTCTCTATTTTGCAAAAAGCTTTTAGAATCCCTGAAAGAAAACGGAAAGTATACAAACCCACGTAAAACCGTTGCCAATAAATAAATTCGACAAAAAACCTCGATGAACACACGTTTTATTTGGGACGCACACGTAAACGCTTTCATTCATCAATCCGGTGAATGTGTTGCAAATCCCGAGCAAGGTCGTCTGTTAAAAACGGCATTTTCACACAAATATAAATCGAACGATTACTTAATAGTTCCCACAACCTTCAACTGGCGTTTTTCGGTCACACGCATGTAGGGTTGCCACATGTCCGGAATTTTAGCTCGGGGCATGCAGGGGAATTTTACATCATCCGGAGTTTAAAAAAATGAGATAGTTAAATCAAACCACAAAAAAAAATCATAAACGCTAAAAGATTTATATTTTAAGAACTCGTAAAAGTTCTGCAACAAATCAGTGTCAATTAATATAAGCTTTATAAAAAAAAATCGTGTATTAAAATTATACTCCACAGTTCGAAGAAAAGAAAAGTCCAGAATTTTACAATAACTACTTATTTGTATCTGAGAATCCTACTCTCATGGCTATTGGCAGATTTTCAAATAAAACCCGTTTCACATTGTAACTGCAATAATTCCCACAAAGTACTGGGAATTCGAATGCGCTGTAATGTTCCATTGCGGGTTTTTTGGCGAGATGTGTCAATAATCGCGAAGAAATGGCGCAATGGTGACCGAAACTGCTTTCGGTATTTGTGGAACGCTGATTCATAGTGTTACTTATTGAATACTAATTCGGTTAGATATGCGAATAGTTCCCTGAAGTCTTAAAGGTCGTTTGCTGTCACCTCAAGGCTCGTCTTTAAGTGTTTATCGAGACTTGCAATCATTTTCTACGAACAGATTATCCTTTGACATCATTCTAGGACATTAGCGTCTTGATTTACAAGGCGAAGGCCCGATAGGAAATCCCTTCATCATAAATGAAGATGACCTATTTATTCCTTTAGGGGATGAATTAAAAAAAAAACTCGTCTAGCGCGGAGCTCGTCTTTAAATTTTTTAGGGGTTTTGACCCAGCGTAAAAGCTATGCCGTGTGCGTGGTCTGTCGGTCAATCATCCCATATCCCAATTTATTTGTGGTCGGCGCATCATGTCTTCTTCTATACTTTTCTACTACTCGTCATCTCATCAGACACCTCCTTTCTTGCCATATCATCCTTCACACAGTCTGCCAGTGAATAAATAAATGAATTTAAGATTTTAATTAAACAACTTCTACGAACGTTAAAAGCTACGACGAATACACCTGCCGGATTTCGTGATGAAATTCTAGTAGCAGCTACTCTTGCAAGTGTTGCGAATTCTGACCCAACTGGACACTAACCAGATGACTCAGATTACGCCATAGACACGTACGTGGTCCTTTTACACAAATTCGTGCGTTGTACGAAAGGACCAGATTCCTAACAGTACTACTACACAAACAGGTAAGTTAGCATTCCATTACATAGAAGACCCTTTGAGGTAAATGCAAATTCATATTCAATCCAAAAACATTGTGTAATCCATTCTTAGCGTAAGCATATTGAATAATGACATTGGCTTCCCCTCAATGAGGGAGTGGGTATTCAATAACGCGGGCCCAGTGTGGGTTAGTAGATGCCACATCACATGTCTTCGGATTTTTCGTCACGATGTTTTTCTACACCGTTTTGGGAACAAGCGAGACCAAGTTCAAACCTATACAAATCGTGGTCATTAGCACTGGGCTGCTCATTCTCAAAAATATTATGTAACCAACAAAGCACCATTCTTAGAAGCGACATTAATATTTCCACAGCATATAACACCTCATTTTGTAGCAGATCGAATTCCTTTATTGAATTAAATGGTTTCGTAACTGTCCGGCACACTTGCAAACAATGGACATTGCCGATTGGATACGACATGTCGATTGTCGCCGGATCGACGCCGCGACGGTCAATGGGCGCGGTGACCTGCTAATCCGTGAAATGGTTTTTTCCGGAGTAGATTTTTGCAATAGTTGTTTACTGCCTTGGATGAATAGGAACGGAAAATCAGTACGATTTGATGTTAGAGCGAAATTAGGTAGAATCGAAGGAAGTATTTTGTTGTAGGTAATTCCAACTTGCGAATGAACGGATCGGTGGTGGAGAACAAACCCTACCTAAGCTTTTGTATAGCCGAACTTGTTATTGCATTATCACCCTAATGTAGAATGTCCCTTGCCACGTCATAAAACGACAGTCTCTTTGTCAACCTTATTGAAGCTTAATTTTCAAGCGTGAAATGTGAAAAGTATGTAAAGACCACTTCTGATAAAATTTATCAGAAGTGGTCCACTGTATGTACCTATTACCTAATAATGAATCAGAGATAAGTTTGGTAATAAATACGGGATTCCAACAAGTTGTAGCAATTAAATCGCACTTAATATTAGCATAGGACATTAAGGATTCCACGCAGGAAACTATTAAGATACCAACAAGCTTTATGGCACATAGATTGTCATAGATGTTTCCGCTGAGATATGACGTTACACAAAAATGTCCTTTATATGCGGAGAAAGTGCGAAAAAGTCTTATCATTGATTAAATTAGAATTTTAATTAATCGTTATTTAACGAGCAAAATGAAGACCTCGTTGATGTAGTGGTCGGAAATGCTACTGCTGAACAGGAGACTCTGGGTTTTCCACTAAGAATTTCTCAATAGCAACTTAAAATACGTGGGTGGTTGTTGACAATAGGCTCGCCCTTTTTACATGGTACCTAATCACAACTGGTGAATGTGATAGTATAGGTGAAGCTACGATAGTTACACCTCTGCCTAACACTTCGAGAAAAACAGACATGATGATATGTGTAAAAGTAACGACAATATAGTAGACTAAATAAATTGTTCACGTTTTCCAATGACCTCATCTATGTATACATACATAGATAAGGTCATTCCCTCCAACGTACTTGGCCACAGTTACACAAAGTTTTTCAAAGAATCTCTAATAAGCGTTACTTATATTCCTGTTAACCCAACTAAATCGCACTGGTCAGACGAGTGTCAAGTAATACCGGCTCACAATTCGAAACGTTTACACAATTCCAGTCTATACATACAAGTGCGGTCTGGATTGTTAGGTAAGGCAACGTGATACTTTTCATTGAAATATAAAACTTGTTATGTGAGAAACTGGACGGTCTAAATGTAACAGTATTTCTTAATATCCAGCTTTACTAAAATCAAGGCTTGTTTTTACAGAAAGATGCTAATGATGAGGTTTCGTCATCATCTTCCCTCGTTTTAGCAAAAGCTAAACGAGATAAGCTAACGCTTTAGTAATTATTTGGCAAGTCAGTGGTAGGACTGTCTGTTCATAGGACTTCTTGTAACAAAATTGTCCTCTGTTAAATATAGACCAATGCCTGTTCCACTAAGGCTATGCGACACCTAAATGAATACTGAAATATTATTGTCTTATTGGAGTAACAACTCGCACGACCTAGCGATGAAAATCCAGCAGTACACTTTTATTTATAATGCTCAATTTTAGGTGTTGCGAAGTATACGAGCATAAATCCTTCACACTACGCGTCTAATATAAAGAGGGGATTCATCGAAGCGTGTAGCAAATCCATAGCGATGTTCTAAAAGTATCTCTCAATTTCCGATCAATCCGAATTCAGAAAAGATACAGGGTCACCTATTTAACTTACAGACGACCTATTAACCCAGCAGTTCTGGCCCAGTCCCCAATCCCAACTTTATCACTGTGAAGAAGATCTTCGCACAAATTCCCAGAGACATATTATTACGACTCAATATAAACTGTGTGAGCAGGTAATCAGGTTCAATGCCGCATCAAGGCCGTTGTTTTGGCATGCGCCTGAGTCGTTAATGTGGGACATTGACATGTTAACATGTTTTTATTTTTGGTCCTCCGCAATCCCGCTTGTAGGAATTTATCGGGAGTTTTTGCTAATGGATGGTTTTCATTGTGAATTGTTTTCGCATTTAGGTATGGCTTGAAAATTGATTGGTTATTTTGACTTGAGCACAAAAATACCAAGAAATTAAAGTTTAATAAGAAAAATGGGTCATTGATTTGATTGCAAAATTTGCTATTGTTCTGATGAGGTGAGTGAGATGTGATATGTTGCTGATTTATGGATGAATGATTTGATCTAAAAGGACATGGTGACATTGCAGCCTTTGGCCAGCAGAGGCTTAATTAGTTTCCAAGTGTCCTACATTGTTTTTCCAATATAAGTAGTATTCAATCTGAATTAGTAGAAACCGGCGCCACCAATCGCGGCGACACCAATAATGGCATTTAATTCAATTAGTAACATTCTTTGCCAATCAAAAACAGCGCCCACGCATTTAAAAATAAACCTCACGCATGGTGTGATTTGACAGTTATTAACAAACGAATTCAAAATGGCGGCCGTCACGGTTGGACCAGCACATTGAGAGATATTTATCAATGGAGGACAAAGGGACCTCATCGCGTTACATTCAGTGGCTTTTAGTTCAAACTATGTAGTACAAATAATTAAATGGGGTCCAACTTGGATTGGATTAAGTCATGTTGAGTTCATGTCGATAGTAGGGCAACCTTGCTGCTGAGCCTTGAGTTTGAGCTGGTTTGTGGTTTTACATTATGCTAGCATAATTGACCAATTCAACTTTGGTGGAGGTGAGACGAATCCGGCTCGAAGGACCAGAAAAAAAATGTTGAATTCTGAAAAAAATTCAGATACATAGGTAAGTAAGTCTATTTCCTGATTTAGGTATAAAAAAGATCTCTTAGCAAAAAAGTAAACATAACGTCATATTTGTTTTTCCGAAGGGTTAATTCTTTACTTGACTCTAGTCTTCTATTAAAGATTGCCACAACCAACCTAGTGAACTAATGACGTGTCTGAGGCAACTCCCTACCGTTAATTAGTGACATCCTTAAACAAGTAAGTAAATTATCGCACCCACTGACTAGAAAACCTAAATTATGCAAGAATGTAACACAACTCCTAACATCCATAGACATTATAGAATACTATAAAATACCGCAGTGGCAACATTGGGCCATAAAAAAGTAAATGATCCCATAACTGTTTTTTAGAACGGATTTCGCGACGTTTTAAACATATCCTAATGCCATTAATTCATATATTAATGGTGTAATATGGGTGTCAGTCGTTAAATAAATCTGCTGACATTTCCATGACATAGGGTGAGACTCACAGTTATTGTCTGAGCTTGGTTATGATTGGTTTAAGTCGTTGATGAAGTAAGATAATATTTACACGCGAAATTATTTATGATCAAGAGATTTTACTAGGTCGTATATATTTTAATTACGACTGGATACGATTCAAACTTGGGAGTTTAAAATAGTCATTTTAATCTTCAAGATTGACGATTGTTTGCGTTAAAGGAATAATTGGCCTCAAGTTGTATACAGACTTAATAGATAATAGGTGCTTCTTCTAATAAAAAAATACTAGCTAATGAAATAATTAGGTAATTTATTTCCTTAAAAAATAAACCAAGTCCGTCTGATTGTGGCAAAAACGTAATTTCATCCACCATTTACAAAAATAAACACAATTTAATTTAAAAATAAATTACTCGAATTAAAAAACCTTAATTGCCAATCACAGTTTCTTTTACGTCGCCATCTTTAGGTGCGAACTGTCACGAAGTATTATGATAACTCACGAAGATGTCCGAAGTGGTCCGATGTTTAGACTAGATATTCAGAACTAGACTATTAAACGATATTGGTCCTAATAGCGTGTCAAAACAATTGGGTTAGCAAAATTTATTGCTAATTTAATTTAATTCATCTTCGGTGACATAGTTCATTAATTTATGAGTGTAAACAGAACTTTCGACGTGTGGATCTTGATTTGCAGGCGCAAAATGGTAATAAATGTTGAAAACTTAAGACTAGCATCAAACAAGATAGAACACAGCTATTTATTTTGATGCTTTTTAAACTTAATTTTAATATCGTGCTGTTTTCACTTTCAGCTGACTCAAAAAAGGTCTTCTATTCCATAATGTGGCTTAATCTTTAGAACCTCTGCGTGATGGAAACGGACCAAAAACAATGTACAGTCGCCAGTACATAAAACTACCCGAAACTGTTCAAATTTTCCCAGTCAACCTTGAACCTAATGCTTTAGCGATAAAGTTAAAAATCTATTGCAGTAGCTTGATGTGCTGGCGTCTGCACGTAGCCGAGCGATGACGGACCATACATGCGGTGGACTTTAACAAGCGACTCTTACTGCTTGCAGCCTATCAAACATGCAGCTTGAGAACTCGAACGTAAGCTGGAAGATTCTTAAAAGATGTCGGAAAAATCGCATATGAGAATATGACCTTTATTCTAAACAAAACATTATTCATTCAAGTGTAAATTCAAGTAATTACTACGAACTTAACCCCACAAAACCTAACGCCACCTAACCCACATTTCTCTCACTCTGAACCTCACGCAGTAATGTCACTTTAATTAGTCCAGCTCCACTTTCACTGTGCCAAAACGAGATCTTCATGCATAAATAATGCGAATAACAATCTGTCAATATGTCCACTCGGCTGATATCGGCTGTCAGCAGTTATTGAGAGGTGGGCAAACATTCGGACGTGGTATGATGATAACATTCTTGTCAATGTCACTACACAGTGGGTCGGAAGTCTTGAGTACTGACCGCCATTTAGGACCTCTCGTGTCATTGAATAAGAAAGTAATTAAGAAATGAAGCAGTGTGTCTTACTGTTCTGCATAGTTCTTTTGGTGCTTGAATGTCAAGGGTGCTGTTGGTAACATTTGAGAATTGTATTTAGGTAAAACTAGCTGTTGTAAAATGCCAGCACATCAAGCTACTACAATCTGTCAAATTTCTTTAATAGATTTTCAACTTTATCTCTAAAGCATTAGGTTCAAGGTTGGTTGGGAAATCTTACTGTTTCGTCCGCGTGAAATAAATATTAAAATTTACGTCCCTATTTGAATCGGATTTTCACGGAACCCTAATTATTTTTCTTAAACAAAAGTGAACCTAAGCTTAAGTTACTCCTTACAACATCAGCTATCTGCCAATAAAAGTCCCGTCAAAATCTGTCCAGCTGTTTCAGAGAATACCCGGAACAAACTGACTAAGATTTAAAAAATAAATGTTATATGTAAGTACCGTATTTAAACTTCATATGAATTCAGTAAAAAGTTGTAATTTTGAAATTACAAACAGACTCTTCAATATTATTTATTTGTCTATAAATATGTAAGTATAGAAAATAACAAGATGGCGGCCTTAGTTCTGACTAAAACTGCGTGCCAAAATAGCCATGGTGCACTATACCGGCTGTCAGCGGTTATCGAGACGTCGGCAAACATTCAGACGTGGTGTGATAACATGTCAATGTCAAGTTACTGGGTCGGAAGTCTGTGGAGTGACCGGAATTCAGGTGCCTGTTAGGTCTTTTTGAGTGATTGAAAAAGAAAGTAAGTAGTGGTAGTTGAAGGTGATCTATGTTAATAATTAATAATAAAATTAGGTTTTCAATTATCATTTTTTCTTTGACAGCTTTCCGCATTTAAATCCGGAATCATGATTTTAGTTACTAGAAATTTTATTAATTTTGTCGATACCAAGCTGGTATCCTGTCTCTTAGACTAATAAAAATCGGTAAGTAGTTTAATCGTAAAACATATCAAACCTCAAAATACTTATTTTAGAAACCAATTAATACGACGAAAAAACCAGTAACAACATTATTAATTACAAATTCGACACCATAATCCCAAAAAAAAAACAAAAGTAGTATTAATACTACTACAAATACTTCCTACACTAGAACTCGTTTCCCATAGACACAAATATCTATGGCTAGACTGAACTCAAAACGTCTAGATCTAATCGCATCAGGATTAGTTTCAAACTGACGGCTAATATTAGTCATTGGCCATAGATATTAAGGTAGCCTTATTAGGGTAAGTTATTTGTTTGTAGGAAGTATTAAAGCTTAGGCCGTGCACACACTGGTGCATATACCTAGATAACGCAAGTTTTTGTTAGGCAAATTGTTATTGAGTTTTACGAGTACCATCAGGAATTTCTCAGTCGCAGCTATGGAGTCTGGATTTGTGCCCGGTTGATGGCAATAGGTATCGCCCCCTATTATATGGGAGTCAAAATATAACTGGCGAAATGTGGGTGTACCTGTGAGGATTACAGGTGTGCTGTCTACGTATGTATTCTACTAAGATGGTTAAGCATGTCTTAATGGATTCCGCAGCAATCTTAACCTAAGCGTAGGCCATTGTAGCTTTCTGTTAGTAAATAATTTCGTAAATCATCATCATTACATTTTCATTTGTTTGATGGCACGGTTGGCGCAGTGGCTGAACGATTGACTGCTGTGCTTCGTGTTGCGGGTTTGATTCCCGCACGGAACAAATATTTGTAAGGCCTACAGATAGTTGTTCCGGGTCTGGCTGTTTGTGTATGTGAGTTTAAATGTAAAGAAACCCACGATACAGGAGAAATTCCTAGTGTGGAGCAATGTTTTTTTTTTAAAGAAAAAAGAAAGAAAAAAGATTTGTAAATAGTAAACACCAATGTGATTTACCCATCATCAGCAGCATCTAGTGGAGAAAGACCTCCGATGGAAATGAGCTCAATTTTCCGTATCATTTGATTAACAGAAGCAAATGATATCCACACTACACTAATCTGTTCATCAACTACAACAAGAGAAACTGCGACACATCTCGATTATTCTCGCTCTGATTGGAGACGTGGCCGACATCTTGTATATTAACATTATTTAGCACGTAGACTCTAATCTCACGGTGCTCGCTTGACTGTTTTGCTGGTGGTGCCATAGACTAGGAATTTGTAGAAAAGACTACTAACACTGCTCTCGAATATGCGCATAACCAAACCTTAAGGGGTTCTCATAAATTTTTCCGGCGGTCTTGGTGTGGGGTCTAAAGAGGAGGGATGAAGCAAACGTGTATAAAAGAGTGATGAATATAAATACAAAAGGATTGAGAGGAAGAAGAAGACCAAAGGAAAAAATAATGAATTTGTGAGGAATGATATAAACAAAAAGGAGAAAATGATAGCGGTGGTTGACATGACAGAGAATTGAAAAAAAATCCTGTTTCACCGTCGACCCTAAGGCAAGATATAATGATAAGCCTTTCTGACGCTAAGCACAGCCAGAATTGTCAAAATGTATAGCTTGCAGAACCCGATCATAGACAAAACTGACTTGGGCGACCGCGTGTTGTTGGTAGCGTGAAAATAGTTTTCGGCAGCATCAGCACACAGGTAAAGGAAAGTATATTTATTCCGATTTTCTACAGATTTCTTACTCTATGGTAAGACTGTTGATAGATCCTCCCACGGTCTGGTATTGAAGCTTTGTTAAATTGATTTGCATATTGTTGAGTGAATGTTATTTTACGTTACAGTACAAAGAAGTTATTGATTTAGAGCGGTAAATGACTTGAAAAGACGATGAAAGTGATACTTTGACGGGGTCAACTTGAAATAGTTAGCGAAACTTCAAAGACGTGATGGTAATCGTACGAAATTTCCACTACTAGGGCCTAAGTCCTGAGGAGGCCTGTGCCTCCTCTCAGTAAGAAGACTTGGGCCGTACTAATTTTGGTTCTAGGACATGCCAGTTTCCTCAAGATGTTTTCCTGTTTTCCCCTTTTGAAAGCAGTGGTGATAAAATAATTTACACGATGAAATGTGCTTGTTGGGTTAAACCCTAAAACTTTTAATTTAAATCAAGATAAACGATTTTATTCATCGCTGCTGCTAATGGGTCAATATTCGAAAAGACATGTTTTTACCTTTTCTAAAATAACCACTGATTCACACCAAGAAAGTCAACTTAACCTTCAAGAGAACATCAAACATCGTGATCATCCGTGAAACGAAAATGTCAAACGCATTACCTTACTTTCCGCAAGTCGGTTAAGACTAACAAGTCACGACCGACTGGATGTCATGGCGGCAAAAAACACTGTTTTCTTATTAATTAAGAATCGTGACTGCGGTGGATATGGATGGACAAACTGATGTCTGATATGGAGGATTAGTTTAATGTGTCCTCATGGACTATTTAATTAGTCTGAAGTGTTTTGAGATGTGTTGAGGTCAGTCTATTGTCTGATATTTGTCACCGGTTTGATACAGAGGATATCACTTTGACATCTGTTTTCTTAGATCCTGGTGGTTTCTTAGAAGTAGATAAAGAACCGAACACTGGTCACCATGGTTGGTAATTTTTTTACCCGTTTACTCATTTTTAACCGACTTCAAAAAAAAGGAGGAGGTTTTCAATTCGGCAGGTATATTTTTTTCGTTAAAAACGTCGTGCCTAAGACTGACGAACTAAGAAGTTACATCCACATCCGTGGCTTTAACCAACAACCCAGCCAATGCTTAGTTAAGGTCATAGTCAAGTTTCCAGCGCCTTTCAGGCGTTTCGAATTCTTACAACGGCCTTCAACAGGACCTAAGTAGTTTATAATATATCAATCGCATACAATATTTACTTTTCCATCATCGTAATCGCTGATAGAATGTCACTTAGTCTAGGCTTTCAGGTCCTCGAAACTCTATCACAATATTTTTGGGTTAACACAGCCTAAACATTATTTTAGCTCCCTTCGCTCAAGACAATTTCGCAGTATCAGACAATGCAATTGGAAAGTAACTGTAGGCCCAACACCAACATCCTTAGTTTCCAGCTCCTAACATATCGATCTCATTACAGCTACCACTGCTACAAGGCAGTAATCGTTCATAACCTAACAAGTTAACTATTCCTAGTTTCCAACCACTTCAAATATAGATTCTCACTTCCGTCTCCCATATATCTTAATTTACTGGTAGATAACCTGATATTATAAACTGGGGCTTTCTATCGATTCCAAGTGTATTTTAATCATTGTAACTTTTAACTGTGTGTGTAACCTCTGATTGGGCCACCCAGCATCGCCTTACGAAGATCAGATGGCAAGGCAGTGACATCATTTTATTCATTCACAGTTGACGGATTTGGGAATATCTCTTTGGTCAGTGTGGGCATTAGAGCCAAAAAAGGCCAATTAACTCCTGAATGTAGTCCTGTGAAATAAACTGCTGCAATGAATGGTCAGGTTCCACACGGTGAGTGTCTGAGAATGGATGACACCGCCGAGGCTGACCCAGGTACAACTAAACGTATACCGTAATGGCTGGATTGAGGTGGCTCAGACAAGGATAGTCGGAAAAAATTGGTGGAGGTCTTTACCCAGCATTAGACAAAACCGGCGAAAAATAAGCACTGTTAGGAGGGCTTAATGACAGTCACTAGAAAAAATAATTCTCCAAAGCTCTGTAAAGAAATCTACGGCCGTACATTTTTCTAAAAACGTTCAATAAAAAACAGTTATGTTATAATCCAATAGAACAGTTTTGCGTGTCGTGACAAGCTGACATAGCCCCGCAATGCATAACAGTTCTGCATCAGTCATACGCAGTTATACTTAATGGAATTTGAATGATTTGAACGTTGGCTGAGGTCCAAAGTTAGCGTGACAGCGGGTGAAGAGGTGGAGCGGTTCTGAATAACAGAAATTGCTGGAAATTCCGTAAAAGTTTTTTTTTTATTTTATTTATTCAGGGACAATAAACAGCTACAATATGTGTTGAGACAGAGGAAAGATTATACAAAATATTAACAACATTGCAGCCCACTACATTATCCGCATATTAACAAAAGAAAATATGATAATGGGTGCCACTAGATAGGTAATAAATAATTACATCACATTAATAAAAAATAATTATACAAATATCAAATAGTAATTATTAAATAAACGAAATATTAATTAAATCATGCAAAATAGAATATCCAATTGATTTGATTGCTTGCAAACCTAGAAGAGTAAATAATTTGTGTGTGATGAATGAGTGTATTCAGAGTAGTCAGACGCATCTTAAACACTTTCGTGTTTCATAAGCAATTATAAAGACTTGAAATTATCATAAACCATAGCTTGGTTGAGGTGGATGGCAACTCATTGAGCCTAGCGCACTATCAGTGTCCAAATTTTAGGATACTGAAAATCTTGTGGGTCCACTGTTTTATTTATTTATCAATCCGTGGATCTAAATCTAGTCCTAATGCACTCAAAATTCGGGCATTTTGGTGATAAGTATCAGCTTCTGATGTCCTTAGCCATAAAAGATAGCAAGCTAATAACTTGTTTTACAGTTTGAAGTTCTATCTGACTCCGCTCATCTTATCTTTCCCGCTCCGCTCCCCCATCACGACCAAGCCCCCACAATTCGGTAAGCAGGCCTGTGGGGCACTCGTGTCACTAGATTCGTCACGTGGATTGACCCAGTCGGCGCGTGCGCATTTAATATTAAACACTTACTTTTTTATAGTTATTGTTATATTGGACAATACTCTAACGTCTCCTTGACTAGTCGAGAGTTTTTATTGAAGTTTAAAAAATGGTAGTAAAGGTATATTGATAGTAACATTTGCTATACGAAAACCGCCCGTATTACTATGATTAAAAGGCGCTGTCAATGTACCGTAGTTACTAGGTACTGATGTGTGATTGTGTGGTTTACTTTAGGTACTGCAACAATTAATTCTTTTGTGTTGTTAATAGATGCCTCTACAATTTTTATTGAACGTAATTTACCAGTAGAGGTATTTTTTTATTGATCTATCAAAAGGTTTAAAATTTCCATAGGTCAACATATTAAATGGCCCTTTTAAAAAGCCATAAAACAATAGTTTACAGCTTGATGAACTTCGTTTCATCTCACTGCTACATAACTAGCTAGTATTTAAAGAGTTTGTATGGAATAAGAGGCCAGCTTATACTGGTAACCGTAGCTACCTATTCACAGTCTGTCTTTATAAACTCCCATAGCCCATGCGGCTGCGCCACTAACACTTACATCGCATTAACTACTGCTTCCACGAACCTTCCATCACGACACTTTTTCCTTCACTCTTACCTTCCACCCAGTGGCTCATATCGTGCGACTGTCGCGTTTTTGTTGTGTTTGTCGCGTAATTGGTTTAATAGTCGCTGTCGCACGGATTTGGAACGCGTCGGGCTGTGAGTGGACCGACTCCCGGATCTTAGTCGATAATGATTTGGATGAAGAAGATTTGGGTCGAGGAGAGATCAAAGATGAAGGAACAAAGTCAATGATAACAATAAAAACAAAAATTAAAAACTTATAAGAGAAAGTATCTGGAGTTAGAAGCTGTTACTGTGCACTTATCAGTGTGGTGTTTACTGGGCCATCTAAGACGGTGCTTGTGACAATTAAAAACTTTAATTATTTATGGCAAAGGCCGCCCCCATATCCTTCCACACTCCTCCTCTGGCCAATCTCTCACAAACGCCTCTAGGTCGTCACGCCAACGTTTTCTAGACCTCTCGCTCGGTAGGCTTCTTCTGGCACCCATTGCGTGACGATTCTGGCCCATCGGTCCTGATGCATTCTACCGACAATGCCCGCCCAATCCCACTTCAACTCAGCATTGCCTATATCATCGATTCCGGTGTTTGAGCTTATTGTGGTATTGCGAATTGAGCTTAATACCCAATATTTTTAGGACGCACTAAATCCATCATCTAAAGAACTCCGTCAAAATCACTCTAACCTGAATTGAAATAGTCGTAAATGGTTGGTTCCCTGGTGTGAATTGTAAGGATTTCAACATTGGTACTTACCCAAACATACTTATTATCGTATTTCACCATTTAGACATTTAAAAATTCTAGACAAATCTTATCATTAGGTCATTTCAGAGTCAAATGTTCTTAGCCAATAAATTACAAGTGTAATCATCAACCACACTCGCTAGTTTTTGTGGTTTTAAATCAAATGTCAACACTTGAAACACTTGATGAACGTAAAGTAATTCATCATATTAACGTAACAACACTATTCGGGTCGTAAAACGATTTAAATTAAAATCATTCGTAAAGATTCGTCTGGTAAAGTCCGATGTCCCGATGTACAAGGTTCCTTAGCAAAATAAGGAAGCCTTTTCGTCACGTTTGTCTGTCATTTCTATGAGTCTACTTATTCATACACGGGATTGACAAATTTTTGAGCGAAACTGTTGAGGAAAACATTTAGATTCACTGTTTTTTTTACCATATAGGTTTTGTGCTAATTTAACTCTCTGTGTTTACTAATGATCTTCTTTACCAAAATTGTCTATTTCTACTTCTTGCATTGGACAGTATATCCTTAAAATTGTATCAGCTGCAATGGCTGGATGGTCTACTTTACAAATGATTACTCTTAACTTCTCAGATTGCATCTAGTTTGTTACAAATATCAGTGGAACCCAACTCCATTCGTACCCTAATAACACACAGCTGACAGATTTTAATTATGATTGAAGCTCCAACCTCACTGACGTCGGCATAACGAACAATTTCAATGACATTAGCTCAATCATTATAACAACGCCCCGTTAAGAGCATTGCTCAAGTTAAACAATTGTATCCAATAACGTTATAACCAATTCATTCGGTTCAAATTCTTTGAGACTAAAATCATCACTGAATTCAGATTTTATGTTTTCTGAATTGAATTGTTTATTATCTCTATTGAGACTGCCATCATTAGTGTTTGTAGGTTTATTTCTTTACTACCGTTAGTCAATTACGGTCACTTCTCTATTGTCTTATTTCAATATGTTACTTGTGGTCATGCTGAAGGAAAATCGGCTTTAACGTTCCCACTGCTGGGACACGAGAGAGGCTGGGGGCCTCTGACAGAGAAGAGGCCTGTGTGTGCCATTGTTAGTCACCACGCTGGCACAGTGTGTGATGACCGTCACACGTCTTCAAATGTTTGGTTCTAGGAAATGCCGGTTTCCACACAATATTTTCCTTCTACATTTGGCTTGTTGGCTATAATGATGCTATTATTGCAAACAGTAAGGGAAAATCGATTATCCGTTAAAGTTTTGTGTTCAGTTATCTATCTACCTATACCTCTTTTTAGCTTGTCATTTGCCTGATTATCATGTTTACTTTTGTAAACACTTCAGCTATCTAAGTACTCTCAACTCTTATCATTACCAGCAATTGATTCATAGGTATTATTTCTATTTGCATTTCTCTTTCAAGTACTTTCTACATCATCGTCGTAAATACTTCACTTGTTTCTAAAAGCATCGTTACAAATACCTTCCGTATACCATCATCGCTAAATTCAAGTTTAACTTTCTGTTTTCTGAAATTGTCTGGTAATTATGTGGCTATCATTATTTTCCCATTATTTTCATATTTGCCATGACCCATGGCCATCTTTTCTACGGTGGTGACATGGATACTGGATTCCGGCTTTTTTGTTTGTTCGAGAATTTACATTTTTGTCTCTTCTCTTTAAGTAATTGACCTGACGTTTTTTCTTTCATGGCCTTTAAGTCTCTGACTAGTCAAGATGGGTCTTGAATTATCTCTGCTTTGCATACACTCACGTCTTGTCGGGTCAAGATAGGGTACTTCAAATTCTTCTAACTGACTTTCTTACAATTGGAGTCAGGGCACAAACATCAACATCTTCCTGCCCTTGTCCCATGTTACCTTGGGGTCGGCACAACAAGTTTTTTTCTTTCATTCTCCTCTGTTAACCGTCACGCTATCATTTACTTCTTTATCTTTCATATCATTCCTCACACAATCCATCTATCGTTTCTTTGGTCTTCCTGAGTCGGGGCACAAACATCTGCCATAATTTATTGTGTTAATTATCCAAGAAACCTACTGGTGCTTACTGCTATAAGTACTTTAGTGAGCTGAGGATGAACGGCCGAGCCTTACGAGTTGTATGTTGTGTGTTCGAACCTAGGAAGGAACTACTTTGTTTAAATTATATTACTGCTCCCAAAACGGTGAAAGACATTCAAATTAAAGAAAGAAGATACGTAGAAATCGTGGAATCTGCGTGATTCCACGATTTCTACGTATCTTCTTTCTTTCCCCACTGGGTTCACCTGTTACTTACTCCTCTTAGAAAGCCTGTGTCCCAGGCTCCCAGCATTAGGAACAATAGAGGCAGATAATGCTTAGTAAGCTAGGTATTTCAACACCGTAATCCCCAACCCATTTCCACCAATTAATCCACGAAACAATCCCAGTCAGAATCCCTCCTAATCCTTCTCCAAACCAACTGAAACTAAGCTTTCTAATTGGATTTTCTTCAATAAAGCTTATAGATTATGGATTCATGAATCGTGACTGCCCGTAGCCAGAGCTATCATTATTATTTATTAACGATCGACGATTAACAGCATATTTCCTTAGACATTACTCAAACGGCCTTGCAGGTCGCTCTATTTGTGTTTAGAATGACGGTAATATAATTTTCGCAAAAAGAGCAATGATCTAATCTGTTTTCTAAGACGTCTCTTTTATCTATTTTTGTGTTGGTTTGTCTAAACATGTTTTTTCTTTCTTTTGCAGATGTGTCAGCCCCTGAATTGAGATTTAGAGGATTTTTTTTTTCGGTAAGTTTTTAAGTTTTTTTTAATTATAAGACTAAAGTTAAGTGTAGTATTTTTGTAAAACATTTATAAAATGCAGCATGTATTTAATTGATCCCTAACTAATTTTCACTTTAATTTGTGCAGTATTCATTGATATGCTAATACTCGTATACTCGATGATCGTCTTTTGGTGCCCTACTAGCTAAGTTATTACGACCAAAGACTAGAAAGTTCAATATCCAAAGTTAGCAAGCAGGCAGTTTCGTCACAACGGTAATGTTTTCCCCATTGTTTGTCTTTTTATTTTAGTGTATCCTTGTAAATGACTATTTAAATTAATATATTTTAATATAATATTTATAGTATTTTATATGTCCTTGTAGTTTATCGTAGTATTAATTTTTAAAATTATTCTCAGTATACACCTACCACCGCTTGTCTCTGCATCACCCAAAGGTTGACTGGTAGAAAATGCCCTGTACTCTGTACTGTGAAGTGTTAAATAAATAAATAAATAAAAGTATGAAAATAGTACTGCCCCCGATAGGAAAAAAGACGCATCTAACATTTTTCCCAAATTTGAGTTACATACATTGCCAGAATCAGAAAAAAAAGGCGCATCTGCCAGTATTTTTAATATTTTTCTAACTTCCTCCAGTGCGGTTTTAGCACAAAAAAATAGGGCGCTTCTGTTCATTTTTTAAACTCGATTTAAGATGAAAAGACGAATGTATGTGAAACTTAATTAAAAAGTCGCATTTATGTAGATAATGTCCTTATAATTTGTAGTTTTTTTTTTAGTTCAGTAATATAAAAGGCGCATATTTGTCCCTATTTCTAAGAGGAAGTTAATAAGACGCAAATACGCATTTGCGTCTAACACGCTAATAAAAAACTTCTTTCACAATAAGAAAAAAAGACCACATCTGACCACTTGCGCCCTATTTACTTCGTAAAATTGTTTTAGCATAGGCGCATTTGCCTAAGCGTCTTAAATTTTTGTTTATGTGGGTCAACAGATTTTAAAATAAATACTTGACTACTTCAATTGTGTTTTATTTACAAATAATAAATTAGGCTATGGCTTATAAGATAACCACCTCCTGTACTATTACAGATAATAGATAAAAGGATTATTAAATAATTATATAAACATTTTATCTAAGCCAAGGGTTATCCACATACTTTCTAATTCTTAAGAAAAAAGGCGGAAATACCTATATGCGCCCATTTTTGTTAAAATCATATACTAGATAGATAAACTAAATACTTAGAAGAAAAGTACAGCCAAAAGCGTTTGAAATTTAAAGGACGCATCTAGCCATTTACGTCTATTCAACTAGGTATGTAATATTTTTCTTCATTTTTTATGCTAAGATGAAACTGTTTTTTCATTATTTTTAATAAGAATTTAATAAATTCATATCATTTATTAAACCAAGTTAAAGCCTATTATAGTGGGCATTATTTTCAACTTTTAGTACTCTAATATTTTAATTTACTCGAAGACAGCAAACGATTTCTCATTTCATTCATTAAAACATTTATTTCTCCGTTTTTACTTTTTGTTGGATACGTCTTTTTAACTATCGGGGGCAGAGTAGGTCATGGAGGAAAAGGGGGTCATTATGAGGATCAAAGACTTTGGGAGGGTCAATTAAATAGTCTCTTTAATTGAGGTACTAGTGTATTCACGAAGAAGGGTATTTCTGATATGTGTCACAATATGTACAAACATTTTCACTACAATTCTCACACACAACCCTCATAAAACTCATTGCCAATTGTGTTAATTACCTCCATACCTATTATTTTCACGGCCAACACATTACAGGCAAGTACAAGTTACATAAACGAGTATATACTTCATTAATTAAAGTGTAATTAGTAAACAAGTAGATTACGAGTAATATAGCGAAACGTGACCGTTTTCATTGTACTGTGTTAGGTAGTGACACACTTATTGTCGTGGAATCGGCTTCAGTCGCTCAGACAGTTCAACATTTTCGATTTACAGCATTATAAAACTGTGGTCATATTTAAGGGCGGTGTCAAATGTTTTGTATGGGACCAACATTGTACAGTCGTCAAACACATCAAGTTACCACAAACTGTCAAATTTCTCCAAATGATTTTAAACCATAAATTGTTGATAGTCAAGTTCAAAATCGAATGAGAAAATTTGACAGTTTCTAGTAACTTGATGCGCTGGCGACTGTACTTACATTAGAGTCTAGTAGGTATTGAAATTTTCTATGGCTATAACTTACCTACGATGTTTGTCCCATGGAGAACGTTTAGTTTGATGGCCTGTACCACACCTGTGTGATACCTACATGCTGTATATTAGAGTAAACAAACAATATAGGACCACCGCGCGGGCTTATGAAAAGAATCACTTAAATCGGCCTAGTGATCACGGAGAAATAATACATCATAACCATGAACATATTATAGATTCTACTCCTTTTTTTTCGTAATGGCATCTCGCAGAATCAACCTGTGAGGCTGGCTTCTGCTTAACCTCACTATCCTGTGGGTCCCTTGAGTGTAACAGCAACAGCGCGCTAAGGGCACTCCCTGTGGGGTACGAGCTCGGCTTATGACGTCGCTGGGGAGGCCAGCAAAGGAACAGGCTGGATCTGAGTGAAGATACTCCTTTAGGGAAGTTGGTTAAATATTCTGCTCTTTGGTCCCGGCACGTCGTCAGAATTGAAACTAGGCAAATTTTATACGTGGATGCAAAGCTCTGCCCTTTGGACTGCCTCGTGATCTCAATCGCGACTGCTGAGCATGAAGTCCTGGATCGGGAACATTCTTCCTAAGTTTATCCATCAGGAATTTCTCAGTAGCAGCCATGTAGTCTAGATTTGTGCCCGGTTGATGGCAATAGGCTCCTATTACATGGGATTAAAACATAACTGGCGAAATGTGGGAGTACTGTAAGGTACACCTCTGCCTAACCCTTCGGGAATTACAGGAGTGATGTTATGTAAAGCTCTTTCAGGCGGGCCAAGACGATTTGGCGTCGATGAGTGTGGTCACTCCTTTAGGCGCGGTGGGGGGTCTCCCCGCTGACCTAGTTAGACTAGGTGGGGCAAAGGACGGTATTTATGTTGTAGGTCATCAACTTGTGTTTATGTTTATAATTCTTCCTTATTAAAACTTATTTTAGGTATACTGCGATAACTGGGCTCGTTGACGTGAATTAGAGCTTGTCTACTCGAGTTTGAACATTTTTTCACTGAAATTGTTTCTTTGTTTGAGATATACCTCTGCCTAACCCTTTGGGCATTACTGACTTGATGTTGCGTTAGGTTTAGGTACCTGAGAAGAATTCCCAGGAAACAATTACTCCTAAGATTTCCCCCATATTATGAGTCAGCACTCAACAGCCTCCGAGGGTACATTGACTGTCTGCAGCATACTGCCCGCCGGCTGGACATGTTATAAAATCGGTAACATTCCGTCACAAACGTTGACATGTCACGTACATAACACATAACATCCTAGATTACTGTTTCTGTTAGTGTGGCGCAAGTTATAAAGGTATAGCGATTTTAAAATTGATCGCCATCTGTGTTTTTGCCCTTACTAGAATGTCATTTTTTGTGATTTTGGACCTTCATGGAGCAAAATGGTCAAAATCGGTTTTAATATTTATAATCCAACTAAAATGTGTACAAAATATTAAACGTCCAACATAAGAACGTTGTAAAATAGCCAAAAAAACTGACCTTAAAATGCTTTATGATGCTTCCTAGGGGTTTAGCAGAGATGCGACATAAAAACTCCGACACTAAGCACGTGAAAAAGAAGCAGAGATGCGAGACATAACACGAACATTAATTTGTTATATTCATTTACGAAATGCATTTAGAATTCGTCTTTATTTAGGCATTCAGGTTAATTTCTTAATTTAAGACCGTTACTAAGTCAAAATTAAAACATTTAAATTATACTGTCCTAATGTATGTTACTGCAGGTAACATTTATGCTAATACGTTTATAATCGGCGATGTTAAACTAAAATTTACCGGCTTTTAATTTATTGCTGTCTGCGCATGATTGGCCACGTTTTTTCTATGACTTAGCCCGTCTACCTTGACTTTTATGAAAAATTACCTAACTCAATAAAGTTAGGAATTTATATTATATTTATAATTTATTAGGACAAATTGTGAGCCTTTATATTCGCTTATTAATAGTTCAATTAAGTTCGCAAATGACTGCTGCACGATTATTTTTTTATCAAGTAATTGAATTGCTACTACTTTAAATAGATTAAGAATAGCAAAAACATATGTAAGTAATTTAAATCGCTGTAGCTTTTTTGGTTTCCGATGCGACTGGTTTTACCAATAACAAAGCACTTGTCATTTCCAACAACTTTAAAAAAAAATATACCTAAGCAGTTTTCTCAGTGACCGATTTTTGAACATACAAATTTTATTTTTTCTGGAACCTGATTTAAGTATGAATGTCCTAGCCGTTATTTTCTCTAGTTCTCTCCACTTAAACATACCTATTTTTACGGCCGTGTACGTTATCTCTAAATCGCTATCGCTTATGGCCCGCCCCGCCACCCAGTGTGGCATACTGTAGCGGGCGCGTGCGCCGACCTAAATACCCGCCTCTAACGGTGCGTGTGCGCGTCGACCTTTATAGCGCGGATCTACGCGCAGCCGACTGTCATGCGAATATCTGACAGAAGCGTCACGGGCACGAGGAGGAGCGGAAAAACCCGAAGTGGACAGGTCACGTACTCACGTCTATAGTGCCTTGTCTCCGGCTGTCCGCCTTGTGAGTAATGAAAAGAAGCACACCGTGAATGAGATCTAGCTCCTGTAACTGCCTGTGAAATACGTCAACAGAATGGCAATCCAATAGATGGGCTGGTCCTAACGGCTGTTGTACCTATATAACCTATGGACTGGCTGACATGAAGTTTCCTTATTTTTACATGGAAGACATCATCTTCCTAGATATATACCAATTACTTTGGATATGGATATCCACTAATGTACTACCGAGTTCACTGACAGTCTGCCACTTTTCACCCTTATGCTCTAAGTGATAAGGTTGAAAAGTGGTCGACCGTCAGTGTGCCATTCGGTAGTAGGTATTTTTCAACTTCTTCAAATTCAGCAACCATATCTTGTAATGAATAACCTGCTCACAGCACAACTGGTGATTATCCTCTTTAAGACAATGTGTCCATTAAGATATTCTTCATTAAACAAATGGCCAAACCACTGGAGCGTTTAAAATGGCTAACAAGTAAACATTAATGAGTGGCGAGCGAGTCGGATTGTCCATAGTTAATCAAATTAGCCTGAACTCGCTCACGTGGACTTGGATCTTGGTATGACGTGGAATATTCACGTGACTTTTATGTTTAGTGGCTCGTTTTCGTTCGCTCGGCATCGTATTAAAAGTAGTAAAGATGGAGAATGATAATTAATGCGACGGATGATTGGTGGTTTGTGTCAAAGAACACACAGGTAGTCACTGACTGCTTCGTTGGTCTTGTGGCCGCAAGCGCGATTGCTGAGCACGAGGTCCTGGGTTCTATTCCCAGGTCAGGCAAGTGATATTGGGTTTTTCCATCAGGAATTAATCAGCAGCAGCCACGGAGTCGATACTTGCACGGTTGATGACAATAATCTCGCCTCCTATTAAGTACATGGGACTTAAACATAACTGTCGAAATGTGGGTGTACTATTAGGTATACCTCTGCCTAAACCTTCGGGGATTACAGGCGTGATTTTATGTGTGTAACTCACAGGTAGTAAAGAAGTTAAATGACAGCTTATATATGTATTTATGAATGAACAAGTCCTACAACAACAAAAAAACACAGTAAACATGGTAAATATCCCGTTTCTAGAGTTAATGATAAGTCCTACAACTTTAGCCCTATCAAGGGCCAAGACTGATGATGTATGTATACTTTCAAGAACGTTTGTATTTGTAAAAATTGGTAATAGGATTGGTCTAATAAACTCATTCCCAAATGCGGGCTGTCTAGATTTCGTCGTAGTAGTTCGTCTGTGTATCTTTTGTTTGTATCATTTACTCCTTGCCTTCTCTTCAGCGCGTTTCCGTGGCTTGCATTAAAACCAGATGTCCCTAAATACTAATATTTTACCAAGAACCACTTTCTGCCAGCTGTCCACATTCTAAACTAGTCTATTCTAGGACACTATGAGAATACACCTCTTGTATCTACATCGACGTGAATTCCGAAATATTTCTATCATTGTCTATTCCAAAAGTCGAATACTTCTCGGGAAAGGAACATTCTAGATTACCATAAACAAAATGTATTGTTAATTCTAAACCGTGACTAAGGTCGCTATGATTACATCGAAGTAAATAATTCTAATAATTGTATGTAAATTTCGAGAAACCGACCGAAATGATTTGAAGTTTCGCCATTGTAGTGAAGTGAAAATGGATTGTTTTGGGCCTATTTTGTAGTTACTGTGTGCTATTTTTGTATCTTTGATCAAGAATCTGGACAAGATGATAGGTAGGCAAGCATAACTACCCAAATTCACTCCTGCTTTTCTATTTTAGCTTCTGAAAAAACCGTGTACCTTCTAAGTACTGTTACAGTTCAACTGTTGTAGTCAAAAGCCTGACGACAATCAGTCATACTAAGGGCTATCGCGGTACCCGCGACTGCCTATCTGACCTCCGACCCAGTTATTGAACTGGGTCGGAGGTCAGATAGGCAGTCGCTCTGTAACTCCAACTAGGTACGCCCGTTTTGACTGGAAGTCGACCGCAACGTAATTCAAAGAAGGCTAGACTGATGTTAAAACCATTCGTCTAATACTAATGCACTCATATTATTCAAAAACGTCAACATAAAATGTCTTAATCCTATGTAAGTTACAGTAAACCACAAATATAAGTCAGTAGTGCAAAACGCATTAGACAAACCACCCAAGCATACACAATGGCTGGTCGAAACTGTGACAATGAACTTGCCTCACCGCTTCTGTGGCTCCCATAACGGTCGGCGATCGGCCAAGTGTGAGTAATTAGAGGTACTCGATAATTTTGTGGAATTAGCACAGTGGTTGGAGTGGTTGGGCTGATGTGGACCACTCGTGTACAGATTGGTTAATTGGGTGGTAGCGGTTGGGATAATATTTTCCCCTCCCACCCCATTTTTCCCCAATGGCAACTATTTCGTCGGCCCATCTCAGCGCCGGATGACCCACATTTCTTTTCCCAGATCTTCGACGTCATTCGGTGATAGCCTTAGTCCACCGGTTATCACTGCGCCATGCTAGGTGTCCTGCCCAACTCCATTTGAGTTCTGTAATCGAAATTCCTGTTCCAGTATCGAAAACCTTTAGATAGGTTAGGAACTCGATCTACCAGCTGTCGAGCTGGCACTTTACATATGGTACCTATTTTATTTCATCATGGATGACGGCCCATTCCCCCTGTGTCCCAGTAGTGGAAAAATTATAGTCTCATTATGTAGTTCAGTTGTTGGGCAGTACAGCAGATATTGGGATTGGTGAGTGTGTGAGATATTGTTGTAGGACTGGGTTTCGTTAGGCTGAGAGCTGGAAGACTCATCATCTACCTAGACTTTACCCAACTATGTTGGGGTCGGCTCTAACCGAATGCAGCTGAATACCAGTTTTTGTCAGAAGACCTGGAAGACTGCTATAACAAATTAGGTTAGCTAACCAAATGCCAGCGACAAGGCCATATTACTAAAGTGGTTACAATAGTAGATCTTGGCGACAGATGCTATGAAGACCATGAAATTTGATTATTTCTCTACAAACAACGAGAAAACAGACTGATCACTGAAACGTTGTTGACAATAAGGCAACTATAATTGCCAACAAATGTAATATTGAACAGAGCATAACATAATAAGAAGCCCTTGAAGCGTTTCCTGAAGCCGTATGTAGGAGTGTTGGCTTTATATTATTGTATTATTACTAGCTCGAACATAGCTATAGGTTTTCTTTCGTTCACCAATTCAATTATTTGAAGTCAATATTTACATAAACAAAACACGCCTGTGATCCTCGAATGACAGGCAATTGAGTGCCTTAAGTACAATAACAGTTCTCCAGTTATGTTTAAAGTCCCAGGTAATAGGGAAGGGCCCTGCCATTATCGTCATCATTATCCACAGCCCGACTTCACGCACTGCTGGGTATAGGCCCCTCTTTGCTTCTACCAAGCTCCACGTTGTTGTGCCAGCCCCAAGCGATGACAACAATGTCGTCAGCCCATCTCGTCGCCGTACGACCAACACTTCTCTTTCCAGTCCTTGGACGCCACTCGGTCACAGCTTTACTTTGCTTTTGTCATCAACTGAACACAAATCAACGCAACCAAGTTTATTAAATCATGTTGTAAGTGTCGCCACTTTACGACACCGATGCTTAATTAAATATGGTTAACTAATATTACTGTCAATAAAACTGGCAATTCCAAAAGCGACCTCAAACTCAAAAGCTATTTTATTCTTATCAAACTCGTTTTATAGCGTTGAAAAAGTCATAAAAAGCAGCGGCCGGATGACAGCCATATCTGGACCTGTGATAGGTAAAGCATTCACTGCTCACAAATACACTAAACGTATTTGCGATTCATTATTCTTTGCTATTCATCACGGTTATAATGTAGTGGAACGTTGTGGGTTAAGTTATAAGCGATAGCGTTTTAGCAAAGGCTGACAGTGGCACTGATCCACCATGTCATCTACAGGGTGGAAGGAACAAATTACAGATGAAAAATTTTTATGTGGGGGGACTCGGAATGATGTACTGAATACGTGGTAACCGTTTGTGCATAGATGTCCCTTCCACCCTGTGTAAAGAAAATTCCTGCTGTGGAGGAGGAAATGACGAGGTCCAGCATTTTATTATTATTATTATATTATAGCTAGCTCATACAGTCCCACTGCTGGGCAAAGGCCTCCCTCCATTGCTTCCAACGGTCACGATTCTGTGCTACTACTTTCCAATTCTCAAGGAAGACATCCAGTTCGTCCCGCCATCTCCTTCGTGGTCTGCTGCGACCTCGTGTCACTGTTTCAGGGCACCAATCCTGAGCTTTACGGGCCCACAGTTCATTCGGCATGCGACAGACATGTCCTGCCCAGTCCCATTTAAGTTGGGCAGCCTTTTGAGCCATGTCAACGATTTGCGTATTGGAGCGCAGTGTGGTCCTGCATTTACGAAAGAATTTCTAAGTTTTTTAGGAATAGCAAAAAACAAGAAAACAGTTTCGATACAATTAATACAATTTCGATATATGCAACATGTACTGAAAGTACTGGTGATGAATTAAATGACAAAGCAAGTCGCCTGCCTAGGTTCGAACCTACAATCTATAACTCGATAGTAGGGAACGTTACCACTGGGTTACCATTGCAGCATAGTACAATAGCATGCAAGCGACGGGTATGCCTTGTGGCATTTAATCCACTAATGTTCATGAAGGTAAAGTTCAAATAAATAATCCTAAAAGAATTTGAAACGGCCTCTCATACCTTAAACCACAGCAAAAAGTAAGGAACGCGTGACGGACTAACACTGCGACCTTGCGGGTGAAATATAACACATGAGTGCAACATATATACCGTTATACTTAGCTAGGGCAGGTCAGCCATGGTGACAGTTGCATTCTTAGCGCTATGTCATGGTAAGTGGGTAATTATTTTCTAGTATGCACGTCAAATACGTGGAATAAGACAGTGGGTTTACAGACCTTGGGTTTACCCTTTTCTCATCTTGAGAGGGAACACGTTTAGAATAGCTCAGCACGTTGCTCACTCGGTTGTTTTATAGTTCAAATTGACCGTGATTTTCATGGTCAATAACGTAGACTGATTGGCTATGGTTTGAGTTGCATGATGCATTCTGGCGCTGCGGCGCTGACGTCTGCATCTGAACCTTTTTTTTTTTTGGAGGGTGGGAAATCATCAAATGACGCCCCCCGCGCTGGGCGGAGCGGAAGGGAGCGTCAGACTTTTACTGACTAAAAACCACCCATGTTCCTTCTTTGGCCCTTTATGTTCCAGGGCCGCGGTATCTCTTTCGAACAGTCCCGCACATCTGAACCTGGATCAAGTTTTTGTAGAATTATAACTACATATTTTTCATAACATTTTAATAACATAGACAGATTGGAACTCAGACAGTTGTCATGGTCACCATTAGTCTTAATTGTTTTCTAGACATTGTTAATCACTCGGAAATATCTAGTGATTAATATTTTCAATATCGCCCTTATGAGGTTTGGATTCCGTCCTGTTCTTTACCTGTGGACATGCCCCTGAAAATGTATTATTTTTTTCTCGTTTCAAAACACTAATCCGTCTTTTGATTTTTTATCTCCCTTCCATCTGCTGCTTCTCATCTCCGGTTCCATTTAATTCTGACAGACGAAAAGATCATCTATTGCCAAAAACAATTTCAGTCGAAAACCCATTACCATCTAACCCATGCTGCACTTCACCATTCAACACAACAAAGACACCAATTTATAGATCTTCATCTTCAAACAATGTCCCAGATGTGTCTGTGTCCAGCAGGGCCACTTCCTCAATAACTGTCTCCAGTGGCCCTAATTGAGCCCTGAGTTATAGCCTTATAGCCGCGAGAATTAACATCTCGTTGGGGACATATTGAAAAACACTTTTGTTGCCAGAATGCCAGCGCATTAGCGCTGGCCACACGACAAAACTACTACAAAACACTACAAAACTACTCCACATAGCATTAACACCATTAGGTGTTAATGCTATGTGGAGTTGTGGACATAGTTTTGTCGTGTGGTCTTGATTGAAGTCCTACTTCTGTCTGATTGTTGCCTCGTGTATTTTGAAGGGTGCTGACAACTGTAACCTTAGTTGGAACTATGAAGGGAAAATAGTCTACAATGATGAATTTGACCTTCAATTAGAACGATGATGGAGTACAAGCTTAGTTATCTGTTCAAGTAAAAAATATCATTGATCGTGCCGACCAACGAAATAATTGTTAACTAAATACTTTTCTAGATTTCCGAGCCGTGATTTTTTCTTCGTGAACTATTTGCATTTAATTCCATAATAATCTTGCAAATCTACTAATGCATTATGTATATTTTCCCATTTCTGTATAAAACTTTTCTAGCTCTATAAATGTTGTACATTTATTCTAGTCTACCTTACTAGACGTTTCAATACTGGAACGTTCCAACATCACTTACTCCGTAGGTGTTAACGAGGGCTGTTACATTTGTATTACCACGGAAATCTTTACTGCTCAGATTTGCATACGCATTGCTCTGATACCATTTGGTTCTTATCTTTATTAACGGGCTTGGCTGAAGGTTTTCTTGTATTCTGATATCTTTTACATCTTTTCTAGTTAAGTTCTCTGATAGTGATGAAATAATGCTCATTTATAAGTTAGGATTTATGTTTGATTTTGCCTCATCTATCTGGAGTTTTTTATTACTATCAACTATGTTACCTATTCATTTGTACCTTTTGTTTTCTTGGTACATCTTTCAACATTTGGATCACTTATCATAATTACAACTTTTGTCCATCTCATTGTTACTATTCATAGCCCATCTTCATTCACTGAAAGATATGCGACTCTGATTTCGTTGTGCCAATCACCACACCTACGCGCTTGTGCCATTCCCATCCATCCACTTTTCAATAAACCTTACTAAAGACGTCATCAACTTCTTCCTCCCATCCATTCCCACCATAAACAAGACATAATCAAACACCATGTCTACCCTAGCCAGCAGTACATGCGGCTTAGGCCTCGTCTCCCTCGGGGCTATCTAATGGCCGTCTAGGATCTGTCCTGTCGGTTTTGTTGTTCATTCATCTGCATAGATCCAATGATTTGTGTAATGCAACCGCGGTTACGCCTTGGAGCCATGGAAACGGCGGATTTATTGAACTAGAACTGGTGGTTCAAGCATTTCTACTCTATTTTTATCCGCCTCAAAGTATTTTTAACACTCATGGGGAGTGTTAACTATTTTAGTGTATTGCCAAGTTTGGAAAATACTAATTATGTGACTGCCATGTTTTTGCGAATCGTTTGCTGTTTTTGAAACATTACTTGTTAGCTTACCAGTCTACCCATGTCGTATTTGCAATAGGAAAAGAAAAATGGAAGGAATTGTAAATGAATTACTAAATAGGACATCGGTGTTAACAAGAGGGTAATATTTTGAAAAAGATTCCGTATGCTGTTTTTAACTTTTAAATTGAAGAACGAGAGAAATGGAGGAACACTCAAACCAAACAACATAATCAATTAGTCTCTCAAGAAAAAGCCCACTTAGTTTCCTACTTTCAGAACGAGCCATAGAGAACAATTTAGAATCGGAAATTGACCCTAAACCTTAACAATATAGACTTTAAACAAATAGTACCGGACATGAATAAATCGTATTTACTTTACCAGAATTATTCCTCTCATTTCTTGGCCCCGCGTCATTGATAAACGAGCTCCTACAAGATTACAGTTTCCACAATCTGGGTTAAACTAGTCCTGATTAATGAAGATTTATTGGTGACTTTTATCATTAGTCCCGCGGCTTTGATTGTACTTGTTCAAGTTCATTATACGGCGTGATAATACCTTCACTTGTTGGATTTTCAATTTATTGGATGAATGTTACATTTCTGTTTGACATTTTGAAAGAAAGGAGTCAATAGAGTCATGATCACTTAATAGTTTTTTGTTTGTAATCATTTTCACTGGAACTCTCTCATCTTTTGAAGCTGAGAGAAAATAAAAAAACGGCCAAGTGCGAGTCGGACTCGCCCATGAAGGGTTCCGTAGCAGCAAGTAACACAATATTGGGTTTAGAATGAAAGGTAAATTGCGGTTTACGATTGACTTATTAAAAAATAACTACTTACTAGATCTCGTTCAAACCAATTTTCGGTGGAAGTTGCATGGTAATGTACATCCTATAGTTTTTTAGTTTTATCATTCTCTAATTTTAGAAGTTACAGGGGACACACACACCCACACACACACATTTTACCACTTGGAAGTGCCTCTCGCCCAAACTATTGAGTTTAGAAAAAAATTGTATTAGAAACCTCAATATCATTTTTGAAGACCTATCCATAGATACCCAACACGTATGGGTTTGATGAAAAAAAAATGGGTTTCTGTTCTAAGTATGAGGAGCCCCCAATTTTTTTTTTTTTTCTATTTTTGTTTGAAAATCTTAATGCGGTTCACAGAATACACCTACTTACCAAGTTTCAACAGTATAGTTCTTATAACTTCGGAAAAAAGTGGCTGTGACATACGGACGGACAGACAGACATGACGAATCTATAAGGGTTACAGAACCCTAAAAAACTCTGCGTAAACTGGCTGTTTAAAATCTAATCCTTCACAGTGGACATTATTGAAAATCTATTAATATTTTAATGTATTAGTACAATATTTTTTTCTGACTTATTAGTTTGACACACTTCATCAATTCCATTCCATCATATACTTTCTGGCTCTGTGTAGAAAATCATTTGCATCTGCCTAACCTTTTTCCAACTGTGTTGGGGTCGACTTCCAGTCTTACCGGATGTAGCTGAATGCAGTATCAGCAGTATCTTACATGGAGCGACTGTCTATCTGACCTCCACAACCCAGTTAGTACTGGGTAATATGATACCTCTTGGTAGTCCCCCTAGGTTTTCAGACTTTTGGGCCACTGACTACTTGTAACGACTTGTCAAAGATCTACAAATGATAGCCAGGCCAGAGGCCTAACGTGCTATTATGCTAGTTCTATTTACCAATACTCGTACTATATTTTCTTCCTAACTACCAAAGCCATCTATTTTCCCATTTCTAATCACCTTCCATCGTTCAAACGCTCATTACCCTCAACCAGTTGTTACAAATGATTGATTCAACAAAAAGACAACGCCAAACAAGAGACTATAACCTTTCGAAAACATTAGCAGTGTTGCCAACTTAATCAATGGTTGAAGTGATGGATTGCGCTAATGTTGGCAAGATTGATTGAGAGTTTAACAGAGTTAGTATTTAGAATTGGAAATAGTTAGTTTGGTCTTAATGTGAAGTTTACTGTGTTTGTGTCGCTGTGAGTAATGATGATTAAAGAACAGTAAAGAGATTTGTATCATGCAAAGAACAGTAAAGAGATTTGTATCATGATATGTGGATTTTTTGCATAATTCCCAAATCATTTTAATATCTGCCTTAATTTATCAATACCAGAAATAACCTAGATGAATATGGGACGAAATTTTTTTACGAAATAAAAAATTATGTTTGACGAGAACATAGTTTTAGTCAGGTTTTTATTCCCTACGGTGGTGTGGCGATTTTTGGGGAAATACTGTGTAAAGTAGTGTATTTACACTTGTCTCTCCTTGGACGTACCTCTGCTGAAACCATGATGATGGTGACTACTCCCTCCGGTTGCGCTGCTCCTTTTGATAGGCTCTCTGGCTGTTACAAATCACCGTAATTTTATCAATTCCTTGTTATAATTGATCAATTTTAAATCAGACATTAATTGCATCTCTGTTCAATCCATGATTAATTACGTGCTTATGTAGTTACTAACAGTATAATCATTTGGTAATCCTTCCATGCTACTTGTTACTTATAGGAGTTGGTTCTGAGACGCGCTCTTTGTAGGCGATATACAATTAATTTGCCATTACGCTTCTGTATTGCAATTTTTTTAATTTGGCGCATTAAACGTTGCTTTGTGCGAGTTCAGCCAGTAAGAATAATTTATCAATAACCAACGCATGTAATTCATCATTTAGATTCTCTGTTTCGAATATGTCACTCAACTCTTACCATTTAGTTGTAGGAGATACTGTCATGATGAGGACTAATAGAGATGGAGATGGAGGAAGATAGGCTTTGCTGTCTTGGGAGTGGATAGGAATATGATGACGTTGGATAGTCGTGAGCCACTCCGTCTGTACAATCACTAATGCGTGAAGCGTATACTAGAATTATCAACCCTACATTTTAGATTTACAGAACCAAGTAATGCCTAGATGATGCGACTTTAAAACTTACCTTCTGTAAATTTAACTTGCTAGTAAAGGAGACTATAAATCTTGTTGTACTAAACACACTGCATTATTATGTTTACGTTAACTTAAAAGGAAAACGTGCTCTTGTACTTACTTCTTACAAATGTATATTATTTCTTTCGAAGCTCAAAATGGCTCATTTCACTTTCCAAAATCATTCAATACAGGACGTGTTTAAGTGATTTCGGAACAGACCGTTGATGCTGAGTTATGGACTTCCAGTTCTAACAAAATTAAATACACTCTCATCAAGCTTCACGGGCATGTAAGAGATGTTGTGTCTTCTCTTGTCTTATCAACACGATCTTTACACTGATTGTTTTCATTTTTAACTTAAGACTAAAACTAAGTTCCTACATATATGGTAGTCCCCCTAGGTTGTTAGGTCACTGACTACTTGTAACGCTTGTCAAAGACTACAAATGATAGCCAGGCCCAACGGCTTAACGCGCTATTATGCTGTTTGTATTTACCAATAGTCGTATTATATTTTCTTCCTAACTACCAAAGGCATCTATTTTCCCATTTCATCAGGCATCTTTGTCTATGTTATTGGCGTCAAAGTACTCCTGCCATCAACGTATCGCATGGCTGTCATCCGGGAACGTGCCCAGAAGACTGACAATGCTAATTCTTTAACTTAAGTGGGTATTTTGGATTTCATTACAAGTAGTCAAAGTCAAAGCATTTATTTCAATTAGACCATTACAGGCACTTTTGAAAGTCAAAAACAAAAAAGCTAAGCTACAGTCACAGACACAAGGCATAATAACTTGCGAAAGTACTGTAGTTGCACATTCCAAATCGTAGATCTCTATGGAGAAGAATGGGCAAGAAACTCCATGGACACTCTTTTCAATCAAAATATTGTTACAAAATCTTCTAAGTAGAAGCTACTTAGCTTAGCTCCCTCTTGATTAACATCTTATACGTCTTCATTATCATTTACATCCAATGCCTTTTACTACTACTTCCAATCATTCGCTATTCATAGGCTCCACTCTTGAACTGATTCCAGACATTTTATCACACCTTAGACCATTACTCCACTGGGCCAATGAGTCGATATCGGTTCTTTATGCAAACACACCGTTTAGCGCGTAAAGAAACAAACCTCTGTGCTAGAATTAACACTAGTGGGCGGTGTTAATGTTTAGCGCTAAAGTTTAGTGAACTCCACCTTACGCCCCGTCCACAACCTCAGGCGATGCAACTCGTCGCAACCCTACTTGCGTCAAACGACATCCGCGTGCTGTATTTGTTTCCTTCGCGTCTCGGTAACTCGTGGTATGCTCCAAATAATTTCTTACATTTGTTATCTGTGCAGTCGATGTCGCGTGTCGTATTGTGTCGTGAAGTTCGTGGCCAAGCGGTTAGTTTGATCGCTTGGTACACTTTTGTTTTTAGTAAATTAAGGTGAATTGGGTAGTTTGAGCTTCCTTAGTATTTTATCTAGATCAATGAAGTGATGATGAGTCATCGCAGTTTTGTATTAAAGAGATTTTGTTTATTGATCCAAGGTGAGTCGAAAGTTGAAAAATACTTGTAGGTGTTATCAGTAAATGGGACAGTTGCTCTTTCTTTTTCTTAATCTTTATCTGTATCTACTGAGTGTCTGACCTTTTATTTACCTATCTTTTTATTTTTAGCACTTTAATCATTTTATAAAACATGCATGGGATGGGTGACCACCCCACTACAAACAGAGTTTCCTCCGTGCTTCAGAAATCACGTTCAGCCGTTGGTCCCGGCTGTCATTTGTAGATCTGTGACAGTCGTTACAGGTAGTCAGTGGCTCGAAAGTCTGACAACCAGTATTACCAAGGGAAGGGTATCATATTACCCAGTACTAACTGGGTTGTGGAGGTCAGACAGCTCAACGTAAAATACTGGTATTTACCAGCATCCGGTTATACTGGAAGCCGACCCCAACATAGTTGGGAAAAGGTGAGGCAGATGCTGAATCATTTTATAAAACAATGCAACACAGTCACATACTAATGTTCCCACTGCTGGGACAAAGGGCTTGAGTGTGGTTTGTCTCTGTATAGGGATCATTTGAGAGAGAGTGACCACACTCATGAATAAAAACGTCCCATCGTTTGAATGTTGATTTTCTCAACACATGTCGGATCATAATATTGTAGGTAGTGCTAATAGATGGGTACATCACTTAATGACAGAGAAACTAAACGCTGCAGACATGCGCGAGTGCGTACATGTAAAAATGTATGTATTCTCGTACATCACGTGTACTAATCACAGGTTTTTCTCTGGTTTCCCATACTCTTACTTTGTCACCTATAAAATCTACCCAGGGACTTTGCGATTTATCTATCGACGCTTCTGTGTTGTCGTTTACAACAAATATACAATGTGACGGACTTCACAAATATCCTTAATTGTATCGATCGATCGATGGATTTATGTTTGTTAATCAAGATGATAGTTATAGTGGATGTAGAAGTCTTTTGAGGCGCAACTGTTATCTAATGAACTTACTTAAACATAGACTAGGCTTAGTTTTCATGCGATATTCCACCTGCAGTGGGCCAACTCTCTCTTAAGCGGCGAGAACCGAGTAACCCCCCAGCAATGAGAACACTACAGCTGATGCCAATAAACAGGTCACCATTATCATTCACGCTTCTCGCCATTCTTTGGGGTCGGTGCGACATGTCCTCTTCCATGCTTCTTTATTAGTCGTCATCTCACTAGCCATATGATAGGGATGAATGAAAGACAATTTCATGTGGATGAGATATCTGGTGTAATCCGAATGGATTTTTGGGGATCCTCCGACCAGACGGGTGTTATATCTGGTGGGCTACTGCCCGACAGTTGTTGTCGGGTTCTTCTGTATAGTCTTAAGTCGCGAATATCTTTACTTGCGCGATGCAGGATTTAGATATTTAGTTCGTCCTCTGCGTCATAGATGGCGCTGTAGTACTGTTTGTTCTATGTTGCTGAAGTACTTTTTGTAGTGCCGCTACAGATTAAATAAGGAATGAGTACTTAAAAGCAGTCTGAAAGTGGCGCTGGTGACTGAAAATGTATGTGTTAATCGGTTATCGTGTCGTGATATGGACATGTGATTTGGAGGAATGAGGATAATGGCGTAGGGAAAGTTTTGAGACCAAAGAAACGGTGAATGGACTGTGTGAAGGATGATATAGCTAGAAAAGGAGGTGACTGCTGAGATGACGACTAATAGAGAAGTATGGAAGAAGATATGTTGCACTGACCCCAAATAAACTGGGATGAGGGTAGGAGAATGCTGCTGATCTCCCTACCCAAATAATCTTTCTCACAGTACATCCAACATTTCTCAGGTCTTCTCTCTTATAGCCTCGTATAGCCAGCCACAAACTCAGGTAGCTCAACATTATTTCCGTTCTCAATATCTATAAACAGCTCCAAACATCCAATGTTGTTGTTATTACTGAACCCACCAGCCATTGGTAGATTGTAATTATATTTAGCTGAAGGTGCGTTGCCCTTGAGTAATTTCGTCTGCTAAATGTACAGTATTTGTGTTCAATACATGTACAGTGGTGTACAGTTCGGTGAACGATAAACTTGATACTTTAATGGCTGAGTATATTGTTTTGGTAAAGATATTTGTGGTGGAGATTGTGGTTGTGGCGAAGGTTAATTTTAGAGGGCTGGTTTGGGATCGGTAGTTTATGTGAAAAGGTGGTTTATGTATAGCTAGAAGCAAATGCTCATCATCCGCTTAGCCTTTTCCGAACTATGTTGGGTCGGCTTCCAGTCTAACGGGATGCAGCTGAATACCTTTAGGTATTTTACATGGGGCGACTACCTATCTTACCTCCACAACCCAGTTAGTACTCGGTAAGATTGGTTGTCAGACTTTCGGACCACTGACAACTTGTAACGACTATGATCTACAAATGACAGCCGGGACCAACGGCTTATCGTGCTTTCCGAAGCACGGAGAAACTCGGTATGCAATGGGTGGTCACTCATCCACGGACTAACCTAGGCAAGCGCGGCTTAACCTGAACCGACCCGAGCGGCTGTTATTATTTAGCCACGAGCTAAAGAAGAAGCAAATGCTGAACGTTGGAAAAGATTTTGACAAATAACTTGGCAATTAGGACACTGGACCTGAGATTACGAAAGCTAGAGTAAGCATGGATGCACGAAAGTGACTAAAAACAAAGTGACACTTACTTGATGCTACATGCTATTTATTAACCACTTTGATAAAAAAAGCTTGGCTTTTCATCAAATCAAATCAAATCAATCTTTATTTGTGAACACAGGTATTATAATAAAGGTCTTATGTATACATTTTAGTCGAGCTCTGCGTCCTACCAATGTAATTGGTGTACAAATATTAGCTTTTTAGTAAAAATCATCAGGTGCTTGCTGTTTATTTTCTTATCTTAACAATATGACCAGGTTATAAAAAATAAACATAATATGGCCGAATTCATGCTGACTTGTAAATCAGGTTGATTTTAGGATTCTGTACCCAAAGGGTAAAACGGGACCCTATTACTAAGACTCCGCTGTCTGTCCGTCCGTCTGTCACCAGGCTGTGTCTCATGAATCGTGATAGTTAGACCGTTGAAATTTTCACAGATGATGTATTTATGTTGCCGCTATAACAATAAATACTAAAAAACAGAATAAAAAAATATTTAAGTGGGCTCTCATACAACAGACGTGATTTTTTTTGCCGTTTTTATAGATAATGGTACGGAACCCTTCGTGCGCGAGTCCGACTAGGGTTTTTTTTTTTTTTGACGCTATTTATTGTTTACAATTCGCAACTATAACGAACTGTCTTTTAAATAACGTTTAAAACACTGAAAATTAACATAATGTACCGTATAATCGATATTTTACAAAATCCAATCCAAAATGCGAAGTGCACCGAAACTGATCGCAATTATAGTCACTTTCTCACCGAATAAAATTACTGTTTATTAAGCTTTCACAAATTAAATGTTGTTAATAAGGAAACCGTGTTATCTTTTCATCTTTTTAATTAAAGGCAGGATTTTAATACATACTTGCAGGTATATAAGTTATGTTGTCCTCATTGAAAGTTCAGAGGTCATGGCAGTTCTTTTTTTCAACCGATTTCTGAAAAAGGAGGTTCCAACGGCTTCTTTTTGTTTTTTATCATGTATGTTTACCGATTACTCCGTGTTTACTGTGCTGATTTACGAGTAGAGGAAGCCCGCGCGGTGGTCCCACATAAATGTTATTAACTTTGCTTGAGGAGTTTATGAGTTAGCTTCTTGGATTGGCTTTAGAATCGTTTGGCAGGAGTTGGGGGGTAAAAGGAGTTAAAGCTGGTAGGGCTTGGGTCCTCGGTTATAACGCTACCAATCTTATTACAAGGTACTTAATGCATCGGGCCTGTGGACGGTGAGTAATGGGCTAGCTCGCCGTCCGTCCGTCGTATGACGACGGGCAGGCCGTGTCGACGGCGCGTTCGTGTTCCACGCGCGCCTCAAAGAGATGTCAGCAAACGGGAGGGGTCCGCAAGGGCCGGTGCCTGCCAGGGCTGCGGGACTGTTCGAAAGAGATACCGCGGCCCTGGAACATAAAGGGCCAATGAAGGAACATGGGTGGTTTTTAGTCAGTAAGAGTCTGACACTCCCTTCCGCTCCGCCCAGGGCGGGGGGGGGGGTCATTTGATGATTTCCCACCCACCAAAAAAAAAAGGTACTTAATGCATATTTTCCGAGAAATTAATTAAAAATGTTTCTAAACTCAAATCAGTTAAAAAGCGAAAACGGAACGTTAAAATGGCGAGACATATGGTCCGTGTAATACTGGTGCCAGGTCCACATATTTCAGTTTTCAGGGTAGACTTAAAATTGCAGTGGCCGAAATGGAAATCTTTGAATAGTTACGTGCTCAAGTTGGCCGCTGCCGATACAATTTAGCTACATGGGGTATAAACGACCGATCTCGGACACAAAGCAAGTGTGGAACCCAAATACCTACAGGATATCTCCGGACGCAATGCAAATGTGGAGCCCAAACACAGGATATCCCACACCCTTTCAGGACTTGAATGAGGTAAATGACAGAGCTGTCCAGGTTGCTACGTGGGACAAAATCTGAGTCATCGATTCTAGAAAACGATGGGCAGACTATGGTGACATATTTCACTTGGTGTGACGCTGTCACCCTGAACTAACTTGAAGATAAATTCGTCTATTTTATTTCCACATACCACCACAATTTCTCCAATTATGAAGCCCCTTCAGTTTTGTGGACGGTTTATCACAGCTATTCAAATAGCCTGATGGCAGTTAAGATTACCCCCATTTCACCCACACACGCATTATATTTGTATAGGGATTAACATACTGCCAAATATAAAGTGGGTAGTAGATTTTGAGGCCTACGCGTGTTTTCGAAAGAACGATGTTAATGAGGTAGTGTGTGGAGCTTTTATATTCAAATGCCCGTTTTCATGAATACTAAGCGGCACCTAATAACTAGACCCTTAATAACAATTTTAGTAACTAACTATTTTCATATTACAAACGGACTATTCAATATTATTTATTTGAGTGTGTGTAGGTATGTATGGATATTTAGGCAATCGCTTAGGGGCCATCCTTTAATCACGTGACGTTTTTAAAGCCACTTTTGTTGCACCTGCAACCTGCAACCTTACGGCGTATAAACAAGCGGGGAGGCCCCTTGTTTGTACGTCGTGAGGTTGCAGGCTACCCCTCCTCCCTCCCCCAGCATCACTTGTATGTTTTATTATCGAAATGATCTGACAGTTTTAGTATATATTCAATAAAAAAAAATATTTTATACACAAATTCGTTTGCTGGGCTGTTTTATTCATAATTGGTAAAAAAAAAGTAAACACGTCACATTTAGTTAATTTTCTTCGTCCCTGGACAAAATACAAGCGATTGTCACACTACCCCATCCCCCCACGAAAAACGATCTATGCAACAAATTACCATACAGAACAGTAATACAAGTCACACGTTAGGAAATGTCATAACTTTATAAGATTTCCTGTTCCCAACCACACGATGCGGTTTCCGCTCTCCATCTACACCATTATATTTTCCAAATAGTCGTAACTGCCATCGCTACACATACATACATAGCATATCATCACGCCTGTAATCCCTGAGGGCTTTGGCAGAGGTGTACATAATAGTCAAAGACATTCAAATATTACGAGCTATCTTTTAAATCTCTGAAACTAATGCACCCACAATTCACCGGTTATGTTTAAGTCCCTTGTAATAAATTCCTCGGTCTAGTGGTCACAGCGGGACTGCTGAGCATGAGGTTCTGGTGTAGATTCCCTGGTCCTCGACCAGGTCGGTTCAGGACCGGGAATGGTTTTTTTAGCAGGAATTCCTCAGTACCTGCAGACACTGGATACCAGTCTGGATTTGTGCCCGTTGATAGCATTAGGCTCACCCCCCATACCATGGGACTTGAATATAACTGACGAAATGTGGGTGTGCTATTAGGTACACGTCTGCCTAAGCCTCTTGGGTTTCAGGCGTGATATATTACATACATTAGTATACGCACAAACTCGTCCCACATTCTGAAAGCGTTAATAAGAGGTTGCTTAAGCTGATTAGGTTTACTTAAAAGCATTATATTACGGCCTTGGTTTGTCTGGCTTCTGGCTCCCGGGCGTTGACAGGGTTACTTTGAAATAGGTTTGTTTTGAAAAGGAATTGGATTGTTTTCTGACAGTTATAAGCGAGGAAAATATGAAAATTGCTGAATAACATAGGATAATCTTTTTGGGGTCTAACACCATAGGCTTTACGATTTTCGAGTGATATGACATAACCTGTAATCCCCGAAGGGTTAGACAGACCCATTAGTACACCCACATTTCGCAAGTCATGTTTAAGTCCCAAGTAATAGGGAGTGAGCCTATTGCCATCAACCGGGCACAAATCGAGTCTCCGCGGCTGCTACTGTTAAATTCCTGATGGAAAAACCCAATAACACTTTACCCGACCTGGGAATCGAACCCAGGACCTAATGCAATATGTTACCGTAGAAGTCTGAAAGTCTGACAACCAGTTTTACCAAGGTGTATCGCGGAATCCACAAACTGGTTTGTGGAGGTCTTAAAGGCAGTTGTATTCAGCTACATTCGGTAAGACTGAAAGCCGACCTCATCATAGTTGGGAAAAGGCTAGGCAGATGATGTCTTTCTCATCGAGCTTTGTAGAACTTGTCTATAGGTATCTTCTTGTTCATGAAATAAACTTAGATAAGTTAATAACCATTTGAGGAAATGGCTTACGGTGTCGTAGCTTCCTGCTCATTCCTACCATACATCCATCTATTAAACTTGTATTGTGCATTGTGTATTGTTTTAGATCTATTTTATTGATTTGGAACAGAGCTGGCAATACTTACGTGTTATAAATAAATATCTTCAGACCATGCCTATTAGGGGCCGTTCAAGTATTACGTAAGCACTATGGGGGGTGGCCTGTGGACGGCGAGTAATGGGCTAGCTCGCCGTCCGTCCGTCGTATGACGACGGGCAGGCCGTGTCGACGGCGCGTTCGTGTTCCACGCGCGCCTCAAAGAGATGTCAGCAAACGGGAGGGGCCCGCAAGGGCCGGTGCCTGCCAGTGCTGCGGGACTGTTCGAAAGAGATACCGCGGCCCTGGAACATAAAGGGCCAATGAAGGAACATGGGTGTTTTTTAGTCAGTAAGAGTCTGACACTCCCTTCCGCTCCGCCCAGAGCGGGAGGAGTCATTTGATGATTTCTCACCCCCCAAAAAAAAAAAAAAAAAAGCACTATGGGGGGTGGGGGGGTCTTTGTTTTGCTTATTTTGGATGACATGGGGGGTAGGGGAGTCTAGATGATGATTACGTCATCGTTAGTTATTTACTTTTTCACACGAATGGCAACCCTCACAAGCCTCACATTGTCTATGCTTGAAAACGAAACGCATTTTCGGGGATTACCGCAAATATAAACGCACACGTTTAGGCACTAGCTTTAGAACTGATTAGGGGATTTACCGCGCGCCGTTCACTTGTTTAAATTTCCTCTGTCAGTGTATTGTTTCCTTTGGATACTATAGCGAGTAGACGTATTGTAAGCATAGCAAAGCAAGTTAACATTTGATTTTGTGTTACCGTTGAATCCATTAGCCAAAGTTTAACGTTTAAATAAGATGTCGTTTCAAATAGACAAATCCAAGTTTTACCCAATATTTAAAATAAGTTTGTTATGTTCGTAAGATTATAATATTTTTGTCCCTACTCTATGTTGAATACTGCATCAGTTAAATCTAATCTCTATCCTAAATCTATTTTCTTATTTTTTAAATTATAATTATAACATTATTTTATAATATAAAAAAATAAGCATGGGGGGAGGGGGTAATAGCTTTGCTTACTTTTGCTGACAAGGGGAATGGGGGGGTAAATAATTGTAATAAATCTGCTTACGTAATATTTGAACGGCCCCTTACCCCCTGCAAATGAAAAAAGAACTGTACAACATAAACTACACAGACAGGCATACATCACAGTGTGAAGAAAGCATTGGTGGCCCTGCTTACGAATTACAAATCGCAGGTTCGAAGCCATTCAAGCTCGTGGCTTTCTGTAATTTACTTCATCAGCATTGTCACCGTGATGAAACCATCTCGTCGGAGACTAAAAAAATCGAAGACTTGTGAAATCTATCAACCCGCACTGGGCCCGTGTGGTGGAATCTCACATAGTAGACTAAGCCTCATTCCCAGCTGTGGGACACAGGTCTTGATTGTGCTTGGATGTGAAGCTGTTTCAAAACAGTAGTTATATTTTGAATGTGTTTAACACAACATTTCATTCAATGGGAATTCATCATCATCATCTGCCTAGCCTTAGCGAACTATGTTGGGGTCGGCTACCAGTGTAACCGGATGCAGCTGAATACCAGTATTTTACATAGAGCGACTGCCTATCTGAACTCCACAACCCAGTTAGTACTGGGTGATACGATACCCCTAGTAAAATTGTCACACTTTCGGGCCACTGACTAACTGTAACGACTGTCAAAGATCTACAAACGAGAGCCGGGACCAACGGCTGAACGTGAATTCTTTACCACAAATATTTCTGCAGGAATATAAATTCATGCCTACCCCAATACACTTCAGCCAAGGAGGATGTTATCATCCTACCATTTAGAGAGGACTTCAGGGGGAAAATGACATAGTGAATTGGTGAGATAAAAAATGAACGGAGGGATGTGTGTAGGGCTGCTATCGATCCGTGCCACCCCTGTCTGCCGTCTGTCTGGCTACTGCTATGATGGGGATTTTCATTCCGTAAAATGAATAGGGGTGAATACTTGTGTACTGTAAAGTTATTTGAAATCTTCTGTTTTAGAGAAAATCTCCTTGACTAACGATACAGAAAAACCGGCCAAGTGCGAGTCGGACTCGCGCGTGAAGGGTTCCGTACCATCGTAGTTGGGGAGCTTCCTTTTGTTTTTATTATTTGATTATAAAGCGGCAACATAAATACACATTCTGATTCTGGGAAAATTTCAACTGTCTACCTATTAGCGATCATGAGATACAGACCGCTGACAGACAAGGATGGAAAGGATAAGGGATGAAAGTTTATTTATTTATGTACACACAGATAAAAAAAAAAGATAAAAAAAAAGTAAAAAAAAAAAGTTCGTAATTTTTCCGATGGAAAATGCTATGGGACTCACGGCTTGTTCTGCTAGATATGTCATCATGGCGCGTTCGTGTTCCACGCGCGCCTCAAAGAGATGTCAGCAAACAGAAGGGGCTCGCAAGGGCCGATGCCTGCCAGGGCTGCGGGACTGTTCGAAAGAGATACCGCGGCCCTGGAACACAAAGGGCAAAAGAAGGAACATGGATGGATTTTAGTCAGTAAAAGTCTGACACTCCCTTCCGCTCCGCCCAGAGCGGGAGGGGTCATTTGATGACTGCCCAACCCAAAGCAAAAAAGATATGTCATCATTCACGTTTACACATTAGTATATGGTGGTATCTGTGTCGCATCCTCGCATCGTGAGCCGAGGTTTACCGTAAAATGTGTGTAAAAAAACCGGCCAAGTGCGAGTCGGACTCGCGCACGAAGGGTTCCGTACCATTATTTATAAAAACGGCAAAAAAATCATATCTGTTGTATGGGAGCCCCCCTTAATATTTTTTTATTTTTAGAATTTGTTGTTATAGCGGCAATATTAATACATCATTTGTGAAAAAGAGAATGCTCATGGAAGTATGGAATCCCGTACCATGCTGCATCAAAATCAAACCTTGTTTTTTATAGACTACACTGATCGTATTAACTCCTACAAAAATTATTTTTGAAAAAAAAACCCGCGTTTCAGAGTTATTTTATAAAATCGAAACTAACCTAAAAAGTAGGTCTATTTTTTCGACGCTACCAACGACGTATTTTAACACACATACATTACATTATTGCTCTAAAAACAGCGTAATACACTAATATTAGTAAGAATTACGAGTTAAAGTAACATCCACAGTATGCTTGACTGAAACTCGATTTTATTTTAGACCTTTACATTGCCAATAGTCAGTCAGTACAGTACAAATGTCAGATGCCACAGATAAGATAACTATAAACCATAGAGTAGTAAGTGCTATAAACTAGTCGGGATTTAGGGATGTTATCGATAAATCAAAATCTTTAGGCTGAGAAAATCTATTTTGTTGCAAATAGCAATAAACCAAACTAAATCGATTTGGTGTACTGATCTTACTTAATTGTAATTAATTTTAGAGTCCGCTCGACAGACAAGGGTTTGTTCAATTGAAACGGAACGTCATTTATATTCAGTTGAAACGGAACGTCATATAAAGGGAGTAAAACAATATTCGTACTTTTAAACTCGAAAAGTATATTTCCAGTTCAAAAATCAAATCCCCGACGCGTAATGCCGTAAAAAAATATGAAACTAATTACTATAATATTTTGGTTTTGAGGCGCGAGACTTTTTGGTACCAACTTTGGTCATTGTCCTTTCAGCTTTCTAGCTATCACGGTTTATGAGATACAGCCTGGAGACAGACAGACAGGCAGACAGCGAAGTCTTAGTAATAGGGTCCCGTTTTACCCTTTGGGTACGGAACCCTAAAAATCAAATCACAAAGTTACAATACAATATTATATCATTCCGCCATTTTATCGTATAGTGTATTGAATGAAACTGTTCCCCCGCATCGTATTTCATTGGCAGCCCTGCCGCCAGATAGAAAGTTCTAGATAGAAAGTTGACACATGATATCAGATACCAGCAGAAATGATACCGCGATTATATTGAGCGATATGACAATATTAGCACTTATGTTACGAATTTTTACTTTTCTTTGCATGCAGTGAATGTTTTTGTTTGTGTAAGTGTTGAAAAAACAAGTGCATTACTGCTGGGTTACAGTTTAAGGAGTAATCTACGAGTATGTTATCTAAAGTAGTTATCTCAGGAGACAAGCGCTTAGCACGAGTTTGTAAAACAACCCTCTTCATCTGCCTAGCCTTTTCCCAACTATCTTGGGCGACCCCAAGATAGTTGGGAAACTTACAGTCTAAGCGGATGTTTTACAGCTGAATAAAAGTATTTTCCATGGAGCAACTGCCTATCTGACCTCCACAACGCAGTTAGTACTGGGTAATACGATACCTCTTGGTAAAACTGGTTGTCAGACTTTTAGGCCATTGACTTTGACTACCTGTAACGACTGTCAAAGATCTACAAATGATAGCCGGGACCAACGGCCAGCTAGCGAGCCAGGCGAGGCATTGTTTCACCTCTTTTCATACTTTTGTTCACACCGCGAACTACTGAAAGAGCCGAAACGTAGTATGAAAAGGGGCTCGCCCGGCTCGCTCGCTCGCTGGCGGTGTCGCCTGCGCTTTCCGAGGTAAGGAAGGTACGGTTATGTATATTCCCAACGACAGCACATAACATTTCTATGATTAGCATGACACAATTATCTTTAAAATACTAAATATCCACTAGAGGTATCAAAACCACCATTTCCATCTACCACGAAAATAAAAAAAACCTTTAAAACAACCATTTTGATTACCATCGCATCTCACTCATTAAAAGTCAACCATAATGCTTACTGCGTGTCATTAAGTGTGGTAATATTATTACTTGCCTTTTACACTGTCGGTTAACAGTACAGTTGTCGTAATTACATGATTTATGGTGAATGGTGCTGTTCACACGGTATTTACGTAGTGGTATTAGGTTTTACGTAAAAAAAACTTAAAGGATTGTTTAAATTAAGGCGAATTTCGGGCTAGATGCGGGGTAGAGATTAGGAAGTCATTCGACTATGTACACAGGAGGTCATGGCTAAATAAATAACAGCCGCTCGGGTCCATCTTCAGGTTAAGCCGCGCTTGCCTGGGTAGGGCCGTGGATGGGTGACCACTCATTACATACCGAAAGCAGGTTAAGCCGTAGATCTTTGACAGTCGTTACAGGTACTCAGTGGTCCCAAAGTCTTACCAAGGGGTATCGTATAAATAAACCGGTACTAACTGGGTTGTGGAGGTCAGATAGGCAGTCGCTCCATGTCAAAAAATGATATTAACCTTCGTCCGTGTCAAATTGTTAACAATTTCCAGTTTTTTATTTTTTTTGCACGGAACCCTTATCCTTTTTCTAAAATAAAAGTAGCCAAGTTACTCATAGTCACTAGTTCCACTAGTAGGTCAGGTAGTAGTAGTACTAGTAGGTCAGTAGTTACATCAGCTATCTGCCAGTAAAAGTCCCGTCAAAATCGGCCCAGCCGTTTCGGAGATTAGCCGGAACAAACAGACAGACACAAATTTACAAAAAATGTTTATTTGTTATAACTTTATAAGTGCCGTATAAACTGTCATATGCATTCAGTAACATTTTTAATTACAAACAGACACTTCAATTTTATTTATTTGAATAGATAATGATTTGTATATTTAGTATAGTTCCCATGTTCTTGTTATGACATACCCGCGTGTGTTTAATGAGGTTTATTGACATGTGGTTAAACAAACATTGATAAATTAATTGTATTGTTCTAACTGTGTTATTATTAAACATTGTTTGTTGCTGTTACTAAGAAAGCTAAATAACTACTGACTATGGGGAACATTGATTTGTTAGAGGATCCTGTTGGGTAATACGTATCACATTTACTTTGGAAATTCCTGTTATTTTATCAACTCAACAACATTCATTGCGTTATTTACGGTATCGAGTAAACGTTTTCAAAGATATGAAGCAGTGATACAAGTTTTTAAACTGACATGGTCACTAAAATTATCATTAACACTAAAAACGGGATATTTACCATGTTTACTGTTTGTTTAGAGTTCCCGATATTTCGGCGCTGTTGCAAGCACCATGATCACGGATAAACTGAAGTTATTGCGGGTGGGTGTTTATGAGCAGACATATCGGTCTACCCTCTTCCTTGTTCGTTTTTTGTGCTCGGTATCGCTACCACAGTCCTCACAACTCGATTCGATGATTCTCGATTCTCGACAAATAGTAAACATGGTAAATATCCCGTTTTCCGTGTTAATGATAATATGAAGCAATAGGTTAGGAATTTCTTTCATAATTCTTCAGATTGCGATAATACTTTGTGTGTGTGCTGTTTCGCAATTGGAAAAATAAGAAGAGAAGTTTGTTAGGACACTTAAATCTATCCCAAATGTAAAAGAAACTAAAGCCGCTGATAAACAGCTGATTGCCGAATGCGCGTCTGGACACAAAATAAAAAATGCGATTAAAATGATTTGGTACAGCAACTACTCACACCTTTTATTAAAACATACACTGTTTATACATAATTATAATCTTTATTTATATAATTATAACTATCTAATGTTTATTTTCTTTCTGTTGCAGGTACGTTGACCTCTACAATTGGGTTAAGATAACACCGTTTATCGGAGTGTTTACTGTGAGTAAGAGAAGCCACTGAGTCTGCCTGTCATGATGATTTATAAAAGAACTGCCGACTTGATAAGTAGTTAGGTCGTTGTTTGTTTTTTTCTGGGGGTTTTTCATATATTTAATGATTTAGGCTCGTGTTAGGAGCCTGGAAATTTATAATATATAAATTGTGTCCGTTTTATATCTTTGTACAGTGCAGCATGTTTATTTTGGCGCTTGAAAGACTGTGACGACAGCGCTGTAGGTAAACATTTGTGGAATTATATTGACAAAATAAAACGGCGACGTTAGTTCCGACTATGGCCACGCGCCAACAGAGCCATGCTGCACTGTATTCCAATTCATTTGTCATTTTAATGAAAATCAAATTGGAATAAATCCGATGACTGAAATATCAATCTTTAATTCTATATTAACGTACATATCAGCACGCCAGTAATCCCCGAAGGGTTAGTAGAGGTGTTCCTATTAGTACCTACACCCACATTCCGCCAGTTATGTTTTAAATCCCATGTAACAGGGGGCGAGCTTATTGCCATCAACCGGGCACGAATCCAGACTCCGAGGCTGCTACTGAGAGATTCCTGATGGAAAAACCCAGTAGCACTACCCGACCCGAGAATCGAACCTAAGACCTCATGCTCAGCAGTCGCGCTTGCGACCACTCGACCAACGAGGCGTCATTAACTTCGGAAGATTTCGATAGTAGCTCAACCACGCTACTTCTATCAAGCCTTAGGGGCGGGCTGTCTCCACGAGCGAGAGAATCGCGGCGATATTACGTATTTGTACGGGATAATATCGCCGCGATTCTCTCGGTCGTGGAGACGGCCTCTAAGAGAGTGTATAGAAATACGTGGCAACGACGATAATATCGTCGCGATTCTCTCGCTCGTGGAGACAGCCTCTAAGAGAGTGTATAGAAATACGTGGCAACGACGATAATATCGTCGCGATTCTCTCGCTCGTGGAGACAGCCCCTAAATCACAGTATTAACAGCTACAGATTATAATTTACCATCAAAATTCCACCTGCTACCACCACAACTATAATAAAATCAATTAACAAACCCAATAAAATGTCTTATCTATCGACGATACTAATACCAACCAGCTGTTAGAACTCACGATTTCTTTAATTGCAAGTCTTACATAAAGTTAACGTAATTTATAGTGGGGCCCGCCCATAGTACACTAGTGTTGGAATGTGCGCAAGGACGTATGCTGGAATGTGTATTGGTAATGTGTTTAAATGGTAGTGACTTCTTAGTAACATTTGATCAGGTAAACCGATTAATCGGGTTAAAAGGTTAACCGGATAGTCCTAAAACTCATATGATTGATTAAGCATTACGGAACGAGTTAACCCTTATAAAAAATGGGTTAACCATTTAAATATTAAACTTTACTGGTACTTAGTGGATATCTTCCGTGATTATAATAATAATAAAATAACTTTATTTTCTCTCTTCACAAAGGTTCACATAGTTATAATAGGTACAATTGTAAGAGTAACATTTTAACAAAATGCATAATATATGTATGTTCCTTTGTGAGAGACTGGCGTCCATACTAGGATACCCTGTGTGACGGATCCCCAGATTGTTTATTATTGTTTCGTTATTAGCCACGAAATATCGGGAGCTCAAAATCATGAACAATCACGGAAGGTATCCCGTAAGTGACAGTATAAGTTTAGTTTTAAACCGTGAAAGCTTAATTCAGCGTGTAAATATAAATTTTTAAACTGTCATGAATATCCTGTTTCTAGTGTTAATGACAGCATTTAAATATTGCTGATTAACCAGAATGAAAGAGACAAATCACCGAGCGCTCGCTAACTTCGTCACTTTCTTGCATATTTTTATGTACAAAAATTAACTTTGTGCGTAAACTGGTTATTATAGGTGGTTAACCCTTTATTAAAAAATAACCTGATTAATCCCCTATGCGGGTAACCGTTTCGGTCCCTGGTTTTTAGTTCTTCAGTTGGAAATTGGGGCACGTTGAACCTCCACGTTTTGTCTTGTACGTCTTGAGACTGAAAGGCACTTTCACTAGAGCAAATAGGGTTCAAAAGATGTTTAAAATTGTATTTTTTATATAAGTTTTCCCATGGATTGTATACCTCTGGCAAGTCCCTCATATTACTCAGGTATCAAAACCATAATACTTAAAAAAGAAATAGGCTAAGCTCGAGTCGGACTCGCATAAGAATTTTTTTTTTGAAAATTTCACCTGACTTCCTATTACGGATCATGAGATACAGCCCGCTGACAGACAGACGGACGGACAGCGTAGGCTTATTAATAGGGTCCCGTACCTACTACCCTTCGGGTACAGAAATCGAAGGGTAATCAACCCGAAAAACCAATTAACATATTAAATTAATTCTTTTAAACTACTAACTTTTACTTATTTCATAAATAATGTGCGGAATCCGTAACCTAAAACTATTGGGATCGTGTGACACACACTATTAGTTTTACTACCGGAAACCTTACTATTAATAATATAAAGCCTTGGCACATAGGATTAGTGTCACAAAATGCTAATTTTCAAGCGGAATTTCTTAATTGTATATTTTTATTATAGGATGTGTAAATACGAGTTAAGTTCTAGAACTGGATCATATACCAACGATATAGTTTTATATGTATTTAATTAGATGGCGATATCTTACCTACCATCAAATCATGGTGTTCTGTTTTATCATGTTTAAATATTGGAACAGTTCGTGAAGAAAGTTTTAAGTAACCAAAGAAACCATGTTAGGACTTGTGAAAAGGCCAGACTCCTGAGATGACGACCAGTAGAGAAATATGGGGTTGAAATTATTAAGAAAATTTTTTTCTTTGATAATTATCTGATTTTGACTGTCTCAGTAGCAGCCACGGAGACTGGATTTGTGGATCGTTGGTGGCAAAAGACTCGCCCCCTATTACATGGGACTTAAGTACCTACTGGTGAAATGTGGGTGTACTATTAGGTACTCCTCGGTCTTACCCCTCGGGAATTACTGGCGTGATGTTATGTTATCAGATAAAATCCATGCTGAATCATTACTTGTTCTCTTAAAGTATTGACTTTCAAATGATAATGTCATTACTAAAAAAATATGTAACAATAGTTTACATGTAGGTACTAATTAATATTATCTTTTATTCTTTGAGTCTAGCAAAACTTTTTTATTCATATCTGTTATGTTTGTAATATAAAGTTGACAGTTATCGCGAATGGATATACGTGAAAGCGACAAACCAATTTTATTATTATCTAGATTAATATCAAAATTTCATGATGATTATCACTGTGAATTCTGGAAGTATGGAAGAAAAAGACGTACTGGGCTGACCCCAAATTAATTGGGATAAGGGTTAGGGCAGGAGAATGAGGGTGATAATAATGATGTTAATTAAAAATGCCATTCATCACGCGTGCAGAGTTTCTCTAGATAATTTAACTTGACCCTACATATTTACATAACAAGCCTTTCCATAGACATCTGATCCGAAATAAAGATAAGTTTTGTAGTTAATCACGATTTCTTAATTAATTGCTATTGGATGTATTTGGGTTAGCCCATAAATTACCCGATTTTTTTTAGGATTTTGTAGGGTTATGTTATGTAGAGAAGGTTATATATTTTGTAAGTTCCTTATTGCAAAAGATCAGGTAAAAATTTTAACTGATTCTTTTGAAATTAATCAATCAATCGCTTTTAAAGGGTAATTAAGTTACATTAACTGCCTCGTTAGTCTAGTGGTCACAAATGCAACTGCTGAGATTGAGGTAATGGGTTCGATTCCCAGGTCGGGCAAAGTGTTATTGCGTTTTTCCTTCAGACCCTTCTCAGTAGCAGCCACGGACTCGAAATTTGTGCCCGATTAGTGGCAATTGGCTCGCCCCCTATTACATGGGACTAAAACATAACTGGCGAAATTTGGGTGTACTATTAAGCACACCTCTGCCTAACCCTTCAGGGATTACAGGCGTGATGTTATGTTTTATGTTTCTTTTGCTATCGCTGGTAGATTCTCACATTATCCAGGCCCTCTTGACTATCGGCAGACTGCAATAGAACATAAAAAGGCATCAGCTTTCATAGATTAAGCTAGATGTTCTTTCAAACCGTTTAACGCCAGAAATAATCTATCTAACCACCATTATAATAAAAGGAAGCTAAGCATAATTGGCCATAATGTGTCGTCTGATTCACCTTCATGATTTATCATTCTATTTAATGTACCACGGTACCAACATTCTTAAGATTTATTATTAATTTCATATAACGGTAAGCAGCACTTAAAGGTCTGAAGTTACGAGTATTTCCTCTGCAATTATCAGTATCATTAAACTCGTATTTAAATGAAATTCTGTGTCTGTTTACTGAGAGCACATTAGAATTAATACGAATAAAATAATTATGTTACTAACTGTAAATGCGTCTTTAGTTAACGTTATAATAACTTTACCCTACAGGCTTGCCATTTTTTTAGGCATAACTCTGTTCTGATAGCTGACTACGATCATGAATGAGTCTTTTCAATCTTGTCCATGATCACCATCATCTGCCTATCCTTTTCCCAATTATGGTGTCATCTTCCAGTCCAACCGGATGCAGCTGAATACCAGTATTTTACATGGAGCGACTGCCTATCTGACCTCCACAGCCCAGTTAGTACTGGGTGATACGATACCTCTTGGTAGGTTGTTAGACTTTCGGGCCACTGACTACCTGTAACGACTTTCAAAGATCTACAAATGACAGTCGGGACAAACGGCTTAACGTGCTTTCCGAGGCACGGAGGAAACTCGGTTTGTAATGAGTGGTCACCCATCCACGGACCAACCTAGGCATGCGCGGCTTAACCTAAAGATCGACTCGAGCGTTATTATTTAGCCACAAGCTCCTCAATCTTGTCCATGAGAATGGGTGAAATGGATACGTCCTGGGCAGAAGTAGTTCCTGGCCACTTGCTGTTATACCAAAGTAAAACTTCAGGTGGTATTTCAAGCTATTACCTACTTGAAATAAGCCGAATTAAACAATTTCCCTTATTTTTCCTTAATATGTGTATAGACGTCCCAAACTTTTTAATGAATAGTAAGGTTTCCGGTAGTATAATAATGCCTGTCACACGATGTTGGTAGTTTTAGGTTACGAATTCGGCACATAAGTTTTGAAATAATACTGAATGTTAATAATGTGGGTGTAGACTTAATTAAATATGTTAATCAGTTAGGATGGACACAGAAGCTGTCTAAACGAAGTCATTAATATCAATAATTATGAACATATGAATACACATATCGATAGAAATCTAATTTGTTAAAAGTTTACATAATTCTGCAAATATTGGATTAGTTAATTAAAAAAGAGAAATCACACCTTCGTGTAAATAAACTATGATTAAAATTGAACGTGAGGTAGTTTAAGAGGTTCTAGGTCCTGTGATGGAACCCAAGCAGACACTCTTGTGTAATTTATTTCATCATTAATGCTCAAAAACGTTGAAGAAAAACATCGTGCGGAAACCGGCATGTCCTAGAACCTAAAATTCGACTACATGTGATATCTACCAATCTGCATAGGGCTTGCGTTGTGCATTGCCCACTCTCTCTCATAGAGGATTGTGTCCCAGCATTGGGAACGTGATAAGCTGATTATGTAATCCATGAAATACACGAAGCAGTCATTACGTCGCCAAAAAACCGAATTTATCAACAAAAACTTAGATACACTTTAAATTATAATATTTTGTCACCGACATGAGGTAACGTGACAAAAACCGGCGACCTCTGGAACTCGTAACAATAGCATATCAAATTCTCGTCACAGTTGCTAGTTAGCGCGGGTACCGTGACTACTGACAAAGTGACAATGGTTGGGCACCTCTGACCGCTTGTACTTTCGCCGTGAGACATCCACAGGACATGATGACGTCAAAGAATCCAGTAACGTCAACATTTTTTGTTTAACACTTGCTGAACATTATTAGAATATAACAGTGCCGCTCGTGGCTAGTTTATAACAGCCACTCGGGTCCGCTTGCCTAGGATGTACCGTGGATGGGTGACTACCCTTCACATACCGAGTTTCTTCCGTGCCTCGGAAAGGACTTTAAGCCGTTAGTCCCAGCTGTCATTTGTAGATCTTTGACAGTCGTTACAGGTAGTCATTGGCCCGAAAGTCTGACAATCATTATTTCCAAGGGGTATCGTATTACCTAGTACTAACTGGGTTGTGGAGGTCAGATAGGAAGTCGCTCCATGTAAAATACTGGTATTCAGCTGCATCTGGTTAGACTGGAAGCTGACCCAAACATAGTTGGGCAAAGGCTAGGCAGATGGTATCAGGCTATAGCGCTCCCACTGCAGAGAGACAGCCAGCGCACCAGGTTCACAAACGGTCTAATTATGTCATTCGATTTTGAACTGATGATTGATGAATTTCATTTTATGGTTTAAAATCATGATGATGGCATCATGATTTTAAACCATAAAATGAAATTATTACGAGTTTGACAGTTTGTGGTTACATGATGTGCTGGCGACTGTACATTTTAAGTGCACCGTATCAAACTTTATGTTAGGTAATAAACCTATTTAACTTAACGTATTTATGTTACTTAATTCCACACTGATTATAATGTTCATTACTTCAGGGTATGTTAGTTTTATGGTAATTGACCACTATGTCCTTTACCAATCAGACAATTCTGATAACTCTTAATAAGTCGATCTTTACCCATAATTTTATTAGTAATTAGAAGCTTATTTAATTTAGTCCTTAATTAATTGGATTATGGTATTTAGTGGTGATCATTTAGATTAGAAAACTTATAACTGGTGTTAAAATAAACGACGTGGTTGGAAAAGAGGGTATTTAAGATGATTGTTAGATAAGGAAGTCGAGTACTGCGTACTACTAACTGCAATTGAAATTGATAATTAAAATGTACTTGTAGATGTTAAAATGACCGTTGATGGGTACTTAACTACTTAAGCACCTTGAAATCTAAACAGCGTAGTTACCCGTTTTCAAAGGGGTGTGGGCAGAAATAGCTAGCTAGGTGGACGATCCAAAGGTCGTGGAGAAGACCTGAATGAGTCTGTCGCAGACCAGAGACGCACCAAACTCAGGAAGCTTATACTCATTACTGCAAGTGAGTTAATTAACATAACATCACACCTGTAATCCCCGAAAGGTTTAGGCAGCGGTCTACCTTATAGTACACGCACAGTTATGTTTAAGTCCCATATAATAGGGGGCGAGCCTCTTGCCATCAACCGGGCACAAATATAATGTCAGTAGAGCCACAGTGTCTGTACACTGTGGCTCTACTGAGAAATTCCTGATGGGAAAAGCCAATAAAACTGCCTGACCTGGGAATCAAACCCAGGACCTCATGCTCAGCAGTTGCGCGACCACTAGACCAACGAGGCAGTCGAGTGGGTGGTGGATTAAGGCCGTCAATAATGATAATGTTGAGCCGTTTTCAACGATCATAGATCAAATTAAACTTATAAGTCTATGAAAGACATTTTGAAGTTGGATTGTCCTGTCTGTTATGAAAAAAGGAACTAGGCCAAAGTAGTAAATTAATTTCGCATAATGTCGCGATAATATCGAAACAAATATTAAGAGTTCAAGCAATATTAATCATTGGCAGGGCGTTACAAATTGTAATATTGCAATCGTCGACATTTTCCACACCCGCGGCTTCGTCTGTGTTACCATAAACTAACATGACCTTTGGTAACTCTTTGTACTTGTAGGGAAGTTATTGATTGATATTATGTATCCTGTTGTTGATTTGTAGATCCATAGAGATGTAGGAAACAGGGTGAAAAGTTTATTATACTCTATAGAAAAGGCAGGATCATCTGACGTCACCAAATATAATACGTGGCATGGCATGTCCTAGAACCAAAAATTCGAAGACTTGTGATACTGACCCGTAATTGAGAATACATAAGAAACTATTATGTTCCAAAAGGTCAACGTATTCGAAACTGTTGAATAACCCACCAAAGAACTATGTTAAACTTTGCTAACAACGAAGCTCTTGGCTGCAATATTACACTGATCAAGTCATAAGTATGGCACTACTAGCTAAGATTTCAATCATTAGATTCAAATCGTGTCCATGCGTGATGGATGAGCTTACTCTTCTGTGGGTACCCTCGCGCGACCTAAAGATGAGGGCTTGAATGTGGGAATTGATGCCAACAAAAGAATTTAAAATATTGACGAGACATATTATGAAATTGATTTGACTTTCGGCATAACTAGCTAGTTGATTCACGACTATTTGCTTCCGTATTACTAAATCGCATTGGCTAAGAAGGTGTGTTAACTACTTTCGACTTAATTATAGATTACAGCTGCATAGAGCCTCCGGCATAAACAGCGCTAAACACAACTGATCTAAAATAAACAAGATCCGGATAAAGATCTGTGCCACAATTTCGGCAGCAAATCAGGATCTCAATTCGGAGCTCGGAGAATTGGTAATCGTTTTTAAAGCGTTTCCCTCAGCAGTATTCACCTTTTCGGTACCATAAGTCAATCAATATTTTTTTGACATTTACATTACGTTCTCCATGGCTAATTCCACAAATGCGATCAAGAGGAAGTTGAGGCGTTTGCAGCTGATCATCTAAAACGCTGAGAGCATCTAAAAAGCTGTCAGTGTCATCATTGTCGTGAAACGTGGTCACTCTCTTGAACGCGTTTTAGTTATCTGTTCATTGATGCAATTCTTCTAGTGACATAATTGCAGAACAAAGAACTAACGAGGTGGTTAAAATACAAGGATTTGGTTAACAAAGGTGTTGAGCCCCAAAAGTCGGCATCAGTCAAGTTACACCACGGTAGCCGGTAGCATTATGGCGGGAAATGTCGTAGGTCAGCGCCGCCATCTTGTGCAACCGTTACAAAACTAATGGACGGACATCTTTGTTTAACGAGTTCTTTTTTTGAAGTTTTCTAGTTCTTTTTTCGCGGAATTGTTTGGTGATGGCCTGTGTTTATGTAATGGGCTAGTATAATACGTTTTTGGTGCTTTCTTGACCAACATAGATTGCTTGCCACTGTGACGGGTGCAGTGATTTTTAGATCACTGGAAAAAACTACATCAAGCTGATGGAGATGGAGATCTCCAGTGGCCAATCTCGACTTGTTTGCATTCTCATTGTAGCGTGATGACTTTAAAGTACTGTATTAATTATAAATTGTCGTCCTTCATTTTGGAGATATTTAATTGGTTTTGCTTGAGAAGGTCGGCCTTTTAACAAACACTAACAAAATAAGGTATTCCTTCTTTTTCAAAGACTCGAAGGACTAATAGGTATATAAAATAACATGTAGGTAAGTACGATTTAAATGTTAATTAGTTTGTTACACAAAACAATAATTGACACCAAAGCTAGTTCAGAGTGTTCAGACAGAGAAATAAGACAAATGTCCAAACAAATTGGCCCGCATAGAATAATTGCATCGTAATTCATTTCGTACATAGAACTATTATTTACTGCTGGCAAACTAAAATATGAGAGTTATATTAATTAGGTACTTATTCTGAGCAATTGTTTTACTATAATTATAAAACCTGGTGTCCTAATAGAAAGCGGTCGACAGCCGACCGTTTTGGAAAACTAAACTGCTGCGGCTGTGCCCTAACCAAAGCGAACGTCGCGAGACGTCACGTTCGCCGTCGTGTTGATATTGTTTGGCTAACCCAAATTGCGTCTTCGCGTCGTCATTCAGATAGCGTGTTCCGACTTTTCGATCATTTGTAACACCAGGATCGCGTATTGGTGCGACAATACTTTATATGTATTAGGACATGGCCTAAGTGTTCAATTATGGCCGCTTATTTGCTTTGTTTGTAAGGAAATAGAAGAAAGTGGCCTCAGTGGTCTGCGGTGCGGTTGTGGTCGAGGTATCAAGTTCGATTTCTAACCGATACAATGAATTGAACAAACAATAAGTTATTACTTATTGGTTTTATATTTTATTGCTTGATTATCTCGGTTATCTAAGCCGATATCTCGGAGTTCTGGTTTTGTGGCAGATAAAATCGTGATAAGCGAGTTCTACATTTAACTCGAATAAGTATGAGGAAGCTGAATTGTTACAATATTGTTCTAAGTTGGTCGCGGACTTTAGTTTATTTTTTGTTTCTCCTAACCGCTAACCTAGGCAGAAATAGTTAACCTAGCAATTGCATTACGAGCCTAACGTTAGATGTATTTAGCACGATCACAAAAAGTTCTTTCTTTATATATTCTAGTCTTAAGTTAGTTTTCTGCGCCCTAACAGGGTAATGTATTCATTTGTTTAAGCCTAGCTTGTAACGGTGCGTGTGTACATTGTGCATTAAATAAAAAAACGTTAGTGAAGTCTCAAATTGGTAATTGTTGTCAAAAACGGTAATGTAATTACCAACAAGTTCAACTATAAGGGTAGGTATATATCTTTAAATAGTTCTGGTCCCGTTTACCTTTTGAACAGTAAACTCGTATAGAATTTTTTTGACACTGTTACCAGTAATTAAGTTTTAAAGTAGTTTTTTACGCTTAAACTTTAAAGCTATAACCTAGTTATTAGCGTAAACTACTATACTTAAATAAGTTATGTTTACCTACTCGATAAACAAACATGCACACTGCATTCTAGATTCTAACACTAAATAAAGGAAAATTATCACTAAGCTAATTAGGAACATCACAAGATCTAGATTAACTATATTTAATTAGACTGTATGCTTTGTCTCTGTGGTTTAGATAAGAGATACATATTATAACCATAATGTATGTACAGTCACGTTCTTCGTATAGACTGACCATTTAATTAAAAAAAAAATATTATTTTGAAAATTATTATTACCCAGTACTAATTGGGCCGTGGAAGTCAGATAGAAAAAAAAATTGCAAAATTTTGGTATTCAGCTGCATCCGGTTGGACTGGAAGCCGACCTTAGGTAACATATTGGGAAGATGATGATCACAGACCGATTCAAAAGGTTTTAGATTGGTGGCAATCTGACTTTGCTTAAGGTATTCGCCATTTTGGTTTTTGTAATCAAGTGTAGTTTTCGATGCAATATTCTACTCAGAAGCCGGACATGATAAAAGAATGCATTTTTAAACTGACGAAGGTATTAAGCGACGTGACTGTACACTCGTCGTATCTAGGTCGGTCATTACCGCCACAGTTTCAACAGTCATGCTACCAATTTAAAAGAGAAGAAGATTGCCACATAAGTTGTAATACAGAAATCATTAATCATCTTTGTTAATATCGCTAATTGGACAATAGAAGTCAAAACATTATAAAATATTGCGTTGCCCTACATTTAAAATGGTCTCTTGATTTGACCATAATCAAAGACCTTGACCACTGAGTTTGTTTTGATATTTACCTCGTGTCTTTGGTTGAGTGTGTGCAAGCACGACTACAGAGCATGCAGTCTTTGGTTCGATTCTCAAGTCGAGCAAAGTGAAATTGGTTTTTTCCGTCAAGAATTTCTCAGTAGCCACCTGGAGTTCTGATTTGTGTCCCATTAATGACAATAGGCTCGCCCCCTATTACGGGGTACTTAATCACAACTATTTGATATGGGTGTACCTACCTATAGGTACACCTCTGCCTAACTTTTCGAAATTTACAGAGGTGATATTCGTATTTTAAAAACCGGCCAAGTGCGAGTCGGACTCGCGCATGAAGGTTTCCGTACCATCGTAGTCGGGGAACCCCCTTTAATTTGTTTTCATTTGTTGTTATAGCGGCAACAGAAATTGACATTCTGTGAAAATTTCAACTGTTTACCTATTACGGATCATGAGAAACAGCCTGCTGACAGACGGACGGACAGCGGAGGCTTAGTAATAGGGTCCCGTTGCTTACCCCTCGCGTACGGAACCCTAAAAGCGATCATTTGATCAACCGAAACACGCCCGCAGCCTCAAATATTCGACAACAATTAAGAACAATCTGCATCTATGTTATGAAATCAAAATACCATCTCTCCGTACCTACATAGGACTTGTGTCCATTCCACACAATAAGTTAACATGATAGAATCAATTGAGAGAAATGGGTCAGTCGGACTCCGTATATGTATAGGAGGATAGGTTGGCAATCTGTCAGTTTTAATAAAAAGCTAAGTATGATAATATAGATCAGGAACATATTACTGTTGCGTGTCAATTTGAGTCCAGTTATAACAATGTCGTAATTAGAAAATCAGTCGGTGATCAATCAAGGAAATAAACCTATTGCAATCCACTGGTGAACCTAGGCTCTTGCCAACCTGCGCCAGAACACTGTTCTCCGCCTTACGGACCCAGTCTGTCCAAGCCACCTTTAAATAGGGTGGCCATACGTCCGGAATTTTTGCTGTGTCCGATATGCGGGAACTCTAAAACATCCGGAATTTTACTACAATGAGAAAATAACACACAGTATTATTACATAACGATAGTATTACCCACCTGTACCCACCTCAGCGTGCTGTGGTTTATTTAGTTAGTTAATTTATTTCATAGAAATTAGTCCTTTTTTTATGCAAACGTGTTGCGCCGACCTCAAGTAGAATGTGATAACGATAAGGGAAGGAAGATGATGATGATGATAATGTCTTTTTTTTTTTTGCTGTCTCAGAACCCAATGGCTTGGCACGCGTCGATGGTAAGAGACCAGATGGTATGACCATAATGCCATGGAAGTTGGGTAGGCCTTTGGTGTGGGACGCAACTTGCGTCGACACCCTTGCGCCATCCCATCTTCCTAGCACAGTGGGCTGCGCTGGAGCGGCTGCTGCAGGTGCTGAAAACCTCAAACGGCGCAAATACAATAATTTAATTGGTAATTATGTGTTTGAGCCGTTTGGGGTTGAAACACTAGGGCCATGGGGTCCGAGTGCCCACCTAGTTTTTCGGGAAATCGCCAAGCGGTTGGTCGACTCTTCACGTGACCAGAGGGCGGGCCTATTTTTTGGCCAAAGAATCAGCATTGCCATCCAACGTGGTAATGCTGCCAGCCTTCTGGGCACTTTTCCTGTTGACAGCGATGCGGACGAATTTTTGGATGCCCTGTAACCCTTTTATACTTGTACATATTTAGTTCTATTATAGTTTTGTAGTTTGTAAATATTTAATATTTTGATTAAATAAATATTGTTTTAATTACTAATAACAATACACACAGTTTATACTAAGATAAAATTATATAAGTATAGAATAAAATAAAATGTATGTATTGTCTAAAATTTTCTACTCCAGAAATAAAAATCATGGATCTGGTAAAACCAAGGTAAGGTCACACCAGATGCTTGCATGATTTTTATTAAAGGTCCATCTTGCAATGAATTTCTCATTTATTTTAATAACGTGATCTGGGGGTCTAAAATGGCCGCTTTAGCAGAGTTATAATAAGATAATGAATTCCGTTTAAAGTCTTAAAATGGTCATAGACGCACCTACTATTATGAATTGTCACCTTGTGACCATTTTACGAATTTAAACGTAATTCATATTATTATCCTATTATGATTCTGCTAAAGCGGCCATTTTAGACCCCCTGATCGTTCGTATTCCGATCTCACTAATCTGTTAAAATAAACTTATAAACCTACATTATCAAGTTTTCGACATTCATAGTCGCTGAGATTAAATTGTGACTTAAATTGAAACGTTTTTTCTGTACGAACAATGGATTTATTCAACAAAAATGAGAATTAGGTAGGTAATTTTTACTTGTTTTATTTATTATTGTAACTTTCATTTGTTTGCATTCGGTTATCTCCGGAACAACCGAATGTCCCCGATCCATCAATCTGACAGTCATTTGACAGATGATTTATGACGTCACTTCGAGACGTTTGTCTCAAAATTAGATAACACTGTACCCCTACTGATAATATTGTTGATTGCGAAAAAGTTCGAAATATTTTCATTATCAACAATCGAGTGTCCTACATAATATTTTGTAATTTGGTTTACCGTAATACTTAAAAATCTGATTGCTGATAAAAGGATAGAGTGATTCAAATTATTGATAGGTGCTTATGACACTTTTCAATAGGTATTTTCATAATATAACGAAATTGGGTGTTATCGTCAGCAAAAAAAAAAAAATCTTTCTTTAGCTTCGTATCAATCAGCTCTAGGAGTAGTTTGCTTTCAATATTGTTTTCATTTGTCTGCAAATAAATTCTTATTATTTATTTCTAAACTATACAAGTTAAATTATACTTGTATAAAAAGAAAGAAAGCACCTAATATTAAATCCTTATCATTCTTATTATCTTCTCATTGCTGTGCAATTTCTCTCACACCTTCATCGATACTTAACACATACATATATTATGTTACTATCTTACTATACTACTGAACGGATTTGTATGAAATTTAGCACACAGATAGTTTATAACCTGGATTAACACATAGTATACTTTTATCCCGGTACTATCATCCCGTTGGACAATTATCGAACTCCACGCTGGCGAAGTCGCGGGCATAAGCTAGTCTTAAATATAATAAGACTGACCTCTGATCTTCGTATACTAATAGTACCCATAAATAAAATAATCATTCGTCATTTCACCAAATAAGTCTCGCCACCGACTCGTTAACCTGAACTGTAACATATAAGTCTTAAAACAACCTTTACAAAATCGATTACATAATAAAATCGACATTTTCTGAATCGATCCCATCCATCTCTCGATATCTCAATTATTTCTATTGCATTTCGTCACGTATAGTATAATTGACACACTCACACATTGACATTTGTATACATATCATAGACATTTCTGTTGTATGCGTGTGGTTCATGTAGTAAAGTTAACAAGTTTCGCTCACATATTAGTATTGCATTGGTTTGTGGTCTAAGTTGGGAGATGGAGCGGGTAGAAGTTACTTTCTTTTGAAAATAAGTAAGTTTTCTGTTATGTAGTAGAGTACACTATTTTTAACCGACTTCAAAAAAGGAGGAGTTTCTCAATTCGGCCGGTATATATATATTTTTTTTTATGTATGTACACCGATTACGCCGAAGTTTCTGAACCGATTTACGTAATTCTTTTTTTGTTTGATGCGGAATAGTTTCGAATTGGTCCCATAAAAATTTGATTCAGGTAGGTCCATTAGTTTTTATTTAATGAGCATTTGACTCTGAAGTCTGTTATTTGTTTGTTGTTGTGGAGTTACTTTCGCATTTATAATAGGTATTAGTAAGGAAGTAAGAATAAGCCTATTACCATGAAATGTATGGTTTACAATGTAAAATGAACGCATAGAAAATATTTGTATAAAAATGAAAAAAACTTTTTTGCAAAAAATAAAACCGACTTCAAAATCACAAAAAAGTGAAAAATAATTTTAGCTTCAGAAGTCGGTGACTTTAGTTTGTTTGATTCAGTTTTTTGGCACCGACTTCTGAAGTCGGTTTTATTTTTTGCAAAATAGTTTTTTTTTTAATGTGTACTAATGTGTAGTAACCAAAGAGGGAATGTAAACCTATTTTAACCTGAGAGCTGGCACTAATAAGTATACACGTAGCAACTTTTCAAAGTGATGTTCTCCTATTCAATTTAATTTATGTCGTTACGAACATAAAACATTTACGAACTCGTACTATTCTGAAATAGGCCTTATCGTAAAGATGCAAGGGTTATTTCACGACAAAATCACTTTTGAAATTTTCTCGGTGTGTACATATTAGTGCTCATGACTGTACCCAATAGTGTAGTAGTATAGTAATGTCCTAATATCGTCGCATTCCGAAGCGCTATAATATGCTATATCTCACGGATATCGCGCGTATTAAAAAACAACACACGCTCTGTATTACCCTCCCGGAATCCTTACAAAACACCTCATTACTCCTCTAGTTGTAACTTCTCACACGTTTACTTCTCCAACAATCGTACACGAAGTCCCGCTACCCGCCTCTACGCGGGTCGGGCACCGAACCCACATTATGTCACCGCAACGAGAGTGTTCTTATAAAAGCACGCTCCTTACGTCATGTGGCGAAACTGTGCTAGTCATTGTAGTTGAACTGTGAGTGAGTCGAGTGAATGATTGGAATTAACACGAGTGTACACAGTACGATTACCTTTCTTAAATTTTGATTTGTTTTGTGTCGCACTAAACTCCTTCGTTGAAGCGTCACATTTTTCGACCGCGCTAGTTTTAGTGTTATGATAAAATGATGTTTATTTTGCAAATAGGTTTTTACAAACACTTTTACACGGCGCGCGGCGTCTCCTTTTACAACTAGATGAGGCCGGTGTTTGATACCGGACTACTCTGAGAAGAAACAGTCGAAACAAACTCAGAGGTCATAGTCTCTTTTAAGGTCCAGACATTATTTTGGTCAACTCACATGAGGACTATGCAGATAAGTGTCCGAGATGGTCTTTTGAGGAAAATACCTCAGAGATTTGAGTGGACCTGTCCAGCCAGTGCCAGCATTTGCCAGTCATCGTGTATTTCGACTCATAACTCAAGCAGCTATACGAGTTGTGTTGTGTTAGCCCTGTGGCAATCGCCCCGACTTGTAGGACATGGACAGGGGTTTTACTTTATTCATTTCAGCTACACTACTCTCAAACGGCGAAGAAAACATCGCGAGGAAATCGGTGTGCCCAAAAATTCAAAGACACGTGACATCCACCAACCCGGACTGGTGCGTGGTGGATACAGCCCTCTCTCTCAGAGAGGTGGCCTGAGTCAGTCTTACCAAGGGGTATCGTATTACCCAGTACTAACGGCGTTGTGGAGGTCGCAGTCTCCCCATGCAAAATACTGGTATTCACTTCAGCTGCATCTGGTAAAACTGGAAGAGATGTAATGAAAAGATCCGTGTATTCTTACAGTAATAAGCAGTAGGTGAGCACGACGACCAATCATGCTATAAAAAAACCAGTATAAGCGGATCTCTGATTGTACGGGAAATCTATACAAAGCGAGACCATGTTATACTGGAAATGTATAGCTTGATCTGTCACCGTGTGTACTGCAAGCATTCTGACTAGATCATTCGCAAATACAACAATTTAACATCTTCATGTTATACAACAACAAACTCATCAGTGACTGCCACAAACCCATCTTCATACATCACACACCATAGGCAATAAAATCCACATAAAGTAAAACTTATTACATTTCTCACAAAACATTAGTAAATTCGTAACAAAAACTAACATAAACTCCACGTACGCATCACCCAAGATATTTAAATCGTTAGATATGCCATTCGTGACGTGACCATACTAAGGTCGCACGAAAAAGTGCTCACACTGAAAAGTTGCAGCACATATGTGTCATCCGTATGAGTGAGCGAGATAAAACTATTCGAATGTCATCCACGAAACAAAAATGATGTCAACTTTTGATGTGGAAGCCCGAATCTTACTATTAAAATCTTCACAAACATCAACTAAACCAAGCAATTGGGATTATCCAATCGGATGCGGATATGTATAAAATGTAGGTACATTGAAAATTAGCAATGGAACCGGTCATTAAATATGCATTTACTTGTCACACGTAAATTGATAATTCTACGAAATGTCAGGTTACGACATTTTGCTTGATGAGCGTTCGCGTCGAGTCGTGACAAATAGGTATAATGCGAAAGTCTTGGGGGTAACGAGGTGGGATTGAAGTAAAGACTATTGAATTAAGGTTGGTATAATGAGTGTAAAAGTACCCTTAACAAAGCCGAAAGACAGTTGTTCTCTCCGTCGTTGCGATATTTTTTTTTGTTCTGGACCATACCTGGGAACATTCTAGTTACGGAGATATTGGGGTCAAAGATCCAACATTTTTTTAATACAACTTTTTTTTTAATGTTTACTGCGCCTACTCTTGACCTCAATCTAGTCCTAGAGGACTAGCTCGTTCCATCGTCGACCTCATCTCTGGTCGACGATGGAACGAGCTAACCCAAAAGAAGCCTATTAACTCGCGACTTAAATAGATTGGGGTCATATGAACTTGGGAACACCGACGAAGGCAGGCAACTTTTTTATGTTATAGCATTAATTTAAATATCTTCTTCATAAACAGCACAATGTTTGTCACAAATAAGTCCTAAGGTAAACCGCGATTTTTCACCCCAAAAAAAGGTCGTCTCCCAGTTTTTTTTTTTTGCGTAGAGTTACTAAGTTTGTTGTACATAATGTATAGTTGGCGGCTTCGTGAAGGGTCCGTTTACACCTCATATACTTACCTTATGTAAAAACAGGGTTTAAAAAAAAAAAAACAGCTGTTCCCTACATTTTGACGAGTTAATTGATCATAAATGTAGGGAACAGCTGATTTTTTTTCGCGATTTCAGGTTTGGTCCCATAGTAAAAGTTGTTCATAGTGATGAGTACAATGACCTCTTAAGAGGTTGCTGGTGTTTTACAAATAACCCTGTATAATAAAATAAAATTTGTATCTGGGCCCACAGGATGTCTATCCCGTGGGCTCAGATACAAAGTTGAGATATTTTTTATTTTATTTTTTTTATTTAATAAAATAATATCCAAAACATTGTTTACTCAATACGTCTTGAAATATTTTCGTAAGGACACGGTAATATTGAGCTGCACCAAATATCCTATCACAAAATGCAATGACATTATTCTCACCTAGGAATTGGACTCCTGATACCTACATATTGACACTACAATATTTTGACTGCTATAAAACTGATCCAATAACTTATTTCACTTCGCATTACCTACATTTCATGTTTTATTGACAGTTCGACATTATTTATCTAGATTTCTACATAACAAAGTTAAGCCAAACCTTAGCGGTACATTCATGCAGTTTCAAAACTGTCTTACAAACTGTCTTGTCTTTTTTCTTACACAACATCTTTTCCCTGATCAGTTACCAGAAAAAGATTAACACGAAAGATCACTGACCTCTTACATAAACAAGGATGCGAGAAAAGGTAAATTGCAAAGCATTAATTTAATTTATATTTTACGTATGACAACACACATGCATCTGTCAGTGAGTCGAAGTGTCATTATTTATTAAAAAAATTGACATTAGAATGCATAAAAATGTCATCGATATTCTAATATAATGCATGTTGTAATCATAAATTATGTTTAAATTTTATTTTAATAAATGGATTATGTATATGGGATCGGTTTAGTAGCAAAGTCTGATTTATGGCTGTTTCTTTGTATATTGACACGAGTTTTTAAATTAGTAATATGATTGTAATCTGTATCAATTCTGGAGGTGTTATCTTCATTACAATAAATAGCTTTGATTGTTATCATAATAATAGCCTGTAATTGCCAACACGCAGTATACCATCATGATTTTGTATGGCTGTCTTCTTACGAGTAGTGGCACTATTATCTAAGATCGTAAACATCTCAAACATGGCTCGATGGCACGTACAACTAACCAGAAATTTAAACCAAAGTGCCCATTGTCCTTTAAATTTTGTTGATAGGAAGAATCGGTTCAAAATTAAGTTATTTGCGTTTCTTTCTTTTACCAAGAACCACAAAGCCACATATCATTATTTATGAACTTTAACCCATTACAAAACTCGAATGAAAAGCTATCAAAATATGCTCATTGGTAAAAGTTACACCAGAGAAAAGGATATTGCGATTATATGAATAAACATAATTAATCGCGCGACTATGTCGCAATTGTTGGCGACATTTGCGCAAACGCAACATAATCCAGTGGATGTTGGAGACGTTACTTTGTGAAATTGATTGTGAAAGGATTAAAAGTTTAAACATATGTTATTGAGACATTACATACTAAACTTCGCAGATTATATCCATTCGTTGAAGAAGATTTCTTCTTTCTTAATAATAAAAAAATCCTTAAGTGGTTCTTAGGATTAAGTAAGCTGTTCATCAGGATTAATACCAATACCAAATACCTCTAAGCGATTCAGAATAACATCATCGGAGACAATTCTCCGAATCCGCCCGAAGCTAAGACCATCCAAATTCTTTCAAACAACAATAAATTTTAATAAGAATTTCCTAAAACAAAGACATGGCGCCTTATCAATTGATATAAGCTAAGCTAATGTATTCTACCTTTTATCCTGAGCTTTCGGTAATCCTAACTTCCTTTCTTTATAAATGCGAAAGTAAGGTTGTTTGTTACCTTTTCACGCCTAAAGTACGGAACCGATCATCCTGACATTTTGCATAATGTGTTGTCAAGTGTACAGAAACGGGCATAGGGTACCTTTCATCCCGAAAAAAGTACTTTTCCTGAGGAAAACAACAATAACGTTCTTATGATAATAGATGGAGCCAAGTGTCTTTCTAATCATGATTGAATTATATTATTACAAGCAGAGTACAACCCGAATTGATTGTTAAATTCTAAACTAACGCGAGCGAAGCCGCGGGCAAAAGCTAGTAGAACCATAAAAGTAGAGAAGTTACTCAATCAAATAAGATATGAAGGAACTTGTATGTTGCAATCAGTGTGTCTGCAACATCAAGTTTAACGCTAGCACTGAGCTTGTGTGGTATATTATGGTCTTCTCAACTTCTTGTCTGCCTCGTTGGTGTAGTCACAATCGCGACTGCTGAACATGAGGTCATGGGTTCGATTCCCAGGTCGGGTGATATATGTTAGTAGCAGCCACGGAGTCTGGATTACTGGCAATAGGCTGGAAAATGAAATGGCTGCGAAATGTGGGTGTACTATTTATTATATACACCTCTGCCTAATGCTTCGGGGATTACAGCGCGATGTTATGTGTTTACTGAACAGTTCATGTCTATGGAGAACCTAACCTATTCTTGCCTATGACGATAAACACATGCTTGTGATAACATCCATTTAATTAAAAAAGACAATTTAATCACAAGCCCCGTACTAATCCATTCTCTTATTCAACCTTTATACCATTATTCTATTAATCCAAAACATTTCACAAATGGTATTTTAATTAATAAATCAAAGCCATTCTTTCTTCTTCAATCTTCACATTCATAGGATTATTTCCCCTCATTATTTATGTTTTATAAGGTCATTTACAGATTCACAGCATTGCTATCTGTTCCGTATAAACACAATTATTGCAGTCAGTTCTGCTAATCTTGGGGATAAATCGGTGGCGTATCGATTGTTATTACGTTTAAGATATTTTCGTCTACAATTAAATTAATGTCGCCAATAATTCAGACGAGTAAAGGAAGACCAAAGAAACTATGGAGTACCAACGTGGAGGTGGTCGTAGTGTGTGGAGTATGTGTGCAGTAACTATGGTGTGGAGTATGTTGACTGCACTTTAACCAAATTCTACGTCGATTCAATTAACATTGACATCGACACAGTGAGGAGTGTGACTAGCTGGAAACCAGATGACTTCTGAAATGTCGGCTAACAGAGAAATATGTACGGATAAAGAAGACAATATTGCACGGCCTCAAATAAAGGTGAGATAAGGGCAGGACCATGATGATTTTCGACTACATTTATGTTCCCGAGCTAGGAGCAAAATAATGAACTTAGTTTCAAGGGTTATCAAGCCAGCTTTGAGCATTCACAGATTCGCAAATGCGTAATTTATGTAGGAAATTGGTCTAAAGTCCAAGTGTTTTGTTTGGAAAATGGAAATGTACATCCTCATTGTCTTTATCACAATTTATTGATTCAGTCCTATTGGCGACTGTTGTGGTCACGAAGCGGCTACTCAATAAGTTTATTATAATACTAATCTTCTTCGAAGCATTTTCTTTGTTTAGTTCAAGAGTTTTCTGCACATGATTTAATTCTGTATTTAATACCATTTGTACTTCAGAATCTCCTCTATATGCCACCTCTAAATCTTTCATCATCTGTTTGGCGTTTTCACAACCTTTTTTTGGTCGACTTCAAGTCTAACCAGATGCAGTTGAATACTAGTATTTAACTCTGAGCGACTGCCTATCTAAGATCCACAACTCAGTTACGCCCGTTGCTTGGTTACCCCTAAACAGTTTTAGATCTTAAAAAATGTTTTAACCTTGACGTCTTACAAACATTGGCTTAAACAAGATAAGGATACATTATCAACCTTATCTATTAGAGCGTTTGTATTCTTACGAGGTGAAGGCGCATGAACCTGTTTATACACCGACCTCGATATTACGCGGTAATGTTATTGTTTTAATTAATATCGCTTGCATTAATGCTCACTGCTTAAATAAATGTATTTATTGAATTCTTTGGAATTGTAACATTTGTTTCTGTATTCTTGGTATCGGTATTGTTACTTTTGTTAGTTTATTTGGAACAGGAAATTGTTGTAATATTCCTCATGTGGGTACAGATTGCTACCGTTTGTGCTACTGTTAATAGTTGCGTTATTGATGTTGTTATTTATGTTGCACTTTTGACCGAAATACTTGTACAATAATTGCATCTTGACCGCATTGTTGGTAGAGTGGTTGTAAGCGCGACTGCTGAGCATGAGGTATTGGGTTCTTTCTTTTTTAATTGTCATGTCTCGGGCAAATAGTTATTAGATTTTCCTATCAGGATTGTTTTTTTGTAGCAGTCGGTCTGGATTTATATGTTTGTCGCCTCCTACCCTTTACGTGGGTCTTAAAAATAACTGGCGAAGTTCACCCATGCCTAACTCTTCGGAAAATACTGGTGTGAAGATATGAAAGTCCTATTTAATCCTTTTGTGGCTTCAAAGTAACCCGTCTCAAAAAACATTTTATTAACTACAGAGAAACGAGAAACACTTCCGTATATTTTTAGCAGCAGCCATATCAAGTATTTTACGATTATTTATCTCACACTTATCTCCATATTAGATAAGTTTGCTTCCTACGCCGTGCCGTTATCTATGTTTTTGTATCCGAATAACGGTCGGGTCTAGTGTTGCAGATTGGCAACGTTGTGACTCAGATCATCTTGTGTGGAAGGAGAGGTGAAGATAAAACTTGTAATTTATAGCGTTTGAGAGCAACTAATTTAGGAAACGTACTCAGAGATTCCATGTGTAATACTCTGCATGAAAAGTGGATTCTGATGTAGTTGAAAATAAATAAGATGCTAATTTGTTTCGTAGGGATTGAATTCACATTGTCAGTCTTCCAAATATTAATGTTCCAAATAGTCAAAGGATAGGAAAATAAATATGTCAAATCCTTCTTCCGTCCTTCTCGATATTATCAAGGAAATTAATCATATTTTTACCACAAGCCATTGTTAGATCTAATATCAAATATAACGTTGCACCAAAAACACCAACAATTAAAACCCTCTAATTGCTCAAACATCAACACAAACCATACAAAAACACTTAACGCACACTGACCTATGAAACACCTAAAGCAATATTTCATACCAACCCGTGGGTGTTTGTATTAGCTCCATGTACGGACAGATAAGCAAATGCAACGCCCACTGCCTTTCATAATACATCCTCGGTAATAAGCCTTAGTGCATGGCGAGTAATGGAACGCACTTATGATTTTGTTGCCGATTAATTATTATGCGAGAGGTTCTCAATCTCTTAATGTGTTTGGCAGATTTTATCTTGTAAGCCTAAAGGAGTTGGTGTTGATTTGTATCTTTGTTTGCATCATGAGGAGGATTAGGGGGCTTGTAATGCTGATTTCTGGTTATGGGCTGGGTGTGCTGCTAAAAATAAAAGCTCAAGTATTTCTTAAAATTGCATTGTTGGCAGTTTTAAATTCCTAATGTTCTTTTTCATATTTGGTACTTTTATTTTCTCTAATTGGCTCAAGAGGTGTGTAGCATATAGAAAAGTAAAATTTTCCTCGAAATGTTGGGAACCAGCGCCTTCTGCCTCTACAATATGTCAAACTGTCTTTACTACATCATACATGCAACTCTATAATATATGAAGCCATTACAGACTATATGAATGCAACCTTTGGATTTTGTTGTCTTTGCATGTAAATAAATGATGTATAATTATGCTATGTTTACGATTTGCAAATAAATACATAACATATTAAATCGAAATATTTAAGTGTTAGAACGTAAATTATTTATAGGTTTTAGAATGTTCATGCTTGATTCATTTCGCAATGTTCTATGAAATCACTTCGCATAATTCATTATAAATACCTCTAATGATATTTCAATGTAATTCGGATCAGTAGAATCCATTCGATGCATCTTACCATGTTGCTCGCCATCGCATGGAAGTTGTGTAGCGATCTCGAATCTATTACGAATATGGCTACATTTCTACATAATTGCACTATCTTAGATCTACCTGATAGTATGCTAATTGAGGACTGGAAAGGATATGCACAAGAACATGTTGCGTGAGTTGTAACAAAAAATACCATGGAGGCAATTTCTTGCAGTGTTCACACTAAATATATACTAATTAAAGGCCTTACTGTAGACGTCAATTCCGATAGTTGAATAACAAAAACTAGTAATAAAGTTCCTTGGATCTATAAAGCAGAATTCAATATCTCTAAACACAAAGACTACTGCAATTTGAGTCAAGATTAAAGGCTTGGCCGTGGAATGTACAGACCGTGGCATGAACATTTCTATTAAAGCAGATAGACGGACAAAAGAACCTATAAAGCATTATCAACTACCTTCACATCTCTATCGGTAAGCTCAAATTAATATTCATAGAAATAACATAGTAATGGCATGAAAGAGAAGTGGACCGGAGCGCAATGACGTCTTAAATTTGATTTATAGTTGCTAGTACAGACGGTGACCTAGTGAAATCATTTGATATGGTAATTGGTAATGCTTCTAATCCTGTATAACTTGGAAAGGTTGACCGTTTTATTGTGGAGATAGTAAGCGGTGAGCGAACCTTGGTTATTAAATCATGATCTACATCGAAATTGTATTGATGAGACTCAAATATATCATATGGTCTCATCTCATCCCTTAAAATAAGATTCCTAGGATCGTAGGTTGATTTCTGAATTCTAAATAGACTCCCGAGCAAATCTCGTCTTCAGAATCTATTAACTGTTTAGATCGTGTGCCGAATCCCGTGATCGTGTTCCTAATCGTAGCTAAATATAGCGTGCGGTCATGTTAACGCAATTATTGTTGGCACAGCTTCGCGCATCGTAAAGGACAACGAACGAGGTTTTGATGAGAACTTGTTGGTTTAAGATGCTTTATATCATCATTATCCACGGCTTCGACTGCTGCAGTGCTGGACATAGGTCTGTCTTCCTGGTTTACATTAATAGATGGTGTAAGGTGAGCGATTTGGAAGACAGCCTTGGTTGTGTAATTTTTGACGTTAAAAAGTGTCGATTCTCCCGGCTAATTTCAAGAAATGACTTTAGATTTGGTGCTGATCGCCACGTTCGGGTGCTCCTCATCCAAGTTCTACCCGCGAAGGTAAAAATGTCCAATTCATGTGCCGTTGCGAAGTTATAGGGTTAGCAGTTCAAACTGATGACTTGAACGCTAAAAAGAATGCAGGAATGGGATAATATGGTATAAATGAGAGCGCGAAGTACATTCTGTAAGTCGCCATTATCACAGTGTTCTAACTTATTTTTCTACCGGAATAAGATCATCATCGATGGTGTGAATTGTATGATTGTTTCTGTACAAATATTTTGTTAAAGTAGAATGTTATTGATTTCGCCGGATGTGAAATGGACTTGAATGGTTTTCCTTCAATTGAATCATAACCTAAACAAAATACATAGGAGCATTTTCTTACAAACAAAGGCATGCTACTCGTAGTAAAGTGTTCGTTCTTGAAAAAAGGGAAGTAAACCGTTTGAACTAAACTTTGTTCTAAAAATATAGCAGAATTTGCATACAAATATCTTATTATGAAGCTTTAGATAAAGAAAGCATTATGACAGTAACCAAAAAAGCTTAAAACGATATGACGTGCCTCGAACATGGGCGCTTGTTTAACTTCAAACAATATTACAAAACTGTCCATCATGCTGCATAAAAATTCAATTGGATATAATAAAATTCACCTCGGGCGTTCTCCAAGGCTCCATCTTCGGACCGGTTCTTATCACACGCTACAGTTACAATTCCAGAGAAATTGCTTTGACATTATCTTCCCGGGTTATCTGGAGGTCAAATGTCAGAATTCTAGTTTTATAATCACCTTGATCATTTATGTTTTAACTACATTGTTAATTAATGTTGACTTAGGGATTTTTTAGATTACAAAATTGATAGATAAAAGACGATCAAGAAATTAAAATCAAAGCTATCGATTAATAAAGAGATAAAATCGACTCCGTTATTATTTTTCATAAAAATATACATTTTTATTGACAGAAAGATTAGATTGATTGGATTTAACACCTCAATATAATTATGTATATCTGTTTTGGCTATTTCTTTTAGCTAACATTTCTCAATTCTAATATTGGCTCTTGTGTATCAAGTTGTCGATCAACTAGATTGAAATCTTATGATTGCAGTTTGCCGATACGATCTTATTTCAAAACGTGTTATTTCTTATGAAGTTCTTGTAAATAATGTAAAAAAAATATACATTGCGGTTACAACTCTCGTTTGTTGCCTTACTATCTACAAATACTTTTATTTCGCAATAAATATTGCAATGCTATGGTGTGTGGCTTAAAATACGTATTTAGGTAAGCAACAATCACTTCGACTTTATCATAATAATTTGCAGGCTTCATAATTATGAGAACAGTATTATTATTTTTAACCTTGCTCTATTGTTTGTGTTTTCAGTAAACTGTCGAGTCAGAAGAGGTTTTGTTTGATAATAGACGTTTTTTCAACACAATATAGTGCAGTGTTAATAGGCAAAGATCTTACCCGTTAGTTGCCGTTACTTTCGAGCCAAAAAAGGCATCTAACACATTACGTAAGGTAAAAGTACGAAGACTGTAGACTTGCAGAGCCAACACGTCAAACCAATTTCAAATACCAAAAACAAAATCAGTGAATGCAAAATAAAAACTCGGTGATGCGTCACAAAACCGACTAACAAGCAAATAGGAGGCTTTTGTAATTTATGGTCATGCTCTGTTAACCGACAACACTACTCCATAGCCTATGGTCAAATATGGCGGACGAAGGGCAATGAACCCGTACAACCGTAAACGGCGAAAATTAACATTCACTATAGTTATTTTAACATCATTAGCGTAGATCAAATATGAGTTTCAAATTACCGAGCGTTTTCTTTATTGAAAGGTGCTTTTGAACTATTTAAGCTCCGTTGTGTAGCGTTCAGTCAATGATCTCCTATTATGTTCTCTTTCTCATCCACGTCTCTGTTGTCTGCTATATTGAATTGTTCGCCACTATCACAGATAGATTCGTATCTATTGTCAAATATTCGGTCCATTGAATTAATTTCATTTGATGTATTGACCATCGATTGCATTTACGTAAGCCAGTTGCATTCTAATACATTATATCATTTGATACGAATGACTTATGGCGGTTGTAACTTTTCATCAGCGTCTGTGCAACACAGAGTAATATTTCGTGAAACCAGTTCTTTGTATCTAGTATAATTTAGTGGCTGACATGCCATAATCACGATGCATTGTACGGCCAGTTCTAATCTGACAAAAAACTGGCGGACCGTTACAAAATGCTACCGTAATGTCTGAACTGTGCCAGTTGCTATTCCATGGTTGTGTAGACGATATGATTATTTCACACCATCATTCCCTTTCTGTCCGGCCTTCATCTGTTATTTCAACTTTGTTATTTCATACTTAATTGACTTTGGCAATCTTGAATAATTCTCTTTCTATGATTGCTTTCATTATTGTTCAATGTGAATAATCTTTTTCTACGACAGCTTGTGAAGTTGGGATGTTGTCTGGAAAACAGTAATAATTGTGTCAGCCAGTACACGGCCGATAAAATACAGACAAAAACGTTTTATTCTCTCTGATACACTAATTTGTATTTCATTGCTCCGATAACCTTATGGCTATCATGTATTCAATTAAATAAAATAGTTAATTATTCAATCTATTTTTTAATGGCATTTAGCACAGCTTGAAGCAATATTTGTTTTTACGAATCAGATATAATTGCCACTAGAATTGAGCATTGGGAAACTTAATTTATCTAAAGGTGTAATTATATTGATATGTTTCGAACCAATTATTTCGGCTCAGCTGAATGATCTCAATAAAGTTACGTAAGAGGCTCTCGCATCACTTACAAGAGCTCTGTATGAAATATTCAACAATAGCGGAGGCTTCGCTTAGTATTCAGGCTACGTTGCTTTATCAACTGACGCAACACGAGATACCAGGGGACAAGCACTTACAAAATTGTTTAAAACCCTTTGTATCACGATGATCTTATCTGAGTCATGAAATAGAAACTTGATTTTTTTGAAATCGTCATGTTTTGTCTATTTAAAATGTAACGAGACATGTTCTTAAGGAGGTTGTGTGTCAGCTGCAGTCAATTATTTAGCATTCGGAACATGTTTCTGGATTGAAGGAAATGTATTATTCTGATGTCTGTCCGCGATAACCTAGCATGTTATCGTCTTTGTGCTTTTGCAATCTTTAGACTCCTAACATTGATATTTTATGTGTTGTTTTTGTATGTTTCTGATTTTGGAGTAGATTAAGTTTCTATCCATATAATATCAGTTAGAGAAATGTTTGTCAACCAATTGTGTATTGATTTCCTCTTGAAAATTAATTTTAGTATCTAGTTCTCTCAAAATAATCCCATCTTTGTCATTATTAGGTTTATCTGAATACTAAAGAATATTTTGGAGTGTAGTGCTTTCAGTTTCCTGCTAAAACTTAATTTGCATAAATGCGTCACAGCCTTATTTGGCTTAACTTGCTCTTAAAGGTATTAAGCGTGAATAATTGACACCTACGTTTAATCATCGCTATTTGTTTTACTAGGCATAAGAAAATTAGGTGTTCTTTAGGTTTTTGCCGCTTTATGAGAAAGTTGATTTCTATGTTAGTCACCAGTTGGTCAATTTATAATTTCGCTGCGCGCTGTTTCAATGGCGAGATGGTTAGTTATTTTATAGAAAAATAATTCCTTTTTAACTATTTAAGCAGTTCTTTATGAAACGATAAATCTATCATCAGCCGTATAATAAAATATTCAATCCAATACTTTTCCTGAATCAATTGAAAATTCTACCGTATCAAATAACCCATTGTTTAGCCAAGAGAAAATAATCGTAAACTCTAACAAATAAATCTTTTTCGTGCCTTCAGCAACATTTTCACAGTCTGGGCCACTTTCTTAAACGATTTATACAAACCATAAGGTTTCGCTCAAAGCATCAATACGACTAATGTGGCATGTTTAAGACATCTCGCTTCATTAAAGTGCATTGTTTATTGGTATTTACTGCCTTTAGTGAGATACTGCTACCAGCCGGGGCTAAATTGGGACCTGGGACACTCGATATGAAAAGACAGAAATACCACTCCCAATACCACGTGGATCGATGTTGCTGTGATCATCTGTTGTAGCAGTGTACACCATTCTTGATTTAATTTGGATTGGCACATCTATGCCATTGACTTTTTCTTCTTCTTGTTCTGGTGTCTCTCCACCTCAAGTTACTGCAGGTTAGCCATCAACACCGAATATTTCTCTTTGTCCTTTGCGAGGTGGAACAGCTCAGCAGCACTCGTGATTCCGGTCTAAACGCTCATGCTTTCCCGATACTTTGACACTAGTCACTAATCATTAAATTCAAAATACATGCTCCCTAGACATTTATTTGTTTCTTTCGCGTTCTTGTCCAAGACTTCTGAATCTTTCCCTATGGCGTCCTTTCATAGTGTTAAAGGTCTGGCTATCATGTCTATCGGATCTACGGTTGCAGTAAAAATGATTGTGTGCAGTATAGTATAGGTTTCTTCGATTTCTATTAATATTTCAAAAGGGCAACTATCAAGTGTTTGCTGTTAGCTGTTGGGATCGACTTTCTGATTGTGAAGATTGACAACTTTAAAGCTTGTGAGATTGTTTAACGAAACTGTGTATTGGTTTGGAGAAGAGAGTTCTACCATCAACATGGTGAATATTGCGTGAAGGATGATAAGGGTGGAAAAGGAGTGCCAGGGTAGACTGAAAGAAAAACATGTTACGCCGACCCGAAGTAACAAGAACGATGTCAGGACTGTGACGATGATGGTGAAGAGAGTTCTACTACATATATGTATTACATACAACTGGTATATACTGGATATACAGTATAAAATACTGCCAAAAAACACCTTATCTAAGTTATTCGAAACATTCGCTTCTACGGTGATAGAAATATCCCAAGTTTATAAGTGCTTGTAAAACAAAACACATGGTAACACTTGTAACTTCTTTATCACTACAACGACTCCATGCTGTCGGATACAGTCCGCCCTTTTCGTGCTACAAGTACGGTGTTTACAGTTTTTTAGGACTGTTTGGTACTGTAGTAGGTAGGTAGGTGTGGTAGTTTTCTGCACCGAAGAGCGCATGTTTAGTGGTATTACCGTTTAATGCAAAGAGGTATATTCTAGTAATGAACATGTTATAGTATGTGTTAACATTCTGATATTAACACATGCTCCAGTCAGAAAATGCACTTCATAACATACATAATCGTCTTACTGCTGAGATACAGGACTATCTGTGTGAAATTCTTGAAAGTGCAAATGCCTAAAGGAATACACAACTCAGCCAATCGCAGTTCACTTGTGGATATAGGCCCCTCCCAAGCTGCCTACAACGCCTTGACGTCAGTCTTCCTTCTGCATCCATTGTGACGCATCCACCGTTTAAAGGCAATAAGTCCATCTAGCTGGAGGCGTCCCGCAAGGAATACACACCAACCTTCAAATACATTGATAGTCATAATCTTCCTGTCCTTGTCTCATGTTACTTGGGGTCGGCACCACATGTTTTTTTCTTCCATTCTCCCCTGTCAGCCGTCACGCTATCATTTCCTCCTTCACCTTCAAATAGATAGTACAATAAAATTAATGTAAAGTCTTCAATATGCAACACGGAGTCATTAACCTCGGATAGCTTATCATACGCAGCCATATTATTACATTTTCCTTCCACAAAGGTAACAATTATCAAAATTACAATTCAGTTACATGCTTACACCGGTACCGTTCACGCTCTAATTGTATAATTATACAATTTGGTAAACGTGGCGATTCACGGCTATGATACTGACCGACAAGATATAGCTGTAGTTTATGATGATGGAGATTTAGACGAGAATAACTACTGAATATTGAAAAGTTGTGAAACCGATGATACTGTTAACAATAACTGACATAACACAGAGTAGATTAAAATTCAAATTATCTGTAACACTGATGAAGACACACAGATGATAAAATGAATGACTGTTGTTGACTGAGTTGTGGGTAGTGGCAAAATTGAAAAGAGTACGAGGATATGCATTTGATCCTCGTCATAAAAAATATCCCACTGCTAGGAGACAAGCCCCCTCTCTGTGACAAGGAGTGGGCCACAATCCACAACTCTGACCCCGTGTTTCTGAATGTCAAATGTCTGTACATTTTCGATTCTAGGACATATCTGGTTTCTCATAGTCGGACCAAAGTAGATTCATATTATTTCTAAGCCGATATAACAGGAATAGAATGTTGCTAATACAGTGCGAAATGACATCATCTGCATTTTTTAGACCTTCACGTAATAAAAGTAAAAATGCACGATGCATCTTATTCGTGCTGAACTTGACTCCTAATGCATCTACTGCTTTATTTAATTCACTGTTTATACGACCTTTAGTATCGCTGTTTTGTCAAGGTTAACAGCTTTAATATTGTAGAAACTAAAGTGCTTCAGTTCATCTTTCTTTCTTTTTTATTTATTGTCTAACTCTTAGCTATGTAAAGATTTGAACTACCTTACCTACCAGTTACCTTTCGCTATGTGTGTAAAACAGGTGACTGTATCCACATGTCTAATCTATCACCTCAAGGTCGTTCTGTATAATTATAGAAAGGGCCATATGGACCCAAACATAAAAACAAACTATCAACATTATAAACTAATCAAAAGTCAAAGCAACAAATTTCACCGCCTACCTTCCCGGAACTTTCTATCCGCATTTGCATCGAAACTTAAGAAAAAAATCACCTAAGAAAGTAAAAGTTAATAATTGCATAGATGCGCCGAAGTGGACAAACGAGGCGTGGTACAGGGCAGAGAAGGAAGTGTGCCGACTCGAATACTGGTGGAAAACGAAAGTTTTCGAGTAAAAACGTACCATCGCATTAATTTATTCGATGATATTATGACTCTTAATTAAACAATAGAATTGAATAATGATACAGTGGAACACAAAACGATGAATTGACTATGTGAAGGATGATATGGCTAGAAAGAAGGTGTCTGATGAGATGACGATTAATAGAGAAATATGGGAAAACAAGACATGCTGCGTTGAACGCTGAATAAATAGAGATAATGAAGAACACGAAAAACAAGACACCATTGCAACTTTTGATAACTTTAATAGACAAGATAGCCACAGTATAAACATGTACCAGTAGAAACATTAAACAAGCTTGGAGGTCATAGGCAGGTTTAAATAAATAGCCTTTTAATTAATAAGTAATGTTCAACCATGGACATTTACAGGTTCTTATGGCTGTAAGACATAATTTGAAAGAAAGTAGATGCATGCAGCTTAATGCTTCATCTTTAAGGGGGTAAGTAAACCTCCAAACGGTACTACCATGAGTTGTACTAACGTAAATTGTACAACGGTTTGAATATACACCGTAATCGAGCTTCGAAGCAATATGAATATGGTGTTACTTGCAGTTATTAGTGAACCGAATAACCATTGAACAGTTGACTTGTATTTTGGGAATTGATCATTATATTGAATATGGATTACATACTTAAGTAATTAAATACAACACAGACATGATATGGTGATCCTTGAAAGCTTTACAATCTATAGCAAAAACCAAAAATAAGACAAAACATGCAAAGAAATACCACATTCGCTATAGACGATCCTGATCCCAAACACAAACTGAATACCACTTCAAGCCGAGTACCCCAAAAAGCCATCGATCAAACTCGACCCAAAAGTGGTTGTACAAAAACGCAACCGGCTCTAAACCAGTCGGAGCAACAGCCGATACGCGGCCTACAGTAACCCAAGGTCGTTAGGGTACCGCTTCACAATCATCTTCCTCTTTTTGTACTACCTTTCTTCCTTACTAAACCATAACATCATAAAACTCATCATCATCCACTTTAAATTCAACTTTAGCTTTAATAGTTTAAGGTTCTGTTTCATTTGGTCGGTTCTCTTTAATGGAATTTCAAAGGTCGTCCAGGCCATGTGTTGTGTTCGTTTTTGCAAAAGTTTTTTCGTTTGGACCTCTAAATGATAGGTTGTGATGTCTGTACCAAACAACTCGGCTGTATTTGATTCTGTTTCGATGGCTATCTCTCTGATCGTATCTGTATTAGTTTTGAATACACCGTGCTGTTATTTTTCTTTTATTTTCTGGTCTGGCTGTAATGCTTTCATAATTATTAGAAATCTCTTTGTGAAGTCTTTGCTAACTTTGGGATTTCTGTCCGTTAGTTTCATCATTGAGACGAATCGGGTAATTTCTTCCGTTGAGTCTTTCTTAGTTTCTAGACTGGAACGAATTATACTAATACCTACATGCATATCTTCAGATATTCCAAGAAGATTGGTTTCTATAGATTTTGTTGTTGACGGCCTAGTATGGCTAGTACCCGCTACTCTGTTTCTATGGTTTGAGGTTACTCAAGTGATTTTACTACATTCTTAGCGGTGTACCAAACTCGTAAAATCAACGTCATGACAATGATCTTGGAATTGTACGATGGCGGCGCCTTCCTGTTACATTCTTGCTGGCTTGCTTTTGATATTGGAATAAAAAAATAAAATAAAAAAATGTCTCCCCATATTTTACCACTTTTCCATGTGCGTTGTGTTATATAAATAATAATGAGAATATCTTTTGTTTGTATTCTATTCAAAATCAGACTTTACCAGTGCGCTTTTCGAAATATCTCTGCCAAAATCGGGACAAGTTTTAACATTCTTGTAAGCTACGTTTTGAGGCCACATTTACTGTAACATCTTACTCCAAAGAGCTTGCACATACCGACACGCTTCATCCACCATTGCTCGGGAACCTCCCTGGAAGTAAACAAACAACTATCACAAAGGAAACCCTACACCAAAGAGTCCACAATCTTTCCTCATTCCTCCACGCTCGGCTTGTTCGCATAAAGTTACAGTTTTACAATCTCACCGGCTTGTTATACAACCGGCCATCTGTCGAGGCTCTAGTTTCGACAGACATGTGTCTTGTAGAGCCTGCAGATTCGCTCCATTTTGTAAATCAGGTATAAGTTAACTTGCAAGTTAATGAGCTGAAATCTCACGAGCTATGCCTTAAATCGAGCGGATATCAATAGATTTGGCCACAGGTCTTCCTTGGAAGGTAATATTTGTATTCTGTACATACGTTGCCTAAGCCATGACTAAAAGTTATAATTTGCGCTAGACTGTAGCTTTTTCTTCATAGCGTATTGATGGCAAAAAGGTGATATATGTTAGCAGACGCAGTTATAAGATCATCAAGTGCGCTGGTGCCAGGGTATGCCACGTGATGTCTGGCATAGGTTGCGATAAATAAAGTTAATATTTGGAAATACTACTATTCATGCGTTTTCAATTAGATCCCTCATTACACTTCCAGCTTAAAACCCCTTAGATACTCCACAAAATATCTGAAAAACTCATATCCTAACACTAATTAAGCGACAATAAACGAAATACTTAAACTAAATCGAGAACTCCTGCAAGCCCCACTACACCGGACGAGAGGACATGTGCTAACACCATTTAAGGCACATAAATGTGACTTGTTTGTTTTGCAAGCCCCGGAATGTGGGCTCGGCTAGTGTTTTTAGATGCAAAAGTAATGAGATGGATGCCTGTATGTTGCTAGCTCTCTGTGTAATTAAATCTGTTAAGTTTTATGGAGATAGTTAATCAATCTGGCTAAGTGCACAATTCTATTGGTTAGATGGCCTCGACAATCACTCAATCAAATTAATCAAGCTTGCAACTTGCGACTGCTGAGCATAAGGTCCTGGGTTCGATTCCCGAGTCGGACAAATTGTTATTGGGTTTTTCCATGGCCCGCTCTCTATTACATGGGATTTAAACTAGCAAAATATGGGTGTACTATTAGCTACTCCTCTGCTATGCGTTATGTTATGATAATGAAAAAAACGCTGTGTGTAAATCTTTTAAAATTACCGACATAAGCATCTAATCCCAACTTAACTTGTTTCTAGACAGTAGTTGTCTTCTAACCATAATGAAGTAACTATAGTACGAAACTCGACTAGTCAACCCATCACTATATGAAGTAAAAACTCGAGATGACCAACCGTGGCGAATTGGAACTGAAGAAGTAAAATTGGACAGTTTTTTCAGTGAACTAATTTCAGTAACAGAAACTGTGTTGTGTTGACAGGCTTCTTGTAACTGTTAGTTCGACAGTTATTATTTATCTTTGTTGCTGCGTAATTTTGCGTTGCTTCAGAGGCTTGTTGTTCTAGATACGGTTCTGGTGTTAAAATCTTTGTAGAATATTCTGTATTGTTCACCAGATTGCTCATTTCCAGCCAAGATCATTCATAATGAACGGTACGTTCAAGAAAATGTATCTCAAATACGGCTGTAAATGATTTGAAACAATCGTTAAAAATAATAACCCACCAAGATAATTTCTAAAACACAGACTAAATACCATCTGATGGCTCCATATCAGATTGTGATCTGTGAAAGGGGACAGCACTATCCGTAGACTAGTTCCATTTCCTTTACACGACTAACAATGCGATCTCGAAACCATAGTAAAAACTAAGTAAGTACTAATATAATCTTTACTAGCCTCATAAAACCTTACCTAATAAAGTTTCTTCGAGTTATGGCCGAATTAATTAAGGAATACTTTGTTGTAGTTAGTATTTCAATATGAAATTTGTGCGTTGGTTGAATTAATGAGAGATCTGTAATTAAATAGGATATTCTAATTTGTATTCTGGATGTTTTCTCAAGTTTGAGATATCGTTGCATTTTTTCTTGTCGCCATCCCGAACTGCAAATTTTAACCGGTTATACTGTATGTTAATTCAATACATTTTTGCCTTTTCTATCATGGTCACCGCTGAACGAGTATCGTTTCTAGGGCTTAGTTTATTTCATTTGAAAACATTGCCGCCAAACAAGCCTGACATTTACATTATCGATATCACGTACAGATTAATTGGTAGATAAAGTTCAGATGAACTTCACTCCATTTAAAAATATTGATATTCAGTTGTATTTGGTCAGACTGGAACCCGACCCAAACCTAGTAGGGAAACAGCTGGACAGCCAGATGATTGACACTGCAGACCATTAAATCTAGGGGACGAGGCAGAAAAGGCGCAAAAAGAAAGATATATTCCTTAACAAAAAGGATGCAATATGGCCTGTATTTCTAGAAGGGGTATGCAGAACGTTTCGCCATTATCTGTAACTTGCTAGATACTATTTTGACATTGAACGGCGACCAAATCCAGGCTATGGATAGCTACTCTGATATCCCAAGTTTTCTAATGGAAGCAATAGCGTTTGCAAGTAACCACCAGGTAGATTATTGTGTTTACAACTGGACCTCCCTTTGGGTCTATTGGCCTGGCTCTGTTCTGTGTCCTGCTTGTTTAGTTTAGTTTAGTTTAGTTTATTTATTAATAATTATTAAAAATTACATGTCAGATTTTGAAAGAAAATAATTAAAAACACAAATCATTCATTAAATTAAAAAAGAGCATCAAATACAATTTATCATAAAAAATTAGAAACACAGAATACACGGAATAATAAACAAAATAACATAATAATCACATCTAAATCTATTATATTATACCAATCAAAACCATTCTTTTAGGTCATATAATGCCTGGTCGGTTAGCCAGCTTTTGAGCTTGGCTTTAAAAGCATTGTCAGATGTCGCGCCCAAGATTCTATCCGGTAGCCGGTTGTACACCATTCATATTATGGGTCCATCCCATAATATGAATCAACCTTCCAGATTTAGACAGTGTGTGTGGGTAGCCAGCTAATTTGTCTCTACCACGAGTACAGTAATTATGTCTATCTCCGCGTTTATTATAATCATTTATATGTTGCCTAACGTATACTGCCGCCTGTAATATCACCATCGCGGGAACAGTCAATATTTTGAGTCGTTTAAAAAGTGATCTTGCGGTGGCATCCCATTGGGATCGCGTAATGGCTCTCACGGCACGCTTCTGCACCCTGAAAGCTCGCTCCCAGTCGGCAGCTCGGCCCCAAAACTCAACGCCATACTGGAGAACCGAGTGTACCAACGCGAAATAACACCCTCTCATCATCTTCCGTGGGAGCGTTTGCGCTAATCGCTCCAGAGCGAAGCATGCTCGTCCGAGTTTGCCGCACATTTTATCGATATGCGGCCCCCACGTGAGAGAACTGTCCAGTTCGAAGCCGAGAAATGTGGTGACTTGCACCTGTTCGACCACATTGCTTCCTACCCGCAGTGACAGTGGTGTACACATCCGACCGGAAAGGTTGACGTGCATGTAGTGGGTCTTGGTTGTGTTGAGTATTAAGCCGTTTATTTTAAACCAGTTGTTAATTTTCCCCACCACTAAGTTGAGTTTTTCTTGTAACCCTTCCATCGACTGCGCGCACACGACCGCAGCCACATCGTCCGCGTACATAATTACATAAGCCTCACTTATTGCTAAAGGTAGGTCATTGAGCAACAGACTGAACATGATGTTAGAGAGGGAGGAGCCTTGTGGTACACCCTTAGTGACGTTAAGAGGGTCCGACCTAACCTTTCCACCGTCGCCCACCACCACCTGCGACCTGCCTTTTAAAAAGTCGAGCAGCAACTCTAACGCTTTTTCCTCTATTCCAAGATGCCTCATCTTCAGTGCCAGCACGCCATGGTCCGCGACGTCGAAAGCTTTTGAGAGGTCGCAGAAGAGCACTGCTACCTGCTGTTTTTCCTCCCGAGCCTTCATTACATGGCGGATGACCTCACGTGCAAGGGCAGTTGTCGATCGTCCCTTCCTATAGGCGTATTGCCGGTCGGTGAGGCAGTTAGTCTTCTCAAGGAATCCAAGTAATCGGTCACATAGTCCGTTTTCAAAGACCTTGGCGACTGCCGGAATGATAGACACCGGCCGATAATTGTTTATATCACTCTTCTTGCCTTTGCCCTTATACAGCGGAGACACCTTGATATTTTTAAATGCACTGGGATAGCATCCACTACGCAAACACCTATTGAATAACACCGACAGAACATTCGCAAGCGATGCAGCCGCTGTATTTAGCAGCTCTACGGATGTGTCAAATAAATCTTTTGTTGGTTTGCGTGCGATCCGTTTGGTAATAATACGGTATACCTCAATCGCTGAGAAGGGATGTAGCCAAACACACTGGCTGGCTGGGGGTCGCGCTTTCCGAAGCGTTGCCAGGGCTGTGTTTGGGTCTGCTTGAGGAGCGCCACATGCTGTAGCCGCATGGATGAATTTGGCATTGACCATATTTACCAAATCCTTTTTTGTGGAAAAAGACTTACCATCTGCTTGCTTTATACTCTCAGTGTAGTCCGATCTTGATAGATTTTTCCTACCAGATTCTACGTTTACTACGTGCCACATACTTTTAATTGGGTTTTTTGCCGTTTTTATATGGTGTATATAATACTTAGACCTCTTATTTCTAAGCATCTTGGAGTACTTTTCCTGAAGTCGATTCCTTGATGTGGAGGGAAGTAGAAATTTTATTTTTCTTACTCCTTCACTGTTCTGATTAATTTCGTTGCGGCATACAAAGACAGTTGCATTGTTTCGGGACTTCGTCGATCTTCATTACCTCAGAACTTTCTGGTAGCCGCCACTGTTGACTCTGGCTTTCAGAGGTTGCAGTGATTGGGAATAAATAGTGAAGCGGGCAGATAGTGGACAGACAGAACACTAAAAGTAATTAGATACTGTAGACGACTATTCAAAAATAATATTTAATTTAGAACACTTACAGAGAAGTATGGAGGAAGACAGGTTGCGTTGACCCCAAATAGATTTGGATAAAGGCTGGAGAATGATGACGTTGATGACTTATGAAGACTTACTTACAAAGAATGTTGATACAGTTTGCCAAGCAACACCACAAAGACAGCAATCACATTTAGGTTAAGAGTGTGTCATAATCATAATGCTGCATTGGTAATCCATTACATAGCGACGTTGTAAGATTGTATCTCATTTCCTAAAGAATTTGTCTTGTAGCTTGCGTTAGACGATTAGCCGGTGCTGCATTGATTTGTGATATTGTACAATACCTGCCGGTATTCTACCGTAGTTACGATTCTGTCGCGATAGTCGCGTATTCCCGCGACCGATCGCTTTAGTTAGGGGGCAGGGTTAACCTGGTTTTCAAAACAAGCTTGGATATTCTACGTAGTCCTGGGGGCTGCCCCAGGTCTACGTCAGTATCCGTTCAGACTATTCCATTCCGTATTCTCTCTATTGACTACTTACACTACGTGTTTAAGTGTTGCTGACGTCGCCATTCAACTTGTTTCCAGCTTTTTTCTTTGTTAAATGAGCGCAAACGGGGACAGGTTCCCAAATCGTATCATAAACGGTGGAATATGAAACTGCAGTACGATTTGTCTTCGTAAAAGGTCAACATTCTTCTTCAAAACTACAAAAAAATAAAGTTCTAAACAACAACAAACGCACTCGTTTGCGTTAGAAACTAAACATATTCCACAATACCTTAAATAGAAGCAAAAGAGAATACTCGTAAGTTACGCAATCAGGCAGCGAATTTACCATGCGTATCACTCTCGCCGTATTATTTAACAATAATTAATAAAATTACCCACTTACCCACATGTTACGTGCACGAATTTGCAAACGAAATCGCACGTTCGTGAATACCTAGAATAGCGGCGTCGTAACTGAAACAAAGAGTACTTAAAAAAAGAAATGTTAATTTTATGACTTACTCTCTTTTAGCTTTGAAATTTTCTTTCTACCTTTTTTACTGGATGATGTTCATAGGGTGCTGAATTTTACATATGTGTATTTACTACTAACTTATTTGCCCGCGGTTTCGCCTGCGTGGAGTTCGGAAATTGTCTCACGGGATCGTCCTACCGGGATAAAGTAAATATGTCACATGTTACTCCAGGTTAAAAACTATCTGTGTGCCATATTTCATTCCAATCCTGTCAGTAGTTTTGCGTGAAAGAGTAACAAACATCCAGACATCCATAATCTTCACAAACTTTCGCATTAATAGTATTGGTAGCTAGCAATCTCACGAGATCTAGAATCTCGCAAGGCTGAGATTGCACTCCAGATTCAACTTCTGTACCCTTTGTTGTGGCAATCCTTGGGGTAGGTATATCCAAGTCCGAACGTCTTAAGACTTAAGGTGAATGCACCAACCAACCCGCGAAATTCAAATTTTCTTACGTTTTTTGCAATTTGCAGGCCAGTGCTAGGTTGTATGTTGATTAAAATATTATTCGCGGCTGTAAGACATATGTAGTTACAGAATTATAATCATCAAAATCATCAATACAACGCTCTAAGTTCATAAAGCTGTAGGAATGACTTTTTCTGTTTTTTTTTGTTCCTACGCCAGCCGCGAATAATATTTTAATCAACATACAACCTAGCACTGGCCTGCAAATTGCAAAAAACGTAAGAAAATTTGAATTTCGCGGGTTGGTTGGTCGCATTCACCTTAAATGATGATGACTCCACTGCTTAAACAAAAGTTGAAGCAACGCATTTTCTCTTTAATTACTCCAATGATAAATTTGTTTCTGTAAAGAATAAAGATGTCGTATTTTGAGTTACGTCTCGCTTGACCCAAGTATGCAAAACAACACGTATTTTATATCCTTGCACAATATGGCGCTTTACGCATGATAAACTTTAAAAGTGTACGCAGCCACACATTTTAATACTGCCCCGAAAACCTTTTGGATATTAACATATTACGAACACATAAATTGGGGAAATGTTTCCGTATACACTGTAGTTTAATATAATAAACATGATCATGTTTTTATCTGACAAATAAACAACTGTCAAATTTAAAAACGGAACGGGCGTGTCGCCGTTTTGTACAACTTCGGCTTGCCGAACATAGCCGAGTGACAGTAGAAAGTCGAGAATTTCTGATGATTCTACAAAGCAGCTAACTCTTTTATAGACTACTGTATGGTCTCATACAAAACACATGTATGTATAATCATTAATAAGCTTGTAAAGTTCCCACTGCTGTATACACAGTACTACTCTGAAATAGGGAGCAATCCACCATGAGCCAGAGCAAATTGGTAGACGTCATAATATGTCTTCGTTTCTAGTTTTGGTTGTAGGAAATGCCGGTTTCCTCAGGATGTTTTCCTACACAAGACACATAAGACCCGGATAATGTTCTAAGTGCTATGATACGTAAACAAGTCCTAAAGAACATGGTCTGAGGAGGTTATTGCAGTTGATTCAATAAGCAAAGGCACTTGACATCAGCTGGGTCACCTACAAGTTCCGTCAAGTATAAAATAAATGTAAAAGGAACCAGTAATCGTACCATAGCACTAGTCCTTTTAATTAAAAACTACATTTTAATATCATTTTCATTAGAAGTTATTAAAATTATTTACGATTTTCTCCTGATTTCTCTTTCCATATAGGTTAAGTATTTATTATCAGTGATTATCGTTCTTTGCTAATTAGCTAAACATCTTTGCAATCACGGTTTAAGACATGTTTCTCTTTTAGTGGAATCTCTTCAACCTACCTACTAATACAGGCAACCTTGTTTTCCTTTCGAAAAAGCACCAAGATCCTCAAGATTTTTTTAGTTCTAGTCTATGCCAGCATTCACTTTAGTAATTACTTATACTCTAGTCATAGACAAATGGAAAAGTTTTAATGAAATAGGTTCATCGTGTTTGACCATCTCGTTTGATGTTCATCTTACCTTGCTTTACCTTTCATCCGTGAGTTGGGGATTCCCAGGTTATTGTTACTGTCGAAACCATATTCCGGGAAGACGTTACACACCCCATTGCACATTTAAAGTAATGAATTAGTAGAAACACCACATCATCTAAAAAATTACGGTCCACTTTATTCTACATTGGTTCACGTTAATTTAGACATCATTTTTTAAAATTTTTGTTCAAAGTCATGAAAGGTGTTTCTTTTTCATTCCAAATCTAAAGCAGACTACCCATCAATCACCGAACATTACGCTAAGTTAGAGCGAGACAGCTACATAGCTGTACGTGTGATCGCAAAAACGGTAGTAACGGTGCGCATGGGCATCCGACCGGCTGATTGTGAATGTTCACTGTGGTCAGTGTCACTATGTAAGCCTTCGAGTTTTTTTACGAACAGTTTTTGGAATCGTGAAGTCTTTTTTGGAGGTAGAAAAGGCCAATCACCGCATTCTTTAGTCTGTTGGTAATAAGATCACGTAACTTTACATCATCTGAAACTTCACTAGTCTCTGAGCTAAATTCTGAAGTGATTATGACAAGAAGGCTTCCACTCAACATGGCTCTGTGTACTTCCCCAGTTAAACTCCGCGGAGATGTTGATATTAAGTTTATAACAAAACAAAACCAATTTATTGGGCGTTAAACTAATGCAAATAGGATGTCATACACATTTCACTTTGAGATCTTATTCTAAGTGCTGTCTCTATGTTTATAAAAATGGTGTTTTTGTACCAGCATCGGCCTCCTATTACATAATATGGTTAGGCAGAGGTGTACCTAACAATTACACCCACATTTCGCCAGTTATGTTTAAGTCACATGTAATAGGGGGCGAGCCTATTGCTATCAAACGGGCACAAATCTAGGCTCCGTGACTGATACTGAGATATTTCTGATGGAAAATCCCGATAACACTGCCCGACCTGGGAATCGGACCCAGGACCTCATGTTCTGCAGTCGCGCTTGCGAATACTAGATCAAGGAGGCGGTCTCAGCCTCCTATTAAAATATTGATAATCAAAACAACATCTAAGTAAACATCACAATTCATGCAACCTCTTACACAATTTTGCAAGCAGACCTCTCGAATCAACTATCAATCTTCACAAACCTTCACTACGGGATCTGCCTACCCATTTAGGGAGCGAGCGTATACTTCGAGTTCCGTATCCTTGTGCAAAGGGATAGCTTATGAATGTTACTGGTCGACCTCGGGCCTTCCTGCAACGTCGAGATTCTTTTAAAGGCCAAGCATTATTAATTGATCTGCTACGTACTGTAATGACTGGCTGCAGGGCTGGCTAAGTTGAGTAGAAATTGGCTGTGATTTTGTAGTATACCCTTAATAAATCAATTGCAGGAGTTGTATTCTTTAGGATGTTTTGTCTCTCATCTGGTCCGGACTAGACAATGGTTAATCACTGCGTTCCTCAGCCACACAATCATTTTCTTGTTTTATCTTAATTTTGGAGGCCGTGTAGTACCTACGTCTTATCATACCTGTCTGTCAGCCGTCATTTCAGTAAACACCGCTTTGTTACTTATATCATCATCATCTTCCTTGCATTCTTCTTTCCCTTCTGCCTAACTTCTATCTGGCACACAGTTTATACATATTACGAGAGCCTAGTAAAAATCAGCTGTTCCTTTGGGCTTTCTTTTTCTAAGTTTGAACAAGTTAGCTGCCATGTCACTAGCTGAGGAATTCAAGCAGAAAATAAATTTACGATAGTAAGTTTTATAAAATTTTCTTTTAGTAAAGGCCAGTTTACCTTAGCCAACCCTATTCAAGTCAGTGACGTCAAATAAACAAATGAACAGCACTATGTTAAATGTCGTATTGTGACATTACATCAAGTATTGTATTAATTGTAATACCCACTAGAATAACGACGTTGTTGAGATGTTTTACGCACTTCAGAGGACGATGCCGACAAATGTAATGTGTAACGATTAAACGTAAAACAGTAGCGAGATCGACGAGCTGAGATATAATTTTAGTTTTGCACTTATCCGTGTGTGTCCTATACCTGATGTCCACCACCCATTAATGACCTTACTGCATCAAAAATGCGTATTACTTGTCTTTTTTATTATCATATACCTACTTGTCACACACATTTTAACTAAAATAAACATCACCAAAATCATCATGATCTTCCTGCTCATGTCCCAATCTACTTAGGGTCGGCGCATTACGTTTTCTTTTTCCATTCTCCTCTGTCAGACGTCACGGCATCATTTACTCCCTTCTCTTACATATCATTCCTCACACAATTCATCCATGTTTTCTTTGGCCTTCCTCTCCCTCTCCATCTATCAACATCGAAGCGTCACCACTATAAATGCCTAAATATTATTAGACCACTTTTATTCAAGCATTCATTGAGGTGTCGACACCTCTTTAGTGGGTAAAATCGGAGATCAGTAAAGGAAGAACTTGGTTTAAATAGATAACTCTATCGAATCGTGACAGTTTATCTGATGACCGAATTAATCGGTCCTAAAACTCCTAAACACAATGGATTGTTCTAGACAACCACATCTCGCGTATCATTGATGTCTTCATAGGATAAAACCAGAGACAATATCAGCTGTTTATCGTACCTTTTATTCTTATCAACAGAGATTAGATCCGACGCTATCATCCCAGGAGAATCGATAAGAGACAAACTGATAACAAAACGGAATGTGTTGTATAAAATATTAGTCTAGTCAGTGATGAAATTTAACCTAAACAGTAATGGGATCACCAATTCTTTCGAACCAACTGCCTCGTTGGTCGAGTCGTAACAAACGCTACTGCTAAGCCTGAGGTTCTTGGTTGGATTCGCGGCTCGGGCAAATTGCTATTACTTCTCCCAGCGGTGAAGAATACCATCATCAATATTATCATCGTGACGAAACCAGCATGGCCATAACCAATTTAAAGACGTGCCATCCACCAACACGCACTGAGACCGTGTAGCGGATTGTGGCCACTTCTCTCTGACTAAGACCTGTCTGTGTTCCAGAACTGCTAGGTGTAGCTTCTGTACGAGGCCCAACTTCAATACATGACATTTATGGCTAGATCCAAGTAATGAAACTCGTCGAAGAAAATACCAACTTTAATGTGCAAATAATAAAACAAAACTTTGATAAAGTATTAATTACAGCCATAATACTACCTCCACGAACAGACCTTAAACCAGGCTAGATTTAGAGCTGACCAAGAAACCGCACTAGCATATTTCATAAGAAAACCCGGTCCCATAACTCCCTGTTAAAGCACTCTGTTACATAAATCTACGAATAAGGCCAGACCGGCCGATTTCTCTTGTTAGCCCTTTGTCTATACAATGACCCAAAGTGCCCTTTGGTAGCGAACTTGAACCTTATGTGTGTAAGAATAAGGGTGTGTCCGTGTATTGTATTCAGCGAGACAATTTCGCCGTTATCTCCGCACGGTGTGTAAGCGTAGAAAGTGTCCCATTTGTAGGGTGGCTATGTGGTCTGCGTGGTTTAGGAATTGTTTTCGGTTTGCATTTATAATCAAACCATATTTTTCTGAACCGTGAATCCAATTTGAACTGTGTCCTCTTTGAAGACTAAAAATGTAACAAGAAAATGATGAAAACACATGGTTGTCACATGACAAAGTTTGCTAACTTTTACTACTTTATGCTTCGTAATGCACAATTTCTTCATAAAATGTTACTTGAATTTTGTCTTGCATCCAACATTTAAATATCTGCTGACATTTCTCTTCATATTTTACGATCAAAAAAGTTTTACTTTACAGAGAAAACTCACTTTCACCAAAATACATTTCTTAACATTTGTGATAATATTTACCTGCATAAAATATTTACTGAAATTTTGCTGGAAATAAGTTTTAAAAGACAACCACATAATCCCCACCCATCTTTAATACTCAGAAAATACACATAATCGATGCTAACTGATTACCAATCCAATCAAGACGTGTCAATATACCTAGTTCCGTCACATCACGTCAAGTATCATCATCACCTCCAAAGGTTAAGGTCACCAATTAAAACTATTCATAAACCATTCATAGTCCAAACAACTGTGCCTACAGTGAATCACCACACCACTTGAAAGATGCCACTAAAATGACGCAACGGTGCAAAAATGTCCTTTTTATGAGAACCGGTTCGTAAGCAAGCGCCATTTTAGGAGACTGATGATAATTGTTTTTAGCAAAGTTTAGATGTTAAAAAAGCGGTGTTGTGGTAAAAATATTTACATTTTCTCTATAAAATTGACTTGGGTATGCTATTGTTGTATCTTGTGGGTATATTACAAAGAGGTAAAGTTTTTAAGTTTGGATGTAGGAGGTTATCCGAAAACCCTAAACAATTTCAAGAGATCTTTCACTGATTTTTCTTTCGCTGCGGTGGCCTCGGCAACAGGATAGTTTTCTATAGTTAGTACATAAAATATGACACGAGTGTCATAGGATATAGGTCTTTATGTGGACGAAGTCGCAAGCAATTTAAAGTATAATTAGTATTTCGTACTTAAGTACTTAGCACGAATCATTCTAGACACGTATGAAAAACCAAAGCAATGACAAAATGACAATGACACAGAACAATAAAACTAACCCATTAAGTACAATTATAATTATTAGCCGGAGATAGATCATTAATCAGGAGACCTCAAACATAACTGCTAATGATATAAAAATGCACACAATGCTGAATCACGTACTGCCTGACTATTGTTCAATACTGCATTTAACTTCTTACAGCTTCTTAATAAGTAAAAACTAGTTTTTATAGACTACAGGAAACATAATTTACGACTAATTCACAAATCTTTGTGCAATTAGCGCAAAAAAAAACAATAGTCTGTCTGACAGGATAACCTCGTAAATTCCTGGACCAATTTTGATGCGGTTTTCCTCGTTTGATAATAAACGGAGATAGACGGTTTTGATTCTGCCCGTGGGTGTATTATTATGCATTGGAGATTCTTGCTTTTTTTCTTAGCATATTAATCGATAATCTTGTATTTTATATGATCATCGAAGTTTTTGCACTAAATGCCTTGGCATTTAGACAATAAAATATATCCTTAACATTTAAAATGTCGAGTGATAAAATATGTAACTTTGCAACACTAAATGCTTGTTCGAATTATTATTAAATTATTCGGTTTCGTATCATCTTTGTAAATTATACAAATGGCGTAAAATTTACATTCCAATTTTTATTTCTAAATGGAAGGAATAATGTAACACTAGAAGTCTTAAGCCTGACCTTAGTATACGTGGGAAGACTAGATTATTTCTTTATTGCTTGACCGTTGTTAACCGAATAGACTCCGCATTATTCGTAGCTAATAATAATTTTTTAAAAGTTTTCCTAATCGACCCAAAAGCCCCTTTACCGAAAAAAAGTAAAGAAAGGACTGTCCACGCTAAATTCCGAATCCATGGCGACCTATAAAATACAATGCCTCCTATTTCGCTGCGCTCGCGTCGCGATAGATCGCGTCATGTGTGCCCCGTGTCATTTGAATGGGTAATTGATCGCGTGTCAACAAATACGTACCGATCAGATATATATGAGGTATTCAGGCCATATTGTTCGGCCATATTTAAATGTAGCTCAAGTTTCTTCGGCGTTTCGTGTCAAATTATTTTTTTCGTACCGAGAAAGTATCTTTTATCAGGCGTTTAAACGGTATCGTAAAATCCATTGAAAGATTTATCAATAGAGAAATTACAAAAAAATGGATTCTCTTTTAGGTCTTACGCGAACAAAAAAAATAACTTGAATTCACAAATTAACAAAATACCTATTGGTCAATGACATAGAGATTTAGCAATACCCGTACTGTTGTATAAAGAATAGAAAAAAAACAATGGACACTATTACCTTAATTGCACTAATGCATTCACGCATTAAAAGTAACAATCCAACGAAAACTTGTGCAAAATAAAATAGTTTTATAATAATAACTGGTTATAGGTTAAGAAATAATATAATTTATCTGTGTTGGTGTTGTCGTGTAAGTGCGCGCGCCTCGCCAGTACTCCGCCGCGCGCGTCACCGAACGGACGTCTGTTTCCAACAGCGGTTATTTCCGAAATAACCGAGCGATTGTAAACTTACTACTGTTAATGTTATACGAATTTTTCATAGTATACTTCCAGTTATTGTGTGAGTTTTTCTCATGTAATTTGAAATGGTTTTGTGATTATTTTTGTGTTTAATCTACAGAAAGATCTAACACATGTTTTTTGTTATCGTTCGATTTTATGTTCTCTAGCATATTCTACAACAGATAGTGAATTACAAAACATTGTTGTGTCATAAAAAAATCTCAACGTTATTTTTTTCTTCCGCAGGTAAACGGGACAAGTAAAATGGACCGCGGAACACCGATAGTGATGTGCTAGTGTTGTGAATAACGGTTAATAACGAGTTAATAGTGGTTGATAGCTATGATGTGAGACAGTTGTGGTTGTCAAGATGCCGTCAGACAGTGGTTCGGCGTGGTCGCCGCCAGCGTCCAACAGTGAAAGAAGGTTGAGCAACTCTTCAGATGGAAGCGCCGGGAGCGGATATTCTAAAGCTGTAAGTGTTTTTTATGTAGTACAATTCTGCCTCCGTAAGCCAAGAAGTCAAATCTTATCAAATCTGTTTCGAGGAAATAGGGAATTTGCGTTAGTGTACCTCCCTTATTTAGTATAAAAATGAGATATGAATATTCTCTGACATGTTTAAAGAATATTTCAATAAAAATATGATTGCTTAGATTAGTCCATCTGATGGGATATGGTTTAAGCTATCGGCAGCAAAAATTTAGAAATTGTATGTGTACCGCTTTTTGGCATACTAGGACAGATATTGTTTGGATATCCTCACGTGATCTTTTGTAATGGCTTTCAAAAGTCTCGTTTGTGCAATACTTTTGTATTACATGCGAGATTTTAATAGTCTATACTCGTACTCGTAATCTCGAATGTGTTATAAAACGCGAGGTCGCTTTGCGTCTGGTCAAAATACATAAACTGAGAAACCGTGTTTAGTAATTAGATCTGAAAGATATTTTTGCTAAATCTACTTAGTAACTCTAAATTAGGAAATGTTAGCCAAGATACAGTAACTCTAACTATTAACATCATCATTTGAACGAGGTTAATATGTTTCTAAAGTTGGTTTAACACAAAATAGATATACAATACAGGAAACGGATATATCAATTTAGGAGATCGGTGTAATGCAAACAGACACTTTATTGATTTTCTTGCCGTGACTTCCTAACTCTGAAGAAACTTGATTCGTTCTAAACTTCTAGCAAATGAAATACCAGGAAGTAAGTAAAGAAAAAAAATATTTCAAAAGTATGCTAGATACTTGTGCACCTTAATTTTATGTAGGTGTCTAGTACCTGCTGTGTTACCCCGAAGTTGTTTTCTCTGATAAGAGCGCATGTAATTACTGATAAAACTCGTACCTAAACACCCGTGTAATCAAACATTTGATGACATGTTTAAATAGAAAAACTAAATATATCTACAGTTTTTTTTCCTAGGAAATGTGCCCTTTGCTCACGGGTAAATAAAGCCACTTTAATAGATGCCTATTAAGTAATAATTGTGTTGATTCATAGATTTTTCCCTTGAATTAGTCAACCACCATAATTATTACCTTTACGTATCATCATCATTACGTCAAGCTGTATCCTATGATTTCTAACTCTGTCGATCGTAAAAATATATTATTGGAAGGCAAATCTTTACTACGGGCAAGTTTGCTAAAATCATTATTGCAAGGAAACTACAAATCCAAAAAAATCTCTTCCAAAACAGTCTATTCAACTACACCAACTCGGAAAGTATTTTTAATTAATTTACGTTAGAAAATTTGTAAATCGCAATCTATAACCAAAAAAACGATTGCCTAAGAAACCGGTTTCACTCAATTAATTCATGCCAAAAGTAAACACTTTGCTTTGCACACACTTTTATATTCAAACCACGAAAAAATCTTGACAAAAAGTTATTTTCCACAAATTCATATTATCACACTCTTAGTTAAACAGCGCCTTACGCCAACTTGTTTTTTGTCAATCGGCAATTGATTAGCAACGGTAGACCAAGTAAGCCAATATTTAATTTTAAAATAACGTTTAGCTGAAGGTAAATAGTAGGCAGCGATGCGTTACGACGAATAACTTTCACTGTCGCTATTCGCCGTGGATAACTAGTTATTTTTTTCTGATTTATTTTATTTAAAATAATCCGTTAGCCGCTCTCTTGTTACGCACTATTCGGTGGAATAATGCAATAGTATTTTGCTGTGCAGATTTTTTTCGTGATTTTATTTTCTATTTTTATTAGAGGTGAATAACCGTTAACGTTAAACCGGTTTTATACGTTTTCTGGAGCTTTAAAAATCGAATTATGAATTTTGTTTGCGAAAAAATTAGAGCACAAGTTTTTAGTGCGTCAATAAAAATACAATAACTGTCAATGACAATAACTGTAGTGTTGGATCGAATTACAGCCAAGAATGTGGTGAATTGGTCACTGTATTAATTTACAAAAATACCTAAAATATGGAAGACGAAACAAAAGTTGGTAATAGCCTTGAAAATGAATGAGCAAGTGACATTCCGATTACGACATTTTCGGCGAACGGTCGTCAGGTGTCAATGAAATATTTTGCAATGGACACAAATTTACACCGATTTATGAGAAAGTCTCGCTTTGTGAAAAATAATGGCCACCCTTTTTGTTTTATTTTTTGAATATTTATTTTTTTCCCGAAGTTTTTTGTAAAGGTATAGTTTTTATCATAAAATGTGTGTTAAAGAGAAAGCGAGTGACTTGCATTTCAATTGCGTAACATACATAATCGCAATACTCAAGAGTTTTTGACAGTTCATCGAAGTTCATTGCACCGTACGTAGAAGATTGGTCTTCAAAACACCTCGTAAATGATTGAAGCATAATGCTGTCATGCGTAGATCTTTGACTCTCGTTATTAGGGGCTGTCAAAAGCCTGAAAGTCTGACAATCCGTCTTGGCAAGGGGTACAAGGGATGTGGAGGTCAGATAGGCAGCCACTCCATGTAAAATACCGATTGTTTTCAGATGATGAACTTGAGCTGTCAAATTGACGGTAAACGGAGATAGGGTCCTTTTTCTCCTATACAACACTGGGGCTCGCCTCAATTTAAATTGGGACTCACATCCTTTGGGGGTCAGAATCCCAGTAGAGTGGAAGCATACAAAACCTGGTTAACTTCATAATATCCTGCTAATCCATCACAATTTTCACATTACCTCTTACCAAGTACTATTAGTAGCTTATTAAGAACGTAACAGCTACCTTAGGCCGTCCGCAGTCCACACCACTTGGAATTCAGCTCAGCCAGTAAGGCAAGACGACATAGCGGCGCTCATTAGGCGTGTTCGAACTTCGAACAACCAGATTTTACGCAAATGTAACGCTAGCCTTATGAATCTAATGATACTTGGATAACTGCTTATGAAGTGTAACACTGGTTTTACGCGCTTATGCGAGCCACAGACGTTCAAGTACTTTGATCAAACCGGCTGGGTTCATCAGTTTTATCAAATTGGCACGAATGTCGGTGGGAAAATTTGGCCAAAAATGTGTTGGTATATGGCATGAAGAAATATGAATTTGCGTATTTCTATTTGATCAAACTACTTGAACGTCTATGGCGCGCTTTGAAACTGTTGTCAAAACTTAATGTCAACTTTTTTATTGGAAATTATTGTTTAGTCAAAAGGTCAAAACTGTAAAAGCGAGATTAAATAGCCTATTTATATTATATATCTAAATGTGCCCAGTATTAGCAACGAGGAAATCATAATGTCTTAACATTGGATTTGCCTTAGGCATGAATTAATTGTGCATTGACTGCCACATTTTGTAGTGAGTGAGTGATATAAACTAATTCATGGTGTATTGTGGTTAGCATTTCCTTATTACATGACTGCCCAAAAAAAAGGAATATTATGATTTTATACTGCCATTATTAATTAAACAGTGTGCACCTAAAAATAGTTACAATGCTATATTCCCTACAAAATAACACACGCGACAAACCGCACCACTGTGTCGCCGACCATGTAACCAGCCTCAATTCGCTTGCAAAAATACCACTCCGGTTTCTCGATACAGGAATCGTGTGACATTGATAATCGTTCATAATCGTAGTATCATCGCATCGAGTTAAATCGAGAATTGAGGATGTTCTCGATCGATCACTATTAGTCGTTCCACTCTCCCCTATATTTCCCACGGTGTGTACTTCTAGATTATAATTACTCTTGTGTGTTTGAAAATTAAGTTTAAATTTGAATGGCAAGTGTTTGATACTAGTAGTTCGTACTGGATTTATATAATTTAAATGGCTGGTATAAGGAATTATTCCTTATATAGAGGCATTGTTGTCTGTGCCTACGTTATATTATAAGTTGTGGTGTTTATCGTAATTGTATGCAAATTAATTACGTATAAAGTTATTATTACTTTGAAAAGGAAGAGAGCTTGTAGAAATTGATTATGCAAAATGTAAAAATAACCGGTAAAAATATTAATTTATTGACCGTTGAATGCAATGTTTTATGTGCATTTAGAGATCATTAACTCCATTAAAATAATAATCAGCATAAAATACTAGTCTGGGAAACTTAGCTCCGCTCTTCCAAAATTCGTTGGCCAAAAGCAATGTATACGCTCGTTGACAAACAATATAAAAAATATCACTCTTCTATTCCTCGAAGGGTTATGAAGAGATGTCCCTTTAGTACACCTACATTTCACTAGTTATTTTAAAGTCCAATATAATAGAAAGGGCGAGTCTCTTGTCATCAACGGGCACGAACCCAGATTCTCAGAAAAAAAGTGATATAATTGACATTGGTCAATTAAATCCAAAAAAAAAACATGCGTAAACCCACAAAACATGAATTCGCATAGCTTTGGGGCGCACCCTGAACTTCCTATAACCCACTTTTGCAAAGATTATCTGATAAAAAAAATATTCGTAGTCAATTGATCATAGAAGTAGCCACTGCCAAAACAAATGATAAACAATTCCTAAATAGGACAAGATCTTTAGAAGAGGTCACCGCGTCTCCAAGCTAGTCCTTTCTCTGCGCAAGGGCAAGTAACCGGTCCTATTATCACTGATTACACTGATACTGTATCAGGGCCAGTGATATTATATGAGCAAGGGCGATGGTGTTTTACCTGTCTTGTAGATTAAACTAAGTTTGAAAGTGGCGCTGGTTAGAGAAACGTTGAAAGAGAATCGTCTGTCTTGGTATGTGATATATTAAGGAGGGAATAAAAACATGTAACTCAAGGAATGATGATTATGAATGTTGATGGATGGAGAGTGAAAGGAAAACTAAAGAAAAGATGGATAGATTGTGTGAGGAATGACATTCATGAAAAAAGGAGTAAATGATAGCTATGATAGCGTGACAGTTGACGGTGGAGAATGAAAGAAATAAACGTGTTGCGGCGATCCCCAAGCACCACAAGACTAGTGAAATAATAGATACTATTTTGAAGGGACGGAAGGAACGATTTAAAGTAACACAAAAGGACCAAATTTTTCGTTAAATTGCGGATTCAAGGTTTGCTATTTATGGTGTGTGTATTGAACATACCATAAATAGCAAACCTTTTGCAGAAGTAATTCCAAATTATAATTGAATTGATAGCAAGGCTTTCCATACTAATTAATTGGCCTATTATTTTCCCACGGAGTCGGTGTTGAACAGGTGTGGCTCTCAAATGTTGTTCAGCCATTGATCGAATAGAAATCTGTCACGAGTTCACGACTTTACGATCGGGCGTTATAGTGATTAACTATTGAATCTATGCGAGTATCACCAAAGATTTACAGATTTGAACGATTTAATTTAGTGATAATAGTTTTACTATAATCACCGGCTTTCCCATAGATTAAGCCTTCACATGAAAATAATTACAAATTTTATAAAAATGTTTATTTCTAACTAGCTTATCCCCGCGGCTTCGCTCGCTTGGCGTTCGGTAATTGACCTACTACTTAGGTCGTACTACCGTAAAACCTACCTATGTGTTAATCCAGGCTATAAACTATATATGTGCCGTTTCATCCAAATCCGTTCAGTAGTTCCTGCGTGAAACAATATTAAAACATCCATACATCCACCCACACAAAGTTTTGCATTTATAATTGTAGGCAGACCTTAACATATGTCTAAATCCTCATACAAAAGAACCGCCTACCAAATAAGGCCAAAAACTCTCCTTGCAAAACTTAAACACAACCTGTTGCATTTTTCCTTATAGCCAGCATCCCAATCCCATTGAAGGAAGGAAGCAGGTAGATCCCTTGCTACAGTATAGGTACTGTGCCGGCTCCTCACGGCCAATCTCGGCCCGTAGCCACAATGTGCAAGCGCATCTGTTATTTTTGAGCACCTGTCGCCCGGACTGGAATAGGGCTGTCAATGTCAAAAAAATAAAAAATAAAAAAAGTATTTTTTTTTTTGTGTTTATCCTTTTGATAATACAAATGTAGGTTACTTATACTGTCTTCTTCTTTGTGTCGATGGTAATATTAAATTTCACTAGATCAATACTTCGCCAGTTCCACGGGATCGTCAGTGAAGCGCAGAGGTCGGTTTGACTGCAGCTTCTAGAATACTAACACCCGTATCTATAAACAAGTCAAAGTTTAGATGCGAGTTTTATTAATCTGTAGTTTAGCAATTCTTTAAGTTAGAACTGTCAAAAGTTTAGCTGTAGCGCATTCTTTGACGGTTCTTACTTCGTTTAAATTCTTGTCTATTGCGCAAAAATCGTTGCATAAGTAATTATTTAAACTCAAGTAATTTACTTTAACTTGACCATAGATAAGTGTGAGAGCAGAAAAAGACACGGCATTGTTTGCGATGCAGTTCTTTTTCCACATCCTTTAAAGATACTTACTTACATAACTCGACACAGGCTATATTTTACTCTTGATATTTTTATGTAAAACTGTGCAAAGTAGAACAGCATCGGACAATAGCTTCGGTATCACTTAGAAAAACAGGCTTTACGGTGTTAATAATGAACAAAGGAATACTCCATCGCATCGTATCTATAAATTTTAGACACGTTAATTTCTACACAGTACTTTAATGAATTCATAATATTGACATTTCCATAGCATGACGTATTAGATTTATGTTTATTAATTAATATCTGTAATCTGTGACCCAAGAACGTTCGAGATAAGGATAATATTGCGGAGGTGTTTTAATTAGTCATAAAGTCACGCTAACTAGCTCATTAATTTATTATTATAATAAGAGGTTAAAGTGGAAAGTCTTTGGCCCATGAAATGAATTATTTATTATATCAAACTAATCAATATTTTTTTAATCTTCTGCCTGATATTATAATTCGATTAAAAACAACGAAGAACTGTCCTACAACCAGCACTGTGCCTGCGTCGTGGAGAATATCCCACTCACTACCCCTTATACAGTCTTCTCTGTCTTGTGCTCGACCATTGGAAACGTTTTAAGCTGATAGATAAGACTGCCATAATTATATTCAAAAATCTCCCTTCAGTCCTAAATAATTAAATTCTACTCCTTATACAGTCCTCTCTGTCTTGTGCTCGAACATTGGAAACGTTTTAAGCTGATAGATAAGACTGCCATAATTATATCCAAAAATCTACCTTCAGTCCTAAATAATTAAATTCAAAACGAATTAACATTCGACAATCACGAAAATCTCACGTTCCGATGGGTCAGCCCTATCGCTTCTGACATTTACGAGCGCCCGCACCGGTCGGCCTTCGAAACGTATCGTTCGTTCGATTCCTTGCAAATGCTAAGGGTCATGACTTGGGAACCATCTGGTATACCTTCAGGGCTTATTGGTACCAAAAGTATGAAATGCCTTCGGATAATACTGCTATCACGATTTTGATCTTATGGGATAGGCAGACACGTAATGACCTTCCTTCTTACATTCATATAACATAGCGTCACGCCCGTAAACCCCGAAGGGCTAGGCAGAGGTGTAACCAATACTACACCCACATTTATGTTTACGTCCCATGTCTATTACATGGCGAGTGTATTGACATCAACCGGGCACAAATCCAGGCTCCGTGGCTGCTACTGAGAAATTCCTGATGAAAAAACCCAATAATACTTTGCCCGACCTGGGAATCGAGCCCAAGACCGAAAACTTATCAGTGACGCTTCCGACAACTAGGCATCTGGTATATCTTCGGGGCAAATTGGTATCAAAACTATGAAATGCCTTTGATGCTGCTATCACGACTTTGATCTTTTGGAATAGGCAGACACGTAGCTAAAGACCTTCCTGCCTACATTCCTTTAGCGATAAAGCGACTGGTATAGTTGTGTTTGTAAAAACCGTAATTATCTACCTTTAGCGAGTAAATACATGTATAATTAACTCCTACAAGATGCCAGAAGGGTAACTCATTACGACATTGTGAATCTATCACTGAATAGCATCACACACTTGAGACATAATTTATGTAGTTAGGTCCTAGAACAGTGGTTCTTGGGAATAATGTTAAAGAAGACCAGTACTGGTATCGACCAGTAGACAAGTTGATCTTGATTAACTATACTATTATAGAAAAGAATACCGAAAGAAGCTGGCGAAGCGCATCTTCTATTCCGAACTCTAGGAAGGAAATCGACAACATGGTGGTCAGTTTTTACGTTTCAAGGATGTTCAGAATAGACACTTCAAAAGATGCGAAATTGACCCCTAAGTGTGGGAGAAGCAGGCACAAAATCGGCCCGAGTGGAGACGTCGTGTGCATAGGCTGGTCCACGCCTTTGAAGAGAGAAGAAGGTCGCAACTGGACTTAAGCGTGATGACCTTAAAGCTAGGCCACCTACAGCTATACCGTACAATTTCGTTGATGGTGTTCTGACTTGTCCGCTTTGTGCTCGGAGTTTTTCGGCCAAAGTTGGATATGCTAGCCACTTGAGAGCACATGATAGAGAAGCACACCAAAGCTCTCTCACGAAATCGGCTAGATGGCATCATTGGCATCAATAAAGAATATTCCTTCTTTTTCTTTTCGTCATGAGGCCCTAAATTAAGTGACATTGACTGTTCTGTCAACCGTCACGCTATCATTTACTCCTTTTACTTTAATATCATTCCTCACACAATCCATCCATCGTTTCCTTGCGATTCGTCCCTCCTCATCACATGTACAATCGATTCCCTTTCTACTTTTCTGTAACTGGAGTAACTTTTAAACTTCCTCTGATGTACTCGTTCCGTACCTTATCCATTCTTGGCACACCATACATCCACCTCAACGTTCTCATCTCCGCTACATGCAATCTTTTTTCATCCATCTTCTTCACAGCCCAGCGATTACTTAAGAACTTAGTCTTAATTAGTTTTTTCGGTCCTTGCTATAAGTATTTAACTCTATTCCAAATTGCTCGGTGCAAGTCCACGATGTAATAAGGAACCCTCTACAATTATACACCAAGCGACACGGCGCATGCTATCCAAAAATACTCCAATTAATAAGAACTAAGTCATCCATTAAAAACAAAAGAAGCGAATGCCACCTTCCGTGACAGTAACATGAATACAGACAATTATCCTTATTGGTTCTAATTATATGTCTTTCGAAGTAAGCGTGTATCACCCACACGCAAAACTTTGTTGTACAGTATTGTACGTTGTTAGGCTGATTATACATGACACTTTACTAATACTTGGTGAGAATTTATTGTGGTCATCATTATCACCAGTTCATCACGAAAAGAGTTCACACCTGGACTTAAGCCTTCCCCATCGTCACCACGTCGATCGTCCATCTACTTAAAGCAAATCAAATCATATTTTTTAACAGCAAAATTAAACCATTTTGTCCTCGGAGTAAGCTTCGAACCCTGAAGTCGCCAACCTTTGCTCTTATATCAAATACTAAATTGCTTTCAGACCTTTGCAACCTCTTTGAGTTAATCATATCTAGCCGTTTGCCCCTTCATCAGTACGAAAGGGAAAATACCAAGATCTCTAACGATGTTATTTATGATCTTGGTGTACTTATGTGGAATTAAATATTTTAAACGTTCAATAGAATTTTTGACAATAATTGGCAAATTATTAGGGAGACCTGTTAGACTGCTACACATCTATCATGCACGGCGATTTCGCCAGAGATATCACACAGTGCCCTTGAAGAAACTTTCAAAGTCATATAACAGCGCTAATATATTATGCATCTAATATAACCATAGCTTAACTAGTTATACCAACTTGACAGAAAGAAAGTTGTCGTGTCACCCTTGTCACCGGCGTGAGTGAACACAATTCTTGTTTATATTTCATTTTTGAAACATTTGCAATGCAAATTTTTATTTGAGAGTGAAAAGATTCAGCTATTTATTGAGTTTTATGGCTATTTAGTGAGATTTATTGTTTATTCGTGAGAATATATGCTGTGAGCGAAAAATTCAAAGTTACTCAAACCGGATATTTGATGTCATAATATGTAATTAATGATTGGGTAAAATGTAGAGGATTAATTGACATTGAAAGCAAAAGCAAGCATGTAGTATCGCCCTATGCAGCACAACTTACTAGCATAAAACATCAAATGCTGGTAAGAAGCCAAGGACCAGAAATCTTCTCCAGAAATCGACTCTTGCCTAGTTTTACGGCCCACTTGCACCATTTACCGCGTAAAAAATATAAAAACGTAGATTTCGTTTGAAATTGATCGAGACAGCACTATGCTAATTTATTTAGTGATGTAGTGCAAAACGCCTTACTTTTTTAATTATCATCATCAGCCCACACACAACAGCAGTCCACTGTCCACACAACAGTGCACTGCTGGACATATACCTCTTCAATCGCACTCTATTTAACTCGATTCTCAGCAACTCTCATCCAGTTGTTACCAGCCTCCCTGCGAAGATCGTCGCTCCACCGAGCCTGAGGGCGTCCCACCTTACGCTTGCCGATTCACGGTCTCCACTAAAGAGCACGTCTACCCCAACGGTCATCGGTCGGACAATTTTAATACGTGATCAAAAAGTTCGCAGACCAAAACCTAGGTTACCTTACTACTAACCTATTATTTTTTGTAATAATATTATCAGATCGAATCGAATACGGTATTCGACCTCGTCCGGTGCAACCTTTTGAAGTTATTACCTGTCAGTAAGGCGTAACAAATCATTGCATATTAGGACTCAGTCAATTATTGCTGATATACACGAATTATATATTGAGAAATATTGTAAAGAACATCAAGATGGTATAGTGATACATGGGCACTTATTGCAGAATTAAATGAGAATGATGATTTAATGCTTATTTAGCAATTATATCGACAGATTATATTTGTGAATACAAATTGCGTTTTCAAATTTATAATTCTTCCGTGCTGGAATTGTATAGGTGTAAGGCCGAGATCTATAAACTTTACTTAGATCGTCCTTCGAATTACACATGTTACCGTTTTTCACAGTTGTGAGACAATAACATGAATAATGCTTAGCTCAAGGTACGCCCTGAGTAACGTTTATAAATTAAGCTTCAGTACAAATAACTAACTTATCGGCGAAGTAAAGCCGAAGAAAAATGGTGGCATTATACTTTTTATTTGCTTTGAATATCACGTCCTTTAACCGCATTAATTAGACCTAAATTAAAACTAGAAAACTTAAACTAGATACGCCATTTTAATTACACATTGTGAAAGCCTTACAAGTAAAATAGATAACAAACAACAATCATTTCCGTGCCACTCTCCGCGATACCGAAACCAGGTGACCGGTACCGATACCGAATCGATCAGGAAGTAACAATGAAATGTCGCACTTGACCTTAAACTGAACCGGTATTGGTACCACTTTTGCGATACGAAAATGATCCTTATTGCACCTCTATTATTATCCAATGTAGATTTGCATTCATAAAACGCTTATTGTTTATTGAGTTATGCAAATTGGAACCTTATAACAAAAGTAGCATGTACTAAAATCTATTGAACTGAATTTTATAATTGTATTTTTGATTGAAATACAATATTCCTATAATGTATACCGTTACAGTTTTCAACCTCAAACCATTTATTTCAATTAAACCATTTAAAGCCAATTTTGATCTGTCAGTTTGTCAGAAAGTGGGTTCCGTGACACAAAACAAGAAGAAAGGGCAAGAAACTCTTCCAAATATAAGCTAGCTTATGCCTGCGGATTCGCACGCGTGGAGGTCGGTAATTGTCCCACGGGATCGTACTACTGGAATAAAAAGTCTTCTATGGGTTAATACAGGTCCAAAACTGTATGTGTGACAAATTTTATCCAAATCGGTTCGGTCGTTTTTTTGTGAAAGAGTATTTAGTAGAAGATTACATAATTATGGAATGTACATACATATTGTACATTGAGTATTCACTTAATAATTATTACGATTACAGAGACTTAAATTGACCGTTGGCTAAATTAAGTAATTAGTTATTATGAATGGGTTACATATGAATGAAGTGATAAAAGAAATGAGGTCATCACGAATAATGACTACAATATCAACAAAAAAATATATGCGAAAAAATCGTGTCTTTTCAATTCAGACTGTTTCTTTCACGCCTTATTATATGCGCCTTCCACTTTCCTTTTTTTGTCGGCCAAAGATTCAATATCGCCCTTCCGTTTGTAATACTTTCTTTCATCAGTTCCAAATCAAAGAAGTTGAATGATGAGGGAATATATTGAACCGTTGGTGATATAGGTGATTCAGTACTGCTATTTCTCCTTTTTTTCATTGATATCTTTTTCAGAAAACCGCCAGTATTAAATAATGCCTGTCGTAGAAACTCACGCAAGAAATACTGTGGTGGCACTGGGCTTCAAAGAAGAAGCTGCTGCTATGCATTTTTGAATAGTGCCAGTCGTATTAGAAACTTACGAAACTACTTGGCAATTATTACAAGCAATCAAACAATTCTTACCACCTCTCACGTCTTTCTATGTCGATCATACGTAATCGCAATCAGCCTGCATGATTCAACATTCGCCGACCAAATTGGCCGACATGTAGCAAAACCGATCGATACATAGACCGTATCGATCGACGTGTAGGCAGCGTCGGTCAGCTTTATCGAACGATACCAGGAACTGTCGATTAATGTTAAAATGTTCTTGGTCCTTCGAGCCGGATTCTTGAATTGGAATTTGGTACTTGAAATCATTAATTGTTGATAAGAGAGGTGGGGACATCCTTTGCGCAGTTTTTCGTGGAAACACTCAATTTTCTAAGTCAAAGCAGTCATTTTAATTCAATCATTTACAGATGGTTCTGAATATTTTGAAGGAGTAAAAGGGCTTATTTCCATAAAAATAATGTCCTTAGCTCTGAAAATAATCTAATTACTACTAGATACTTCTTCTCTTACAGTGGTTGTGTAAATGTGTACCTACTTTTGTAAGTAATTGTTTACGAAACCATGTTTCTATGTTATAACGGACCCACAATACATATGTTATTTTAACGCAACATCGTGAATAATATTATTTGTAAACGAAAAGTAATAAAATAAACATGTGCCAGTTTCAATAAAAAGGCGTTAAAGTGGAAAGAGTACATAACTTTTATTGTGGACCGACACGCGCCCCATATTAACATGTGGGAGTCGGGGATCGTCAACATTTTTCAAAGATTTTTATTCTTGACCTTAACCAAACAACAAAAATAGTTGTCATGCATTTTTATTTCTCATATACCTAAGTTTATACATTTTTACTATATAGATTTGTCATGGCCTATCCCGCTCTGTCTTCTTAACCTAAAACTGAGATTTAGTTTTTTGAGAAATGTGAATCAAAGTTGAAAGTTCAATAACCTTGTGTTAGTTCAAACACAAGCAATGTAATGTTTGTGTGTTGTGTTATGTATGATTGCCCACGGTTTGCTCTGAGATAGCAAGAGAAATCTAACTAGGAAGTAAGTTGAATGTAACCGTAATTTTCACTAAACGTGCATTGCAATTGCGACATTGCAAAGCACATGACAAACAAAAAAAAACAACAGTCTTTCTCTAATGATTATGTTGAAACTTGAAAGCGTTGAAACCCGAGTTATCGTGAGACAATCAAAATACAATAATTCCTGTATTTCTTCATTTTTTTTTAGTTGTTAAAAATATTGTCCCCAGAAGCCTTTAAGAAGACCAAAAGTTCTCAACCCCTGCAGTCTTTCAAAGTTTCAAACTAGGCTCCTTAGTCACTCATAAAGTCATAGCTAGCCTCATCTCCGGTCGGCTGTAACTTGGGGCATGCCCTACTTGCGTCTTTGTACGGCCGCGCTAAATACCGGCCACTGTGCCCTATGTAAGGCTTCTGTGTGCAGAATGTGAGTAATGCCGCGTTTTATGACTAGTGAAGTAGCGTCACTTTGAACATTTAAACACTGTGTGGGTACTGGCAAGAATGTTAGCTGAAAGGTGTTTAGGTGTGAATGTGGCTAAAAGAGGTTGGGCAAAGAAATGTGAGGTAAACTTTGTAACAGAACATACTATGATGGTCTATTTCCCCGTAGGGCAGAGGTGGCTACCTAAAGGTAGAATATAGAATAGGTCTTTCTAGGGAAGGGCAATGATAGTCAAAAGTCAACTTTAAGTAGGCATATGAATACTGAATTCAGTCGTACCACAGGACTCCTACAGCTACACCCATCTTCTGGTCGGTGGTTCGGCTCAGCCCTTGATGGAAATTCGAATACTGTAGATGTACAATCGAGAAAAAGTTGATCGGTTAATCCCAGGTCATCACTGCACTGTGGTGGTAGTTCCTTTGCGACGGCTTTATTGTTTAAAAAAATCTACCGAATTGAATGCACCCCTTTACCTTCCAATAATTTGAGCATTTTAACATCCCACTTCAAGAACATCGAACCCAACCAATCTCACTTCAAAATGAGACTTAAACGTCCCAGACATCATTGATAACCGCAAAATGAAATTGAAATCTGTACCACCACCAACCAGAGTCACGCATTTTACTTTTTTCTTTAATAACGTGACCTTGCCGAAGATAATCTTTGTATTCTAACCATTGTGGTCCAATTTCGATCGTTTTATTTTTTATTTTAGCCTCGTGGTTGAGAAAAGGATAGTCGGTATCAGTCGAATCTTTGGCTTAACGTTGATAGGATTCTGCTACCTGCGCCACTTTCTTTTTCCTTTTGTCTGGTATAGTTTTATGATCCTGAGGTAGTTCTCTTTTCTCCTATTTTGTTTTAGATTCAGATGTACCATCTAAAACATTATTACTGCCTCTGTTATATTCAGTCCGTCCATTTTCTATTTGATCTTCATTAATGTAGGAACTTCCTACGTTTTGGAATGGGGAATTAACTTCATCTTACTGACTGACCGACTCTTACGATTTAAAAGTGTCTGTGAATAGCTTAATTGAAATAAATGCTTTGTGTTTGAGTTCATGAAGGTTATTTGATAGATTCTTGGCGATGACGTTATTTCGTCTCAGGTCCTGCTTCCCACGTTAAGCCAAATATTATTTTGATCTTTACATCTGCACTTTAAACGTGATGTTTATGCATGTTGATTCTGTTTACAAAAACATTCTTGACTCAGTCTTGTATGAATGTGTTGATTTATTAGCTTAAACTGTTATGATTGGCTATCCATTTTCCGTGTGTTTCTTTAAGGTGTCCCCCGTGACCGGTCAAATGTCTATTCCGTAGTTATTTTTCAAGGGCCTTTGCTGGTTATATTATATGTATGTGCGTCACTTTCAGGGTTAATATCTCTTTCCAGTTAAGGTTTACTTTTATAATTATCCTTTTTTTTCTTTATATAACAGTCGCAAGCACTACTGCTGAACCCAGGACCGTAGTTCTAGGTTCGACTCTCAGATCCTGAAATCGTTACTGGATCCTATGGTCCCCCAGTCGGTGGCAGTAGGCTCGCTCTCTGTTGCGGAGGCGTACTATAGATACACCTTTGTCTAACCCTTCTCGGATTACAGTCGTGATGTTTTCATCATTTCTAACAAGTTTAATTCTAACCCTTAATAATCTGTATCCCGCGTATTCACTGTTATCTCCACAGCCGTAACGAGGTGTCTTTAATCATGGTTATTTCCTTCGAGCATTGGAAGTAAACATGCCGTTTCCTTTACAACTAGTATGAGTGTGCAATAATAATCTACTGCTAACACTAACAGTCTATGATTTTCTTTCACTTCTACTGCGTAGGAAATTATCATACCTTCAGGTTGTTAAATGGACAGGTAATATTCATTCCACATTGATATAACCTGGTTGTCATCCCGCGTTCCGCTATTCACGTGGTTAAGTTTGAAAGAATTCTGATGTCTATGGAATTTGAATTCAACAATCAATCTGAAATCAGATGGACTTAACAACTATTATAGTAACATCTTTCAAAGAGTTTCGTATTTCTGCAAACTACGACTTTCAAGATTGTCCTGAGATTTTCGGCAGCTTTTGTCAGTCGAATTCACAACATAACATCACGCCTTTAATCCCCGAAAGGTTAGGCAGAGGTGTACCTAATTGTACACCCACACTTCGCCTTTTATGTTTAAGTAAGTCCCATGTTATAGGTGGTGAGCCTATTGCCATAAACCGAGCACAAATCCAGACGAGATCCAGAGAGTCTATTTACTCGAATACATTTTTGACGTTTCCTGTTAAGGCCTACTAGGCCCACTGGACGTGATTGCCCTCAGACGGAAATGGTGTAGGTATCTTTCATTTACAGTAACTCCATCGACTCTAACGATTCAGAACATCGACGAAGTATAATTGCACCATAATTATGGAAAACTGAAGTACTACCGCTAATCAGTATAATTCAAGAATGCGCTATTTCAGTGCTTAGTTAATCTCAAGCATGTCTAATTATCACGTTTTACGACATGTGCAACAGATATAGTAGATATTTGATTATTATCTTTGTAAGTGAATCCTCATTAGGAAAACCTCTCGACTTCCGTTTAATCATCATCATACAGCAGTCCAATGCTGCGCATAGGGCCCAGCCCTATTGAACGCTTTTTAACTTGATTCTCAGCAACTCTCACCCAGCTGCTACCCCCACCCTGCAAAGTCCATCTTAATAATGCTGATAAAAAAAAATATTCCACTCAGACGAGCCATGGTGTCTCCGTCGAAGATACGCACTCAACTCCTCGATGTTTGTCTCTTCCGTGCCGTTTTGTGGGAATAAACTACTATAAAATAGTGTAGTTGCTCACACAACTTTACTTTCAAACATATCAGCTTGTTTGCACCTATCAGCAAAACATGTGCAATCTAATTAGCTTACCACAACTGATGCACTGATGTATCACCGTAATTAATTTATCAATTCAACTAAACAATGTATCTAATTTACGTCGTATCGTTGTCAACAGGGTCATAAAATTTAATCATGTCTCGATAAATGTTAGTTATTGTGCCCAACCAATTATAATGCATCTTGTGGCTAGTTAATTTACGAACTAGGTTCGTGTAAGGGTTCGTTCAGAGTGAAAGGCTTACGCGGAAAGTTCATTTCGTTCTCATGACGATGTGAACGATTACTACTAAAGGCATTTAGTAGTTGAAACTGAAGTGTCTGCTGCATATCAACGGGACATTATTGGTCTTATCATGTAAACAAACAAACAGTTCCTATAAGCTACTAGCAGCAGCCATTCCGACAAGAGTTGTTACCGAGCGAAAAAAAAATCTTGTCTACCCGCTACTTCAACGATTCGCGATGAACTACACTGTATTTTTTTTTGTGTGGAAAATCACTGAAATTTGTCCTCCGCGCTGGGGTGGGCCCGAAGGGGTCTGTCAAACTCCTAATGACTAAAACCACACGGTGTTCTTCGACTACCTTTAATCGGGGTACTGGAGTACTTCGCAGTTTTTCACGCTGCTCCGGCCAGGTTTTATATGGTCACCTAGTCGCACCCGCCTCCGCGTTCACCTTGCTCGAGGCCTTAGATGTGTGTGTTAGTATCTAAGATGATTCATTGTTTGTATAGGATCTGCATCGTAGTAGATTGTCAGTGACCTTGCAAACACCTGACTTATGAATGTGCAGCCACGACTATGACTAAAGACTGGTCTACATATTCAACGACTTGGAAAATATGTATTAGATAACTATTTGAGTTACGAGCGTGATAAAATAAGGTAGGTACATTAAAACTGTAGTTTTTTCCACAGAAAGGAATGCTCACTTTGGTGCTTAAAAGAATCATGAATAAATTACTGATTCAAATGACTAATTTGGAACAGCTTTGCCCAAAATGTAAAGCGTGAGCAATATGGAATCGCTTATTGGATACTGTCATTATTATCTTTGACTGAATAAGGAAACTTGATGAGACACACTGAACTAAAACTTCTAACTTTTATAGTACAAATGCTCTCCTTTCTTTTTCATCCTACTCAGGACTTAAGCACTAAAATATTCTTGTTTCTAGTGTGTTATATTATCTTTTATTTTTCCATGTAAAAAGTAGGTACTCAGAATATTTCTTTATTATTAAAGCGTCATTTTGTCGTGCCCACAGTTCATAAAGTCATTTTGCAATTTTCTGAGATAATTGCCACTGAGACAAAGAACTGGTGACATTATATTGTGCAATCATGAGACCATTGTGTTTGTGTATACTCATGTATACATATAGAATACGTATTGATTTGTTACACTACATTGTGTTAATCAAGTAAAACGTGCCAAATGAGGAATTTTATTATAATTATGTAAAATCTTATTTTGTACCTACCCCTTTGTGTCCTGGTTCCTTGCCAAGACATTCTCCAGATTCATGTTCTGTATGGTGCACTAAGTCTGCAATTTCTTCGTTTTAAAGTAAGAGATGAATTTAAGCAATGTCGTGAGGAAAGTTTTGAGTATGACTGTGGATATAAGAGTAGAGGAAGACCAAAGAAACGATGGATGGACTGTGTGAAGAATGATATGGCACGAAAGGATGTGTCTGATGAGATGACGAGTATGGAGGAAGAAGGCATGCTGCGCCGACCCCAAATGAATTGGGACAAAGGCAAGAGAATAATGATGAATTTAAGCAATGAATATCTAAATGACAAGTAGCTAAATTATAGATTTAAGACTCTGGGTCATGTTATGAAAACACTCTTATTGAACTCTCATTCATATAGACTGAAAACATATACATCATCTAAATTCATCAATCGCAGATTTTTTAAAACAATCTGCTTCATTATTTTTTTAATCTTAGGACGTAATTTATTGATAGTGAAATGTCAATATTTTCTGGAACTACATACATACGCACCAGAGTACGGCTAGACAAACTGACATTATAACATCAATAATGATGACGGTAATGTCAAACTGCATTAGATTGACATTACCGACAAGCTTGTCAATCCCGTTGAACTTGTTGTAGACACACGAAAGTAAAAATTTGCTGATTATCACTGGTCTAGAACATATGAAACTCTTTTTCCAAGCTCACACTAGTTAAGCATATAACAAAAACAAAAGTGAATCATAAAATGAAACTAATTTCTACTCAGACTTGCGTAAGTGAGACAAATGATGTTAATTATGAGACAAAGCGAGATCGGCCAGTAACGGATTAGCTCACTTTACAACGGTCACGAGAATTGTTTATGCAACTATCAAAGCATCAATAACTTTATTGATTGCTTGAGAGTTATGCAAGAGTTGTAAATCTTCAGTAATTGGTGTCTTTTCAAGATTGGCTATGGACCTCAGTGTCTTGGTTCTGTTCAGAATTTGCCTTCTCTCTGTTAGAATATCTATTGATGAATTTATTGGCAACTAACTAGCTTATGCCCGCGGCTCCGCCCGCGTGCAGTTCGGTAATGTTCCACAGGATCGTACTACCAGGATAAAAAGTATCCTATGTGTGAATCGAATCTGGTTATAAACTATCTGTGTGCCAAATGTCATCCAAATCCGGCGAGAAGTTTTTGCGTGGAAGAGTAACAATTCATCTATGCTCATAAACCTTCGCATTTATATAATATAAGTAAGGATTAGTAGGAAGTACTCAGAAGTAGCATAATAGTACTGATTGCTGGAGAGCTACATAAAACTTGTTCATTTTACTAATTGGTGTCATTGCAAGATTAGCTATGGACCTTAGTGTCTGTCTTGCTTCAGTCATTAAGTGCTTTTGTTTCTATTGTGTCTTCAGAATTTTCTGCCTCTTTGTCAAAAACTTTGATGAATATATTGACATTATGGATCATTTTAATAGCCATGGGTTTATAGTCAATATAAATATATCCTGGTGTATCTAAGGGCCTTAGCTTTAACACTAAACAGTTCTGTCCAAGTAATGAAATTCGTGTTGATTTTGATGGTCTTCGGAGTTATGGTTCATCGTTATTGTCACTTAAATCTTTAACGCCAATTTTGAATGATGCAGAATTACATGACTTTTTGTACTGCATTTTATTAGTCTTCGAGATGTTTATAGCTATTCATTCTTAATGTTAGCTGACTTGATTAATATCTAATATTTTCAAGGCGTTTTAAGTATAACAAGGATAAAGTTGAAATGAAGATCTAATCACGTCTTCAACACACAAAGGAAAAGAACAGCTGACGCGCAGCTATTTTCCCTCGTCTTACAGTAAAATATTCTATAGATTATAATAAATAGCATCGAGTTACTTTATATGTATCATTAATTCGATTCGATTCTTTGGACTATCTGATTCTATAAAACATGTACAATCAGTACAATGACATTTATTTCGACAACTATTGTTATCAATTCAATTCTATTCTGCAAAGTTGTGAAGATAAATTTTTACCATTAAGAAACGAATGACAACTGGAGCCCAGCTGGTTATTTAAAAAGCTATTCAATTCTTGATGATGACGTTACAGCACCTGAGAAATGTCAGTTGAAATAACCTCCCACATCACGACCTGCTGCCCACATGACAATAAATTGACACATCGTCCTCAACATTTCGAATTCTTTTACTCATCATAATCTGCCTAGCCTTTTCCCAAACTACGTTGGGGTCTGCTTTCAGTCTTACCAGATGCATCTAAATACCAGTATTTTACATAGAGCGACTGCCTATCATATCTCCACAAACCAGTTTGGTAATTCGTTACCCCTTGGTAAGACTGGTACTGCCCGAAAGTCTGACAACCTGAGAACAAGTCTGAGAATTAGTAGTCGGAAGACACACTCGGATATTACACTTTTTAAATCATTTTTTTTTTTTGTTAGTCTGTAAGTCTTCTTTAAAATAAAATAAATAAATAAATAATATAAGACTACTAATTCTTTTACTCAAATAAATATACCTATACATATTGCGTCGTGTAATATATTACGTCTATTGTCTCAGTCTATGTAACAAACACTTATCTATTAGCTAACACAGCAACCTTGCCAGCGTCACCCTGTCATCTTCCGTACGTGACCATTCTGCAGCACTGGCTGAACGTGACCCTTCGTCTGGACATGTCGCAACTTGTCCGTTGTACATGTCTCAATGATTCACTTCGACGATTAATCTTCGATGTCGTCTTGGATGATCGTTGACGTGTAATTGGCTTTATTAGTATCTTGGTTAGGTATTTTTCTTTGTACTTTGTTGTTGATTTTTCCTGTTGGCTTAGGTTTATAGCATTAGGTATCTGTATTTTTATCAGTCGTGTCTAGAATCTTCTCATCTTAAGACTTCTTATTGGTTTTAGTTTTCCTTCCTTTCCGAGTGTAACTTTCCTTCATATCCAACTCTACTTCTTTGCAATCTCCACAGTGTAATTGCGTTAAAGCCATAATAGTGCTACCTGGTGACCCACCTAAAAATCCCTGACCCAACTGAAGACATTAAGGACGGTTGTACAGTGTACTGCGTGTGGCCCTTGATTCTACATATTATCTTTTAGATATACTTTAAAGAAAAGCATTCATTTAGAAGATTATTTATCTTTCAATTCCATCGACATTATGCCATTTGTCTGCAAAAGATACCTCGCTTATTAATGTCATCTCATGATTTTGGTAGATGTTTCTACTTCATACATGGTATACCATAAGTAATTCTATCTTACCTTGCTATTTAATTTCAAGTAATGCTTCAGTGACCACTGAACCTGCTGGTGCTGACGGTCAAAAGCGTGCTTCTAACTACTAATTACCTTAATTACTATCTTATTTGGTTACAATAGAAACAGGTTTGTACGCAAATCGCGTGTTTGCCTACAATTAGTGGTTATTTACTTTTTAGTTCAGCCATTCGTTGCGCTGCAGTGCCTTCTATGTTAGGAAGTTCCTTGCGTTTACATGTTGTATGGGAAATGGGAATTCTCGTTTGTTAGTTAATTATGATAGGAGTACTAAGTGAAAGTTTTGTTGTAGTATCCATATTAGTACTTTCAAGTATCGGAAACAAGAAAATGGTATTTACTTTCTGTGTTTCTTTCTGATTGAAGACAAGGAATTAAAAGTCACTTGTGACATCCAAACTCTGTTCTGTCTTTTGGTAAAGTTATTATCAGCTCGGTGCTTTATTGTCCATAGGATAAACAGGAATGTTAAATTCATTATCTTCATAAACACTAGTCTTTAAGAAGATTGTTATAGTATTGTAAAAATATTTATCTGAGTATCGGCCATGGTCAATGTATTTATTTCTTTTGTATATTTTATTTTTTGTTCTGCCAATTTATCATTAGTTGTCACTGTGATATTCAAAGAAATAACTTCTTTATCTAAAACTAATCAACTACAAACAGTACAAAGGCGTGGTTAAAATATACGAATGGAATTCTCTTAATGTCAAGCATTCGCTATTATTTACGGGTTATTATTACAAAACAAAATACCAAGGCTATGGCTATCTACACATCACTTGCTGTGGCTATTTATACACGTAATTAAGACTTCGTTCTAACCTTTTGTCTGTCATATGATTAATCCATCAAAAGGCTAATTGTTGAGTTTTGTAAGAAGTATTTGAAGCGTATTTTTCAATGTTTACTCAAGATCTGCGCAAATGCAGCCGCAGGGTGTAAGGTAGACACGATTTGTCGTGAGTCGCATGTCGTCATACATGCTTATCGTTATGAATTTATGATTGTCGTAAGCGTTTGACAACTGGTGCTTTGTTTAAAGCTTCTTTGTATTAGGAGTGATAAATCAGGCTCAAATGTATTGGAATAAATCTGCAGGGAACACGATTATGCGTTTTGCTATCACCAGTGTGTTATGTGTGTTTTTACAACACTCAACCCATGTTTGACTGACGGACATTTCCAAGACTTAAATGACAAAGTGACAAAATACTGTAAACAGACTGACGATCGTTACTTACATGCAGCATGCCATTGCTAGGCAACGATCTCTCTCCCCAAAATCGAAAGAACTAGCGATTCTTAAACCATGGAAACCCCAAAATTCCTCAGACGCGATTTCCTCTACACAAAAACAGTAATTAGAAAGGAAAATTTCTAAACCTGCTCTGAAGATGTACGAATAGATAAGCGATATTATGGCCTAGGAAGTTCCACTTATCACATTGTGTAACTGCCGGTAACGTTGATGCTTCGTTTGATTCATCGTCTAGTATTTTGTCTGAAACAGGATGAAATATGAGCATCCATGGGATATCGCTCGTTAGTACCGAGTCCGACACTACATACCTCCTACCTACCTTCTTCATGATCTATATCAGACTATTTCAGAATGAGGATGAAATCAAGAAGACACATAGATGAACAAATGAACTATCGAAATGACGGCTAAATAAAGATTGTGTGTAAGAATATAACACAACCTTAAACACAACCATAAATAATTTTCCCCAGTTTACTTGCACATTCTCGTAGTAAATCAGGATTTAGCAGACAGACACCCAGGGAACTGCAAATTCTACGCCATAAGACGTAATTTCTAGAAAAGCTGGTGACATTTCCTTAATTCCCATTCCTAGACAAATTCCCAGACTAATACGAAGCACTAGTTTGCGACACAACGTCACAATACACTACATATTTTACGGAATTTCGCGACAGTTCTGTTTAAACATTGTCTTCTACAAAATTGTACATGTCTATCCAACCAGGTCTTTACAAAATTATTGTAAATGGCTGTTCCAGATTTTATGTATGAGGTTTTTATTCGCAATTATGAAGTTGAAGTATTGAGTTTTTTAACCTAGCAGATCGTATGATTAATGATGATTGTCAATGCCCTGTCTACTATTATCTGTGGTGTCTGTTTCTGCCTTTCGTGTCAAGGTAACTTTAGGACGTTTCAAGTTGTCATTCGAAATGTTTTTTGTTCGGAATTTTATCGTCAAACTGTGAATTTTAATGTAAATATTAATTTAAAGGTCACATGTTTGAATTTAAGATGTAATTAAGAATTAGACAGCTAAAAGGTTGGAATTGATATTTTAACTAGATTTGGGAACTTTAGACTCGTGATTAAAGTGCTGAATAGGACAGTAATAACAAAGATTCCTTGTCTTTGTCAATGATCAAGGTAGCGAACAAAACGATTTGAAGGTTCGTCAAGATTCTGACAGCGAGTCCTTTCTTAATGCAGTATAAAGAATAAATATGAGATGAGAAATTTACAAGTTGTTGTATCAAGAAGTTAGCTGTTGCATCTTCAAACAATTTATCCGTTGTTAATGAAACTTGTTAGAAAAATACTCGTAGTTTGTCATAGAAGATTTCGTTTTATCGGAGAGACCCTGAAATAACATCGGTTCAAAACCACAGCTAATCAATTACAAAACACAATACAGATTACCCAAGCTTACTGATCCAAATGTGTTTTTCGACCTCGAATTCACCTTACAAAAGGGCCCCAAATCCCAAGAAACTCAAACAATGATACTCAAATAAGTACTTTTAATTACCATGAACATAATTCATTTATAACCGAGTGAATTCCCAAAGGTTTAATAACTAAGTATTGTCGAAATCGAGATTAATCGTGGGATTTGTATCACGACGACATTGATGGAAGGTCGTTGGCAGGCGTTGAACAAAATGTAATATTTGTTATGTTATTTACGGTCAACCACGTGTTAGTTGAACTACAAAAATCGTTCTTATTGCTCAGACATAAAGCTGCTGTCAATGTCTAATTGTTGCCATGGTTGATTATACTTAGTGTGACTGTGTAACACCCACTTGGTCCTCTGGTCCATTGTTTGTTAGACACAGTTTTTTGTGATGCTGTACAGAGCCAATAATAGAGGTACTTATTTATGTACTTACTTCTAATGAAGGTTGTTCTAAAGCTTGGTCGGATTTAAACAAAAAACCGGGCTAGTGCGAGTCGGACTCGCGCATGAAGGGTTCCGTACCATCGTAGTATGGTGTAATTTATTGTTATTATTTGTTGTTATAGCAGCAATAGAAATACACATCCTGTAAAAATTTCAACTGTCTACCTATTCCGGATCATGAGATACAGCCCGCTGACAGACAGACGGACGGACGGATGACAGCGGAGGCTTAGTAATAGGGTGCCGTTGGGTACGGAACCCTAACAAAAATGGTTGACAAAATCGTCCAAATTCAACTTATATTTAATGCTAATAAAATAACAAGCTAAGTAAGATGTCTGATTCTGTCTCCAAATAAATTAGAATGAGTGCAGAAACATGACGCGAACTTCAGAAGATTCCTTAGAGATATTATGAGAACTTGAAGGTGTTGTGGAGATCAGATAGACAGTCACTCCATGTAAAATATTGGTATTCTACAGCACCCGAACCTGGAAGTTGATCCAACATAGTTGGGAAAAAGCTAGGCCGATAATGATGGTGCGTTTCTTATGGTTCGTTTTGTCTAGTCGAGGTGGTCTTTACCTTTTAGATATTTTTTCTTAAAGGTACTCGACAGAGTATTATTGTAATGTATGATTTTGTTCCTACTCAGACATTTTTAAGACTTTATTATGCATTGTTTTTTTTATATTAAATGGGCCTACTCTTGACCTCAATCTAGTCCTGAAGACAGATATGAAGTCGACGATAGAACGACCTTACCCAGAAGAAGCCTATTAACTCGCGACTTAAATAGATTGGGGTCATATGAACTTGGGAACACTGACGAAGGCAGGGAATTCCACTCCTCCTCATTGTGTTGTTATAGAAGATAATATTTAAAATGTATCGAGGAATTTGCGTGTACTTACATAACTGTATGCAAATGCAATGTAGGTCTGCGCTGTAAACTAGCTAAAGAGCTAAAACAATAAGTCGTTAACGTCAATTAGTAGGTAACAGAAATTAATTTATTGATTGGTTTATAATGAACCTTAAACCTAATTAATTAATTCATAAAATCGATTGCACAATAGTCTGCAATGAATTAATTTGAAAGATAAAATAATTAATGTAATACGGTTAAATGTAGTTCTTTGAAACTTGGAGAAAATTATGTGTAGCTGTGAACTGCGATAGACGGAGTTGATTGATGGTTTCCTTTTGCCAAGACCACTAGCTTAATCGTTATCGGCCTATAGGAGTAGACTCCTCACCTCCCGGCTGTCAATTGTATATCTTTGACAGCCGTGGCCTAAAAGTCTGACAAGTGACAACCTGTCTTACCAAGGGGTATCGTATTACCCAGTACTAACTACGTTGTGGAGGTCAGATAGGCAGCCGCTTCATGTATAACCAACTAATCAACTGCATCCGGTTAGACTGGAAGCCGATCCCATCTTAGTTGGGAAAAGGCTGGCAGATGATGAGGTGTGGACTCCACAATCAGCCTGCAAAGTTTCCAGTTTTGGGACACGAGCTCCTTCTCTGTAAGTGGGACTGGGCCAGTATCCAACACACAGACTATGTACGGGTTGGTGGGCGTCACATTTCGTCGAATTTTTTGTTCTAATAATTGCCGATCAACTGTTGGACATTCAATTTTGTATCTCCACTAGCATATCACTGGCGCACTCATATTTATCCAAATGGCGAAGCCTTTAAGTTGCAAGATTATCTTTTAATCATGTGACATAGATAAAATATAGTTCAAACAAAACTAAAAAACGCTTTAGAATGACGTCATTTTATTTTTCGTATTCTTCTCACCAAATCCTTTCATTTGATACCCATATCATAGGAATGCATAAAATATAACTAGTGCGCCATCTTTTGAAGTCCGCCATATTAGATTGAGAATAAGGTCACTTAGCTAACCATGCATTTTCATCCAAACTAAACATGTATGCAAAATTTCAGCTCAATCAGAAACCGGGAAGTGGGTCAATTTAACTTCCATGATTTTTTTTACATAGTTGCAGTTGAAACTAATAGAACCGTGTTAAAAACTTCGTGTTTGCTAAGATACATGTCCCTTATGCGACAAAGGACAGCCAGATTTTAACACAGCAATCTTCCAAACAAAAAACGTGCCCACATAAAATTTGCATAGAATAGTCCTCTCACAAACTATTAAGTACTTAACAGACGCTCAATAAAAAGCCTGCAGCTAACTATTTAGTGACAGCGCCGATTGGGCTCGGGTATTTACAAACAATGCAATCGTGACGTTCGGAGGTCGTCTGTAATGGCCTTTTTGTTGGAACTCTGCTTTTTGTGCGGTTCTAGGTAGTATGGGACTGGCGGCGTCAATTGTGTCTTAGGCGTTGTGTAGAAGCTAATTTTGGATTGTAGATGAATGGAAGATTGTTATTACGCTGATTTTTCTGTAATAGTAATACGGATTTCTTGTTTTGGAAAGTAATTTTCTTCATCGAAGTTTGCAGAAAGGTACACACTACACATTAGTAAACATGTAGATAGATACATCATTCAGCTATAGTACATAGGTACGATTAGGTTGAAGCCGATCCTAACATAGTAGAGAAAAGGGTAGGCAGATCTGATGTGTGCGTAGTTTGATGTCAAATGTCAAAGGTGTTTCATGCAGTTGGGGCTGGTGTTGCCAATTTATTAATAAATAACAATCGCTTTGAGGTTTGAAATAAACTTCAATGAAACCGGGCAACAACATACTGGACTCTTTGGATTAATGAAGACTCCTTCATATTAAACGTTTATACATCACTAATCATCGCCAATGCATCCTTCCTCCGATCAATATAATTTACGTATTGTTTTAACAACAGCTGTGCTCTGACGGAAGCACTCAATTCAAGCAATTGACATCGCGGCCATCTTCTATCGCAGGAGTCAATTGACTTTCTTTTTGTACTTATTAAGATTATGTCTTGTTACGTTTGTAAAGGTCACGCGGTCGTTTTTAAAGGTGAACTGTATCAATAAATGTATGTAATATTCTAGTCGTGAAGGTGATACTTGAGAGCCTAGACACGCTTTCAAAGCTTTGGTTTTCTACAGGAGTTTCATAAGTTTTTCGATAGCTAATGTCAAAAATGTCAACGTTATTTTTTCCAACCATCGTTAACGCTGATAGTCACTTTGTCTAATTCCTCAAGCATCGAAGAATGTTTGTTTCGAATTGAATATTGTGTGTTGCAAAATGTGACAAGAATATTAAATTTTTGGTATAGACCTGTGAAATATCTTTCCAAAAATACTCATGGGACAAGAGTATTTTTAACCGCCGACCAAAAAAAGGGGGGTGTTTTAAGTTTGAAGTGTGTATCTATGTATCTTTTACATTCACGCATTCTTGGGAATCTTTCTTAAGTTTTGTGTATGTGTGTATATGAACTTTTAGATAACAAGACAACCACACCCATAAATAACAGGAGCTCAGTCAAAACTGACATTGCACCACGCCTTGAAACAGCTGTTTGCCAATTTTAACGAATACGCCTGCCACATTCACGCATGCCAATACCAAAAAACGTCCAATTAGGAACTTCCAAAACTTTCATGCTGCACAGAATTCCGGTGCACAAAAAGCTGTCAGTGAAAAGTAACAGTTACTGAGAGTGAAACGGCCCGTATCCCGTTTGGTCGTAGTGCGGCCCAATTGCGGGTCTTATCGAGTCCTAGGACGGTAAGACTGGCCTGATTTCTGACTCCGTTGAGATTTTTAGGGTCCCCCGATACATTCTTAAATAAACTTATACCTTCGGATTACTTTATGGACAGTGATGTAATGTAAAGGATGTTTGATTTTTGCAATGAGACATGTAATTTTTATTTAAATTTAGAACAAGTATTTGGAATTGTATTTGATTTCGAGATGTGTGTTTAAACAATTTTGTTATCAAAAAGGTTGGTGAGTTGTGTTTTTCTTTTTGCTGCCAAGTATTGTATTTTATACATTGGTAATTGATCCACGTGCACGTGAATTATGCGATGGCCTAGCGTTTATTGAAATTAGCGACTTGCTTAAAAATATTTGCATGAACTACCACATTTAGAGCAAATAAATAAATAATGTTGACTTTTTAATACTTTCCTTTTTGTCAGCTTATTATATCTCAGCCAATTTAAATATTAATAACGATCATAATCTCAACCACAAAATCTGCATTTATTCATTCCTTTAACGAGTTACATAAAACAGTTGTACAATTAAGAATCCAGAGCACTCATAACAGTCATAACATAACATATCCGACTTTAAAAAGAAACTAGTTCTTGTAGAGCAAAAATTACAAATAATCTCCTCTTTTTTTTAAGACGGTTAGTTAGGTCGTGAACGCGTTTGTTGCTACCGTGTCGCAATTTGCTTTGAGAGCCAATCTGCGTTATTGATTTTTAATTATAATGGACGGTTTTTCCTGTACACTGTACTATATTTTTTGTTGTAATTCGCGGTTGTTTTCGCGGTAAAAACTTGGTAATTCCATTTTTCCCTTTCTCGATGAGATCTGCTAGGCGTCGGCTTTTCCACTCTTGACTTCATGCACTTACCTAAAGCTGATGAGCAGCTTTTCTCGTCTTCATTAAGGTCATCTGCATTCTCTTCTGCTACGTACAGAGTCAAAGTTCATTGTTATTTAAAATGCGTCACATTACGTCTATCTCCATTTTATTTTACGCAGCGTTTCGAGACCTAAATAAGCTCAAAGTTCTTTGATCCTAGATACTACCACAAAAAACAAACGACAATCGCAAAGTTCAAGGACAGTCAATCATGACGAAATTGATTACAAATCAATAAAAACACATCCTGTATCAAGAGCGGAACCAAAAAAATAATTGCTCATTTAAAAGTATGCGGACATTTAAAATTAAATTAAATGCTCGATATTATCTTCAATCAAATTAAAGTATGTGATTCAAACATGTCCCAAAGCATTGGTATAAAATAATCATTTGGAACAATCATTTGAATACCTTGGCGATCGATATCTTATCCCCGTTTTCACAAACACTAAGCAGAACATGAATGAATGCCTAAATTTTTTCGCAACGTTGGAATTTCAACTCTCGGGACTCTGAACAAAGCGTTTCAAATTCAACATAACGATATTATTTAGGTATCCCTAAAATGTAGCTTATTGTTACTAAAACGGGTTTAAGGTCAATACTTGTAATAGTAATGTTTGGTAATAGTTCCGAACGATTATCTCCGAGTACTAAAGAATGGAATATTTTGAGTAAGGTCGTCTTGATCACGGTGTAATTGACCTGCTTAACGGAGGATTAGAGTTTCATTGTAACGGAGAGATTAGCTCCGATTTATTTGACGTCGGTTAATAGTATAACAGGTACTTATTTGACACTAAACTCAATTTACCCGTCTGCAGGATCTAATTTCTAACTTCGCTTGTCCAGGACATCAACAAAACCCAGGCAAAAATTAAATTCTATGATAATCTGAAGATCTACATAACACACATAACACAAATACACAACACACACACAACACATAACACACACAAACACACTACACACAACACACACACAACATCACACATAACGTGAAACGAAACGTAACGACGTAACGTGTTCGTTGTACATAAGCTATATATTGTAATGTTGTGTGTATATCTTTTAATTTTGTGTGCAATAAAGAATAAGAATAAGAATCTATACAGGGCTAAGATAATCCCACAAATGACTGTAAGCCGCAGATTACTCCATACTAATTTAAAGCAACCACCACAATAATTAATTAGGTTAGCGCTTAGAGTTTGTCAAAATCATCTTATATGAAAAGCGGCTAATTAGCGACAAGACAAATCGCTTAGCGCCATCTCGCGGCAAAATTTGCAGCAAGAAACTCAAAGGAAGCTGAATGAACATTTCAACCTGCTCCAGTTCTTAACGCTGTAAAGATTTCTGCTTACGTCACACACCGATAAAGCCAGCAACACACTACCCCAAAAACAATATTTACATCCAGCACATTGACCTTACAGCCTAGCCTACATTCTAAATACATTGCCAAAATATTTGTGCTCCCGATAAGAGAGAGAAAGATAAATGATAATATATGAGTGTGACGGAAACCAGTTTAAACATCCAGGTGGTATAGAAATTAGTTCAGGAGGTCAAGGGACCGAAGCCATGTTTGGTTAGATGGCAATATCAACAGTTCTTTTTAATTATTCGTTTTCTTATAATATCTATTGATAAGTGATTTATATTATCGTTTGAAATCTGCCTCTAGTGGTCGCGACTGCTGAGCGTGAGGTCCTAGGTTCGATTCCCGGGTCTGGCAAATTGTTATTGAGTTCCATTAGGAATATCTCAGTCGCAGCCACGGAGTCTGGATCTGTGCCCAGTTGATGGCAATAGGCTCGCCGCCTATTACATGGGACTTAAATATAACTGGCGAAATGTGGGTGTACTATTAGGGACACCTCTGCCTAACCCTTCGGGGATAACAAGGCGTTGTGAATTCGACTAACAAAATATGCCGAAATTTTTTATTATTTTTATGTTTTTTGAAATCTTTTAAAATTATCCTGCTTATGATAAAAACCCACAGCAGAGGTGTGGGTCTGTTTTTGGTTTAATAGTAATGATATGGTATGAAGTTATGCATATAGTCTTGACCTCTGTGTCAATGACCCGTCTTCCCCTCTTTTGTAATAGGGGTCAAGCAATATAGGACACTGACTTATGTGAAGGAAAACGACCAACCCGAACCGTACACCTTTTTGTCCACGTTTTATAAATGCCCAACTACCCACCTAGGCCTGACGACTGTTAATTTCAGTGTCACAGTTTATCCGCTATTTTGGGCAGATAAAGAAAACCAGTCCCGATAATCATTCCATAGAATACCATTTAAAAACCCCCAATTTCTCCGAAGCCGGAGGGCAACTTCACCAAGTCGATAAGAATAAACCTATATCGGTCTTAGATCGTCACCATCTTCATGTCCTTGTCCCATTCTATTTGGGGTTGACGTCTTTTGGCCGCAGTGAGTGGTGTTCCGTCGCTTCCACGGGCAAGTGCCACATGAACGCGCAGTGACATAGTGCACAAGTGTTACTAACATAGTTTTAAGGTTCTATTTACTAACACATTTTGTAGTTCATCATTATGTTAGTCTGTAAGGTATACATATAGCTATTGGTCAAAGTAGCCTGAAAATAAATGGATGTAGTTGTTGTTGTAACACGTTTTCTCTCATTCTCCCCTGTCAGACGTCACGGCATCATTTACTCCTTTCTCTTTCATATCATTCCTCACACAATCCATCTTTTCTTTGGCCTCTCCATCCATCAAATATAGATAACCTATAAAAATATTCCCCACACTTCTGTAGATTAACTGCATATTTGTTAAGATTCTTCAGCCCATAGACTTTCTCCCTCCAAGGTCGTGCGTGGTGGGTCACAATTGTTCATTGTCCATTGTTCCTATGGGAAGCTGGTTGATGGAGTCATGGCTGACGTGGGGAATTGTTATCAAGAGTTGATGGTTTCATTCGGATAAGAAAGATGAATGTTTATCACAGGAAAGATGGGGTCGGGATACTGGTTTGTGGTTTATGGGAGGGATGTTATTAATTTTTAGGTTTTGTTTGGTTCGTTGAAGATAAGAATCTATAGATAAGAATATAAAGTCAATAAACTCTTTGTCTATGCCACAGGACACGTAGTTTGCTATGTTTAGTAGAAACACAACATAATGACAGTAAAAAAATATTGGATCATAATAATACCACCTTGTTATTGTCTCAATGCAGGGCTCTCATAAAAAGAAGACACCACTTCTATCTTGCTTGCTCAAGGAAATAGGGCAATAATTTGAATCGAACTACAACCTCATCGTTTTCTATCGAAGTCTGCAATTAACAGACACCCAAAAGCCATCTAAACTTGCCTTTACCGTGGACTCACACTAAACAAATAGCTATTTCGAAGACCACAATCAGTGTATTTAGTTACTTTAATCCTCAGACCTCAAAAGGCTTTATCAAACTATATCCTTGAAACTATTTTAATCTTATTACCGACTAGAAAGTTCTAAACTCATGACTATTAACTTGATACAGTTATAAATCGTCCAGGGATTAAACCCGAGATCTCAATCCCTCTAAATCCCTGAGCGAAAGTGGATGACTGCTTGACAAGTGAAGAGCTATCAGTAGTACGTAGGTATATCACGTAGCAGGGAAGGTACAGAAGACTCACTCTTCGACCAGGATTCTTGAACACGTCTAGACCTAAGCAATGACATTACAGAAGCTGAGGACATAAAATGTCGCTTTGCATAGCTGAAATGAGCCTTCAAAAAATTGCAATTAGTATCAAAAGTTTTCTTCAAGTGTTTCGATGGCAATCTAGCATCCAAAATTTGGCACGTTCAGTATCGAAATTATTATAAATATTACCCACAAATACTCTGCTGCCGGATGCACAAGAAATGATACTGCTGCATAACTTTGTCTTTTCAGAACAGATTTCTTCTTAATGATAAATATCCTTTACCGTAAATTAGTAGTGACTAAGATTTACTGTAAAATGCATCTATAAACTTCCAAGTCACCATAACTTAGGTGCGTTTGAGGGCTCTTACTGTCAGGGCTGCGGGACTGTTCGAAAGAGATACCGCGGCCCTGGAACATAAAGGGCAAAAGAAGTAACATGGATGGTTTTTAGTCAGTAATAGTCTGACACTCCCTTCCGCTCCGCCCAGAGCGGGAGGAGTCATTTGATGATTTCCCATCCGAAAAAAAGGGCTCTTACTGTCAACATTACTATTTATTTACGGAAATCGTCATTTGATTAAGGAAGGGCCGGCCTTCGAAAAATCTTTGTTTGGCAAAAAATATTTCGATACTTACGTCTCTTCGTGACGCATACGGAACCAACCTTCTGTCCAAAATCGATGTCAGCTGTCAGTAAAAGTCGCACAAGTAGGGCAGTGCGTGTGCGCCGAAACTGTTACACAAATACCTTGCGATGTACTTAGTACTTGTCAAATCGTTAGGGTTACCCTCCGTCCGGACACGTATTCTACGGTTTTTCGGCCCTTTAATTGGCCAAAATTAAGAGGTAAGTTATTAATTTAGAGTAGGCAATCTCGGAAACTACGCACCCATTAAAAAATCTTTCACAGATGGAAAGCCTAACTATTGACGAGTGCCTAAGATTATGTTCCATGTTAAAACCAAAAACTTCACACTTACGAAGTCACAGGCGAAAGCTAGCAGATGATAGAAAACTTAACTGAATACTCAAAAAATTAAGTTAAATGTCTGTATTTTTTTTGCGACTGTTCGCCTTTTTGTCAGGCCTTTTCAAATTGGTAACCCTACAGACGATCTGCTTAGTACTTGTCATTTTGTAAGCGTTCGCTGAATTGTAATGGATCTCTATCATTTTTTATGTGGAGTTTCTGTATGCGTGCGTTTTCCCTTCGACGATGAGCGAAAGCAATGTTAATGTGTTGTGTATCTTGCCTGTGGATATTGAAGATGTATGTGTCGTAAGGTTTACGTGACAATATTTAAGAAAATTATCTCTTTGGATATGTTTGAGTCAAGTTTTTAGTATGAATGTGGATGGCTATAAGAAGTAGAGGATGACCAACGAAATGAAAGGTGACTGCTGATGACGAATAATAGACAAGTATTAAGATATGTTGCGCCGAACCCAAATAAATTGGGATACAGCCAGGAGAATTATGATCGTTATGACTATCTTTCAAGATTGCATAGTCCTTCTTGAACAAAAAGAGAGGCATCGCTTATTGATTTTTGAACCTAAAAAAAGATCTGCCCCAGGCTTAGATTTTCGACCCAATTTTCGGAAGCACGAAACAGGATTAACTTGATGAGCTCTCCACAATATCCGCCCTGATTTCGGAAGTATGCCAGACTAATCAAACCTTCCTGTTTACGTATTTCGGATAAACATAGCTGGTGTTATTGTTTCGGAAGTTTTTGTCCGTTACCCTGTTAGTTTATTTGATGTATCCCGTTACCTTAGTAGAAAAATTCAGACAAAAATTTTAGCAAAATTCAAAGACTGTACAATTAAGGTACCCACTCGAAGACAGTAAAGCCTCCCATCAATTGGTCACTCATTAACACTACCGACCGAATCCTGAAACATTAACCACAACATCATACCAAGGAGTTTCCTTAAATTAATTTGAACTGACAAACATCGGTCAAATAATTTCTCAAAACGCACAACATCTACTTTCATTACCAAAACAGAGCATCCTTTAATTTCTAATTAAGCCCCGTAAAAGGTATCCATCAGTGTGTGTTCCCGTTCATAACCGCATGATAAGCTGTGATAAAACATCAATGTATTCTATTTGCGGACGATATATCTGTTATCGTGCCAGATGAGCCAAATATAAAGTACGAAGATTCACTAAGAAACACCATAGATACAATAATGAATTGGCTCAAAAACAACAACCTTACAGCTAATATTTCAAAAACTAAAATTCTGCAATTTTCGAACTATAATAACACATCCATCATACCTTTAGACATACATTATAATAACATCAAAATTGAAGAAGTCCTGGACACTAAGTTCCTAGGTATAACCTTAGACAGACATTGTAACTGGAAAGCACACACAAATCGCATCTGCTCTAATCTAAATAAATTTGTCTTCGCGTTAAAAAGGCTCAGGAAATTGTCAAGCATAAAAACTGCTATGGCTGCGTACCATGGCTACGTTGGGTCTGTCATCAGATACGGTCTACTCATATGGGGCAACTGCTCGTTCGCCAAAAGAGTTTTTATAACCCAAAAAAAATGTATAAGAGCCATCTGTGGAGTCGGGCCGTTGGAATCATGCAGACCCTTATTTAAAAAATTAGGATTACTCACTCTCACTAGTCTATACATACTAGAAGTGGGAATATTTGTGAGAAAACACCTAGATATCTATGGTAAAGCCTCAGAAAACAAAAGATTTGTCTCAAGAGATCCCACTCGTCTTGCTATCACAAGATGCAGGAGCACACTTTTTCAAAATAACTGCTATAGTATGTCTGTCAAAGTCTACAACAAAATACCTAAACAAATAAGAGAACTCCCATTTACTTATTTTAAAAAAAAACTAAAAAGATGGCTGTTTAATAATGTTTTTTACACAATAAGTGAATTTTTAAATTTGAAGCCCAACTGTACCTAATGGTTTCACTGTACGTACCAACCTAACTATGTGTAAAAATACTACATAATATAAATATTTTGATAGGTACTCTTTAGTAATAATTTTAAGTTGAATTTGTAAATTTTAACACTGTTTGTCATCTAAACGTTAATGGTTAACTTATATTTTAGATACCAATATTTGCATGCTGAATTTTTAGTAAGCGGAATATGTAGAACCTATTCATCTTTAACACCTCAATGTACCATATTTCACGCAAATAAAGATTATTATTATATTATTATTATTATAAGCCAAACCAGATGTTTGTAACAGATAACAGTCGGTCTGTTAGAACTTTAGGTTCAAAGAGTTTTGGAAATGTGATGGTAAACATGTGGGTGATAAGATGAAGTACTTGTGGGAAGTTTTTGGTATCTCTGAAAGCTTTTCCAAGTTTCTATGTCGGCCTTTCATTGTTTCCTTCCTTAAGGAGTTTGTTTGGATGGGGAAATCTGTCTAATTCAATGTAACCAGTCTGCTTAGTTCCACTTAGGCTGCAGGTCAAATGCCTCGGTCACCCTTTTCCAAATAGTTTCTGATTTCTACTAATGCGGGTCAGGCCTTTTAGCTGGTTGTAATATCTCCGCTGTTATTTCATAAATTTATAGTTTACTAGCGACCCGCCCCGGCTTCGCACGGGTGCATGTATTATACATATAAACCTTCCTCTTGAATCACTCTATCTATTAAAAAAAAATGCATCAAAATCCGTTGCGTAGTTTTAAAGCATCCATAGGGATATAGGGACAGAGAAAGCGACTTTGTTTTATACTATGTAGTGATGATAGTGATAAAGGCATACCCATGCAATGGCGCTGGCTAGTGGTTTTAAGGAGGAGTTCTGTAATTTCAATGTCTCTTGATGAAGGGAATGCACAAAAAAGTGAAGTTTTGATGTAATATCAGTACAGGTACTCGTAGCAACCTTTTCACAATCATTACGATTTTTAATTAAAGGTCTAACTTTTAACCTGTCTGCTTCGTAAAATACTATATACAATACTCGCAATATTGCAATACTCGCAAAAAAAAAAAAAAACACAAATTAAATGACATTAGCGATATACCTTCGCACACTGGACAGTACGAGTACCTAATGCTTCATAGCATTGTGTGAATCCATCATTTAGTTGCAAGCACTCATTTTATTGTCTTCCACAGACATATGTATACATACACATTAGGTACATAATGGCGTGACTGCACTAATCACTGTGTTTCCCACACTCTATTGTACTTAGGTTTCTTCTTCTGGGAATTAGAGAGAAAAACATTGTGTCAATTGCATGTCATCTCACTGATTGTCGGCGTACAATTAATGCTGATGACGTGTTCAAAGCCAGGCGGGGTGTAGCTGCCCCCTTGACACGACAATCTGCGATCAGCAAACAATGGGATAGAAGAAAATGTCTACTTATGTATAAATTAGTATTGGCATACTATTAACGGGTTTACGTCTGGCCATGAAATGCAGATGAACAAAGATACGCCCTCAAGTACCTAACATGGAACAATGGCAGAAAGATAAATACGTAACGTTTGATGTGACAATTTCTTGACAATTTGAACAATTTAATCTTTTGTCCAATATTTTCTTTTCTTTTAACAAATCACGACAGTAAACTAACATAGACGATGTTTATATCAACATATTCAAAGATGAGTTACTAATATACAAATATTTTCGCTACGCATACTTGATGTATGCTGCTATGGTGTTAGTTTTGGTATATCAATTTCTTCTCTATGCATCTATCAGCCGTCATCTCAGTACCTAGCCATAAAACGGGATGTCCTAGAACCAATAACTGGATGACATGTGACATCTACTAATTCTCTTAAGTGATGTATCCCAATAGTAGAGGAAACATTATACGCTGATTAAGGTATAATCCATCGTTTCCCTACTCTTACAGCCATTCAGATCATAACATCACGCCTTGTCATCCCCGCAGGATTAGGCAAAGGTGTACCTAACAAGTACGCCCACATTGCGCCAGTTATGTTTAAGTCCCATGTAAAAGGGGGCGTGCCTACTGTCATCAAACGGGCACAAATCCAGACTCCGTGGCGCGTACAGTCGCGCTTGCGACCACTAGCTAACCCTAAAGACATCATCCAACTAATGTTGTAACTTTGTTAAGTATAACCTGTACTTCTGAACTGCATCACGTATACAATCCCAGAAGCAATGTTATCGCGGCAATCACGCTGCAGAGCAAATAGTGTCTGACCGATAGCGAGGTCACTGACCCACACCCACTCTGTGCGTGCAGCGTTACAGCTGGCGGTGTAAGCAGTAGTGCAAGTGGGGTCAGTCCTCGAAATGTTGTGGGAAAATGTAATTTGAAGAGAGAGAGCTTTGATGTGGTTTGTTGTCTAGTGGAATAGTTTTTGTTTGTTGCTAAAATCTTTTTAGGATACTGTCTAGTTAGTGTATAGTTATTTGTTTTGAAATTAAGTGGAGGTACTGGTCGCTTCATATGTAATACTGGTATTCAGCTGCATCCGGTAGATCGGAAGCCTAGAAAATACACTACCGTAACATTTTTTTAAAGATTGTATAAAATCACATTTATTATTTGAATATGTCGGCAAAAAGCTTAGTCATCACACTCAAAACCTGTGGTAGTGAATGAAAGAAAACCAAAAGTCTGCCTGTCTAGGTAAAACGGTATCCTAACTTTATAGAGCCCTCTAACAATAGACCAGGTTTGATTGATAGAATCACTTACGTATCAATAACTTGAACTTGTTATCAAACAGAGAAATGTGTGGGGTCGTTGACCTGGCCGCTACACTGTCTTGCGTGCGTCGTGCGTGAGGTGAATAGCTCTGGTGCAGTGAAGCTGCGGCAGTGGGTGAAGTTGCAGCTGTCTATGAGATTTGTTGATAATGAATGTTGAGATTTTGTAATCTATATAATTTTGTTTACGTAATAAAGAGATAAGGCTTATCACGTTAAATCAGAAACGCAATTTGAACAAATTGCTATAACAAAATGATGTAACCTAGTAGGTATTGATTACATACAGTCCTAATTTAATACGTTCTATAAAGTATCTTAGTATTGTCCTTTAGTATTTCTTTCGTATCTATAACCTTGTTCTCCTAGACTAGTTCACTCTTGTATTCTCTCTCACATTCACCAAAACCAAATCTCGAACATGCATAGCATCTACCATCAAAATAAAATATTTTAACTACTTTAATCGCCAAGTTGATCTACTGCCAAGCATGTGCTACGTACAGAACTGTTATTGTAATAACGTTGCATAGCAAAATGTGACCGCTTGATCGCTCACGAAGACCTACGGAACAAAAGGTCATAAGCGGTTACAATATCTTTATAACAAAGTAACTACTTTTCTCTGCTTTTCTAAATCACATAACGCCTGTAATCCTTTGTAATGTCAGACAGAGCTGTACCGTCAAGACACCCACATTTCGCTAGTTATGTTTACGTACCTTGTATGAGGGGACCAGCCTTTTGCCACCAACCAACAGATCCAGACTCCTTGGCTGCTACTGCATGCCTTCATTCATATCCACAGATGACTCTGTCCTGGAGTGTAAATGTGGTGTTGCCCCACAAACGATGGGATACTTGATATCGTGTCCTGCCTGTCCTGTTGCTTGCACATCACAGGAGCTGATGGACGCTACTGAAACTGCCAAACTCGTCGCCAAATGGGCTGACTCAATTTAAGAAACTGCATGTCGTTTTATAAATTACAACTTTTCTCTACTGTTAAGTTAAACATTTTTAAATTGATGAGGATTGAAGTTTCCTGAATTCTGTCGATTGATAATAATCTACAGAAACTCAGGCATATCTTGGAAATCACCATCGTTATCGATTGATAACTTAGGCTGCTAGGCTTATCTGACTAATAGTTTCCTGACAGTCTGACAACCAGCTTAACCATAGACGAATGTTTTGAGCTACCAATAACTCATGTAGGAAATCAAAAGAGTTTCCTGTTTTAAAAAGATTTTGCTAGATTCATTAATGTTTTGGCAGCATTTCAGCATTTCACAAAACATAACATCACGCCTGTAATCTCCGGAGGGTTAGACAGAGGTGTACCTACCTATTTCATGCCCACATTTGTAAATTTTGTTTACCGCATACCCTATACCGGAAATCCTTATCAAAGGTCATAGGTACTTCCCATATCCTAACCTCTTCTATAATATCAGCATCATGTATCAAAATTATCATTGAATATCGAATTTAACACTAAGTTTCAGCTATCGTAGTTTCCATTAGGCCCTACACTATCTCGGGTCGAACTTTCATCCAATCTGCTTTGAGGTCATGTTTCACGGTCGGCACAGCTTATACATGTTTGCCTTCTGCTTGAACTTATGAGATTCAAGGTCTTACAAGATCTTGTAACAATATTTTGATTGAAAAGAGTGTCCATGGAGTTTCTTGCCCATTCTTCTCCATAGAGATCTACGCTTTGGAATGTGCAACTACAGTACTCTCTCAAGTTATTATGCTTTGTGACTGGGACTGTAGCTTCGCTTCTTTTTGTTTTTTTTTTGACATTCAAAAGTGCCGTAATGGTCTAATTGAAATAAATGCTTTGAGTTTGAATAAATATTTTTTCGACAGCAGGTCATTTATAGGGTAAGGTTTTGAGTATGAATGTGGATGGTCTATATAAAGGATAGGATGATATACCAAGAAAGAGATCTGATGAGATGACGAGTAATAGAGAAGTATGGAAGAAGAGGACATGCTGCGCCGCCCCCTAACGAATTGGGATAAGGGCAAGAGCATGATTAGGTACTTCCCTTTTCGCCCGAGCAGGTACTATTCGAATTTCAAAGCAAGCAGAAGATATCGCTACCCACTATCTTATCATCGATGCAATGATCAGACGATCATTAATACTCATGCGACACCGGTCTGCGCCGGCGCACCGCGGCGCCTACGCACTGTGACATCGCCGATGTTGCGTAACGCACGCTAAGGTCACCAGGCGGAGTTACTGACCCTGACATGTTACATCTTTAAGCTAGCTGTAGTTTATGGGGGGAGTAGGGTTTCAAGTTGTTGGTAATATGCACCTGTTTGTACTGAAGATTGGCTTTGTTGAAACGGATGATAAAAGATCTTCTCCATAATTGAAATTAATATTAATAAAAGTATCTCTATGTATTTATACTGGTATTCAGCTGTACCTGGTAGGCTGGAAGCCTACTCCAAACTCCAATATAGTTGGGAAAAGGCTATGGTGATTCCAAGTAAGCACCAGATTTATGTTTTTCAGCTTGAAATGAATTTTCTCCACTTGGTTCAGTTGAAAGTAGGTAAAGAGTCAACATAAAAGATAAAAATTGTGTCCACGACCACGTGTAATTTCACTTATTGACCGTAGATATTTTCTCTCTATAAAATGACTGTGTAATCAGCTAATAAACATTGTTTATCTATAATACTCGAGATAATCAATGTAATCAATATGTTTGTCTCATAAGTACTCTCGTAATAAAAATACGCGGTGCGGTCACTTGTGTTTATGAAATACACGTGCTTGTTGAATTTTCGTTATTTGTATAATATATTTGCCATTTTCATCTTGGATATTATAAATTACGGTACGAGTTCGTAGCCGACTGCACACAGCAGCAGCAGACAGCCGTCTGCTGCAGCCATTTCAAAATCAAAATCAAAACATTTATTTCAAGTAGGCCAGTTACAGGCACTTTTGAATTCTCGAAACAAAGACAACAATGAAATGTAGCTACAGTCCCAGTCACAGGGCATAAAAACTGTGAAAGTACTGTAGTTGCCCATTCCCTAACGTAGATCTCTATGGAGAAGAACGGGCAAGAAACTCCATACATTTGCGGTTGGGTTCGACGTGTCGCAACGTCACGTCGTCGTTTGCTGCCGTCTGCAGTCGGCCACGAACTCGAACCTTAAAAGAGAGGTTATTTTATTTGTGGTGGCTCTGTTAGATTTTCAGAAATATTGTTAGGTGGTACACTGACTTTATTGGTGAGGTTCTTCAGAAAGGTCAGGTGCAGTACTCTTTACCGGTGTGCGTGAATGACGAGATGTATGAACGTGGAGTATGTAAGGATCTGGTTTCTGAGGAGTTTTCTGCCTACTCCTATGAAAAAGGCTTGAGTTTATGTACTTATGTATGTGGTTAGGTGTCGCTTAGTGTCAATGAAAACATTAATTAAGCTACTTAGGACTGAACTTGAAGAGGTGTGCCGATTAGTAGATAATTTAGTTACATAAGTTTAATGTTTGATGTAAAGTAGTAATTAAATGTTTGATGTAAAGTCACGAAATCGTATAATCCAATCATATTGGTGTACGGCTATGAAGCGTATTATTTAATTTTTTTAATGATTTCCTTACCTCGTATTATCCAATTCCCAATCATCCACCGTTTATCTACATTCCAGTAAACAGACACCAATTAAAAACCAAGAATCCTTCCTACTTAAATTTCAAATCCCATATTACGCATTAACGCCACTTGAAAATTCAGTCCAACCAAACTGCCAACTACCAATGCATAACCGCCATTTGTAAGTAAAGCCACGTCCACACGGTATGAAAATACCGCATATACGACGATTACGTGCTAGCTTTAACAAAACACTCACGATTTTGGTGAAAGTGCACGCTGTGTGTAGCGGTAACACCCGCCAGTCTGAGTGTGCACTAGGCTTAGTGCAGACCTTTTTGGAATAAAACGATTTAGAGTTTGAATTTGGAAGGATAGAATCGAAATTGTTAAGTTTGAAAGTAGAAGCATTGAAGAACTTATTTTTTAAAAAAAAACGTTGTTTGGCCTGTAGTCTATTTGGTAAGTGATACAATTTTGTTAAGATTTTGGGAATGTCTGGAATTTAAAATAGATCTTTTAATAGGCTAAAGAAGCATTCTATGTAACCGTCTTCAAACTGCAATTACTCCTCTCCTGCTAAGCATGTTCATTTAAACCAAGCGTTGTCAGTTGAACTAGCATGAAAACATAATGCATATCATTGGGTAGCTAAGTCTTTTAATTGACTTAATTTTGATATACATTTATCTGTGTGCAAAGATTATGAAATATTGTAGTTGTAAGTTAGTAAACATTTACGTAGAAGCATAGACCAGAACGCAATACCTAGTCTTTTAACTGTAATAATTTCTTTAAGTATAATCATTAATTTGTCAGTTTTCCCAGTATTTTCTGATTACGTCTTATATCATTTTGCTGTAGAATGTAATGCCTTATATTATAATGCAGTATCTATAAATTCGGATAAAATGTGTTATTTCTAGATTTAATAACGTATGTATGTAACTGTTAAAGTAAACCAAAAATTCACAAAATCTACTAGAATATCATACTTATTTAAAATATTTATTACCGCCACGCCAGCTAACAAGTACATCTAACATATAAATCCATCAATAAGTCTTCTAGAACAACAATGAGACTGGTTTTACTACGCAGCGTACAGTCAGGAGCAAAAATAACTATTCACTAGCAAAATATAACACAATTTACAACATGAGATGCGATCGAATTTGTTGATGAGGACATCAAAAAATTCGTTCGCATTGAGAAATGTGCTCAGAAGCCTGGCACCATTACCACGTTGGTTGGCAATGCTGATTCTCTAGCCAATTCTCAGCAAAATATAAAAGCCCTTTTCTTAAAGAACTTTCAACTTAGAGATAACAAAACTATTTCTTATTTATATGGGTTCGAAATAGTAAAAGATTCCAAGTTTGTCAATCAATAAAGAAGGACGAAATCAGCTTTATAGTTTGACTTGTGAAAACATATTTAGTGCTCGCGACTGTACATACCACGTACATTGTTACTTGTGTTAAATATCATAAGAAACTAGTCTTTATTAGTAGCCAGACTCGAAACAATGAGGTTTTCATGTCACCCAGGAATTCAATTGTTTTCTACGAGTCATTATAATCAGTATGTGGCTATTTATTATGTTGAGTCGTTTGTTTTGCTTTGAGAATTGCTAAGAAAAAAAAACTAATTTTCAACTTGCGGAAATTGTATGTTTACCCAACTGTGGCGGAGCCCAAAGAGGGTAAGGTTTTTTGTTTCTAGTTAAAATACGTTGTGGAAGAGAACACCGACGCGTAAACGATTACCACCGTATTCAGACCATTATTCTGAGACCCCCCCCCCAAGCCCCTACATAGAAATTTTTCATCAGGTAATAAGGGTGAACGGTGAACCTATTATGAATTATCGATAGCTATTTCGAACCTTAAACTGCTACCAAGCATTGGTTTTTTTACATAGCCTACACTTCTCACTCCAAAGCCAAGGCTTCCCCCAAATTCCATCCGAATGATATGTTACAAACAGAAAAAAAGAAACATATGACATCAGCTGCTCTTGCAAGCATTTGCACCAATGTAATATAAATCTATAATTAGACTGTAAATAAAAATAGATTGGCAGTAGTTCGCCCTTTAACACAATCTATATCTGTCATTGGCTAACTGAGTGAGAGTGTGCGTACTATAGCAACTACTTGCAGTACGTTGGTCTATCTGGCCTTTTAAGGCTTCAGGAGTGGCATTTATAATTTTATCACGCCTGTCATTGCTGAAGCACCCTTCGCCTTTGGCCTTCGCCTCAACCGGGCAGAGGTGTGCCTCAGGTACACCCACATTTCGCCAGTTATGTTTAAATATTATGTAACAGGGGGTGAGCCTATTACCATCATTCAAGCACAATTCCAGGCCGCGGGTTGTTATTGAGAAATTCCTTCTGGTAATCCCAATAACACTGCCCGAACTGGGAATCGATCCCAGGAATTACCTATGTGAAGTCAATTTAGAGAGGTTGTATGCGGACGAGGTTGAAGGCGACAAACCAGGTGCTTTGTCGCGACTTAGGACAGGTGTATGTCCAGTGGAGTCGATAGACCGAGTTCATTAATAAATCAAAGTTTTAATTAAATAATTGCATTTATTAAGATAGCACTGGCGCTATTTTGATTGACAATAGAAAACTTGGAACCCGCACGCGATGTTACAAATTATATTAACGAAAAAAAATTAACTACGAACGATGACAACAATATTTTTGATAAATTCAGTAGTAATGAGTTGCCATTCAAAATAATATCGTCCATAAATAATTTTAAATGTTCCAATATTGTTGATAGAAGGTTCCAATAAACCACCAGCTTATAGTCACTCAGTCAAAATGAACAAAACGTTACAAATTATTGTCAGAGTACACGCAAGATCGGCTTCACGTATCAATTAAAAACCACGCTTGTTTCCACACATAAAATAATGCATTAATTATCACAACACGTTACTTTCCCCTCTCTCGGTAGCTTGGAAAACCGCGAAAGTTGGTTCTCAACGCAGTTTACGCTCAACCATCGCACCTGATAGATACATGAGAAACAAAACGAAACTTTAAATCGATTTGAAGTTTATAATCGATTATTATCGATTTAAAATAACGATTGATTATTTTAAAAATAGATCGAGCGAGTGACAAACGACAGTGTCGAACAGTGAACTAAGTCTGGTTCTAAATTTAAACACGCATACCGAACGGAAATATAGAACGCCCAACGGATTGCATGTTCTAAATTTAAAACCCCGAATGCAGCTGCCAGTGTGAACTTTGTCGCGGGATTCCGCTTTCTTTTAAAAAGTAAGTTTGTTTTAAAGTTTGGATGATAGTTTAAAAATGGCCGTTTGTATCGATCGTGATCTAGGGGCGTGATTCAGTCGATCGATTGTTTTGTAATTGCCATTGATAGTGAAAGTGTCATGTTTGACGGCCGTCGTCAGATTGTTGGTAAATATTTTCTAACATTTATGAACTTTCACTGTTCGTAGTAGCTAGTACTGCGGTGGTATCCAAATAGTTTGTTTCAAAGAAATTGTTTTGTTACGCAATGATAGCGTGCACTGCGAGCATTTGTTTGGTTGCTCTACTCATCAGTGTCATATACCACAAATTGCGCGATGAACTCATTCATTCTAGCCTGCTCGACCAATATTGTTGATGTTTTGACGAAAAACAAACAACACCAATCAAAAATCTCTTGGTAATGACATCATTAGACAATAATATATTAAATATTGCCTAGGCTTATCTATAGACTTATAACACGCATCAATCTGCAAGTTCAATGGGCCGTAGAAGAATTATGTGTACTTATGAGGGAATTCAACCATTGCAGTATCGTCAATGCCTTTTGTTGATGATTTGTTTATAGTCTCGTCAAATCTTGTCATGCTGAACATATTGAATGCAGCGTGAAGACACGCTGAATAAACTATGAGCAGGGACTTGAAAGTATAGACGATTTCAGCGGAAAAGTGTATAGGCTGTCTACCTTAAAAGCCACCTAAATATACCCGGCGACTCCCACCAAATTGTAATAGGCGCCTATGCCCTGGAATCAGAATATTTATCAGTTGCTAATATAAGACATGTCTACCTTTTGAGTTAGAAGAAAATCCTTTCATAATGATCAAAAAATTTCTGTTTTAGGTGAAAAACTGAAAATCTGCCGTTAACTCATTAATTGGAATGCCACTGGTTCAAAATAAATATTGAACAGTATATTTTAGTCATCTTTTAAGATACCAACAGCAAAATAGACGTGAAATAATAAAAAGAATCATATTCTTACGTAACTCCAAGTAACACTTGAATTCCAAAATAATCAATTAACCAGAGGTCATGTCAAGACAAATTAATGTACTATCTGTCTTCAATAAATATTTATGAACAACATAAAATAAATAAAATAAAAACATCGTTAAATTTTATCAAGTCGACCTCCTTTGTAGTGTAGCGTGTTTTGAATACACCTCCTTTTTGCTAACCTCCTTACGTAAGTTAGTTTAAAGGCTCTTTTACACAAACACAGTTTCTAGAATTGCGCTCGCTTGACGATTATCGAATGAAGATACAAACATTTACTTGTGTAAAATGTATTCCACTAACATCTTTTTTTTTTTCACGTATGTTCACCGATTTCGCCGTGATAGCTGGTCCGATTTAATTGACTCTTTGAATGAAGCTCGCGTGGTGGTCCCATATAAATATAAAGTTTGCTTCGGTACTTTAAGACTTATCCTCTATATTACGTATTTTTCTTCTTCGTCTATGTGGATAATCGGTCGGTGGCAAAAAGCCAATGAAAGAAGTGAACTTCCGAAAGTAAAGTTATTTCCCACTTTTTAGTGTATTTTTTTGGAAGCCGGTTATTTTTTGTGCAATTTTTTTTTTAAACTAATTAGGTAAGCGTCTGAGTAACGAAAATCGAATTTCGAGTTTTCTAATAACAGTTGGAGAAAATCTTCCGATTAGTCTTTTCATAAAACAATCGTAAGCTAGTTTTTATTGTTGCGAGTGTAATCACTAATCACATATTATAAGTAGAATTACAAATAATAAAACTAGAAATTCTAGTCTCTCTGCGTTCGAGAAACTCGCCTCATGTAAACGAGTCTTAAGGCCATAGAGAATATAGTCTTTGCTTAAGGCTATTATTACGCTATTCGCTTGCGGGGTGAGCTGTTACGACATTGTACTTAAAATGCAATAAGTTGAATTCATCCGGTGTAGGAAGTGTCGTGCGGTTGGAATAGAGATGATGGTGGATATGGAGTGGTTTGGCCTATTCGGTATTCTGAGCATACTTCTCTTCTTTTAGAATCAATGATAAATTCGTCTAACATAACATGACGTCTGTAATTCCCAAGGGATTAGGCAGACGTGTACCTCTAGTACTTTTACATATCGCCAGTCATATTGCAATGTCGTGCGTTAGGCTCGTCCCAACTTGCGGGACTGTTCGAAAGAGATACCGCGGCCCTGGAACACAAAGGGCAAAAGAAGGAACATGGATGGTTTTTAGTCAGTAAAAGTCTGACACTCCCTTTCGCTCCGTCCAGAGTGGGAGGAGTCATTTGATGATTTCCCATCCGAAAAAAAGGGCTCGTCCCAACTGATAAGGTTTTGGTTGAAAAAACCTAATTTTGTGAAGGAAGTCTTAAACCGAAACCAATTTTACCCAGTCTGACAAAATAGTAAAAAAATAAAATATAGGTACTATTTTTTCAGGCTAGTTAAGGCTTCCTTGTTCTCTGCGAAGCCGCATTCTCGATTGAGTCGACTCCCGACTAACGTTGTAAAGATTTTAGCTATAGGTACTCTATGAGTGCTAGGCGTGTCTAGACAAAAACCGATCACTTTTCCTTAAGACCTTATAACCTATCACGTTATTTTTGTATACGTGACTTTGAATAGAATCGAATAATCGGTATTGTTCGTGACTCTTACGAAGTTTCTTCGTGTTCTCAATCCATAAGTTCAGCTGTAAACTGTGTCTTTAATTTCAAGTTTTTTTGTAAATCTCAATCGCGCTCAGCATAATTAAAACTGTTGTGCAATATTGACACTGACAGCTGTTGAACTCGGTTTAGAGATGCTGATCATATTCAGATTCATAAAACATAACATCACGCCTGTAATCCTCAAAGGGTTAGGCAGAGGTGTACGGCGTATACCTATTAATACCTACCTACTCCCACATTTCGCCAGTTATGTTCAAGTTCCATGTAATAGGGGGCGAGCCTATTGCCGTCAACTGGGCACAAATCCAGACTCTGTGGCTGCTACTGAGAAATTTCTGATGGAAAACCCTAATATCACTTTGCCTGACTTGGGAATCGAACCCAGGACCTCATGCTCAGCAGTTGGGCTTACTACCACTAGACCATCGAGCCAGAGTTCAGTTTCATTGGTGAAGTAAAATAGAAAAGTAAAAGACAATAAAGATGCTCATTCAACGCCATCTTGCGTTTCACATTTATTAAAAAAAAAAAAACAATTCTGTTAGAAATTCTTCTTTCCCGTGTTAGGTAAATAATAATATAGATTACATTACAAAAACTGGTCCAGTTCCTGTCATTACGTAACTAAACATAGAAAGTACAGTAATGCACAATAATCCGAGGAAGCTCGTAATTTATTGCGCACGCGTCGCCACCATGACACTGATGGTATATTAAGTTATTACGCGATATTAAAGAAATGTTGTGATCAATATTTTGTTAAGAATTAATAATAATAATCATTTAATTCAGATTAATTAGTCCATTACATCCATATTTGTTAGTAGAAATTGCGAGCTTACAAACTAGTGAATGGCCATGTTAGCATAGAAAAACACATCTACTTATGGTTTTCACCAGGTTAAGAACGGATCCATTTTATTTATAAAAAAATATTCATCGCGAAGTGCAGAAGTTAGTTAAAAGGGCAGTCGACTTGCGGTCATATCAAATGGATAGGGGGCACTTACAAATCCGAAAATGTTCGATGGTTTCCAGAACTCTCACGTTGTTTTTTGCATCGCCTTTCATATCTCTCAACAAGTCTAAAGTACTGGATATTTCAGAAACAGAAACCAATATGTAAATAAATGTGCTTTTGCAAAAAAGTCATCCTCTCAACCTTTTAATTTGCTTATCATTTTAAAATTAGTATTAACTAAGTGCTTGCCAAGAATTCTAATTTAACGCTATTAATCATTACTTTTATTCAACCGTTATAAAATAAGAATTTTGTTAATTAACCACGGTCCAGTCGCTGCAAATTGTGAAAAATTACCAAAAAAACCACCGTTTCCCTGATCTTGAGATTACATCGAAATAATTAAATCTGAAGTCTGTAATCTACATAATTGTTAAATCCGTGGTTTACCGTATAATTATGTTAAGTTCGTAAAAATATTCATAAAAATTTCAACTTTTTTTAACTGTTCCACTGCAGGACGAGTCTCACATAAAGAGATGGAAAGAGCATTATTCCCTATGCGAGGCTAATGGGGAAGGTCGATCAAACCAAAGTGTAGATGGCGTCTCCATAGCTAGGTCCCAATATGACCAATGCGGTCACGCTATTTTCAAACCTAATTAATCAGGCCCTAGTTTCCATTTCAATATTCATAATGTACTTCTTACAAATAACTTCAGCTTAGCAAACATCAATATTTATAGACTAGATGAAGAAATCCACTTGACTAAACTATTAACATTCTTCAACTAACCTTTAGTCTAGATATAATGTCATCATCACCACGATGAAGCTATACTGTCATTAAAATGCCTAGACGTTTACTAAAACCTCATGATTCAGACCCAGCTGTTATATCGGAAATGTCTGGAATATCTTCAACTAAACTTCCATACTAATTTTATAAATGCAGAAGTGACTAAAAGAGTGATGAATACATTGATGGATGGAGAGGGAGAGGAAGACCAAAGAAACGATGGATAGATTGTGTGAGGAATGATATGAAAGATAAAGAAGTAAATGATAGCGTGACGGTTGACAGAGGCGAATGGAAGAAAAAAAAACGTGTTGCGCCGACCGCAAGTAACATGGGACAAGGGCAGGAAGATGATGATGATGATGATGATGAGAAGTGACTCTGTCTGCTTGTTGCCTTTTCACGTCTTAACGTGTTTCGATAGAATTTGTTACAACGGAAGACCAAGACACGGTTGGCGCAGTGGTCAAGCGATTGACTGCTGCGCTGCATGTCGCGGGTTCGATTCCCGTACGGGACAAATATTTGTATGACCTTCAAGTAGTTGTTCCGGGTCTGGGTGTTTTTCTATCTATAATATGTATGTATTTACAAAAAAAAAAACTATATATGTAGTTTATCAGCCATCTAGTTACCATAACACAAGCATTAAGTTGCTTAGCTTGGGACTAGATGGTGCTGTGTGAAAATGTCCAGGGATATTTATATTTATTTATTTATTTAAGACCTGGATTTGGACATAAGCGAAGCGAAAAGTAAAAGTGACTAAATAATATTATTTCTACATTCGTCATTTTTACCTTCAGGCGTGGAAACGCCGATATAATTGTACGTTATATCAGTTAGCGATAATCTATTAAGAAATATTTGTACCACACCTTCATAGACGTACGTTAGGGAAATTACGTAAATGTACTTTCGTTTTTCTTCTTGCTTGATGTACGAGGAGAATCTCAAACGGTAAAATGTTAGTATTGGACTCAGGTTTTTACTTTGCTTCCCATTTCTCTTCGTTGTCATGTAAAACTAAACTTGTGAACTGCGGTTCAGCATCCTCAAACTCAGTGCTGTTGCATTTCTCTTATTTGAATTGTAAAAGAAATACTTTAAACTTGTATGTTGTATAACCTGTGCAGGATTGTAAGGAAGTGGAGATTACGAGTACTTACGAAGTATTTGTAAGATTTCAATTGGCTTATGGGTATTGACTTCACCCTGAGAATCCCAATAAGTGTTGAAAGCGAACCATTCTGCTTTCCGGATATTGTTGTGAGTGGCCGCAGCGCAGAGACGTCTCAAATACGAGTTAATAAAATAATCAAAACATAATACAATATTGTATCGTTGTTCCCAACCTCTTTTCTGTAATGTTAACGTAGGTACCATAGGTTACCTCTTATTTTCCAAACTGTGCAGTTTAGTGTAAGTATTCGCCACTTAATGGTCATCATCATTATCAGTTCAGTTCAGAATTACTTGCTGCTGGTTTAAGGCGTCATGTTTGGTCTGCCATACTTTCCGGTTCCGTGCGGCCCCCATCCAGTTCCCCTGCGAGTTTGATGATATCTTCTAACTATAGCGCCCAAATTTCTTTGACCTAAACTTGACCTCCATTCGGACAAAGCTGTACCTACTCTGATATGATAATTAACATTTTTCCTTACCAAAATTTTCTCTTTGTTCCAGACAACAGACAGCGCCGACTTCCTGGCGACACGGCCGCACACAGCGGCTGTTATCCCGGGCAAACCCGCGGGCAACCCGCTACAGTTCGTGCGCGTCGGTCCTGCTGACCTGGGCAGCCGAGCACGGGAGCAGCTGAGACGGGCAGAGCTCGCCAAGAGGACAGACCCTGCTCGCATTGAGAGGCAGGAGGATTGGCAGTCGGTGAGTGACCTTGATATTAATGTAGATAAACATCCCGCCTTTAATCTCCGTTGGGTAAGACAGAGATGTACCTAATTAGTGCACCCACATTTTGCCAGTTATGTTTAAGTGCCATGTATAAGGAGCGTTTATGTAGAGACTGGTATTAATTGAATACCCCGCCTGCATTCAAATAATTAAGTATATGATAGTCAACAATCAATGCGGACTGGCCTGGCTGGCTATGTGGAATTGTGGACCAGCAAGCAGCAGTACCAGCTCTGGTCATACGGTCGTTTTTGAAACAACAGCATCCAATATCTTTAGAAACTGTTATGTCTTGTGATTCATACTTGTTTTACCATGTGTGGGTGGATTACTAAAAATAGTAATGACCATGGCCGGAAAAGACGGATGGAGAAATATCTCTTATAATATGTTCGTAATAAAAAATCAGGTACAAATTGTAGATCTAGCCTAAGTCTAGGCACTCGGTTCCGTCTTATATGGTGTTCAGTCTACATGATTCAGTGATCATCTCGGAGCGGTGAATCTAGCAGTAACTATTAAGTGTCTACCTTTTGCCACTTGGAAAATACAAGTTACCATTTACTAAGAAACATCCAATAATTACCGCACCATTTACCCGACAAAGGAAAATCAATACTATGACTAACAAGATGACAAATCCATTATATTCAAAGCATGGGAACGTATCGGCTATGCAGCATGCGCACACGCATATCTCCCCATCTGGAACACCAACGAATCAACGTAAACATTCTACAGTTTTATTTCTGCCTACAGTTTTAGTGGACCAATGAGGAAGCGCGTTGCTCAAGATCGTTGTAGGGTTGTCCAATTTTATTGGTGTGTTTTTGTGATTGGTAATTGATTAACTAATTCGAGTAGTTAGCGTTAGGAGTTTGTTGGTTAGTTAAACGACACCTCGGGGCGGTGTGGTAGAGCAGTTAGTGACAGCAATGTAGTAATTATATTGATCTTGTAATTATTCTTTTCCCGCGGTGTCCAACTTTTCTTTTGGTTTTAACTTTTCACTGATTCTGAGATTGTTCTACTTATGCAAGGATCGACGGCCTGAACTGTATTGATAGAATTTGGGTTCAAGGAGCTCTCTGGTTTTTATTTATTTGTACCCATCGGCTTTTTTTTAAACCGCACGTAGCAATGATGCAAGGCTGCTCTTTAACCTTTTGGCTCAGTTTTCTTACTGCAAAAATCATGTACTTGTTTTCCCTGTATTGCATCCATATTACCTAGTAGCACTTGTTAGTAATTATCAGCAGTAGGTTAAGTATCATTTGCCGTGTGGTGTGTGGTCTAACTCTCTCATCTCAGAGCTTTCCGTCACGGTCGTTACTGAGGAGTTTACCTATTAATACCTACTGTTTATGCTGGTGACATATTTTGCGCATGTGAAGTTTTCGGCAAATACATCTTGTATGAGCTATAATAGGTGTCTGTCAAATGATAGGATACATCTCGGTTTGTGTCATGTCAACATAAACATTAACCTCTTTCGGCTGCAGTCGGGTAAATTCAACCTGTGCCTTTCATTTTCGTGGCGGATTTTGGCCGGCTTCCTTTCGGATGGCGAGACCGGAGTCCCAGCTCAGCAGCGGAAACATTATGGGCTAAATTACTACTATAATATTAAATCTTGTGGACAAAAAAAGGATAACATACATACTTACATTAACATATGATTTTTGTCACAGATTTCAACATGGCAATTAGCACGCGAATATCAACCATCTTAAAAAAAGAAATTATTTCGTTGGATGTACTAATTATTTCCCGCCAACCCTAACAACCATGGCCGCAGTTAAAATAATTCAGTGTTCCTACCGAGTGAAGTTTTTCACTTTTTTTCCTAATGGCGGTTAATTACTGGGCTTCCGATGAAACTGGAAAGCGCGCCAAAACCAGGTTAATAGCCAGACATTTTTTATATGAAGTTTTCTGCAAAAATTATTCCCTTGTACTTACGTAGTTTGTTGAGGTTTGTATGCCTTGAGCTTCTTTATTACCTTTTGCGGCTATGGTGTGATTAGAAATTGTTTCTAGTTACTTTAAAACCGTAAGAACACTCACCAATTCGTATTATCCGGTTTTTGATAAGGGTAGAATTAAACACGAAAAGTAAGAGCTTGCATTTTGGTCGTTGCGATTGCAAAAGTCCCCAAAATCGAGAAGATTTTTTTTAGTAGGTGTCCTAATAACCACAAAGCAAAAACGCAGCTGGTATGTCTAGTAGATGACCTAGAATCCTAGAACATGCTTATCATCCTCCTGTCCTTTTTGCAATTCATTTGTGGTCGGCACAGAATCTTCTCTTATTCCATACATCTTGCCAACCGTATTTATTAGAATAATCGTGTGGTTTTTGTATTAAAATATCTTTACTTACCTTTCCCTACAATATCCGTCAAAATTCAGTACCCTGCGCCCGCGCAGCTGGTTGAAAAAGCAGTTAGTTCCGTTCTACGCGCAGCGATTTCAAAATCCTTAGTTAACAACACTGAGTGGGTATTGATTTATCACTCGTAAATCCTCTAACGTGGCTTGTTTTTGTTTGTTATGTCTTTATGACATTAATGGGCGAAATATTTATGTATTTTCTGTTAGTTTTCAAAACGCCATAACTTTGGTTCTGAGGTAGGTGGTTAAGAATCTATTTCTACGACGTATTTTGCGAGTGGCAAACGACAAATATAAGTTTTGTAGTTTAGCTGTACAAACAAACTGATTAGACTCACTTTCACATGAACCAACTTGACTGTCCACTGCTGGATGCCTCTCCCAAGCCGCTCCAGAACATCCTGTCCTCCGACTTCTGCATCCAGTCTGTCCTAGCCACTTTAACTTAATGATTACTATTTTCCAAACCAATGCACAAACAAACTACCTACAATTAAAACACAAAAAACCGAAGCTATTATAAAAACGTCACACCACAATAGCTCACATTCACCATTTTTTCTTCATTTCCATTCTACCTCACATTTTCCTCCAATTACTCCGATGACAGATTCTTCAGCCAGCATTTGAAACATCTGATAATGACAGAGAATGTCGCCGCCATCTTGGGTCCAATTACTTGGATCGTAACAAAACAATAACAAAGCTTGCGCTGCCTCAGGCGCGGGCGCAGGCCGGAAGTTGTGCGCATACGCATGCCCGGCGACGACTTCCGGTCGGGAGTAACGAGCCGCCCTTTATTACTGTGTATGTTTAATTTTTTTGTGAGGTAGCTGCACTAGTTGGGTTGCTGGTAATTAATCTTGCAGGTTTTTAATTTATCTTGGTTTTTTTTTGGCACAGCTGGTTTTGTAGTAAATGCTGTCAAAAAACAAAACATTTCAGGTAATTTTTATTGTCAAACTACATGTAAAGGACAATGACCAAAGTTGGTACCAAAAAGTCTCGCGCCTCAAAACCAAAATATTATAGTAATTAGTTTCATATTTTTTTACGGCATTACGCGTCGGGGATTTGATTTTTGAACTGGAAATATACTTTTCGAGTTTAAAAGTACGAATATTGTTTTACTCCCTTTATATGACGTTCCGTTTCAACTGAATATAAATGACGTTCCGTTTCAATTGAACAAACCCTTGTCTGTCGAGCGGACTCTAAAATTAATTACAATTAAGTAAGATCAGTACACCAAATCGATTTAGTTTGGTTTATTGCTATTTGCAACAAAATAGATTTTCTCAGCCTAAAGATTTTGATTTATCGATTACATCCCTAAATCCCGACTAGTTTATAGCACTTACTATACTCTATGGTTTATAGTTATCTTATCTGTGGCATCTGACATTTGTACTGTACTGACTGACTATTGGCAATGTAAAGGTCTAAAATAAAATCGAGTTTCAGTCAAGCATACTGTGGATGTTACTTTAACTCGTAATTCTTACTAATATTAGTGTATTACGCTGTTTTTAGAGCAATAATGTAATGTATGTGTGTTAAAATACGTCGTTGGTAGCGTCGAAAAAATAGACCTACTTTTTAGGTTAGTTTCGATTTTATAAAATAACTCTGAAACGCGGGTTTTTTTTTCAAAAATAATTTTTGTAGGAGTTAATACGATCAGTGTAGTCTATAAAAAACAAGGTTTGATTTTGATGCAGCATGGTACGGGATTCCATACTTCCATGAGCATTCTCTTTTAGGATTGTAATATGTAAGCTCATCATCTTTTGCCCTAGTCCCAAGTTACTTGGGGTCGGCGCTACACGATTTTTTCTTCCATTGTACTCTGTCAACCGCCACGCTATCATTTACTCCTTTTTTAGGGTTCCGTACCCGAAGAGTAACCAACCAACGGGACCCTTATTACTAAGCCTCCGCTGTCCGTCCGTCCGTCTGTCTACGATGTTTTAAAATACGTTAAATGCATTTTATGATTTGACTAGCGAAAGGGGCTTAGAAGTTAGTGTCTAAAAAATGCAGAATTTTTTTTCAATCAACTGATGTAAATTCTTGTTTCCTTCTAATCGCAAAAAAAAACTTCACCTATCCCGATTCTTCGAATATTTCCAAGCCGTCCTTCCTAGAGATAAAAATAGAACATTCCGCACCACTTGACATACCAAATACCGATAAAACTCATCATCTAAACATACCAAACAAGAACTTAACATTTTAGTTCTTATCCACATTGACCATTATTGCGGTCATTACATGGATTAACCGAGATTGGCCAAGATTAGCCGTCGTTAAGCTGCCAAGAGACTGTTGCGCAACTGGGCGATTTAAAAATATCTGTATTTCCTAGCCGGCACCCAATAATAGGTCTATTAAGTTCTGTTGGGCTGTGTGATCGGTTAAAAGTGGAAGCTGTTGGACAATGTTGCTTATGTAGTAAGTAAGTGGATTTGGTACAAAGATAGATAAAGCCTTGCCTATCTTTGAACCAAATCTACTTGATAGATAGATTTTGTCTTGACACCAATAAAAAGTTTGTTATATCGTGATGACTTTACACAACATGTCATTGTTTATCTAAAATTCTGGACTGTCATTGTTATTATCATCTCCTTTTTTATGTCAATTACTTAGTCCCTAAATTATTTCTTCTTTAAATTCTTTTCTTTCCAATAACACTAACTTTCAAGATTCTTCATTCTTGAATCCTGAAATGTTTCGTCCATTTCTTGTTTTATTTCCAATTCTAATAGCCAGTTTTTTTATGTTTTATCGATCAGAAATCCGGTATAAACTGCTTTACTGCTTTGCTTTATAACTGGAATTCATGTCACATGTGACATTTGTCCGCTACTTTTTACACCTTGTGCCACACAAAATGGCAACGTTTAACGTCCAGCAAGCGAAATTGTATAAAAAAAGCCCTCGCTACCGGCGCACGCGATGTTTGACATGCCAACTAGAACGATCCACTCTCTCAATGTATCGAGAACTTGTATTAGTGTTAGCGATTATCAATAACTGGACTGTAAAAATAAACTGGCGAGTTTGTTGCATGTGAAGATCGAGGAGGGTAGAAATGGAACTTTATGTACAGGTACCAGTAGCGAAGGGTCAGTTTTTGTAGGTTTTGTTTGTTTGTTGTTTGAGGTAAGCCGGAGTACATATCTTTAATGTAATTATATTATTTGTCTATAGAATACTGACTGTGCCATTTTTTAATGGAACCGGTAGGAATCGAGTTGTATGGCCTATCTTCGCCACTGCTAGGTACAGTTAGAATATGGACGTCATCATTTATTTTCTCTACCCTTGCCTTATAATATTAATTGGGGTAGTAGCATGAAGACTGATATTGATGCAAATACTGTCATTGTGCTGAATGTGCATTAACAAAACTCTGCCTAAGCCCTACCACGAATAAGTAAGAAATAAGAAGAAAGTACCCAGCGTAAGGTTAGTCATAAGAACCTTTAAAATATCAAAAGGACAATGACCAAAGTTGGTACCAAAAAGTCTCGCGCCTCAAAACCAAAATATTATAGTAATTAGTTTCATATTTTTTTACGGCATTACGCGTCGGGGATTTGATTTTTGAACTGGAAATATACTTTTCGAGTTTAAAAGTACGAATATTGTTTTACTCCCTTTATATGACGTTCCGTTTCAACTGAATATAAATGACGTTCCGTTTCATTGAACAAACCCTTGTCTGTCGAGCGGACTCTAAAATTAATTACAATTAAGTAAGATCAGTACACCAAATCGATTTAGTTTGGTTTATTGCTATTTGCAACAAAATAGATTTTCTCAGCCTAAAGATTTTGATTTATCGATTACATCCCTAAATCCCGACTAGTTTATAGCACTTACTATACTCTATGGTTTATAGTTATCTTATCTGTGGCATCTGACATTTGTACTGTACTGACTGACTATTGGCAATAATGGCAATGTAAAGGTCTAAAATAAAATCGAGTTTCAGTCAAGCATACTGTGGATGTTACTTTAACTCGTAATTCTTACTAATATTAGTGTATTACGCTGTTTTTAGAGCAATAATGTAATGTATGTGTGTTAAAATACGTCGTTGGTAGCGTCGAAAAAATAGACCTACTTTTTAGGTTAGTTTCGATTTTATAAAATAACTGAAACGCGGGTTTTTTTTTCAAAAATAATTTTTGTAGGAGTTAATACGATCAGTGTGGTCTATAAAAAACAAGGTTTGATTTTGATGCAGCATGGTACGGGATTCCATACTTCCATGAGCATTCTCTTTTTGTACATCTCTAATCGTCTGGGATTATCTTCCAGGAGAGATGGAATACATGCGACTAAAATAGTGATGAATATAAATGTTGATGGATGGAGAGGGAGAGGAAGACCAAAGAAACGATGGATGGATTGTGTGAGGAATGATAATTATGAAGGAAAAAGTAGTAAATAGCGTGGCGATTGACAGGGGAGAATGAAGGAAAAAAACGTGTTGCGTCGAGACCAAATAACATGGGACAAGGGCAGGAAGATGAAGATGACGATAACATCGTCTGTTAGACCTGCTACTTGCAAGAAGAAATGCAGAGAGAACCAGGTGATCTGTCGTTCTAATAAAACTATACAGGATGAGACGTCCTTGCCAAAGATTCACAAGAAACAACACACAATTTGTGCCGTCGAGCTTTGCTGTGTTCTGGTTTAAAAGATATTGATGCCTATTCACTTATCCCACTTAACTAAGATGGAACTACATAGTACCTTCCAGTTCTGCTTACTCCACATAAGACTAAACCGTGAAGGTTGATAATCTTGATTGTAATTAAGACTGCGCGGTATCGGAGTTTCGCCCATGAGTGAAGAGAGCGTGACCACGACACGTAATATGTATATTAATTGCAGAGAAACTATTTGTTTATAGATTTACGACGCTAGAATATATTACATGTCAATTAATATTTATTGTAGATCTTGTTGATTGAAGATATTGTGAAGACTTTAGAAAGGAGACTAACAATTCCTAGGAGAATACAGATTTTTTTAAATCTATCTGTCAGTTTGTGAAATTATGAAAAGCTGGCGTTTTTCCTGTGGCTTCACTCCTCTTATGGTCGGAAACTAACCCACGGGAACTTTTAAAAAAATCGCATTGATAAAGATTTTTAGGGTTCCGTACCCAAAGGGTAAAACGGAACCCTATTACTAAGACTCTGTTGTCTGTCTGTCCGTCTGTCACCAGGCTGTACCTCATGAACCGTGATAGTTAGACAGTTGAAATTTTCACAGATGATGTATTTCTGTTGCCGCTATAACAAGAAATACTAAAAAAAAGAATAAAAAAAAATTGTGTTGCCCCCAAAGATACGGGACCCTTCGTGTGCGAGTCCGACTCGCACTTGGCCGGTTTTTTAGAGTCGGATCAGTAGTTCCGAAGATCAACCCCTACACCCAAACTACTTCTTTATAATAATTATTAGTATAGATATAGTCCATATTCTAACCAGTACTATTCATTACCCAGTGGCAAAAAGCTCGCCCCCTTTACTGTGAGGCATAAACATAATAGGCAACATATGGGTATACCTGATATACCTCTAACCCCTCGGGGATTACAGGCGTGATGTTACTTATGTTATATTCTACCCTACTGTTTTGGCATGGCATAGTGTCCTAAAATACAGGCCTCGGCTTAATTATGGCGCCAGTCTCCCACAAATAAAGTACTTTTACCTGTTTAAATTTATGTTACAACATAAGTACTGATCTTCTTTATTTGTGGAAGAGAAATAAACAAACTTTTATTTTATAGTGTCCACAAATTAACATTCTGCCTGCCAATAACAGTGTTTAATAACGCAATCAACCAAGCACTACATCCGGAATTCTTCTCCCAAGGTCTTAATCTAGATTCGCATTAAATATACAGAGCAATTAGTCTAGTTTCACCTAATTAATGATGTAAACTGAGCGGCATTGAGATAAATACGTAAACATCTTTGAGTGGCTCCGACCGTTTTATAACCTGTAGGTCAGAGGTTTATTGTGCATCAGTTAATAACAAGTAACTGGGTTTAGTTGCAGCATAGCCACTGTGTTAATAAGCGGTTTATTGGAATCATAGACATTAATTAAAATGGAGGAAAAGATCAAAAAGTTACGTGACAGGCTTCGTAATGTGAGTTTAATAAATCAAGTAAAATTTGCTTTATGCCAACCTAAATCCATTTAGGTTTATTTGCGAAAATGAATTTTATTATAACGTCAATATTCTAAACTAGCTCACCCGCCTAAGTTCGGTAATTGTCCCACGGGATCGCACTACCGGGATAAAAAGTATCCTATGTGTTAATCCAGGTTATAAACTATCTGTGTGCCAAATTTCATCCAAATCCGGTCAGTAGTTTTTGCGTGAAAGAGTAACAAACATCCATCTATCCATACTCACAAACTTTCGCAAGTATTAATAGGATCAGGAGATATTTCCTGCCCTGATTACCAATGCTAATCCATGCTACCAATGTAATCAATTAGGTGGCAGTTATCTTGATTTGATGATGGCATCTTGCTTGAATCAAATTATGATGCGTTCTTGTTTATAATGACGACAGCAAAGATGAAAGTGATTACTACATAGTTATAAGATAATGATAGCAATGTACAGAATCCAAATTAAATAGATAAGGGCAAAATGACGATAATGATGATAAAACTAACAACCCAATCCCCATTGTTACAGAACCTGGACAACTGGAAGTCGTCGCGGCGAAAGAGGGTGGAGCACATCATAGAGCGGTGCGTGGAGGTGCGGCGGATGGAGCACGAGCCCAGCCAGCCGCGCGCCAAGTCCAAGACCTTCAACGAGATGCTGGAGGAACGGTCAGTACATAGGTAGTACACCAACAGAACTTATTACAATCATTTCACGATCATCTTCATTACACACATAGCACCGTATCTTTTTTCTCAAACTCGAAGCTTTGCTCTTGAGATACTTATTTCAACTTTGTCTCAGGAATAACAACGTGTTTGCAATGTCTCTGGTATTGCACAATGCTTATGTCCAGAGTGATTCTGACTTACCATCAGGTGGGTCTGCTCGTTTTACCAACCATCATCATCTGCCTAGCCTTTTCCCAACTATGTTGGGGCTGGCTTCCAGTCTAACCGGATGCAGCTTAATACCAGTATTTTACATGAAGCGACTGCCTGTCTGGTCTGGAACCATCATTGATAAGACTGGTTGTCAGACTTCTGGCCCATTGAATACCTGTAACGACTGTCAAAGATCTACAAACGACAGCCGGAACCAACGGCTTAACGTGCTTTCCGTGCTCGTTTTGCCAACCAATAACAAAATAATGATCAAAGCACACGTTGATAACTACACTAAAAACAAATCCATTGGAGCTCCTAATGCATTTCGGTTGCACGTCGGTTTAAGTCCTGTGATCTTCGGATGTCCGTGTAAGTCAGGATGTTTATGTTGCACGTGATTTGGGTATCCAGACACAGGGTATTTATCATCGTTTACGTCGTTTAGTCGTAATAGAAAATCAGTGTTGTTGGCTTTAATCAACACCTTTGGAGATGAACAGAGTAAAACGAAATTAAGAAAAGTATCTTCTTCTGGTGCTTCTCCCATTATTGAAGGTTAGCCATTGATACTCGGAATACTTCTTGTCTTTTGCGAGGTGGAACAGTTCAGCAGTACTCGTGATTCCGGTCCATTCGCGAATATTTCTCAGCCTAGTTTTTCTCCGGCCAACACCGCGTCTCCCCGCTACTTTGTCTATCATTATCTGTTAAGACAAGTATAGCACCTGTAAAATAATGTCACAAATGTTTGAAATTGAATCTTTCTCTTCAATTCGTCAAGCCAGCAGCAGTAATATATAGAAGACATTTCAAATGCAGCACCTTCCGTCTTCAGAAGTTCTAAAGTCTATTTATAGTATTCTTAAACGTAGTAAACAAAGCCGTGAGTGTCAGTGCTATACATTAACATCACTTTGCTGGCAACGGAGTTCAACTACCAGATAAATATGTACATATACTTGTGGTATGTTTGTGTCTTCGCGTGAAATGAAAGAGAAACATTATAATGTATGGATTAGATTCTCGTCTCGTCTGGGGAGGAGGCTTGAGGGATTACTACGGCGTCGTGGCTAAATAAGAACAGCCGCTCGGATCGTTCTTTAGGTTAAGCCGTGCTTACCTAGGTTGGTCCGTGGATGGGTGACCACCCATTACATACCGAGTTTTCTCCGTGCCTCGGAAAGCACGTTAAGCCGTTGGTCCCGGCTGTCATTTGTAGATCTTTGACAGTCGTTACAGGTACAGTGACCCGAAAGTCTGACAACCAGTCTTACCAAGGGGTATCGTATTACCTAGTGCTAACCGGGTTGTGGAGGTCAGATAGGCAGTCGCTCCATGTAAAATTCTGGTATTCAGCTGCATCCGGTTAGACTGGTAGCCGACCCCAACATAGTTGGGAAAAGGCAGGCAGATGATGAGTGGATATTATGATTAATTGTAGATTCTGGCAAATAGAATTAATTGCCCTTTGCGTGGCAACTGACAACCGATATTTCAAAAGTTTCTAGAAGCAGTTTTAACCACTGAAATATACGTAAAGGCTAGGCTAATGATGAGTAAGCTCAACCTTGTTAGGACTCCTTATGTAGAAGCATTAAAAATGCATGTAAACCCAAACCCCACTTTAAGTTTAGTTTGCATCTCCTTTGGTCCATTCACATGCGATGTGAAACGCTTTCTGGTTGCGTCTAGTTCTCCATAGGCTTACTTTGACTCCTAGAATAAAATTTCCTAACAAATATGTGGCTAGCTGCTTTTTGGGCACCTTCTAATTAAACTTCAAGATCATTGTTCCACCGTTTGGTGTGTACTTGAAATACTTTTATACCTGCAACCTATACTTGTAATCATCCTTCAAACATGAAGTTCCCACGTAGATGATCTTATTACACCATAGATAATGAAAGTACCAACATTAATAGTCTTATTTGTTATTTCTTAACGTATCGGCTTATTATATTACTATTACTTGCGCAACGGATGGTAAATTATGTTATTATTTAATTCGTTATTACTTTTTGTTGCAAAAGAGCGACAGATGTGAATATTACGGTAATTAATTAGTTACAGATTATTATTTTCTTGGGAGATTATGGTATAATGAAATAGACGTATTGTGTAGTTCCAGCTTCTTCTTTAGTTAGGTTAGTGCCTAACCTGGTGTCAGAGTTTTAGGTCGTCCATGGGCCTCTGACTTGGGTTTACATGCCGTCAAGAAATATCTCGTAATATATCTTATTCTCGTCGGAATATCTCTCAGGCATGCTGGTTTCCTCACGATGTTTTCCTTCACCGAAGCAACTGATAATTATACAATAGGCACATGAATCCGAAAAATCAGAGGATCGTGTTTTGGGTTCGAACTCGAGACCTATGACTTAGCAGTCCAACGGTCACACCACTAGGCTATCACGGCTTAGTACTATCTTATACTTTCTTTTCGTCTGGAAAAACTGGGATGCCAATTTTTACACCCTTAAACAATTCCTTATTAAAAGAGCTCTGTTGAATTATTGACAGTTGAAATGAAAATAGAGCAATCATATTTAGCAATTCATTTAGGCGTTCCTTAGTGTTGGTGAAAACGAGTCTAGAAGATTTTTTGTCAACAAGGCTTAGTAATCTCCAGTCTGCTAATAAAATCTAATCTGACGGGTGTTATCGGTATAAAGCGGTGTGACAATAAATAACAATTTCAGTTTTTTTTTGACCATTTGAAAGGTCTAGTAAAAAGCCCACGTTTTTACATTGTAAAAAAGATGTAAAAAACAACAAAGTTCGTCTGACATCGAAACATAGTTGTTTTAACACATTTTTTACCAAACAAGACCATTTAGACCATGTAATGTTGTCGTAAAAATACTGGCCACTCGATCTATAAAAAAAAATACTACATATTTGGTAATAGTTTACTTACAAAGCAATTTGAACCTTACCCATACAGTGCCAAGTTTGAAATCACAGTAGCACATTTTAGGAATCAAATTTTCTTACATATCCCAATACTATATCGACTTAATTTTTTCTGCGTTAAGGTTGCTTTTCCAAAGTTAAGTGGTTATAATGTGTTTTCCTACATACTAGAGTTGCGGTAGAATAGTAAGGTTATCGATTCGCAATGCTTGTAATGTAATATCGATGTCATTGACTCGATATACGGTGTTGTATTGCTCGGGTTTATTTTAAATCGAGTACTGACTCTTATTTCGAAGTGGTTGGTGGCTGACCTGTGAGGATTTTACTTCTTACCTGTATTTTTGTAGCTTCTGAAGATCTGATATCAAATATAATGTTCAAGAAGCGAACTCAATCTTCAGGTAGTCAACCTTTGCAAAATATATAAGAGATCAAACACTGGCATTGTGATCTAATTAATCCACATTTATATTTAACTTTATGCCTTGATTAAGTTCCTTAAATACCTACATAAAACAAAGATGTACTAACAGGTTTTAGTTTAAATTAACAGTAAGTCAGTTTATTAGTATATTATTTTGTAAAGGATGTTAAGCATAAACTACGACTTCACGTTCCCTGATAATGCCAAAAGAATACGCGCTCACGCGAGGCGAAGCCGCGGGCATAGCTAGTTATAGTATGAAGTCAAAAAGCAAATACATATGTTTTTTTAGTAAGAAACTCTTTCTGTTTATTAATGCTTCTTTCTTCTTTAATTATTTGTCCAAAGAAACATTGAGATTTTAGAGTAGGCAACATATTATAATATTTTTTTAATCAAAATTACATATGATCACCCTATCTTCGTCACTTACATCTTGCATAACCTTACGTCAGAACACCAATGAACACCATTCCTCACACATAACTCTAAATAACTAACGTGTGAAGGTATCTACTCAGGTTCAAATCCAGGTCAGTGCAAATTGATTGTTTCGGCAGTTATTCCAAATCAATTGGGAGCGGTGTTGAGTTCAGAAAATAAAGTTATTTTAACTATGAGAATGTTTCAGTTACGTTTCTTATTGGTTACTGCTAACATGGGAATTGGTTAGTTAATGTGTTACTATCACGCCATGGTTTGGGATGGGTGGAACTCAATTTGTATTGTTTGGTCATAAAATAATCTGTGGATGTAATAAAGTATACTTTTAAATCTTGGTGTACAGTATGACGGCTTATTAATATCTCCGATAACGAACGTCCACTATTCCCGCATTGTAATGCTGTAAACGGTACTTAAATTATTGAAACTTCTTCGTCTGCGACTTTGTCCGCAAACATTGTGATAGCTCGGCTAATATGCATGATATAAGTAACCAGTGCAAAGGTCCTTTGACCTTTTTCGACCAAGAAGGTTGTGTTTGCTTCACATGAGAAAACCTCCTAGCTAATTTGGTATCCTAGTCCTTTTGGAGATATCTTCCATTTGTTCCCCTCAAGTTTTAACAACATGATTTTTATAAATTGACTGCCTCATTAGTCGAGTGGTATAGTTGACAGCTATCTCCTCCCATACCCACAAAAAGAAGCCCCTACAATAATTCCATCAGTAACCCAACACCTTCAATAATTATAAAATCTCATCTAAACTCCCCCAAAGGAAATCAACTTTCGTATGTGACCGCCTGACTACAGCCGGTGTAACTTACACTACACGTCCGTCTCGGTCGACGAGCAAGGCGCGACTGATCGGGTTACGAGTACATGGCGAGTACATGCGTGAGCGCAGATAGGCGTGACGCGTGAGCGTTTACTTTGGTTGGATTTTAGGCTAGATTTTTTAATTATGTAATGATTTCTGAATATATAATAAAGCACATACAATTAGTAAAATTAATCTATGAGCAAACAATTAGATGTAAACAAGGCAGGTAGAGGTAAGTGACGTCACATAACATGACATGAATGGCCGCGACAGTCACGGACGTTTGAACTGTCGTAGAAAATTATAGGAATTTAATTTCTTTATAAGCGACAAGCAGTAGTTGAACCTAACTTGAATTATTTTCTTGGGTACTTAAATCAATAAAATACAGTACTATTAAGCTAGTTTATTGATTTAAGTGAAGAAAAAATTACATTAGTGCGTTTCGAAGAAAGCGTCCTTACGCAATTACAAAATCAAAGAATTTGATCGATATTTTGGCCGCCATACCAATGTTTTACCGAATCATTCAACAACCAATCGGGCATAACCATCAATCGTTAATCTTTAATCAAACTCATCGGAATTGCGATCAAATTGTAATTGCAGTTCAAATAGACCAATTTTAATTTGTTCTTACGTAATACTTGTAATAGATAAAATCGATTATTTATCAACTGATCGACTTTCATAACAATTACGATGTTTTTATCATCCGGATTTCCGTTTTGCTTCAAATAATTTGTGAAGCTAAAATACCTACCTAATTAAAATATTCTGAATTGTATTTTGTTAGACGTAATATTCGTGGTATTTTATAATGATGTTATATTAATTGCACACGAGAATAACATAAAAGCATAGTATGTTATCCAGTATTAACTGAGATATCATCGCCATCATCTGCCTAGCCTTTTCCCAACTATGTTGGAGTCGCCTTCCATTCTACCCGGATGCAGCTTGCTTCTCTTTTAATGCCTAACGTAGGTACTTGCAGATATTCTGTATTTTGTTCACCTCTGAAGTTACTTTCAATTAATTTCTATCGCAAGCATTACTAACACATTTCAAATAGTCAAAATATCACTCAAACAAAACAAACATTTAATTGTTAGGTTATCGCTACTGGCCTATTAAATACAAAAAAGTCTGTTGTTTATTTATTTCTAAAACAAAGACACAACTAACGCCTTGTTCGTTATATTGTATTAAACAACTACTGAAATTACATTAAGAGTCATAATATAAACGTTTTAAACTCTACGAATTGTATAATACAATAGGTAGATACAATTGTTTTGGTAGCGAATATGTTTCCTTAATACATTTACACTAGTACACGCACGTCAGTGGTAAGAAAACCAGTATACACGGTGTAAATGATCGGTTAATAGATCTTGGAGGTCCAGAATCATGTGCTAAAGTAGTGGATGTTGTGAATACATCTTTTATATGCTGATCTCTTATTCCATTTAAACTCCTTACTACGCTATGCCGTGCCAACTCAAATGAAAATGTTGCCACCGAGTATACGTTCGACTGTATTGTACCATTGCTTTCTATCAGTGTGTGTATGTACCGCGTTCATACCAAAACCAAGTGCATTGTATACTGTTTAGCGGTGAACACATAATTGGCGATAGTTTTCAAAACTAGAGGATGTTTGCCAGCGTTCCGAGTACAGCTACATTGTGCGCTCATTCGTGCTCGTACATACAGACGGAAACTATTCGGAAACAAACACATACTTGTGGACCAAATTGGACCATTCAGGGAACTCACCGGCCTTTCTACGTTGAGGAAATTTGCCAGACAAATGTTGTCTTTGTGTCTTTCTTAATTAGAAACACACTATGAAGTAACATTTATAACTTCTCTGCCTAGCTTTAGATACCATAAAACCCTAATTTCCTCCGTATGGCTTCCTATTTTTTCCACCTTATACCTACACAGCTCATTATTCTGCGTTTGGGCACTGGCTATAACATAGTCACTGGTCGTCAATCTGATTAACATGAAACTTAATTTTGGTTTTCGATTTCCAGAACGACCAGTGTTATTGGGATTTTCATCCAAGAATTAGTCAGTAGGAGTCGATTTGTACTCGGTTGATAGAAATAGGCTCGCTCCCAATTACATGCCACTAAATCATAACTGGCGAAATGTGAGTGTACCATTGGCACACCCCTCACTCTTTGGGGATACAATCGTGATGTTGTATTGTTGTAAATCATGAATTAACAATACGGTCTCTAATACTAGCAGTCTTCAACCGTGGCCTACTTATGTTCAGGTTACATCAGCTGTTCGCAGTAACGCCGCCATTTGTAATTACCTATACGTAACACCAGTGTTCCGATGTAGTGTGACCAATCAGTAATTATGAAAGGACAATACCGATACTTATGTCTGTGTTATGAAATGTTGGTCGGAGACTGGCTAGGTAGATACAGGTGAACAAAATGTGGTTTTTCTTGGGAATGACGGTACTTGGTGTTAATTGTCGGCACTGTTATGTTAAACTTTTAGCCATTTTTAGGGCGATTATCAAGAGACCTGGTGGCCTACTATGACGTCTTAAAGCAGGAGTAATTCCAGTGTGGGAAAGAGATGGCGCTATATGACCTGTATAGCTCTGTCTCTTTCCCACACTGGAATTACTCCTGCTTTAAGACGTCATAGTAACCCCCCTGGGGGCCTAAAATGACCGCTTAAACAGAATCATAAAAGGAAAATAATATTTCGTTACAATTCGTAAAATGGTTACAAAGTGACAATTCATAATATTAACTGAGCCTGTGCCCATTTTAAGAATTTTAACGTGATTCATATTATTACCCTTTTAAGATTCTGCTGAAGCAGCCATTCTAAGCCTCTAGTAGAGTTTATTGTTTAGAGTTTATTTTGCTGTAAAATGATTTCCGAGGCACGGAGCAAACTCGGTATGTAAAGGGTGGTGACTAACCTAGGCAAAGCACGGCTTAACCTAAAGATCGACCCGAGCGGATATTATTATTTAACCACGAGCTCCTAAGAAAACCAAAGATATCCAAAATGGGCTCCTAAGATATCCAAGTAATTTCGGAATTATTTTACGTAATTAAAACATAGAATTGAAGTCGTCAGACCTTAGTATTATTATAATTAACACATGACAACTAAGATAAACATTAGCGATAGATTAAACATGATGTCACCCGCCATGAATTAATCAAACATAGGCTGATTAAACAGTAAACTGCCTTGATTGTTATTTCGTCAACAGATGCCCTTAGTCAGGTTAAATTATTTAATTCAGTCAAGTATTGCTTCTCCAACTCCTCATTGTGCCCGATGACAACAGTCAGGCAGTAGCCCACCAGACACAACACCTCCAACATCGGAGACTCCTCCCTTTTCTACAGAGGATAAGGAACTCTCCCACACACCCTCACCTGGTTCCACATATCTTTTGTTGGGTAAAGAAAGACTGAAGATTCTCGTGAAAAGAATAATGAAGCAATCAGTCAGAAAGTTTTGCTGGTCTTTCTGTTGACTTTTCTATTGAGCGGTAAACGTCAAATAAAACCTCAAACTAAAATAACTAAACGTACGATTAAAAATACGTGTGTTAGTTTAAATCTCGGTTCAGACACGTAATGACAAAGAGACCGCAGCTCCACGTAACACGATCTTAACTTTTCCCTTTTTATTGACACCATAACCGCATCCTTTCCGCTTTTAGAGATCCGTGTGTAATGTGGAATGGTTTTATGTTATTTTTACCATAGATAGGTTTTTAGGAGTGTTTTGAGAACCAAGAAGAAATACTCCACTTTGTAATGAAAAGTCATTACAAAAATATGGCTTGTATTGTATTATATCATTATTACTTCGCGTTTGTCTATGAAATAGCAAAAATAGTTTTTATTATATTATGAATCAATGGATTTTTCAGAAGTGACAAATAAATCTTAGAAACGCTTAGTTAACTTGGAATCCATTATCTGAAAATGTCAACACGCAGATAAAACGCGTGGCTGATCAATGATTCTTTAATTCTCCGTGCTAGGTACATGCAATCCGATCTTTTTCATTATCACATTTATCACACTCAGGCTGTTTAAAACTAACTTGGCATTTCTTTTTATATGAGCCTACTCTGTCCCATTGCTGGGCCTCCCCATGACTTTCCAATCTTCTTAAATATTTGCCCTCGCCGCACCGGCCAATCTGTTAATGAGTCTAGATCGTCACGCCAGCGATTCTTGGGCCTGCTTAGGCTACGATGGCCGTCTTCAGGCACTCGCTGAGACTAACCATCCTTTAAAAAAAGATTTCACAGACAAACGTAAAAAATATATCATCCCAAACGGATTTATCTTGATCATCAATAACAGTAATTCAGGAGAGTCCGTCCCGGTCGTGTGGTCACCCCAACTGTCACCGCAATCGGGTCGTGGAACCCTGTCACAGTATCAGATCGGTTACATTACATGCACTTGTAACACAATGACATTATACCTAGTATAGTGATGAGAAAGTTTGTTTTACCATAGACAAGTGTTGTTTAATCATAGATACTTAAGTAATTAAAACTATTTAGTGAGAAATGTTTTAAGAACCGTTCTATTCGTTTTTGGAGAGTTAAATTGATCGTTTCTCTACTTATTAGGCATAACATCTCAGACTCTGGGTCCCTACGGGTTACATTACTGCTGCAGGTTTAGGCAGAGGTGTACCCTTGGTGTACCTATTGATAGTACACCTGCACTGGTCCTTTGCTCAGTAAAAGTAAAAAAATATTTATTTACCACAGACTCGTCCAATAAGATGCCATATGAAAACACAAACAAGAACAACATAAAATAAGCAGAATTAGACCCACTACGATGATTAAAGGAGTCTTATCGATGAGCGTTTCCCGAGGCATTGAGACTTTTTTTGTACTCTGACAGTAAATCCTCAGTACCTTTTCAAATAAAATCGACAATCACGCTAGACTTTTCCTTTCAACCAAGTCATTGCCTCAACTATTGCGTTTTAAAACCGAGAGCAATTCGCTATCAGTATCAATCTACCTATCTCTAATAACCGCTTTTTCACAAACACGAATATCTAAGAAAATTGTGAAATTCATCTGTCGTGCAACCGATGACACGGATTATGCTATCAGATGCTTCTATCACATGCATGTCCAACATAATCTGATCTCTTTACCGATACAACTTACATCACGTGACAGATCATGACAAAATGGAGACTATGTTCTACATAGATTGACAAGTACGACAAATGGTTATTAACTTTGAGTTGTTGTAATAAAGTTAGTTTTGAATTGCACATCATAATAATTGGTTTAACTAAATTAGTATTGCAACAGTTTACGATATTTCGCCAAAGATTATGCGTTAGTCTATAATGAACGTTTATTTTACTGTCGATCTGAATTTACTTCAATTTTCATGCTTGTCTCGTGAAATTGTATGATCTAGTTTGAAGTGCTGTTATGCTTAGATAATAATGAGGGCAGGTAAAACATCTAAATTAGATTGCCCAAGTAACTATGCTTGGGCCAGAGCAATTTAGATGTTTTCATATATAAGTAAGTACCTACCTATTTACTACACTTTAGACGGAAAACCCATGGCTGTAGAATAAAACAGTAAATAAGTAGATTTAGTAACTAACTTGATGATGAAGAATTACCGACGATGATACCGTTAATGTATTTAATAGGTTTTTGACCCATGACAAAACGTTTGTAGAAACAGTTCTAATTACCATGAAAATCAAAGTTTTTGTTGGTCGTTGGCCTGACGAGTCTTTTTGAAAATGAAAAATGATTTATTGGTTTTGACAAGTTTTTCTTACAAACTAGTGATTGGAGATTCCTTTTAGGCGTCTAAAGCCTGTGTTAGGAGACTCCAATCTTCCATAACTTAAATTAACAATTAACAAACTTGTATTTTTTTTACAATTATTACAGATATAAGAAATTAGAAAAAAGTCTTGAAACAGACAAGTTAAGAATTTTTCTCTCATCGATACTATTAAACACCAAGTTTTAAAGCCGAGATCTATAACGTTACTTAGCACGTGCTGACTTAGACATCTCGTCTCTATCTTACACAGTTTTTAGTTTGACAGTCGTAGTCGCGACACTTACAGAAATAAATCTTAGCTAAACTACTAAGTAACGTGTATAGATGTCGTCCTAAGCGCACTCGAATTTACCATTTCTGTTTTCCTTTTCCAACTATAATTACAGATTTACACAATCCCACGGAAACTAAAAGGTAAGACCTTATAGTTTTATAGGGAACAAGTAAATAGCTAATTGTTTGCTAGAAAGTTGGACGATGCACGACTACGATCGACGTGCGACGGACTAAACGGCTAAAGACTGACTGTCTGAGTGTCTGACTGACGTAGGCGCTTTTAGACTTCAATTGAGCTAGTTTAGTTTTGTTGTAGTGGAATAGACATTTTTGTTTTGAGAAATAGGCTTCCAGTGTTCGTAATTGGTATGGATACAAATCTAATGCAGGTTCCTAATGTTCGCTTTCACTAACACTGGGCTACACTTAAATGGATGCCTAATTAAAAGGTCTGTTGCAGTAATATTTTTAGGCTTTCGTTTAGCTTCGCTTGGTGTTAATGATTACGGGCATTAGTAGCCTATTATAAATTCGTATACGTAATTAAAACGATGTCTATGGGATTAGTGTCTCAAAATAAAATATATTTTTGTCTATCAAGAATACTTCAGCAGTATAGAAAATTCTGCTTTATATTTTTAAATTCAAGATTCACTTTGGTCAAATTAACACCAACACTTGATATAGGAATTAAAAACAAAAATCACTGCAAACAATTTTCAATCTCACAAACAGAATAATTTTATGCAAAAATGTTATCTATACCTTCTGAGATCACTTTCTAAGCAAACACTATCATTACGCTTAGCTCGGGGGGTGTAAGCACTGTAATTGTGATGGCTGATAGTAGGAGCCACTTTCACGAGAGCAATACCCTTGTTGCCTTGGTTACTGGGTTGCATGTTGAGGTAGGTTTTATTGTTTAAACTGGATTTATGGGGGCCTGAATTTGGGGCAAGATTATTTTGTAAGCTTAGATACTAACTGGTTCCTATTTTATTTTGCTTATGACTGGCGCAGCGCGGTCTTGTAAAACGCATATTTCAAGTTTACCCTAGATGTGAACCTTTGTTTTAACATAGTTATCGCTAATTAGATTGAAAGTCCAGTCTACCTATTCCTCTATAGGTACCTACGTGTCACCTGTAGAGTTATATCATTGGCTAAGCTTTTTTCACTCCCATTGCTGGGCAAAGGCCTCCCCCATGGCTTTCCAGTTTTCGTTTTGGCTTAGCTAACCTAATTATTATTTTTAGGGGTCCGTACCCAAAGGGTAAAACGGGACCCTATTACTAAGACTTCGCTGTCTGTCTGTCTGTCTGTCTCCAGGCTGTATCTCATAAACCGTGATAGCTAGAAAGCTGAAATTTTCACAAATGATGTATTACTATTGCCGGTATAACAACAAATACTAAAAATTAAAAAAGAATAATATTAAGGGGGCTCCCTTATAACAGATATGATTTTTTTTGCCGTTTTTATAGATAATGGTACGGAACCCTTCGTGCGTGAGTCCGACTCGCACTTGGCCGGTTTTTTATTGATTGCATTCGATGTAACCTCTAGAATTAAGCATGAAAAAACTACCGTTTTGTAACAACAAATGTCTCATGCCTCAATTACATACCAAAGATTCTTACCTTACCAAACATGTAACAAAACAAACCATCTAATGTATCTCCAAGCTAAGTTGACCATTTCTGCGGCATCCCACGTTCAGAGCAAAACAAGGGAATGTTCTGGACCAACACAGCCAGTTCTTACGTGCGATCTCCCATAAAGCAAGGCATTGCGGCCGTGGATAGCATGGTGTTATGATAGTACGCCGTATTGGAACGCGGGTGTGCCGTATTTGGAAGGAGCGATGTGGTGTAAGGGTTAAGAATTAGCGAGTTGAAGTTGATTTTGTCAGTAACTTACAATTTAAACAATTAATAATCCAGATCATCTGGACCGCAAAATCTGCATTATTGGATAATTATAGTGTGATGCACGTTCTATACAACAGTTCAAGTTCCCATTTCCAACACCCGGTACAGCAAAACATTTCTGCAAAACGCTATCGTTTCCACCTTGCACAGCCATAATTAATTCCATATTTGTCTTACACAACAGTCAGTGTTCCTAGATCGTGTACACCATACTCCAAGGGGATTTTACGTCATTTTTGTTACAGCTAACTTGATATTTTTGCCTCACGCAATCGTAAATGTTTCTGTCCATTTCAGGAAGATTGCTGTAATCGTTGATATTGTATTTGATAGAGATCGTTATCGACGTATTGAGTTCCTTGTTGGTTTAAGGAATGGTGCTGATCAATTTTTTTTGGTCCTTCGAGCCGGATTGTTAGTCCGTGGAAGTGAGGGATTGAGATTTTTGATGGGTGTTTCAGGTGTTACTAAGCTCACTTATAAGGAATGTGCTAAAGCTGTCCGCCATTTTTGTGTCATTTGCATTCTCTTAAAACATTCACACTTTGAACCTGAAAAAAATGGGAGTCGATTTACAACGCCAAATAAATAGACATCGAAATATGCTGACCTTCAAACAAGGCTTTGCATATTTATTTAGGTACTTACATTGTATACATACATACTTACAAATATTATAAATGCAAAAACATCTCTATCTGTCTAGTGTCTCTTGAATTTTCAAACCTTAAGCACAACGAAATTCGATTAATTTTGGCAAAAAGGTGACCTGGGTAAGGTATACACGATTATTTTTATCCTGTTAATATAATACGTTCCCGTGTGATAATTCCCGAGTGAAACCGCGGGTAAAAGGTATGTAAGAATATGACATCTACAGAGGAAATAATTCTCCAAACACATTAAAGTAATATTGACTGCAAGTCCGATACAAGTGAGAGTTAGTATTTCTAAGACATTTTCTAGCTCATAACCGATTGGTAGCAACCAGTAGTTTATTATGCGTTAATTTTAACAGCACGCAAATACGAGTGTATTTTCTGAGAATGCAACTAACTACGTGTCTTGTAATGGTTACTTTTAGTGCTCCGTAATTGCTTACCACCGTGCGTTGGTAAATTTAAAGTAGCTAAATGTCCATCGGTAACTTTGTATCCAGGCCAGTCCAGGTAGGCTGTTAAGAGGTTTACAGGCAGCGGTTAGTTTGAGAAGTTGTAAGTAATTATGAGGTCGACTTTTATAGTTGTAGTGTTTAATCTGGATTTTAATTTGTGTATTTAGAATAACTTTGAAGTTGCGTTTTGTCAGTTATTTTAATTTATTTTTTCCCTGGAATATTTGATGCCATGCATACATAAACTCACACATCTCTCCTATTCACGTGAGGGTAGGTAGAAACTACAGAATGCTACCTGCTAATGTCACAGCTAATGTCACACATGTCACTACTCCTTTTCCTTCGTCCACTTTCATACATCTGGTCATACTCGTTATAATCTTCTTCTTTTTGGTGTGGTAAGTGACCTAACCTGGTGTCCTAGTTTTTATGCCGCACGGGCCTCCGACTTGGCTTTACATGCCGTCGAGAAATATTTCAGACAAGCAGGTTTGGTTTCTTCACGATGTTTTCTTCACCGAAGCAAGTGATCGTTATCATAGTGTCTGAACTATGAACTGTCCACTTTATATCTTTAGGAATTCTTCAGTTTCACAACAGACACATCAAAGGTGTGTGAAGAATGTGAAATTTCAAAACAAATGCTAAAACACCTAACCTTCGACTGCTAGAGAGCATAAAACCAAAATATTCGTGCGTAGGCGCATGTTTGCCGATGACTGATTAGCTGTCGATATCGTCACTTGTTTTGAGACCGAAACACTGCTGTGTTGTTTGATTAATACATCGATTGTTTGGCTGTATGCTGTTCACATTAAGCTTTGGGCTTAGCTGTCGGATATTTGATCCTTTACAATTTGCCGAATTTGAAACATCACACATTCCAGTCATATTTTGGTAACTGTGATTGTGTCATATGAGGCGCAGCCCTTTTCCTTTTAGGGTAAGCCAACGCTAAAACTTATTTAAACCTAATTACGAAAAAGAATGAAGGGTACGGTCGTGGACGAAGCAAAAACAGTGTAAGGATTGAAACAGTTGGTATTCTATAATTCTGGAAAAACAAAAAGAAAATATTAGCCTTGGGTAAATTACTAACAGTCACAAAGCAAAACTATAAACTTTGCTTTCTCGATATCTTCTCATTGTACTAAAACTACAACAGAAATCCTGATCGCGTATTCCACTAAACCAAAGCTTCCACAATCAATACAACAACTAATACTAATTAATTTATCGTCCTCTGATTACAACAGTAACAATCTAATTCCTTTCTCGAGCAGTTTATTGTTATGTACAATAGAATCTAATCAGACTACATTAACAGAAGTGCCTTAGAGTCTGTTCCGATACAAACATCAGCTTTCAGCTTATCTTGTAGTCTTGAGATTAGAAGCTATTGTATTTCAATCCCTGTGATAAATTCAATCCTCTAGTGATAGTAAGGAGCCGTGGAGGAATGGTTTGTGAATAGAAGTGCAGAGATAGTAGGGTTTGTGGGATAGTTTGGAGGGGAAAGTTCAGCTTCTATTGTTGGTACTGCCTTGCTTTAGCATTGTGTTACGGTTTTAAAGTTTTTGGTGTCGGTGACATTACATATTTTGACTACAGCTTACAATTTAGAATGTGACATGACGTAGCGTTGTGGTCTTAATGAACTAAATGTTCTAGTGGCCAAGTAGGTAATATCCCTTCAGCAGCATTATCGCAGTCCTCGGTTGGACATAAGGCACTCCCAGGCTGCACCAGGACGTCCACAACACCCTGTTTTCCGCCTTCCGCATCTAGTCTGTCCAAACCACATTTTTTAGGACGACCCATCTAGCTGGGGCGTTCCACGCTACTTTTGCCGATTTGTGGTTTCCTCTGTAAGCCAGGTAGTTAGTATTTTGCAATTCTTGCACCTGCTTATCCATCCAGTAGAATGATCAAAAGCGTCTTACGAAACCTTAAATTACCTTCATCAACCACAGCTAAATACAAACCATGAAATAGACAATTTCCATGCTCAATGACTCGGATCTGATCTTAGCAAATTGAACCAACTTTATCCTGCTATAAGCCCAAAGTAAGCCCCTTGCGTGGGACTATATCACGACCTCAGTATACCGCTGCGTGGGTGCTCTGCTCATATACATTTGTTTTACGGTCATTAAGATACATTGTTGGCTTTTGTTGCATGATGTTCTTTTATTTGTTTGAGAGCCTACGCAGTAGGTTAGGTCATGGAAAAGTGGCTTTTGTCTTGACATATAGGTAGATGAACTGGAACCTTCTTCTGTTCGTTTAATGTCGAGCTCGGTGTGTCGTCATTTACTTTTCAATTTTCAGTCCAATGCCTTATCGGATTGGTAAAGTAGAACTCGACAGCAGCGACATTGAGATCTACTTGATAGGTACTGTTATATGTCGCTCTATTAGTTACGTTAGTTCGTGGACGCTTATCCACGAACTATTTAGCATTATAAATTGACGCTGAAATGTTGTCAGCATTGGTGGCATTGGTAATTCATTAAGAAAATTATTGGTCGTTTGCTTCCTAGCAGTTTATTTTCGCGCGATTAACTATCCGGCAGGAGTCCACCAGAGTACCTGCTCGACCGCAGGATCATTCCTTTTCAATAGAGAATGAGGAACTCACCACCCGAAATAGTCACAGATAAACCAGTCCCAAGCTAGTTCTAATTACATCACTATAATTACCCAGTACTGCATTACATCCAGCATATCATATTCCGACCTGTCTCCTGAACGTTCACAACTGTTACCTGTGCATATGATATCTTGACTAAGGACGTTATGCTTGACGTACGACTTTATACTGTATGAGTTTGGGTTAGAGTTGAGATTTATCTATGCTTATGATGATTTGAATGAGGACCCAATGCTTGATACGATAATTTGCTTTTTGTGTGTTTGGGGTAAAGTTGAGATTACCTTGCAAGGTGGTTTATTGGCGAACAAAGTACTATTGAATCAGGTGTTAGTGTCGTTTTTCTTTTAGAGTATTTGTTTTAACTCACCATTCTCGTGATTCACAGTACCTACCAACTAGTGTTGCCCAAAATCGGTCTTGGTCTTGCAGTCTTGGTCTTGTTCTTGCATTTTCGCAAGACCAAGACCAAGACCAAGACCGGTTTATTGTAGCAAGACCAAGACCAAGACTGAACCCTGCAAGACTTGAGCAAGACAAGACTTAAGCCTGCAAGACTCTTGCGTCTTGCAGTTAAGACAAACTGAGATTTGGGCGTTATTAAGGGGCCGGCGATCAATGAATTGTCCATACAAACGTAATACCAAAATCATTTTCAGTTTGAGCATATTTCCACCTGATAATGTTGTTATTCGGAACAAGACAATAATTATCTAGGTTCCCATTTTTTTTTTGCTAAATACTTAGAACGAATTGTAAACCAATTGAATTTCTCACATTTTTGCAGTATAAATGATATGTTTTCATCTCATCTGTTCTATATTAAAAACGGTTATATTCTTAATATTGTTTATTTTGAAACACGACTTATATTGTTAAGTAACACAATATAAAAAAAATATTGAAAAGCATTGATTTTTCATTCATCATTTTTGGTATTACGGCAAACATTCAAATTAATCACAAATGTGCAGCGGCTAGTGGTGCTATCGCATCAAGCATTGGATGTGTTGACGTGGTATAGTGACAATAGTGTAAATGTGTGCGTGGGCACGCACGACTAGGGCTAGGTGCCCACTCACACACACAGCTCTCGCACGCGTGGCGCGGCTCATAGACCATGGTATCTATGTGTAGTGCCTATGTGTGTCGCTTCGTCAGTGTGAATGCACACTAGCGCAAAATGCATGTAGACGCCGCGCCGGGTATTCGTTCGTCAGTGTTAGACGATTACTTCATTGCGTTGTGCGTGCGTATTTGTTTGCCAATTGTATCGTAATATTTCTGACACTTATTGACCTATGCTACGGATTTGGATTTAGATTTGCCTTGTGAAAAAAAAAGACGAACTTTTATTAGAATTAAGCCGAAGTGCGAGTCAGAGACACGAAATTCAAATAAAAATCATAGGTAATCATAGGAGCCAACCAAGACTGGCTAAAGGAACGAAAAATGAGGTTGACAGCTTCATTCTTTGGTCAAGTTTGTAAACTTAGAGATACAACGTCTGGCAAAAACATAGTAAAACAATTACTATACAGTAAATTTAAAGGCAACGATGCTACAAAATATGGGATTGAAAATGAACCCATCGCATTGAAAGATGCTGAGAAACTTTTAGGGCTTCATATTGAACCATCTGGGTTGTTTATCGACGAAAAACTACATTTTCTCGGAGCAAGCCCAGATGGTTTGATAGGTGATGACGCTATCATCGAAATAAAGTGCCCTGCAAGCGCAGCAAACTTTACGCCAGATGAAGCAATAGACGAAAAAAAAATTACCTTTTGCACTAAGGATCCGACTAACATAAGTAAAATTAAATTAAAAAGAAGTCATAATTATTTTTACCAAATACAGGGACAGCTTCATGTAACAAACCGCAAATACTGTATTTTTATCGTGTGGACGCCAAAAGGACTAGCATATGAAAAAATAGAAAAAGAAGATGAATTCTGGAATTCTATCGCATCCAAATTAGAAGAATTTTATTTTAAATGCATATTGCCTGAATTAATAGATCCCCGTTTGCCCAGAAATCTGCCTATCAGAGATAGAATATAAATAATTGTTCATATTTAAAATTATTATAATGTTTTATTGTTTCACGGCCCATGGCCCTATTTCACCAAGCTGACAAGTGCGACAATCGTCAAAAAAGGATTATTAAAGTACTTAATTATTATCATGAATGCAAACAAAAATGCGGAAAATGAAGCAGTAAATGTGTATTTTTCAAAAATAAATCAATCTTTTCACAAGAGAAACTGATATTTCTCTAAAATGTCGTTTGTCGTTCACTAAATTACTACAATTTTGTTACTTATAATGTTTTAGCTGACAAAGCTCTCATAATAACGTAAATTTTTACAACTGTGTAAAATGAAGTAGAGAAGAAGTCCAAATCTCTTAAATCAACTGTATTTTATTTTTCACAATCATTTAGCAAATATGGTCACCCTACACGGTTTGATTAGAATCACGTTTCGATTTATATATTTTTTAAATCAATGTAGCAATCTCTATTACTTACCTATTTATGAATAACAAAATAAATGTGTACCTACCTTTGGAAATCCTTGTTGTTTTTATTTTGATAATTTTTAGCCGAGAATGCTGTTATTCCTAGAGACATAAAACTTGTGGCGGGCGTAAGTAGGTAGGTAGGTACTTAGATTTCAGATTTGTAGGCGAACCGTATACTTATTCGTTATATTAGTGCCTATAGAAAAAGTAGGTAAATAACCCAGGTTGTTTTCTACAAAGCCTCGATTTTGAGATATTCCAACATTTGAGATAAAAACATTGTAAGTAGACAAATTTCCTAAAAATGCATTACTGTTCTGCACATACACTAACGATTGCCCAAAGTAACTAACAAAAATAAAGCAAATAATGAACATGATATTTACGTAATGCGCTACCTATAGAATAGTAGCTAGGTAAACAATATTCACATTCACACACGCTCACGCGCTGCTCCGAAACGCGCTAGGAAGGGTGAAACAGAGACAGCAATATTTCGACGTATTTTTGCCTTCGCTTCGAATTGCAGTTGCGAGCGGCTTACGCCGGGCTCTTAAGTAGGTATTTGGTTCAATCCCGATTTTGATAGACGTTCCCCAGTATCAAAACCGTAGGTATCGACATAACACTAAACTAAGGGCTGCAGTTGTATCTGCAGTTGGCAACGTGCCGCTCGTCTGAAAGAACCCTAAAAGGTATTGTATTGATTAGGTAGGTACTTATTATATTTCAACTATTTATTAAGTAGGTAGCGTGTTAATACTCACAAATCTGTTCCCATCATCCCATGTGATAAAATGTACCTAGAATAACTTTCTAGCAAAGTTCATACCTTGTAGGTCTACCTATATTATTATCTACCTATAATAATATATTATGCTTGTTTATGTCTAATGTGCAGATCTAACGTTAGTAGGTTGGTATGTGCTTAAAATTATAGCCAACAAAATTATATAAACATTATGTAGGTACCTACTTATGTTTCAAAGTTTATATTATTCTTCTATTCAGCAAAATTTAAAACTAACAGCGAGTCGAGTAGGTCTAGTAACAGTTTCTACGGCAGCCAATGTTATGGTACAGACGCCAGCACATCAAGCTACTACACTCTGTCAAATTTCTTTAACAGATTTTCAACTTTATCGCTAAAGAATTAAGGTCAAGGTTGATTGGGAAAATGTGACGTTCCGCGAATAAACTGTTGGTCGGTCGGTGTATTATTTACCTACTTATTTGATAATTTACCGACAAAGACGCCGCGGTTTGCAACAAGTGTATCACAGCATTTGACGCACACATATGATGACACACGCATACAGCGTTTGAGCGCCGCATTCGCCGACAAAGAGTACGGCGGACAGGGCAAAATTGTTACCTATTTTGGTAGGGTTGGTACAGGAGGATAAAATTAAATGACCTTGAAGATGTCTCAGCAGTAGGAAGGTATAAATTGAATGCTTTGAGTTTCTTGTATAAATACATTCTCACACTGGCTCAAATTCGAACACTACAGCGTTTAAAGCTGTCGGGCGAGATGATAATTAATAACTAAGTAGGTATCGCATCTGTTGAAATGCGAATATTTTGATTTAGAAAATTATCATTGTTAATATCGGTAAATGATAGATAGTGATATACCTAGGTACTAAAAGTGAGCAGCAAGATGGAAAATTGTATATGCCATGTCAGTGCTTTCCATAAGTTTGTTTTAAAAAAGCTCTCAAGTAAGATTTAGAGTTTACCATTCAATTACACACAACAAATTATTGAAAAACAAAAATAATGAAAAATATATTTAGACTGAGTACTTAGGAAGTTAGCAGAAAAAATATTCTATCGTGGATACTTAGTTATTAAAAAGTTGATAAACGTTGTGTTTACTTAATTTATTTTTCTGTGCTAATGCCAACATTGACAACCCTACCAAAATAGGTAAAAAATTACTAGACTTTGTGTCGCCGCCACCGCTTTCATGTCAAAGGTCGCCGCCACTGCTCATGTTCCAAAGAATAAAATAAGTTTCCGGGTGCTCAGAACCGACACAAATAGATTATGTTTTCCTCGCAAGGAAGATTGTAGTCGTAAGGATAGTTAGATATTATAAGAATTGTAGTAAGTAATAATAATATACCTAGTTTATATTATTATTTCCTATTATACCTTTTTAAAGGACATTGCACTGCAAATTTGGAAGTGGGTGATTTTAACATCCTTGAAACGTGGAAAAACTCCAAATATGAGCGACGTCATATTGCTTTACGCATTTTGTTTTAAAATCACACACTTCCAAAAATCGAGATTTGCAGTGTTGGTTTATCAACTTCTATCGCACCTACTCTAGTAGCGAGTAACCTCCATAAAATAGCAGGCAACGTACCGGAACGGAACTTGCCTAGTTCCAATAAAAGAGGACCATAATAAACAATATTATTTGCATAATTATCTACACTTTATTGTTGCGTAGGCACAAAACCTATCTGATTGTGAATTTGTGATACTTCTGTTTTTTAATCTTTCAAAGATTTATTCTATCTATCAAAGAATGCCGCATTTTCCTTTGTCGGTCTACGGCTTGTGCTTATAAATATGAGTTTTTATTTCAATTACAGTCATTTCCAATTGTGCTTCGCTTCGAGTCTATCTTATTTATTGTTCTCGCCCATTTACCTAGCTAGGTACTCTAAATCCTTATTGCTTTCGGAGTGAATGTTTACAATTTGACATGAGTGACGAAGATTCAAATAGCTCTAGTCGGAGTAGTGAGAGTTGCAGAATTAGATCTAAAAGACCTAAAAGCAAATTTGACGAGTTTTTCGAAATAATTCATGCGTCCCAAATTGGTATGTGTAAATTGTGCCAACATAAGAAAGTTGAAATAAAAATGAAAAACAGAAACACTTCAGGCTTAAGGAAGCATCTACTATCTTTTCACGAGAAGGAATCGCAAATATTTCTTCCTGTAAGAAAACCAACATTAAGTCAAAGTCAAAGTGGAGATATCACAAGCTTTTTAACAACCACTGCAAAAAGTAAACAGGTAAGAGAAAAATATGTTACGTAGATACTAGGTACTCAATTAATAATTACAGTAATTTACCAAAGTAAAGTAGGTACCTAGCTGTTACTCGTAGGTACTTTATTTTTGTAAATTAATTTCATCAAAAAAAACAATGCAAATAAGGGTATTTCATAAATACCTACATTAAAATTTATGAATTTAATTGGTATCTACTTTACTTTTTATAGTTTTATAATTTTTTTTTTATAAATTATTTAGTAGCGTAGTCCTCCGATTGCCGCCAAACCTGCCCAGCGTGGCAATTATAGGCAACTACCCCCCGAGTGGGAAGGCCTTTGTCCAGCAGTGGACGTTCTACGGCTGATTATGCAGATGATAATGATGAGTAGTACGTAGTTATTAAATTGTTTTACGATTTTAATCTCTATTTCTACCAACGGGTGTTTGTATAGGTACCATTGTATTACGTGTTACAGAAAGGGTAGGTAGGTATCATATCATCATATCCATTCAAACGGGGTGAAGAGTGTAGGTAGGTAGGTATCTGGTTTAGAATCTGCATTCATTTGAACCGTCAGCTAAATAAAGTACTCTACTTAAGTAGGTACATAGGTACTTAATTACTGAGGCAGCCGCGGCAGTACCTACTTAAGTTTTTTTACTACAAACAAAAAACAATTTCCCAAGCTATAATACCCACTTAGATTTTGTACTAACTAATTTGTGTTCAAGTATTTGCTATTTTGTGGCATAAAACTATCAATATAATAATAAAAATATCAGAAAAACAAATCTTTTACGGAGTTGTTTCTTGGGTGAATAATTGATTGACACTATTTGACACCGATCAGCTGACGTAGGTACCTATGTAATGAATGATTTGAGTAGTAGTAATTCCCTTACAAACATTTATAATTATGTAGGTAATTATAGGTATTAAAAAATGTTGCCTTATTGGTTTGTTATCACTTATCACCATAGGAATCCGTGCCCTTGATATGTATGTACATTAAGTATATCCTTTCCGTAACACGATTTTAATCTGTACCTATACCTACCTAGGTAATTTATTCAAATGCGAAGCTAGTTTAGGTATTGATATAGAGAAACGCATGCCGTTATTTACGACAGTAAAGCCGCCGCAGGTTTGCTAGTACCTATAGTATATTTTTATAGATATCATGCTATGCTCATAGTTTTAAAATCTAATAGGTACCTATTCTTACTATTATTAACACAAATGTTTTAATATTTTATTTCAGTCAGTTTCTGAAAACCGCAGTGACAACTTTATGACAGCTACAGTTGATTGGATTGTAAAAAAATATCTTCCTTTCTCATTTTTCGATGATGAAGATACACAGGAATATTTTCGATCGATTTGCCCGAATACGATATTTCCTAAAAGGTCGACATTAAGAAGGAAAGTCAAAGAGCGATTTGAAGAACTACAATCGAATGTTAAAAATCGACTACAACAATATTCATGTAAAATGTCATTTACCATTGACGGATGGACGTCCATTGCTGGTAGGAGTTACTACGGGATCACTATACATTATATAGACAATGAATGGAAGTATCGATCTGTAGTCCTTGATTTTATACCATCGCGCGGTCGACATACTGGGTTAGATATTGCAACGATTTTCCACGAATGTTTATTGGAATATGGCATAATTGATAAAATACAGGGTATCACGGTGGACAACGCAACTGCAAATACCAAATTCATGTATGAACTTGGCAAACAACTGCTGCATTTTGATTCAGACAATCAACATTTCCGGTGCTTTGCTCACATTTTGAACCTTGGTGTACAAGATTTACTAAAGACCTTAGCATTACACAGTGAAACTGACATTAAAGAACAAGAACAGCACTATGAAGACTATGAAGACGAAACTGAGGAAGATGAAGAATATGCGCCAAATATTGCTGACTCACGTACAGGTATTACAAAATTACGCAGTATTTCCAGTAAAATAAAAAGAAGCGAGATATTGAAGAGGAAGTTCCAGTCTGCTTGTGAAGCAGTTGGCGTGCCATCAAATCTGAATCCTATACTCGACTGTCCAACAAGATGGAATTCCACACATGATATGATTGGATTTGGTTTAAAAGTGAGAACTGGCATTAACATATTATGCGTTTCAGTTACCGAATTGAATGATTTTCAAATCACAGAAACTGAATGGCAAATACTCGAAAAAATACATAAGTTTTTAATAAACTTTAAACTTTTATCAACGAAACTTGGTGGAGAAAAATATGTTACATTACCGCTAGTCATTGTATCATTCAATCTATTGCTTGATAAAATTGAATCCATGGTAAAAAAATTAGATGAGAAACCTAATCGAACTGAAGTGGATGAAAGGCTCATTCTAGGTTTCCAAGCAGCCCGAGATAAAATGGTGAAACATTATAAGAAGAGCAACTGGATTTACTGTACCACTTTAATTTTAGACCCAAGGCACAAAGCTCAGACTTTTGATATGACATTATGGGGGAATCAAATTAAAACAGAAAGCCTGCGCAAATTTAATGAACTTTATAAAGAATATAAAAGTCTACACGTACAGCAACACTCGGTGTCTAAATCTCCAGAATTACCAAGAAATGAAAACAAAGTATGTGAGGATGAAGAATATGAAGATGTAATAGACTTTGAGAAACTATACGCATGTCCCTCTACGTCGTCATCTGGATCTGGATCTTGTCTTCAAGGCTTAGTTATTGACGAGTTGGAGGAGTACCTAAGTAAACCGCGAGCCGCCAGCTCAGAAGACATTTTAGAGTGGTGGAGGACGCATGAGACGGAATATCCGATTTTATCCAAGATGGCTCGTGATTTTCTTTCGATACCTGCAACTTCAGTACCGGCTGAGAGATTATTTTCTAAAGCATCGTTAGTAATTAGAAAACATAGAAATAGATTAAGTGATGAGTCAGCCAGGTGGTTACTTTGTATTAATTCTTGGTCAAAAGAATTAATATAAAGTAACCATTTTTTTTTTATTCTAAAACAACCATAATTATTCACATTTAGTTTTAGCCACACAATGAAAACCTCTCGGGGTTTATATCTGCATGTTGGCGAGCCGTTCATATCATTTTTTTACCAATTTATAGGTAGATACAATAATACATAGGTACTTATACTTAAAGGTACATTAGGAGAATTTTTGTGTAAGGAAACGCTTTGATTTGTACTTATAACTTTTCGAACTCGTTTTGTCTAACGTATGCAAGTCTACTGGAAGTTAATTATGTCAATGCTATTGTGTACTGTACTGCAATTTTTTTATTTGTGTTCAATTTTTTATTTAAATAAATGTTAAATTGCATAGATTGTCTTTATTCTACAACTCTTCCATCCCATTCCATTAACAAAATAATTATTATTAGTTAGTACCAAATAAATAAAAATAATCGTCGTGTAGGTACGACGATTATTTGTCTAAGGAATACAATTTTGTTGTAGTAGGTACCTACATCGTTTCTTACTTACACATACTTACGACAGTACCTACGTAGCAAAGCGCGCCAGTCACGAGTACGACAAATTGCCTAAAAAATGTACCTACGCACACTGTAATGAAATCTGCTAATCTCAACACACACGCACTTCCTTATTTTGGCCGCATAGGTAGGCTTTGCCTGTAGTCTTCTATTATTGGTTGATTAACATTGTACATTGGTGAATGCCCCAGGATAGCCCGCGAAATTCAAATTTTCTTTTTTTTATTGCAATTTGCAGGCCAGTGCTAGATTGTTTGTTGATTAAAATATTATTCGCGCTGTAAGACGTATGTAGTTACAGAATCATAATCATCAAAATCATCAATACAACCCTCCAAGTTCAAAGGTCGATGAGGTTGACCTTGAAAACGTCTTTTTTTTTAACAATTCCTCGACATTTATGAACTTGGAGGGTTGTGTTGATGATTTTGATGATTATAATTCTGTAACTACATACGTCTTACAGCGCGAATCATAATTTAAACTAACGTGTTCAATAAATAGCAATAGGCTAATAGGTATTTGCAAGACTTGCAAGACTTGCGAGACTCTTGCTGCAAGACCAAGACCAAGACCAAGACTGAGAGCGCAATACCAAGACCAAGACCAAGACCAGGTGTATTGACGCAAGACCAAGACCAAGACTGGCCTAAGTCTCGTCTTGGTCTTGCATTTGGGCAACACTACTACCAACATATTTTATCTTCTGCGCAGAACACAACAAAGGGATACGTAGGTAATCTTTCCATTACTGTCTCCTAGGTTTAGACCTAGGCTAAGCCACTTGTGATAAAAAGTCTCTTATCTCCTCTAAGCCCCGAGATGCTTAGGAACCGATATTTTTTTCTCTTATCCAGAGATGAAATAAAAATTGGAAATAAACTGCAGTACAGTATGTCGACAGTTCTTACCTTTATTCATCTCTTTAAATATTACATGAACCCTGCCAATACTCAATATCCTACTACTAAGTCTTAGTAATTCACAGTATTATATTAGCCCTAGAGGTATAGAATAGAATATTCTTTATTATGAACACCATACTAGTAACATTTTTAAAAGAAATCATTTCACATAGGGTGACACAATGACGACGACGAATGGTGTACCTCTCTTGTATAAAGCCATGCGCTCCTGTCTTGTAACCCTCCTACCCTGTCTCGACTTACAATTTATTTTCTACGAGTCGACTAAGAATAAAATATTAAATAATGAATACTAAAACTCGTCGAAACATCGACACTTTCTTTAACAACTTTCTTAATCCCTTGAAATCCTATTTGCAGACCACTGACATACATTACCATTAGTAATATTCTGTATCGGCCAATTCATTTGCTATTCAAATATAACTGAACGGCTAGATCCCGGGGTATCGAGGCCTGTCTGCCACTCGGCAATTTAATTCCTGTTTTATCTGCCTGATAAGTGGCAGATAACAATGTGTGCTGGAATGAATGTGCTGTTTATTTATATATAGGTGCATTCCTTGCGAATGTGTCAGTAGTAAATATTGGAAAGTTTGCGCCTATTTGTGTGTGCTATTTCCTTATTGTAGGATTGCAGGAGTGCAGGAGTGCTATTGTGTGGAGTTTGATGCATGATTTGCCTCGTGCCTTAAATCCTCGTAAATACTCGTTTTATGCTCTTGTGGTTTTATCCATGCATTGATGTAGTAAGTAATGGTAAGAGATGACGAAACATTTTGATCAAACTAGGAACTGAACATCGTTCTCTTGTCCACATCCCATTTCGCGTATTCGCGCTGCATGCTTCGTTATTAGGTCATAATAAACTAAGAACATAATGAACGTATGTACGAGTATGTACAGAAATTATGTAGTTATATTCTTTTGGCTTAATTGCTTTTCAACGACGATCTTTTATGGAAACCACGAGTCAACAAAAAATCAATCATAACAGTTCAGCGTACGTATCATAATCATAAACCATATTTATCTCAATCGCGCCCCACACAGCCATCACAGAAGTCATAGAGAAGATCTTGTAGACACATTTGTCGCATAGCATAGAGCATCGACTAAAAAAGTTATGAATAATGAAACTGCCGTTAAGCGCAGTATAGACAAAACGACTGGCGGACATTTGCGTTAAGGACTGTTCACATTAGACTGGGTTGCGGCGCGATTACTAGTCGGAGCTAGGCATGCGGTGTAGGGCTGGCACATAATACAAATATGACTTGAAAATGTTCATAATCAAAAAGATAAAATAAAAAATAAATTAATATTTAGATATGAATAGCACTTCTCTTTCCTGAAGATGAAGCTAATTGAATATCCAGAATGGTTTATTAAATGTCAATTAATAATCCTGCACGCACTAACGCATTGATATCACTATATCTATGAGTATGTACGTGCAGACTTGTTGATAAAAAAAACGCAATTCTGTTAGACGTCAGCACATTCTTGAGCATCGATTGATCGAATGTGATCTTTGTTTGATTACAATTCAATGTATTTATACTAAACTCAAAGTCCACATACAACCTTTGATTATCCATTTCGTGCGGCTGTATCTTATTGGTATTAACTGACTACCCGATACGATGTTTTCATTCTTTATGGTGACCATCTTGCCCTAAACCAAAATTGATCTAAGGTCGGGCACCATGTTTTCTGTTTGCATATATCTCTACATTATCACCAACTTTTTACCCATAGCACCTTCATTCTTTTCTTCTGTCCCGTTCTCATCATCATTCTCTTGCTCTTATCCCAATTCATTTGTGGTCGGCGCAGGATGTATTCTTCTTCCATACCTCTCTATTACTCGTCATCTCATCTGACGCCTCTTTTCTTGCCATATTATCCTTTACACAGTCCACCCTTCGCTTCTTTGGTCTTCCTCATTCTTGTTTCAATCTTTTCTTCTGTATCTGTTTCAAGTAAAGGCTTTTGATCCTAGTATGAGATCTTTCGATTGCATCTCGAAACAACTGACTGTCGATGTCATTCCAACTTCATAACTCCGTAACTTCTTGGCAACCCTACCTACATAAGTCCTAGTCCACAGCATCGCATGTGTCTTACTGGAATAGTGCCGACAAAAAACCGCAGGTCTTCCCATAAGTTCCCGCCACACCGGTTCCTCGCCAATTAAAGGCGCAGGCGCGGCTCGAAAGCTAATATCTCCGTAGTTAAGGCTACGCACATACATCACGGTGGAACTGCACATGTAGGCAGAAAAGTAGGCCTGGTTTTTATCGTAGTGAGAAAAAAAATGTGGTTAGTTATCATATAAAGTATGAATGGTTGAGTTAGATGTGCCTCCTGGGAGGTGGTAAGTAGGTTTTGTTTTGTGCGGTCTTGGTTCTATAGATCTACTGATTTTAATGGAATTAGGATACTTTGGTACGCAGTTTAAGGACCTTATTTTGCAATAGCATAATCAATTTAAGAAATTCATACTTTTGGACCTCAGGCCTCCTCTGCGTGAGTTCCCTAGGCCGTATTCTACTATGCGGGCCCAGTGCGCGTTTTTGGATGTTTTATAATTTGACAGACTGTCTGTGGGAAGGTATCACTATTTTTCTTCTTTTCAGTACTTATCTTAATATGCCCCTAAAAATTTGGCTTCGAATTACAAATCGAAAAACTGTTGACTCATTCGAAGGTTCTCTAAATCAAAAATCACCTTACCACGAGGACTTTTCAACAACTTCTCTTTGAATAATCTCAGTCATCACGAAAAATCCTCTCACGATCAGAATGTCAAAAATGTACCTCACAATCACGTACTTCACAGACAAGTACATGAAGTTGTCACACGGCTGCGCAGGCGCACGTAGCCTTGCGACATAACCACGGAGTTCGCTGACAATGCTCGACAATGCTCATGTTTCGAGACATTCCCACTAAGCTCGGACGAGGAATGCTCGTTGTTCATGTTGTGACAGAAACGAGGATTTGGAAATTAAAACGCCGTCAGAATTATAGCTGTCTTGACTTTTGACCTGAAATTCAAGTGATTTTATCTTCAGACCATCGGAAAATTGTTACTGTCCATAGATGCGAAATGTAAGCCTTGATTAAAAAAATGCCAACGTCACAATGATAGATTAAGAGGGTGGGAGAGAGTATCTTTTAAGAACATTTTAAAAGTAGTCTTTAGATTAGATATGGGGGGTGGGGTAGCTCATTACTACTAGCTCAATTGGTTCCCTTAATTCAGCTGAATTGTTTACTAACATTTACTTTAACACTTAATTTAGGTTTTCATGTTATTCATATGAAAAACGGCAAATCCAAGATAATGGAGATACTTCCAGCATCTTAGCAACAGGAGCTATAACTTGACAAACTAATGTCTTCCATGCAAGTCCATCAAACTTAATAGCTGCGCCCACACTGGTGCCACTCCCTTGTCAAACATTCATACCCAGGAATAATTAATGAATGGAGTCCTAAGTCAGTCAGTGTTCACTCTTAAATCTACATGGTCCTACTTACGATACATATACTTAGGTAAGCAAGGACAAAAAAAAACATATTTTTGTGTCATTGAACAATCAGCAGCATCATGTGTAGTGCTTTTCCTATTCTTAGCCTAGAACCAACTACTGCCAGACCCAGTAATCTGTACTGCCAGACCCAGTAGTCTCTAGTGGGAACATAACTGTGATAATCAAGCTTTCTTGGTATCTCGCACTAACTAGGGAACACTTAAACGAAGAAACTTAAAAACTAGTGCTGGCTTTTCAACAGTCAAGCAAGAGTAGACTGCAGTTATGTATGCATATCTTTCGCTGCAATATTGGTCAATTGGCAAATTGTCTAAGAAGACAATCAAGCTTTTTGGTACCTCGCACTAACAAAGGATACTAAAAGTTATGGCTTCTTTTCTTAACTAACAATAGGCTGCGGTAGATCGATGCCTGCAATTTTTGCGACACATAGCACTCCATTAGTTACTTACTTTGTGCCCTAAAACCATTCGGAATGCGCGCAAGTGGCATATCGTGCAAAAATCCACGAATAAGTGACGATCGTGCGCCGGCGCCGCGTCACGTGATCGTACGTGCGTCGTTACGTTTTATGATCTACATGGGCAGTATGGCCGCAGCTAATTGACTGTTGTTTTCTTATTTGAGAGGTTTTTAAGCAGAAGTTGAGTGTTTTGATCTGAGATTAAAAGCATTCATTATATCTATTATTCGCAAGCTCTTAATTCTAAAATTCCATCCATTGTTTATTAGCCTTTACAATAAATTGTTTGGGTCTGCAAACATAGCTCTATTGATGACGTCTTCACGAAGCCAAGGCATTTTCTGCAAGCTGTAAAACGGTCCCCATGTCCACTTTTAATCAAAAACCTACAAAAAAAAAACAGTGCATTGAAGCCTCACACCGCGGCTCCAATCACACAATAGTGTAATTAACATCCGTAAAGTACTCTTATATAACACAAAACCATACATAAGTAACTTCATTAGCAACATAAGAATCCACATTACACATTCTTAAGGTAAGAAATGAGGAAGAACACGATTTTTTCCGATACGTAATAGTTGTACCAAATCGATTCGTGATTCGACGCACGCGCATCGTGAGGCAGGAGTCGATTCCTGTGAAAATTATGCCCTCTACCATGTGGGAATGGGTAAGGAAATGAGCTGTCGGCTGTACAATAGATAGACAGAAGGTTCAATAAAGTTGAGTTAAAAAAACTTGTTCTTGGTCTAAAGTTCACGCCAGGATAACCTGATAATGATATGATACTCCCGGTTGTCTTGAAAAGCACGTTAGGCCGTTAGTCCCGGCAAGATTTGTAGATTTGACACAGTCGTTATGAGTAATCAGAAGCCCAAAAGTCTTCCCAAGATTTATCGTGTTACCCAGTCCATGTAAAATACTGGTGTAGGATAAGCAAATGTGGTACTAGGGTATTCTACCCGTCTCACGCCACCTCATAATATCTTTTTGACATTTCTGTGCATCTGTTTAGAGGACGTGAACCGTCTTTATAAGGAAAAATTGCCTGGTCACCCAGCAGACAACTTTACTTCCTATATTTACAATTTTTATGCAAGTTCCCACCACACTAATTGGGATGAGTTTTCTGCTTTTCTTCTTCTTGTGCCAGTTATAGGATTATGCTATTTTTGTTTTACACCAAGGATAGTTTCAAAGAAATACGCGGCGAGATAGATCTTTTATTGCCTGTGAAGTTAGTGTTAGATGAATTCAATTTCGATGTAATAATCTCTTTGTTTCTAACTTAATGGCATTGGCAAAGTCAGAAGCGAGAAATTCCAATTATGTCTTGTCTAAAATTAGATTTTTACAATATGGGCATTAAATGAATGTTTTTGAAGTGAAAACTTCTTTAGCGGCGTTGAGCACTTTTTCTGTAATGGGTATAAAATCTTAAACTCGCGTCAGGACACGTGACCTGATCGAAAAAGCGTAAGACGGAGGGAGTTCTGAAGTGTTAAATTTTTAATGTAATATAAATTGTCATGTTTGTGTCCGATAGCGCAATAAATGAATATTGTATTTTACCACATAAATGATAGTACTTTTATATTGATAATTAAAGCAATTCGTGCAAAATTATTCCCTAACCATTTCAAAATATCAAAAATGCACACCGTTAATATTTTTTAATGGTCTTTTTACTATTTTGGTAAGTAAAGCAATTTAGGTATTCATTGATTGCATAGCACGTGCAAGATAGTAAAACAAATGTATATCTCGTTTTTTGTTGCTTTATTTTTTAATGTCAGAGCACTGTGCTCTATTAGCTTTTTATTTTGAAATAATTGATTTATTAAAACTTAAAAAAAAAGTTGTCCATGTTAAATAGTGACAATTTATTAGAATGTTTGAAGTGAACAGTTAGAAGACTAATAAAACCTTACTTGAAAATTAGTCTTAGTAAGGTCGGGGTAATACCCATTAACTGGGTTGTGGAGGTCAGATATGCCGTCGCTTCATGTAAAATACTTACTAGAGTATTCAGCATACCCCGCATACGGTTAGCCAACCAACCAACCAACCAACTTAGTTAGAATAGTAGGCCGGAAAGATGATAAAAGGCCAAATAATCTACCTAGAAACAACAGTAAAGTTTTGACTACCCGCAATTTCCATGAAATAATAACATAGAGACACTAATTTGTGTCTCTACGTGTAACCACATGGTCATCAAATAAAACCATTATTTCGCTTAAAGTAATTTAATCTTGTGATGTAATGCCGAAATTACGGTCATATGTGAGTTCACACTTCAGAGGTCAGTCGTGTCACAAAATGGCCGACCTCTGGTATTTAGACACGGACTTGTTTCTTAGACTTTATTCTTTATTACAGTTGGAATTTTGTAATTAGGTTAAATTGTTACTTACCCGTTTATCTAGCAGAGCCAGTGGCTGTTAATCGTGTGGGCCTGGGTTCGACCCTTAGACTGGGTAAAGTGTTATTGAGTTTAAAAAAATATTCAGTTACGGCATTCTGGAGTCTGAGTCTACCTGGCAATGAGACGGTCGTCCTCTAAAACACAGGACACCTACATCTGTCAAAATGTAAATGTACCATAGACCAGCCACACCTCTGCCTATACTTTGGAAGAAGGCAGAAGGGCGTAATGATAAGTTGGAGTTTTGTTATTAGTCTATTTATTTCCAAATGCATTCATAAAATCATTACATAAAAAAAATAACGCTCAATCTTTTTGAGGCAAGTTTTTGTGCGCTATCGATTAAGATTTTAGTTACTCACTCACAGGTCATTTATTTATATATTGATTTATTTTATTAAATTGATTGTTCATAATTTTTGAGCTCCCGATATTTCGACGCTGTTGCAAGCGCCATGAACCCGCGATCATGGCGCTTGCAACAGCGTCGAAATATCGGGAGCTAAAAAATTATGAACATTCACGGAAGATATCCCGTAAGTGACAGTATAAGTTAAGTTAGAAAATATTTACAAACTATAATAGAAATAAATATGTACAAGTATAAAAGGGTTACAGGGCGTCCAAAAATTCGTCCGCATCGCTGTCAACAGGAAAAGTGCCCAGAAGGCTGGCAGCATTACCACGTTGGATGGCAACGCTGATTCTTTGGCCAAAAAATAGGCCCGCCCTCTGGTCACGAGAAGAGTCGACCAACCGCTTGGCGATTTCCCGAAAAACTAGGTGGGCACTCGGACCCCATGGCCCTAGTGTTTCAACCCCAAACGGCTCAAACACATAAGTAACTACCAATTAAATTATTGTATTTGCGCCGTTTGAGGTTTTCAGCACCTGCAGCAGCCGCCCCAGTTAGAAAATGGGTTTTAGATGTGAAAGCCGGACCTTAATAATATTTGGGATGGGCTTGACGAGTTTTGAACATACTAACTAGTTATAAGAAACAAAATTCGTTTTAATGTGATTTATGGCTAAAAGAAATGTGTCTTTTGATTTATGAGAGAATGCTGGTTTCGTAAATATTTCATTCTTCAAGCTTTGAGTGTCGAAAAACTTTCGCGTTGATTTATAGTTTGTTTTCGTATGATGTTTCCTTTTCGAAAAAGATGGAAATGAACCTCCTCTTTGCGTAATAACTGTCACTGTTAGCGTGTGTCATCCCACTGCTGGGCAAAGGCCTGCTCCCATGACCTCCAAATCATTCTATCCAGGGCCAATGTGGACTTCTGGTCGTTGGTTCTGTTCTGTTGTTGTTTGCGTAATTACTTAAGTTAAAACAATCTTCTTACTAGTTCTTACCACTAAATGAGTGACTGCACTTACCTTTCGACCCGGTCAGAAAGTGCTTTGTGTCGATCCAATCAAATCGTAAAAGACGACATTTGGTACTGACGACGCCAATCGACTCCTTGTCGAACTACTTGCGTCACTCACTAAAAATCTAAGTGCAATAAATTAACTTTGGGCAATGATATAATTAGGTACACCGTTACAAGGTATGATCACTAATCTTGCGCGTACAATATGTTTCATTTTCCCTCAATCTCTCCTCGTACCACGGGAAGCTGGTAGGCGTAGTTATAGCAATTAAGATGAAATCTAGATATACGGTCAGGTCTAACTATGATCTTGAACACGGTAGTGAAAAGAAAATCTGGGAAGGTGGTTGCACTGTTTTTCTGATTCTCACTGTACGCCTTACATCGCGCAATTTAGGTATAATTATTTTGTTACTAGAAAGTTGTGTACAGAAAAAACTCACAAATTACTCAAAACTTTTATTTACCAGTTTTCCAACCATCGGAAACCCGAGAAAATGAAGTCTTCTGACGATCGAAAAAATGTAATAAGTATGAGCTAAACTTGATTTATTCGAGAAGTCCCAGCAGACTCTTCGCGAAGCCGTCAACCCAGCATTCTGTAGGTACATCAAACTAATAGTAAGTCTACGCAAAAATAATTGCTGGGAAACGACTATTTTTTGGGTTGAAAACGGTAGGACTCAATGTAACGCACTCCAACATTGTGCTGATGGATGCATTGAATAGTACGGCGGTCGTGGAGGTTAGTAAATTAATAACGTAAAAACTTGTATTTAAAAAAATATTGTAATATCTCCGTAACTAGAAGGTTCCTAGGTATGGTCTAGAACAAAATAATGATTGCAATGACGGGGAGAACAAGTGCCCTTCGGCTTCGTTAAGGGTAGTTTTACACCCATTAGATTTTTGACATGATGATTATAGTTTTCGTATCTTAAAATATAATGATGATGACGCGTCATTTCCCGTCGAAAAAACCAATAAAACTTAGTGAAATTAACACCACACACGTGCACACAGATCTCTCGCAGAACGTGATAATTACTCCACAATTTCCCATGGCCTGTTAAGGTCAATGTCCCCGTGACAAACCGAATCACATACGAATTACAAAACAAACTTTATCTCACGCAAATCTGTCGTAAATCATAACATTATCAGCGGTGCCATTTTAACTGCTTTCTATTCAAATAGTTATGTGTTACGAAGAAAGTTTATGTGACTGCGGACATGTTTTCACTTTTCATACGTTATATCATTCGGTAATGATGTGATTTGTGATGTTGCGTCACAGAACCTTGAATAATAAACTGGTTTTTGGAAATGTTTCGTCGTTTTTTTTTTTTTAATTTTGTTTTTAGTTGCAAGTGTTTTGTTTTGCCCGGGGAGTGGTAATTGTTGGTTAGGTAATATTCAGTGATAAATCTTTATATTTTTCTTATAAAGCTTTATGGATAGCTATTAGTTACAGTTCGCTATTTACCTATTTTTTGTTGAACAACGACTGTAGTCCTAGCCAAACTGAAAATAAAATCCAAATTTAAATACCAAATACAATCACTGTTACCATAGACATTAACCTAACACAGATAACCATATCACAAAACTAGGCTATCCAAAAACAAACATAGCACCTCTAAAAATAACCGCAATTCTAAAATCATAACACAAACATGTCCCACCTCTATTCTTGGAATGTAGTAGTCACAACACTATCTAGGATGTAACCAGTGACTAAGAGACCTGACTAATAGATGGATATAGTCGAGGAGTGCGGACAGCCGGTGTGAGCGGGCCCTAATTATAGGTACATGTGCTTCTGGGAATATATCTGCTGAATATCGGGTTAGGTATTGTTTGGAAATGCGGTGACTGGTAAAGTAAACTGCATAGTTAACTCGTGACCGGTTCCGTTGTCTTACTAAGGGTTACTGATAGAAATATCTGGGGAGTTTTTTCCGCCATTTCTTCCGAACAGCCAAAGCGTTAGGAAGTAGTGAAGGGATGTTGGGGAACTGCCTTTTGACGTTTCAAAAAGGTTATTGACGTTCGTTATCAACGTAATTTGAATAAATGACTTTTAACTTGGTCTACGTTTTAAAATATTTTGTGGTCTAAAAAGACACTGATGAAGATGATATAATGAACGATTGCTCGTATAACTGTTATTCGTATATCTTTCCAAAATGCGTTAATTTCATCTTAATAAGCTTTGATCACAAGTCATGTAGCCATTAAGGTAATTTCACGCAACCGTACTTCAAAAAAATTCCAAGTCTTGATGAACTCGAATGTAGTTCAATACTACGTCCCACAACACAACCTATCTACCAACCTGCACAAAACTCACTGCACATTCACAATTCATCATTGATTACCAAACTCGTACACTCTTCTACCTTAACTAACCTCTTCTCGACCTTTTGTTCCAGCGCCGGCCGCAGAAGGCGGAACCCACTCGCGCTCTACACGACAGAAGACGACAGCCACGACCTGAGCGACCTCGGGATCGGGACCTCCAGCACCAAGAGCAGTCTCAGCGAAGACTGTGATACGCATAGCCTCGCTGTAAGTACCCACTATTTGACTACACTTCTTTTACGAGTAAAAACATTAGTCTATGAACGTCAAGGAAGGTTCCATATGTTTTTTAAATAAAAAACAGTTTTAATTTTTCCTTCAACGTGATGTTCTGTCGTCTTAAATAACAATTAATAGTAAAATTCTCCATTTTCAGAGCGATGGTATCGACCTGGATAAGAATCATTCAGATGTCGACAACCTGTCGAACTGCGACACAAACCGCAAGCTTGGCTCCAGCGCCAACGAATACGACACGTGCACGACCACCACCATCAGCTCTCCCGAGCCTGAGGAGTATACCTACGAGGGAGCCATCGAGGGATACAAGTCCAGGATCATCTCACAAACTAACAGCAACATCGTCAAAACAGCCGTCAACAACAACTTCAAAGAAAAGTCCCCAGAGAAAAATGGCGACCTCAACAGAATCAGGACAAACGTCAGCAACAAAATTGAAGAAAAACTCTCTTCTTTCCAACAAGAAAGAGCTAATGACACAAAGAACAACAACCAGAAGAAAGACTTACCAAAAGTCGACATACACAAGAGGAGGGAACAGTTTGAAAGAGAAAGCTCTCAAGAGGCACAGACGAAACCGAAATTGCCCGAAATTGCGAACAAAAAATCCATCAAGGAAAGACTGTCTAGTTTAGAAAAGTTCACAGAAGAGATGCACGTTCAGAAGTCTACGAGCGACCTGACCAAGTTACCTACAGAAGTGAAGCCACTTAAGGAACGTCTGTCTTCCCTTGAGAAGGTAAAATCTACTGAACCTGAAAAGGTCAAGAGGCTGTCGAACGGAGATCTGAGCAATACACGATCTCTGAAAGAACGCCTCTCCAGCCTCAAATCACAAACGTCTGAAGAAGAAAAATTGATCAAAACTGAAGTCAAACAAGTGTCCATGAGCCTAAAAGAACGTTTGTCTTGTCTTGACGCGGCCAAAAATAAGGAGATACCAAAAATATCCGTTGAAGAAGAAATGGCACACAAAAAAGATATCGAAATGAAGATCGAAGAAACAAAAGAATCAATGATGGACAACTCTCTAAAATCGACCTTGTCTGGAATTGAGAGCCAAATGCAAAGCTTCTGTCGTTCTCTGGACAGTTTGGACATCAACGGACAATCGTCTCCCAATTCATTTGACAGAGTTCAAAGCTTAGAAGATTTCGATTGCGCTGAGATGCAGAACAACACTGTCCCGAGCGATATCGAGACAGAAGACAGTGGGATCCACACTGCTAGGGACTCTTGCGTTCCTGCTGACGACATCGCTGATTTGACTCAAGTGGCCTCCCCTATCGGAGAACCAATGGTAGAAGCCTCCGAATACGAGTCCTCAAACGAAGACGGAACAGCTATGGACGTCAAGATGGAAGAGATGTACAAGATACCAGAACCCGTTCAACTAATCCAAGACATCATCGTTGAAGAGACAGAAGAACAAGACATCAAAACTGATGACGACAGTGCAAGCAACTACCTTCAATGCGTATCTCAGCCTGAAGAGCTAAGTGTGACAGAAGTTACTGAGATACAACTTGACAAAGATGACGAAGACACTCTTAAAAGTTTGGAAAACCAGGACACCAGTGTAAGTTTGAATGAGCCTGCTTCCACCGGGTCGGAGACCGACACAGTGGTGTTCGAGGGCAAAATGACCATACATCTTAATCTGAATGAAATTCGCAACAACATGAGCGCCGGTGCCGGGACTACTAACAATGTTAACTCTACTAACAGCATGCCAATGGTAACTGTCTCTAATATCACAACTATTACTAACATATCACCCAAAAATTCAGTTAAATCGCTAAAAAGTAACGATATACCCGACTTATCTTATACATCTGAGTGTTCACTTGTGAAATTAGATAATTCATCTAATCATAATAATATAAGTATTAAAGATAAACATCAACCTCGTGATATTACAGCTAACAAAGGCGAAGTAGCGGTAAGTAGCTCGCAGGACGGGAACCCGTTTTGGGAGAAGCGGACTAAGCGTAGTATAGAGCCGAATAGACGGAAAACTATACTGTTTATTAACAATAAGATTACGACGAAAACTTTAACTAATTCTGTAGCCACCGATGAGGTTTAGATTAATGTTGCAGCTTCAGCACGCCATCCTCTTAGTACTTATACGAGTAGGATAAGGATTACTACAGATGGGCAGATTAATTAAAGACTCCCGACGACTTTTAGTCGGTGGAATACTTAATCTTACGACAATTTAATATATTACGTTGTAGATTATTCAGTGATAGATAAATAGAAACAATGTTTCTAAAACCCCAAATAAATTACTTAAACTCTTTCTGAGTTGGACAGTACTCATCTATTTTAGTAATGACATGAAGTGGTTGATGATTACACAAATAAAGCTGCGTTCACACTTTGCTTATTGCGACTTGTCGCACGACATAATTATGTCAAACGCCCATATTTAAGTATGTAGTCGTGAATGTAAAATCAAATGGCCTACTCTGGCCCTTTTTCTTTATGTAGTAAATATTGACTGAGGAAACTTGTAATGCCGTAAGGGACATTAGATTAATACTTGAATGGATTTACAACGTTCGGCTCACCGCCGAGGGTCGAAAATCCGCAGCACATTTAATGTCAATTAGATCATTTCAAAGTTCCACCGTCGATATGTCATATCCATATCATTCTCATATATTGCATCGCAAGCTTAGATGAGAGTCCCCATGGATGTCATTTCTTGTACATTTTAGATCTTTGATATCACCAGTCAGTCATCACTAATATCACCTGTGTCACGTAGACCCATTTATTAATACCTTAAACATATTTCCACTGTGCTAAAACCAAATATTTAGGATTCCTGAACACGTAAGACAAACATAATTAAGTGTCGATGTTGATCAAATAAATTACCTCTTGTCGCACATTGCGGACTATTAGACAGTAAGTCATATTTATTAACACTCATATAGTTAAAATATATTTTTAGCAATCATTAAAGTGCATGTTACCAAAAAGTCTTCAATGTGCGATTTTATAACGGTACTAAACGCGGCGACAAAAAATAGTTGTTAGAAAAAGTAGCTCGTGTGTACGAGCCCTTAGACATACAGGGTTATGTAGTAGCGTCACACAGTTTTGTATAGAAACCTTATTCATATACATTTAGTGTAGAACCCCAGTATTTATTCATTTAATATTAACGTGATATGTTTTATGGCATTATATCAAAATACATGTTACATAGTTATTTGTATGAGTTTTATTTATGTACGTAGTTATTAGTACTCATTTATTGCCCTCAAGAAGCATATTAATTTGACCTAGAATTTGTAATATTGGAATATACTTATGAAAAAAGAAAAACCTAATGTCACACTAAGATCTAGTGTGACATAAGCCTTATCTGAGAAATATATTTATTTTCATTATTTTGTTTGTCTGTTTTTATTTGTACTAAAACAGACACACACAAGTTCCAAATTCTCTTATAATCTCCCTAAATTTTTATATAATTTTTATTTGTTTACACAAGTTAGCCATATTATATCTGTGCCATTATCAATTATATATGTAATATAACCACATATTATCATATAATTACACGCAATCATTAATCAAAATGGTATTATAATAGTTATAAAATCAGTACAATGTTATCTTGCTACACTTTATCTTAGACAAACAATTTTATCTGTACATCATGACACAGTATGATAAAAGTTCTCTCAGAGAGTAGGCGAACTATATCCTAATTTAAATATTTTAAGAAAAAATGGTGATGGGCTAATCTAAAGGTAAGAAAAAGTTTCAAGTAGTGGGTGTCGCTTCATTTTCATTTTGCATTTAACGAATACGCTTCTGCATGCATATTTTTTTTGCACTTTCGTGTGTTAAAAATCTTCTGTTACTTTTTAGAAATAGTTTTTTTTACGTGTTTTTTTTTTAGTTCAACTGTAATATATTTTTACGAAAAACTTGCAATTTACACAAGTTTATTGTTTTTTTTATTTTTAATTAATTTGAATAGGGATTTTATTTTATTTTTCTCTAATTCCGAATTGATTTCTTTCAAAATGTGTTGTCGTTTGTTTTTATTGGAATTAGCTTCCTCTAAAATAAAGCCTTTAATTATGTGTTAATTTTCTTTAAATGCACTGTAGAAGCACTTTGACATAAACAGCATTTTCGCTGTGTATTTTAATTTAAAGCATTCACATTATGAATTCGACTGAATGTTTTTTTTTTCAAAAACACCATAATTTTCCATAGCATCCTTGCTTACACCAAGCAATGCTTCTACAATGCAATATTTTAAATAATCTTATTGTCACCTCTACACCATAGATAAACCCTTCAACTTTGTATACCTATGTCCATAGGTCTTGGATGCTCTAGAACTGGCATTCAAAGAACTTGACTCAGAAGACAGCGCTACCATGGACGACACAGACGTTCAGAAGAAGGAAGAAGTAGACTTTATGGAGAAGAAGATAGCAGTGACACCGTTGTATGAGAATATGGATATCTTCTATCAGAACTCCTCGGCGTTTGCCTCTGAGAGTGCGTTCCCTCTGGATATGCCGACGAATGTGCTGGAACCGCCGAAGGAGAAGCCACCGCCGCCTCCCACTGATGATGGAGCTGATGATGAGCTGCTTGGCAATGTGAGTAGATCTTGAGTTTTTTTTTAAGGTGCATGTCATCGTGACCATTTTAAGTGTTTTAACTGGAAATACTTATCGTGAGACTGCCTCTATGGTCTAGTGATCGCTAGCGGTGCTGCCGAGTGTTAGGTCCTGGGTTCGATTTACAGCTCGGACAAAAACCAAGAATTTCTCAAACAGCTTGGAGTCTGGTTTTTGCTCGGTTGATGGCACACTATTACATAGAACTGAAACTATGTGTGCACTATGGATATACCTTTGCCTAAGTTTTGGAGATTATAGGCATGATATTATTATGTTAAAAACAAAACAATTGCAATTAAGACTAACCTTAATTTTTCCCAATTTCCAGGGTAACTTCAAACACACCAGCTCAGCCCGTCGCATCAAGAAGGAAATCCGCAACAAACGCACCAGCTTCCTCGGCATCGAGGGTCAAGACGACAGCTACCTGGACGTAGACCTGACCCTGGCTCCACGACCTGACATCACCTCCTTCCTCCAGGAAGAGACGAAGATCGAGAAGCTTCTGTACAAGAAGACGTTATCTCATGATATGGATGCTAAGTTGAGAGAAAGCCGGGATTCTGGTGTGGACGTGGATAGAGGACCCTCGGCTGAGGCATGGTATAAGGGGCATTCGTCTCCGGAGACTTCTAACCCTCATAGCAGACAGAATAGTGAGGTATGTTTGATTATTTTTCTGTTTTTTTATTTGGACAGTTTTTCTATTATATTCTTCATCAGCTTTACGAGCTAAAGCTGATGGAGAATATAATAGAAAAAATGTATGTCTGAAATGTAAAACTCTAAACAAATTTTGCAAATGTAAGCAACATCGTATTGACCTATTAAGGATTATTTTCAAAGATTTTAGACAGAGAACAAAGGGTGTGTGTAAAGTGAAGCATTGTATCACAAGCATGGGTACTACCGAGTTCACTGAGGGTTTACTACCTTTCTCCCTTATGCCATAAGTAATAAGGTTGAAAAGTGGTCGACCGTCAGTGAGCGCGGTAGTATAAAGAGTCAATTTTTTTGAGACACAAAAAGGCCAATTTATGCAATCTGCCTTTATTGTTATGCAAAGTATCTGAAATCAGAGTTTTAGCATTACAATGAGATAAAAGTAAACAGTATCCGTTATCAGATAAACACTATAGGTTACCTAGATCGAGCCTCATAGCCTTGAACAACATTTCAGAAAGGTGGTCAAGACATTAACTGCGATGACTTCATAAGATGATATCACTTATTTGCAATGATTCTGTTTTATTACTTGACTTGGAGATCGTTTTAATGAATTTTTGGTGATGTTCACTGTAGAATTTATAATGCTCTATCTTAGGCGAGAATTTCTTGTTTTTTACGCGACTGCTCAAAAAGGTTAAAGTTATGTTTTTAAGCAAGCGATAACCGTCAATGTCTTTCCCAAATTCGTGTTAGTTACCCACACATTGAAGATTTTTCTGATGGAATACTTCATCTATAGAAGCTCATTACATAAAAACATCAAATCGGATAGAAAAATCGTACAGATCGTATGGCTTATTGTCTCTAAGACAGATTGCACTTAAAAAAAGTACTCATAGTTTTCCTTCTATTACCGCACCATAGTCCAAAAATGTAAATACCAATTTTTTATCGTTAATCACATAATGATATCCGAAATCAATCATTTCATGACTCACAATCTTCTGCTACTTATAATTTACATGCGATCAACAGATACGATGGCTATCTTCTACAGAAGTTTGCCCTAAACCCAAAGTACGCGTACTGCTATAAAACTTCCATAGTAATGTATAAGCCTACTATGTAAATTGATAAAAACATTTATCTTGTAAGATAAAGCTTGTAAATAGCTCTGTAAATCAATTTTACTATGAAGTCTATGACTGAATCATGTAATAGAACGCTAGTGAGTCATGAGGAAAATATTGTTTTAATCACCGTTAGTATCAATTAATGAAATAGTTAGGGGAAATCAGTTTGTTATTAAACTCTCTATTTATAAGAAAACCACAAACAATAGATCAATAATTGAGTCTCATTAGTCGAGGCTTAATGGGTCAAAACTATTTTTACTTTAAAATACCAAATAGCCATTAATAATACCAGCCTATTACTGCCTCACTGTTCTCATACAGCATAAAAAATACAGTTTTTTTTAATGAAAAATAAGCTTTATTCTCATAACCATACTATCTCAATTCCAGCCCTACACACACGTAACAGTAACATCAGATGAGGAAGAATCGGCAAAGAAGCAACAAGAGACTTTCTCCACGAACCTCAGCTCTAAGCTGAGCGAGCTAAGCGAGCAGAGCGAGGGACCGACAGACAAGATCGAGAGCCTCGACAAGACTATACAGCAGCAGCAGGTACTTTAAACTGATTATATAAATATGTATACAATAATATCGGGATAGACGAGCGAGAAGGTTATTTTGGAATGTGCAAAAATTGTGCAAACTCAAGGAAATTATTTCTAATCGACCAGTTACAGGCACTTTTACAGTCATCGTCTGAATTAATTAATAGGCCAGTACAAACTTGAGTTATTTGTCACTGAATTCATTGATGTAACAAATGACTAATGATTTGATTGAACTTTTTCATGTCGATTTGATTGCTAAAATTTTACCAGACAAGATAATTCGCAATCACTCAGATTATTGCTGCTATAAATATTTACGGAATGTATTTTACTTACACGATAAGCCGCAAAAAATACCATTCTTAATGATTTAATCTACTATATCTTGGAGTGATTATGTATTTAATTTTGCACCTTTAAATGACCTTTGCGCTCCAGGTAAACATTTTGATTTGGCACTACTTTTGACTGTCATCATTTGCACATTTTATGGGTCTGCTATGAAAATACCTATGCTATGATTACCGCTCTATTTTTCTTAGAAAATCATAGTGCTATTATTGTTATTTATATATTTTTCATAGTAGACTCCAAAGCATACATAAGCCTGTGTGGTGGTGGTGTAATATTGGTTGTCTTTGGTAAATCCGCACTTTTTAACAAAATCATTTCGTTAATTTTTCAACAAAAAAAAAACAACAGGATTTTAGTGTCAAATCAAATCGAAATTAATATTTATATTAAACACTTCTTCATTTCATCATAATGAAATGCTATTTAGAAGATATTAATTTATTAGAAAATTATTTACTTAAAAATATTGTTTCCTATTTCTTGCGTAGAGTGACTAAGTATGCATGCTGAAATTATATCTGATATCTCGTTGAAAAATCAACCTTATTTCAAAGAAATATAGTTGTGATTTTTGTAGCCAAGTCTTCAGCATGTATTTTCGTCGCAATGTACAAATAGTAGATCTCTTCAATATATTATTATAAGCTATATTTTGTATGGGAAATATACTTGGTCGTTTCTCGAATTCTCCGCTTTTGGTAATTAGTTAATTAAGCGGTTAATTATTACAGCCGCTTTGTCTTCACGACTATTAAATTATGTCATGATCGTAATCACGTTTGACAAACTTTCGTTTAAATTGAAATAAAGAATTATTTGATTATATTCTTATGTCTGGAAATTATGAGAAGATGTTTTTTTTTTATTTTTATGTGTCAAAAAATCTACTATTGGCATTTATATTATATGGTAATGTGAAGCAAAAGCGGCTATATCCTTGCTCCTATATATTTAAGCTATGTTCACGCTGTGACCGTAGGGGCTAGCACTGTGTATGCTCTGCAAGCACTTTAGATATAAGAATGATTATTAATTTGGTATGTGATTAATTTACGTCGTTTTAAATACCACTGAAAGTCAAAATGACTAGGTAATATAGGTGGTAGGTAATAAGTGAATTATGAAACATAGATAAAAATAAGTAAATTAATTGTAGGTTTAAGTTGAGTAACAAATACTTAAAAGTTCAAATTAATACAAAAATAGGCTAATTAGTTCTTTATTCAACGCATTATTTATTATCAAAATATGAAAGTTTCTAAAAATAATTCAATTTGTTTTTGTCATTTGATTGTGTAAATATTTCTGTAAATTACGTGGTATTTAAAACAAACTATGCTGCCATTAACACATTTATTTTGCTTGTCTAATGCTTTTTTCCGTTTATTTAAAAGCCAGAATCACTTAATTATTGCGAAAAAATAGCAAAAACCTAAATTAGTCACAAAAGTAGTTCTTGATTATGTATGTATACTTTATTTTTAAATAAATATTATTTATTTTAAATTGTTATCTGCCTTTTATTTTCTTCACTGCAATATTTACTTGGTTACTTATAATGCACCAGCATGTTGCACCGAAACTAGTTTTTAAAACGTTCTTTTCAAAGGGGTTAATTGCATGTTATGTTTATGCCTATATATTTTTGAATTGTGTTAATATGAAACATACATTTCAACTAAGTATAATTTACATAAACATGTCATAAACAAATAGTGAAATCGCTAATCATTGAAACATTAATGTTGTCAAATGCTCAAGGTATTAACTCATATCTAACATTGGAACCACAATATTTAAATAAAAAATTCTATATTACACACTTTACACTATACCAACAGATAATATTGGTACGAGTATCCACTGTCAGATAAACAGAAAACACGTTTTTGTGGATGTCTTAAAAGTAGTGTTACATTTTGCACATTTATAAAAGCAAAATATACTTAACAATTTTTTAACTTACACAGATAAACGAGCAAATAAAATTACCACTATATACCACAGTTTTTTTATGGGTCGCAAATAATTTTGTCAAGTAACCAGCTGGCCTACCAAGACGTTTTAGAGCAGTATTGTTTTAATCTTATTCGATAGTGGGAAAGAGATGGCGCTAGACGTCCTCTATAGCGTCGTCTCTTTCCCACACTGGAGTGACATTAAAACAATACTGCTTTAACACGTCATGGTAGCCCCCTGTTGCTTAGCAGCTTTATTCAGCCTATAAAGTTCTGGCTGCTGAGGCACTGGCCCCTGCGAGAGGGGAGTGTGCCGTAATCCACCACGCGGGTCCATTGTGGGCTGGTAGATGTCACTTGTCTTTAAATTTTCGGATATTTGCCGGCTGCCTCTTCGCGACTGCTGAGCATGAGGTCCTGGGTTCGATACCCGGGTCGGACAAAGTGATAGTGGGTTTTTCCATCAGGAATTTCTCAGTAGCAGCTAAGGAGTCTAGATTTCTGCCCGTTTGCTGGCAATTGACTCGCCCCCTATCACAGGGGACTTAAACATAACTGGCGAAATGTGGGTGTACTATTTATTAGGTACACCTCTGCCTAACCCTTCCGGGATTACAGTCGTGATTTTTTGTAATGATATTCGCTGGTTTAAGTTTATCTTTTCCTTCACCGTTCGCACTATTCAGTATCAATGTTAACATTAAATATTGTGGTTCCTACTGGTCGCCATGTTGTGATTGTAAATAACAATGCGTGGTGCGGCGTGACTTTCAGGCGTCGGGTAGCGAGGACTGGCCGGACGGGCCCTATGACGATGCCAACACCAAGGTGAATGATGTTTTACACTTACATAACATACGTACTAAGAGGAAACTTCGGTTCATGTTTACATGATTTTCAACGGGGATATCTTAGTCGAGTCATCGTATGAAAGTAATGGATTAATTTCTAAAAATGAGCTATTCTGGCTCCTCTATCAGGATGATATTAAAGATTGGTTATAAAAATAAACAAACTGCATAGACAAATTCACACTAAAGAAGGAATGAAAAACTATTGTAACTTTTTTTATTTTTTTTTACATCTGCGGTTGACCATAAAGAACACATTTGGGTCATTCGCCAGTGTTCCCAAGTTCATATGACCCCAGTCTATTTAAGTCGCGAGTTAATAGGCTTCTTCTGGGTAAGCTCGTTCCATCGTCGACCTCATCTCTGTCATCGGGACTAGACTGAGGTCAAGAGTAGACCCATTTAATATTAAAAAAAAAAAATGGCAAAAGATAAGATACTCTTATTGACCGAAGTTTCCTCTAATTTCTTTCAAACTCCACTGCCCCAACAATGTAATCAATGTGATTAATCCACGCCAGCTTGCATTTGCACTTCATGTTAATGTCACTAAAATTACATGTCATACTAATCAAATCAAGCAATTACTTACTTTAAGTCTTGAGTTGTAAGGTCCTATATTACATTTTCTAAGTTTTAAGCTACTAACATTTATTTCAGTTGTAAAAACATTATTGCGAAACGATGGGAAATTAATCAAAAGTAATTTTAAGTAATACATAAGTTAACAATCAATAACTTAAGTTAAAAAAATCTATAAAAAACACTAAAACTTGTACATTATATAAGCATACTTTAATTACTATAGGGCCTTACACACAACCCTTGACAACCCTTACAAAAAAAAGCAAATATCTTAAACAATCTCTAACTCCAACATAGGAAGTCCTCCGCTTCGAACGAGAATTACTCCAACTGGAACAAGAAGAACTGCGCCGTCAAAGAGAAAACCTCCTTCGGGACCAGACAAGAATCATCCAGAAATCGGTCCAGGACATATCTTCAATACCATCATGTCCTGAGAAACCGCCTCTGAACAGACCCAAGGCAAACCCGCATTATAGACACTCCATGCCAAATTTACTCTTAAACGAGAATTTTCCATCCATACCTTCTGCAGTTCCCGAAAGGCAGATAGATGAGAGGGTAGTGGATGAAAAGAGGAAACCGATAGTGTCAGAGGAACATATGCAGAGGCATTTTGGCGTGGAGGAAAGTCGGAGGGTCTTGTATGAGAGGAAGGAGATCAGAGGACAGCCGATGAGGGTCCCACAGCCTGTGCTGCCGCCTAAACCGAAGAGTCGGGAGTCTATTGAGAGGGAGATTACTATGAGGTTAGTTTAATGTTACTTTGATTAACATAAGCCTTTAGTTCGGGTTCCCCTCGAACATTATAATAGTATTACGCTTAGTATGGGGGGAAACCAATTTACAAAAGGCTTCTCCAAAACCAAAATAGTTCGACTGCCACAAAATCTGAGGTGCTTAAATATCTTTTGAATGTAGATACTACTTGTATATGCGAGCACAAGACATTAAGATGTAATTTATTGGCAATTACTCGTAGAGACAAAGGAGGTTCCCACTCGCTTTGAAATTGCATGAGAAATACTTATTTTTACTCAAGAAAACCAACGATATCATACTTTAATCTAAATATCTGTACATAATTCTTCACATTATTTCACGTCAGTTATCCCTGAACTTATAGTCAGAAATACCTGTACAACCGCATTTCGCTAGTTATGTTAAAGTCCCATGGGGAGCCTATTGCCATTAATCGGACACAAAACCAGACTTCAGGCTGCTTCAGAGGATGCGTGATGGAAAAACCTAATACCACATTTTCCCATCTGGGAATTATACCCAAGATCTCATACCACTACCTCTAGACAAACGAGGCAGTCAATATACTCAATATAGAAAAAAAATTGTCTACATCAGACGTTGTATTTCTTTTAATCCCCCTTCTAATGTCACGTCCATTATACTAACGATTCTCTAACTCCGCCTCCCACATGTTTCCAGAAGCAGTCGCGTGCCGTCAGCGGTGGAGTACGCGAACGTGCAGCTGCGACAGAAGTCCAACACCAACGGCAATGCTAACTACCATCCCATGACCAGGCACACGTTGCAGGTAACGATATGTCCAGTCTTCTCCGTCTTCTTTCGTAATGGCAAAAATTATACAGTTTGTAAGGGATCTTATCATCGAGATGTGTTACCATACATTCAGTACATGAGTTTAGACCTGCCTAGAGTTGTAATTTTTTGTCAGCTGTTTTATAATTAAGTGAAAAATGTATGGGAAAAGCTCATGGCTAGCAAAACAAAGATTAGCTCGTCAGTATGGTTTTGCAGGACTGAGTGCCTAAAATTCACTGAAGCATAGTAGCTCGATTTGCCACATCAACACAATTCCACATCAAAGACTACTCTGTACATAGCAGCGTACTGAACACACTTGAGAGCCTCTATGAGTCTTCTTGTTACTCGTGTGGTTAGTCCCTAACCTGGTGTCAGAGTTATGCCGCCCATGGGCCTCTGACTTGGCTTTACATGCCGTCGGGAAATTTATCTCAGGCATGCTGGTTTCCTCACGATGCTTTCCTTCACCGAAGCGAGTGATAATTATACAATACGCACATGGATCCGAAAAATCAGAGGTGCGTGTCTTACAAAAATAGCTCTAGAAGTATTAAAATAAGTACTATTAACTACTGTTTCAAGCAAACTATCACAACGGAAAAAAGTACGTATTTAATGCTTATGCTGTATAATTTCAGGCTCTCAGCGCTGCCCCTACACCGAAGTTGATCGCCAGCACAGACTGGATGCAGGCGCGGAACAGGAAGCCAGCCAACTTCAATTACAATCAACACTGGCTCATACAGGTAACGTAACTCTTTGTGTAACATAATATGAAACCGTTACATCATGCTGAATGATGACCGAAGTTGTTATTCAACTTCATAGTTCATGTGGAAGAATTTTTGAGGCCTTTTAATTCATTTCTGCTTTTATACGTGCACATATTTTATTATTATTTTAAATATGATTATTTGTTTCGCTGGTTTCGGGTTCGATTCCCAGGTTGGGCAGAAAGTGTTATTGGGGTTTTCCATTAGGAAATTAGTCAGAAGTAGCGCGGAGTTCCGTTAGCTCCGGTTGCCGTAGCTACCGTGCGCGCGCGCACACACGCCCGCACGATAGCTAATCTCCGCTGAGATTGCCCACCGAGACCGAAAACGGTCAAGAGCACTATTATTAAGTTTATTTATACATATATTACGGTTTGTTTTAAACTACATGAACTACATGCAAGAGCAAAGCAAATAAATATATCTTATCTTATCTTACATGATTTAATTACGAATACAGCAGATGGGCAAATGCAATATTATGGGAAGTTTTTGTTCATTCATACTACCAGTGGCGAAGGTTCCACACAACTCGATTCCTACCGCCTTCCCTTTTAAAAATGGCACAGTCAGAATTCTATAGACAAATAATATAATCACATTAAAGATATGTACTCCGGCTTAACACTTACAAAAATTGACCCTTCGCTACTGTTCCATAGGTTTCTAAAGTTAATTAATATATTGTATCAGAGCTCTTTATAATCTGCAAATAATGAGTATGATTGCCATACTAGCTTTGTTCCTTTGTAGGTCATAAATCCTGCATAGAATGAAAACATACATGGCCTGTTTCAGACTATTTAATTTTTTAAATAGTCTGAAGACTTCATGTAACGTGTCAGGTCTACAAATATGCTTAAAAATCACATTATAAAACTAAAAAGATTACGTGCTACTCTGGCTGTTGGGGGTAGTATAGCAAAAAGAGTAAGTAAAAAGTTGATTGCCCATTTGTCTCTACATTCGAAATTACGTCTGCGAGTATTTTTTATTATATTATAGGGTGTAACAAAACCCTTAACGAAGCCGATAGGCACTTGTGCTCCCCGTCATTGCCATCATTTTGATCTAGACCATGGGAACCATCTAGTTATTGAGATATTGGGGGTCAAAGTTTTCAACTTTTTCACAAGTTTTTTTTTAAATACATGTTTTTAATGTAAGATTTTTAGTTTAAAAACCTCCACGACTCCCGTACAATTCAATATATCCATCAACACAATGTTTTGAGCACGTTACGAACGTTAATTAAAAACGTGATTTTTCACCCAATAAAAAAAGTCGTTTCCTAGCAATATTTTTTGCGTAAAGTTACTTAGTTTGATGTACAGAATGCTTGGTTGACGGCTTCGTGAAGGGTCCGTTAACAATTTTGTATTACTTTGCGTTTGCGTGAAGCAATGATGCGATGATGCGGAGCATGCTTGCCTTGAAGAAACCGATTCACTCGAACTTTGAATAGTGCGTTTCGTTACCTAACTGGCATGCTGTACGTCCGCAGGAGGCGGAGGCTAGGCGCATAGCGGAGCTGCGCGCCACTCAGCGCCACTCCTACCAGCACGACGCGCCTCCCGCGCCGCCGGTGCCGCTGCACGCCATGCACGCGCTCAGCACCAGGTGAGAACTATACCAATGCTACAACTCATGTTGGCCGCTGTAGATTCAGTTTGGCTAGACGATAATCGACCCATCTTGAACAGAATGTGAGTGTGGAGACCCGAAACAGATACTCGTTCTCTCTCTGCCCGTCGTACACAAGTACCTGCACTTCAGCGAGCGGCGAGATATGAAAATTGAGTCAGGGGAAGCCGAAGGAAAAAATTGAGAATTTTATTTTTTAATTTATTTTACTTTTTTTTCTATGTTTATTTTGACCTTATTTTCGTTATAAGTGTCCTCAAAAACCATGACAATGATAACCCTGATGAAAAAAACAAAAAATAAATTGATGGCGCCGTTTTAAATTTTCATTTAGACCATATTTTCGTTATCAGCGACCCCAAAAACTAGGAAAATGACACCCATGAAGAAAAAACCGAAATTTTCATCGGCGCCATCTTGGATTTTCATTTTGGACCTTTTTTCGTTATCAGTGACCCCGAAAACCATGAAAATGACACCCATAAGGAAAAACTGAAAACTTTTGTCGGCGCCATCTTGGATTTTCATTTTCGTTATCAGCGATCCCAACCAAAACCATGAAAATGACACTTATGACGAAAATACCGAAAATTTTTGTCGGCGCCATCTTAGATCTTCATTTTAACCTCATTTTCGTTATCAGCGACCCCGAAAACCGTGAAAATGACACCCATGACGAAAAAACCGAAAATTTTCGTCGGCGCCATTTTTGATTTTCATTTTGATCTCATTTTCGTTATCACCGGCCGCAAAACCACGAAAATGACACCCATGACGAAAAAACCGAAAAAAGGTAAAGAATAAAATGCAGGAAAAATTAAAAGTGAATTTATCTCATGTAAATAATTCAACAAAATAAAAAATCTAGTTTGTACCAAATACGATATCGACCATCATTCATTCTATCCCGTTCTCCCCTACACGCTTTCTTTTTCTACCCCTGTAGTAACTCGATAATCTTCGGCTTACCGAACTCCAAACGGTACTGCTAGCCGCAAAGTCACGTGCGCGCGTCCATACGAGTTTAGTTCTGAATTCTGACACTCGAGTACCGGCTCATTTGGCGCCACCTGTTGCTTTAACGGTTGACCAAAAAAAATTGTTTTCATTTTGAAATGTTTTCAATCCTGCTGCACTGTGATGTGATACCCACAGATGTGTTTGAAATAAACAATTAAAAAAATTGACTACAGTAGACACCTAGACACTACGTCTGAGTGCCTTGTTCCCGAAGGGAAGCCGGCAGGAATCGGCTTCTTAGGTGCCTTCGGCCCTGCGTGCAATTTTCAGGACTTAAAAATAAGCACGATTTTAGAGCTGTCCAGGTCGCTATGCACTGGTCGGACAAAATCTGAGTCAATCGATTTGAAAAGAAGAAAAACCAAATAGTTATTATAAAATAACTATTTGCTTTTTCTTTTTTTTGGTATGGTTCGCCTATTCGCTTAATTCGACTATAAAACGGGCAAAAAAGGATACTCTGTTCCATCCTACTAATATTATAAATGCGAAAGTTTGTGAGGATGTCTGGATGTTGGTTGATCTTTCACGCAAAAACTACCGAATGGATTTGGATGATATTTGGCACACAGATAGTTTAGAACCTGGATTAACACATAGGACTTTTTATTCCGACGAACTCGCGGGACAATTATCGACTTCCACACGAGCGAAACCACGGGCACAAGCTAGTTTGAAATAAATGAGTGTCTTTAGTTATCGGCGAATTGCGATACCTTTGGTTCTATTATTATTCCCAGATACACGTAGGCGCCAGTAATCACTTACTATAATATTGGCCTACTGGTTTCGAAAACAATCAGGTCGTAAGTCCGAAACCCATCTCTTGCACTAATTTTAGGCCCGTTTTCTAAAACAGCATTGTTTTAGCCAAGATTTCTGATTAACATTGGCATTCATGGTCATTTAAAAGCAGGATTTTACCTAAAACATTACGACTTACGACAACGAAAAGAAAAAAAAAAGAATTTAGCTAAATATAAGCTGATTCGGTTTATATTCGAAACTGACTAAATATCTTGTAATTCCAGCCAACAACTAGTATCGTCCGACGTGAAGCGGCCCGTGCGGACAGAGCCGCGCGAGGACAAGCTGCTGAGCGTCAGCGGCCGCCGCAAGTGCTCGCACTGCGGGGAGGAACTAGGTACGAATGTACGCACGCACACCATGCACTACTACACGCATTGCACTTACTGAACACTTAGAGCTTGCATGTTATGACCTCCAATTATATAGCTGATGATCTTCAATATTCAGCTGCATCCGGTTAGACTGGAAGCCGACCCCAAAATAGTTGGAAAAAGGCTAGGCAGACGATGATGTCATGATCTTCAAAAAATGTTTAGTTGTTCACGTCCGCATGTCCATATTTTCCAAACACTTCGTAGTAAATAAAACTGCGACTTACTTTTTATGATTGATAGTTTATCAATCATAAAAATGAAAATGGTCAAAAGACAGTCCGCTGCCTTTTAAGACCATTTTCATGTAGCTAATTCTATTCTGTATACCATTTCAATGCTCGTGTTCCTCATTGACACAAGAAGAACCTTTTTTTAACAAAAATATTCTCTGTGAACTTTTACTACTCTCATCTATATTGATATGTCACCAATCTCACCTTCACCGTGCCATTGGACTAAGAGAGTGAGTGTAGAGAGAGGGCACATGTGCCTGCGTACTCACTTGTGCAAAATATCTTCTGCGTATTTGGCTCTGGAGTCGTGCCGCTATCGGTCGGGGGATATTCTTATTATTTTCAATCCTTACACACCTCTTTTCTCATCATTTAGTTCCTCTGATCCACGTGGTCGCAAGCGCGACTGCTGAAAATGGAGTCCTGGGTTCGATTCCCGGGTCGGGCAAAGTGTTATTGGGGTTTTCCATTAGAAATTTCTCAGTAGCAGTCTGAAGTTTGAAACTAAGTGGTATGATACCCCGGTGCCTCGGTGCGCACGTTAAGCCCTTGGTCTTGCACCTGACCTCTCGCCGCGACTGTCGGATTGCCATCCTTGAGGACTATGAACGGGAAGACAGAGTTCACCCGTGTGCGCACACGCCTGCACTATAATATCTCCGACACCGATTGGCCGCCGTGACCGAAATGTGGCCAGTGGTCACATCTGGTCAGGACGACTTTATATACAGAGTTGATACGACAGAGGGGCATTAAATTACACTACGTATACTATACGTGTTTAGTATTAATTCGATACGGTATAAAAATAAAAAGCGCCAAAAAAGAGAAAATATTTTTTTCAAAGAAACTAAATAGCTTACAAATCAGAATAAAACGTAACCATCCTGTGTAAAAAAATTCGACTGACCTTAGATGCGTAGGTAACAGAGCGGCAGCGACGCGCACGCGCCGAGCGCGGTGTGTGTTATCTCGTGTTGAGGCGGGCGTTTTGAAGTACGCGCACAAAAACAAACACACTAAATTTTTAAATTCTCGATGTGTCCTCCATTCACATTAATGCACAAATTATACCGACGGAGAATATTGTTATTTATTTTTCTAATTAAATCACTGTCCGTCGCCAAGCACTGTAATTTGTGAAATGCTAAAATAATCCTATTTTTTAGTTCAACAATTGTATTTAGCTCTGAGGCATACACTTCACCCTTAATGTACCCCCACAAAAAGAAATCCATAGGAGTGAGGTCCGGAGATCGCGGTGGCCACCGAACAGGTCCGAATCGACCAATCCATTGCTGCCCAAACATTTCTGTGAGCCGCTCCCTGGAAGCCACCACAGAATGTAGAGGCGCACCGTCCAGCTGGTACCACAAATTGCGATGAACGGCTAAAGGCAGTCGATCAGTGTACCCGGCCACAGGACCACTTAATAATTGTAAAAATTTCGCCGCTGTAAGGGTGCCGTCAATAAATACAGGGCCGATAATATTATTGTTATGTATACCAGCCCACACATTGAGAGAAAATCTGTACTGGTGTTCAGATTCACGAAACACGTGTGGATTTTCCACACTCCAGTACCGGAGGTTTTGCCGATTCCAGATGCCGTTCCGAGTAAAAGTACTCTCATCGGTCCACATTACATTATTTAAGAAATGACGGTCTTCGGTTGTTTTATTTAGTAGCCATTGGCAGTAACTGTTCCTGACCGGCAAGTCTCTCGATAACAAAGCTTGCACCTTTCGATATTTAAAAGGTTTGCGTTTGTTACGTTTTAGAACCTTGTGGATGGTTCTATGGCAACGTCTAAACTGTCGGGCGGCTCTGTGGAGACTCGTCGTCGGGTTGCGGGAAAAATGGTCTAAAATTCGTTCTTCCCAAGCAGCGGGTATTTGCCGCGGTGGCACTCCCTCCTGTTGCGGAACTATAGGTTTATTGTCCCGTAATCTTTGTACCGCCAATTGTATGGTACGGGCGTTCCTAGGGCAATTGCGGCGGTCACCATACCTTTCTCTGTATGTTCGCAGAGCTAAAGCTGCGTTTCCACGGCATTCGCCGTAAATTAAAATCATGTCAGTGTATTCTGACGCTGTGTAAGTTACACGAGGCATTGTTGAATATCTTAATTACACACACACACACACAACCAAAGTTTAATTACGTGTCCTATCACAATAAAAAACAGTCAATCACACAAAAAAAGTTACGTGTCCTGTCACAATAACAAAACGAAATCACTGTGAGCGCGCGAATTCTACAAAACATCCGTTCGGAACAAACAGCCGCGGCGCACTGGCGCCGGCGCTCGCGCCGCTCCCCACTTCCGATCGCAAAGATTTAGGATGCAACAAACTACCCTATTTTTCTCTTTTACGCGCGGGATGTTTTGCTATGATTGTCACTCTCGTAATGAAAGTGCAAGTGTGTGTGTATTTATTGCTTGCTTGTTTGCAATGCCAACTTATTTTTAGTGAATTGGTTGTACTTGTGACATGCGTCAGAGCGGCAACAACGCATCGTAAATTTATCGTTGTAAGGTGCATGACCTATGCTTAGACATAATCAGCTGTTAGGAAAGATACATCGTGTTCAAATGTTGCAAAAACTTAAAAAATCATTTGCGGCTAAACTACTGCTCCTATTTAATTGATTTTTAGTACAGAGCTTGAAAATGGTACCTAGTATAGGCAGTTCAAAGGAAAGCCCCTCTGTCGTATCAACTTTGTATATAATAATTGATTTATTCATATTAATTGTCTGTAGGTCGCGGCGCCGCCATGATCATCTCGTCGCTGTCGCTGTGCTACCACGTGTGGTGCTTCACGTGCGCGGTGTGCGGCGCGCGCCTGGGCGACGGCCGCGCGGGCGCCGACGTGCGCGTGCGCGCCAGCCGCCTGCACTGCCAGCACTGCTACTCCAGCGACGACGGCAGGAAGTACTCCGCCGTCTAGACTACGACTGCCAGCGGTGTATACATACGCGGAAAGGAAATAAGTGATAGCAAACCTCTGTACGTAGCTATGGACGTTGTGCGCGCCATCTAGTGGCAGCCAAGTGATGTGTGTGAAGAAATGACTTGTTCAATAAGCTAGGCGAGGTATGAGAAATTATAGGGACAACGACGGGTTTTTTGTGCATACCAGTCTGTGGTGTTACAAGGCTCTTTGTTCATCGCCGATTTGATCACACAAAAAGCTTGTCGTTTGTGTTATCCCTAAGCAAAAATTGTTTAAATCTTGAAGCCTTGGACTTTAAATAATTTGTAGGCTATAGATTTAAACTTTAAATTTTGATTTTTCGAGCCTAGTTATTCAAGTGCAACTATTACTTATTGAATCTTATAATTAAATCTCTAAATGTGTTATTAAAAGTGAAATTGGGAACTGACTGAAATTGCGGAATTTTCGAAATATATTATTTTCGGTTGGATGAAAACCAAAAGAACATAACTTGGGCTGGTCCAAAGACTCTGAAGAAAGAAGTGTGAATCAACTAGTTATTCTTAATATTGATATTTTGTTAAAATCCTGTTATTTTATACTGTTATCAAGTGTATTTGTTTTTCCATATAATTGTAATGTACAACTATCGTTTAAAACCCCTCATTTTAACATATCTCATATCACATACAATACTTAATATTGTGGGTTCATTTCTATGGGGAGTTCATGGGAATTAGAATATTAGTTTTGAGTGTGCCTGAGTGATTCTTTTTAACATAACATAAGAATAAAAATGGCCAAATAATTCTATGATTTAAGATGTAGAGAACAACTAGACCGTCTTACAAGACTCACAGAGATGAGAGAAATTGATACAGCTACACAAGTGCGGGCTCCTACTGGCACAAGCGCGATAGTCACCTACCACGCTGTCTGTCAGTATGTGTATGCGCCATCTCCAAAACGTCTAAGCGACTCAGCACGTTCTGAGTCGGCTACTGCACGCTTTTGATACCCTGACGCCGACCTCGCTCACCGAGGTCAGCAGAAGCACATGTTTTGATCATTTTCGAGATTGTCACAGTATTATACGTTTGTCACATAATTTCGGACTATTTTGTGCCATGTCATATTTTGTCTTGTGTTCACAACAAGTACATAAACAGATACAGTAATATTTAAGGATACCATTGAATTAATATTTTTTTACTAATAAACGAATAATGTTTTGTTTAATGGAAATAAAAACCTTTTGTAATATTTTGTAAATAGTTTTTAATTTATACTTTAGTACGTTTTAACGGTTAGCTTTAATAGTTATTATTTTAGTTTAAATAAAACAACTTAATCCATCCAAAAAATATATATGATTAATAAAATATGGTCGTTTGAATGCAAAATAGTATAATTTCTACGAAGAAAATTATTTCCAACCTAATGGATCTGAAACAATGAATGAATGAAATCTCGTGTTTTGTACTTTATAAAAAAATTTGAACATAACACAAGAAATATCTTTCTCTGATAATAATTAGGCTATTTTGCATACACACGTTATGTAAACCTATATGTTTGTTTGGCGTCACTGCGACAGTCGTATCGTCTTGTACTTCTAACTCGTGGTTGCACCTACTTGTAATTATGTTATAACTGTATTCATACATATGTACATTCTCTATGTGTATAAGCTGCAAATTGTATAACATTAAATATTTGAATTATACAAATATTGTTGTTTTCATTTTAGACGCTAAGCGTCTGCGACGATTTCTTGTCTAAGGGTCTACATAACACGTTATTGGGCTAAATGACAAAGGTACATAACATAACATACATAACATCACGGCTGTAATCCCCGAAGGGTTAGGCAGAGGTGTACCTAATAGTACACTCACATTTCGCCAGTTATGTTTAAGTGCCATTTCGCCACTCAGTACACTCACATTTTGCTAGTCATGTTTAATAGGGGCCGAGCCTATTGCCATCAACCGGGCAAAAATCCAGACTCAGTGGCTGCTACTGAGAAATTCCTGATGGAAAAAACCACTACCCAACCACCACCACCTACCTAACTATTAGTTACACCTCTGCTTAACACTTCGGGGATTAGAGGCGTTATGTAATGATGCATAAAAGTTTTGAATTGACATAGCTACCGAAAAGTTTGATGTCAACCCGATCGTAAGCCGTTATAAACATAGGTACAATACGCGGTGGCCGCGTGTCTGGTCATAGGCAATCGCTCCATGTAAAATACTGGCTGAAGGTTGCTAGTTAAAGTAACATGAATAGTTACAGCCGTTTCTGTAACTTTATTGTCAAACGTCTAAAGGATGATTTCCTCCAAACGGCTCGCATCGCATCGGATCGGAACGGATTTTACAATCGATATTAAATCATTAATCATGTACACAGTATATTACCAACTCGCACGCAACGGGTTAACTCGCCGTCCGTCCGTCGTATGACGACAGGCCGTGTCGACGGCGCGTTCGTGTTCCACGCGCGCCTCAAAGAGATGCCAGCAAATGGGAGGGGCCCGCAAGGGCCGATGCCTGCCAGGGCTGCGGGACTGTTCGAAAGAGATACCGCGGCCCTGGAACATAAAGGGCAAAAGAAGGAACATGGGTGGTTTTTAGTCAGTAAGAGTCTGACACTCCCTTCCGCTCCACCCAGAGCGGGAGGAGTCATTTGATGATTTCCCACCCGAAAAAAAAAAAAAGTATATTACCAAGCCGCGCAGCAGCTAGACCGGGGGCGTCTTCCGCGATCGGCTCCGTAGTATCCGACACGGTAGGAATGAAAGTATTTAACTAGGCGCAGAAACGGATACGTTCGCAAGTGACGGTACGGAGCCGATCGTATGCGTCGACATCCAGCCGGACGCGATCGGCTGTCGCCGCATCCGTTCGTGTCCTTTCCGATCCGATGCGGTGCGTGCCGTTTGGTGGAAATCATCTTACTAATATTATAAATGCGAAAGTTTGTGAGTATGGATAAATGGCTGTTTGTTACTCTTTCACGCAAAAACTACTGACCGGATTTGAATGTGTGATGTATGTGTTATTAATTAGTTTATAGTGGGTAGGAGCATAAAATATAATATTGTTATGTATTGTCAAGGCGCGCCAGTCTGCGATTATACGCTGTGCTACTACCAAGTTAATGTCGTTTGCTTCCACTCCGCTACCCACGTACCTCCATATTCTTCAGTGGCGACGAGTATTGAACATTTCGCGTGATTTTTGTTTAAAAAAAAAAAATACGATGTCCATCGGAAAAATTGCGGAGTTTAACGTGCACAAGGACGATTGGAAATTATATGTCGAGCGGTTAGAGCAATACTTTGTGGTGAACAAGATACCAGACGATTTACATGTGCCGACGTTAATAACCGTTATGGGGGCGGAGAGTTATGAGTTGCTAGTTAACCTGTGTACACCAAATAAACCAAAAACCAAAACGTTTGAGCAGTTATCGGAAACAATGTGTAAACATCTACAACCAAAACCCAGCGAACTAGCCGAGAGGTATAAATTCAGGCATAGGAAGCAGAAGGAAGGCGAAACTATATCCGACTACGTGGCGGTACTTAAAAAGATGTCGAAAACCTGCGAGTTCGGAAGTTGGCTCGAAGAAAGTTTACGAGATCAATTGGTGTGTGGAATAGCAAGTGAAAATATTAGACAACGGTTATTCGCAGAACTCAAACTGGATTTCGCCAAGGCGTATAAGCTTGCCGCCAGCATGGAATCGGCGGAGAAAGACGCCGCCGTCGTCGAAGGGCCTAAGTCCTCAGTGGAAAGGGGTGCATCGACGGTGACGTGTCAAGCAATGGCTGTGAGGCGACAACCAACGGGCGTGGCGGTGAGCGGCGGGCCGGCGAGCGTCGCGCGGCGGTACGTGCGCGAGCGTCAAGACGTGCGGGAGAGGCCCGCGGGCCGCGAGTCGACGCTGCCGGTGCCGGGTGAGCGGGCTCGGCCGGACGAGCGAGTTCGGCCACAGCGGCAGTGTCGGGTGTGTGGCGCTAACCACAACGAGTCGTCGTGCAAGTTCACGCGTTACGTGTGTAGGGTATGCAATCGTCAAGGTCACTTACGACGTGTGTGCCCTAATTTAGTGGCGCAACATCAAGTGGCCGTACAAACCGCGGGCAGTGATGAAGAGGCGGACAGTGACGAGGTAATTTTTGTTGACGTTTGTCGATTGTCAATATCCAGTTGCAAACCTATTTATATTACGTTGAACGTGCATAACAAGGAAATAGCTATGGAATGTGACACGGGTAGTGCAGTGTCTTGCATTAGTCGAGAGTGTTACAATAAACTATTTAACGATCTTGCCCTACAACCTTGTAAATTAATCTTGATATTATACAGGTGAGACTGTAAAACCCTTAGGTATAATAAGGCCTCTGGTTCGGTATAAGGATAGAAGTGAATTTTTAGAATTGCTCGTTATTGAGAAGGGTAAAACTGTTCTTTTAGGGCGACATTGGATAGCGGCATTAAAAATCCAACTACCTGATTTGAGCTATTATAATGTAAATAATATGTTGGAAAATAATGATTTCGATGTATCCTCTTTCAGTTCCAAATACTGTAACGTGTTCGCGGAGGGTCTCGGGCGCTTCACGGGCGGCGCAGTGAGCATACACGTGCGCGAAGGCGCCCGGCCGGTGTTCATGCGTGCGCGCCCGCTGGCGTACGCGCTGCGCGAGCCCGTGGAGCGCACGCTGGACCAGCTGGTGCGCGACGGAGTTCTCACCCCTGTCGAGCGTTCCGACTGGGCTACGCCAATAGTACCAGTGGTAAAGAAAGATGGTAGCATTCGTATCTGCGCCGATTATAAACTTACTTTAAACAAAGTTATAGAAATTGATCGTTATCCTTTGCCAAGGGTAGAAGATTTATTATTTCGTCTCCGAGGGGGTGAACACTACAGTAAAATTGATTTGTCACAAGCGTACGCGCAATTCGAACTCGATGACACAAAAAAATACACGGTGATAAATACCCACAAGGGTTTGTATATGTACAACAGATTAGTGTATGGTTTAGCGTCTAGCCCGGGTATTTTTCAAAGGCGAATCGAACAGTTATTCGCGGACATGCCACGTGTAGGTGTTTTTCTCGACGACATAATTGTGACGGGAAGTACGAAAACAGACCATGTTAACAATTTACATAAAGTCTTGCAACGGTTGGAAGACTACGGACTCAAAGTGAAGAAGGAAAAATGCGTTTTTTTTTCAAAGTCGGTTTCATATTTAGGTCATATTATTAGTAAGGATGGAGTGCATACATGCCCAGAAAAGGTTAAAGCAGTGATGGAAACGCCGGCGCCTACAAATGTCACCGAGTTAAGAGCGTTTATAGGTCTAGTAATGTATTATGCTAAATTTATCAAAAATATCAGTACTGTTCTCGCCCCATTGTATAATCTTCTTAGGTCGGGTGTTAAATATACTTGGAGTGAGGATTGTGAGAGTGCCTTCGTACGAGTGAAGCGGCTTTTGGCGTGTGGCGAAGTACTAACTTATTACAACCCAGACCTACCGCTAGTTTTGACGACGGATGCGAGTAGTGTGGGCGTCGGCGCGGTGATATCACACGTTACGGCGGACGGCGAACGCCCGGTGGCGTATGCGTCGCGGTCGCTCTCACCGACCGAGCGAGCGTATGCACAAATAGACAGGGAAGCTCTCGGAATTGTATTCGGTATTCGTAAATTTCATCAGTACTTGTATGGCCGTCACTTTATACTACGGACAGATCATAAACCTCTAACTTATATTTTCGGTAATAAAACGGGTATTCCAGTGATGGCTGCTTCGCGACTACAGCGATGGGCGGTACTGCTATCGGGTTACAATTACAATATTGAGTACATCGCGTCTAGTAAGAACAGTGCAGATGCATTATCACGCCTTCCACATAGGGATTACAACCCTGGTAGGCTAAAAACAGAAAATACGTATGTTAACTTTGTAGAAAATTTTTTATGACATTCCTAGTATTAATTGATTCAACCTCCAAATGGTTAGAAATATTCGAAATGCCACGTACAAACGCGTATCATGTTATTAAAGTTTTACGTTCCACTTTCGCTAGGTTCGGTTTACCGGAACAGTTAGTATCTGATCAAGGACCACCTTTTACAAGCATTGAATTCAAAAAATTTCTCGCTAATAACGGCATTAGACAGAATTTTTCACCAGCTTATCATCCGTCTTCAAACGGAGCCGCAGAAAATGCAGTTAACATTTGTAAGCGCACTATTAAAAAGGCAATTCGGGATCGCGTAGATGTAGACACAGCTTTACAAACATTTCTGCTGGCATACAGAAATACAGTGCACAGCACTACTGGTGAAACACCTGCTATGCTGTTGCAGAAACGAACACTACGTTCCAGATTGGATCTGTTACGGACAGAACGATCAGTAGGTGCACGAGTGCAGGATGCGCAGCAAAGACAAATCGACTCTTCTGGTGGGGTCACGCGTATCTTCGACGAGGGTGATCCTGTTTGGATGAGGGAGTACGGTTCCTCAGATAAATGGGTAAAAGGTACGATCTCAGACGTAGATAGTACTCGTAGGTATCTGATAGCAAAGGATAACGGTCAATTTATTAAAAGACACGTAGACCAGATACGGCGCAGATCCCGTGCATCTGTTGGTGGGCCAAACACTGAAGAAGAGGAAACGATAGAGGATGGGAACTCGGTGGCGCACGCTGGGGGCAATTTATTAAAGTCAGGGAAGAAAGAGATGGACTGTAGCGATAGTGTGTGTGAAAGTGAGAGGGTGTGTGAAAGAAGTAAATTAGAACAATCGATAAACAGTGGAGTTGGTGGTGTTGATCAGGATCAGCCATCTAACCAGTCATGTGGTTCGTCAGATGAGCAGCAAGAAGAGTACCCAAAGCGAACCCGAAAACCGGTTGTCAGATTTCAGTGTACTTAAAAATGTATTGCTAAATGATGATTCTTAAAGGATTTATATAATGTTAGAATTTGTTGTAAAATTATTAACCCTTCATGAACATATTGTAATTTAAGAAGGGAGGTGTGATGTATGTGTTATTAATTAGTTTATAGTGGGTAGGAGCATAAAATATAATATTGTTATGTATTGTCAAGGCGCGCCAGTCTGCGATTATACGCTGTGCTACTACCAAGTTAATGTCGTTTGCTTCCACTCCGCTACCCACGTACCTCCATATTCTTCAGAATGAAATTTGGCACACAGGTAGTTTATGACCTGGATTAACACATAGGTTACTTTTTATCCCGGTAGTGCGATCCCGTGGGACAATTACCGAAATTACGCGGGTGAAGCCGCGGGCATGAGCTAGTCCTTTATATAACACGATACATAGCACCTCTATCCCCAGTAAGCGCATCCCTCCGAAGCGTTTCGTTTTTGCGTTCAACTGTAATGAATATTATCATCATCAACTCTGTTGGGGTCGGCTTCGTCTAACCGGATGCAGCTGAATACCAGAATTTTACATGGAGCGACTGCCTATCTGAACTCCACAACCCAGTTAGTACTGGGTAATACGGTAATACTATACCCCTTGGTAAGACTGGTTGTCAGACTTTTTGGGCACTGACTACCTGTAACGGACTGTCAAAGATCTAGACATGACAGCCAACGGCTTAACGTGCTTTCCAAGGCACGGAGGAAACTCGGTAGGTATGTAAAGGGTGGTCACCCATTCACAGACCAACCTAGGCAAGCACGGCTTAACCTAAAGATCGATCTGAGCGGCTGTTATTATTTTGCCACGAGCCCCTCCATTCAATGTTCTCAATATATGGTATGGTTTAATATTAGTTGGTAAACGGCCAGATAGATGATATTATAAGCTTTTTTGTATGGATCAGTTAGACATCTTTGAATCGACGGAGTCCACTAAAATCAGAAATAAAGTAATGTCAGACAAATGTTAGTGCCCAGAGCAAACCAAACAAGATTATCACAGAACACAGCTGCACTCTGACCAGTTAATAAAAATAAATCTTTTTGTTATTTCAATCAATTTTACATTTCACACAAAACGTTGGGGTCAGCTTTCATCAAAACCAGATGCAACTAAGTAGGGTCTTAGCATAATAGCAATTCGGTATATAAAAAAATTAATAAGACTTCATTTATATCAATAGCCCAGCAAAATACACATGAAAAGATCTTTTGAATACGGTTGATGATTATCTTTTAAAACGGTCGCGAAAATTGTTAAAAATGACCTTCAAACACCCTATGCTGACGGGTAATACTAGTATTTAAAAAGTAATAATGCTATCCCAGTGAATACGCCATCCATCTGCCGTGTTTCGATTAAAAGGGGTATAATTTCGTACTTTCGCTACAGTTGGCGTTCTTTAGTAAAACACCAAAAATGAACTTTATTTTAAACCTTTTACGATATACTTAGGTGTATTGTATTGCTCATCTTTTTAATGCGAATATTTAGGCAAGTACTAGCATCAAGTTAGATATGTACAGACGCCAGCACATCAAGCTACTACAATCTGTTTAATAGATTTACAACTTTGTCACCAAAGTATTGATTCAAGGTTGATTGGGAAAATGTAACCGTAAAGTTTCGGGTAGCTTGATATGCTGGCGTCTGTACCAACGGCTATTCAAGTATTGGAATAATAAAATTGTTCCATTTTTTGTTATCTTTATAGACATCATTGTTTTCAATGAATAGGGGGGATTAAATATGATGCTTAGGTACAAGTACCTATTGTAAGCAGGATTGGAATAATGAGACATAATAAAATAAAGCTAAAATTCTGACTATATTTGATGAGAAAATAAACGAAGAATTGAATGCAAATTGCAAATGTAATCTGTCTAGAACTTGCAGCTGCAGCTGAGAGACTTATAGTCCTAGGGGTAGCGGATTTTTATATGAGTAATACAAAATGAAATCGAAATAAAATAAATATTTATTTCATTGAACAACAACAAGGTATGGGTTGTGTTGTTAGAAATAAATATTGATTTGAATTAGGGTTAGTGAATAAGTAGATACTAAGTATGTCAGTGGCAAGAAATTTGGTGATTCGGTTACAGTAATTTAAAAATAATTTTTCTAGTAATAATTAATTGGATGTATTTAATAGCACTTTAAAATAATAATACATCTTTAATTTAATATTATCACTTTAATAAACATGAACCAAATTTACAAAATTACCTATACACTATTATAAAGTAATAATTTCATAAACTACATAATTAAAATACCTACAAAAATAATGGTTTGCACTATAATTGTGTCGAAAACCAACTCCGAATCCCGTTAGTAAAAATTTTGAATTGTTTGGCACTAGGTACCCCTTGTTACCGGGCACCACTCCCACTCCCATGAAAAGGCAACGCACCGTTCTTGAGAAAAATCAATTATTGTAAGGTAGCCTCAAAACACTTTATAGTCGGCTATAAAGCGTAGTCGAGGGCGTAGTCGACGCTCGACGGAGCCCCGCTACGTGGTGTCTTATTTCTCTCAGGGTATAAAGTAACCTAACACGAAGGGAACCTTCGAACCTAACCTGTCCGAGACGGGGTGCCCCAGGTCCAGATCTCGCTTCGCTCGCTCTTACATCCTAAGTTCTCTTAGTAACATTGCCTATTGTACACACATACAATCAGTGGGGGTACACTAAATTTCTTCTGAGCAAGATTTCTTGGTTGTTAAATAAAACAAATAAAACAACAATACAAACATTTTATAGTGTGAAACATTATTTTTAAAGTGCGTTTATATATTCCTCACAATTAATTACATCTAATTTAAGTTATTTTGACTTTAGTCAGCACCCCGATGTGATGACTTAAAATAAGGCAGTCAAATTCGTACGCAATAATCGCCAGAATACCACTGCTGCTAGCAAGAACTCTACACAATGAGGAGTAGTACAGTCCATGTGAATTTTGGTTAAGGTGACTGTTTCTGTTTTCTATTTGTTTTTGGCAAGTATGAATGTGGATCGCTATAAGAGTAGAGGAAGACCAAAGATGGATGGACTGTGTGAAGGATGATAAGACTAGAAAGGAGGTGACTGAGATAACGAGTATGTAATATTGAAGTTCTATGGCAGAAGAAGACATGCAGCGCCGACCCCAAATAGATTGGGATTAGGGAAGGTCGTTTAACGACTATTTGGGTTAGGGATTATATTATTATATGCTGGATGTCTCAACTATTCGCATAAACTGACATAGCGATGGGCTGGACATATAGCTAGACTCAACGACGACCGCTGGATTACAAGGGTGACGTCATGGCCAGGCCCATCAGGCCAAAGAACAAGAGGAAGACCTATAGCACGCTGGGTGGATGATATTGTACAGATCGCAGGCACTAACTGGATGCGAACAGCAAAAGATAGAGACTGCTGGTCCTCTGGAGGAGGCCTTCACCTTCTACTAAGAGGGGTTCTTGCTAAAATTAAAAATGTTTAATCAAATTCTAAATCACAATTCTAATCGCAATTTTTAATTCGTAATAATCTAACATTATTCATAAAAATATGTACAGAGTAAATTAATTAACAATTTCAAATTATATGTTTTTTCAAATGTTTTTAAATAAGTATAAATTTACGATTGCATGCATGTTAATCTTATTAATTCTTTCGTACTGCAAGAAATAAAAGGCTTTTTTATTTTATTTTTAATGATTTTGAATGTACGTTGATACCTAGTAATACCTAAGCTTGCTCTGGAGGTGGTCTCGCCTGCTGTCGTGAATACTCTGTCTTCAGAAAACGCTCAAGTCCATATTACTTATACAAGACCTTACAATAGGTGTATCAATACATTCGACAACACCACTCTATTTATAGAAAAACGAGCAGGATAATAACAAGTAGGGTTAATTAGATAAACGCATGTTGACCTCTAAGATGTCAAGATCAGAAGTGTCAGAGCAGCTTCATACTGGTCAATAGATATAAAATTGCACGTGTCGGCGCATGATTGAGAGATGCGAAATAATAAAACGCGATTGATCGCACACGCACGAAACTTCATGTTATAATAAGTTGAAAAAGTGCCACCAAAATTTTGATTTTTGCTAGGACAAACTTTGATCGGGTGTCCTGTGATTTTAAATTAGATTTTCTGATATGGTTTAATAATTGTTTTTAGATAATGTGTCTTGAGCATATACTAAGGAAATTATTTATTTTTCATTGTACCTTAAATTGTTACTTTGGTGAATGCAATTATATCAAAATGGAGCTAGGACAAGCCATCTAACTTGAATTTTAAGGCGATTTTTTTTCCTGATTATCTATATATATACACTTATAAAAAAAACTATGTGCCCTAATTGAATCAAGTTACGTAGTTCACTATAAAAAAAAGAAACATCCTATCCATCCAGATCGATCTATCCATCCTATATGGCTGACCTTTGATATTTGAAAACAACTATTGTGTATTACCCACATTTGCACAATAAAATTCTATTCTATTCTATCATTTTACACCTTGATTCTCAACGTGGACACGTAAAATTTTCTGCTGGGATATTCACCCATAAGCGTTAGAAACACCACCTTGCTCCGTAATTCAAAAAAACAGCCAAGCTAAAGTGGGAGTGGGCTGGCTTCGTAGCACGAATTCACCCGAAGAGGTGGGTATAGTTCATCACCTACAGGACGCCTGACGGAGGCAATCGCCGAGGTAGACCGCGGCGAACGTGGTGTGACGATCTGATCTTGTTTGCGGGGCGAACATGGCCAGATTTTACACAAGATGGAGTTTGGAAGGAGAAAGGGTGGGCCTTTCCCCAGCAGTGGGACACTTGAGGGGCTAACAAAAAAGGTATACCTAAGGGGAAACAAAAACTAAATTTTGCAATAAAAAAAAATGCAACGTTCGACGATCCTTCTTCCAATCCTTGTGATTCCTCCTCAGGCGCTTGTGCTGACATTGACTTCTACGAACCTTTGAAACGACAGCCCCAGTTTTAAATCCTTAGCGTTTTTATAAGAACAAACGAGTGGATATAAAATAATTATTAAATCAATCAGTAACTAAGTAGCAGCTTTATGTCCCTATGTTACTCAGGGATTGTAGCATTCATATGGTGAGAATTTTTGAAATCAATCCAGTAGTTTTTGAGTTTATTCATTACAAACATACCTACAAATCTTTTCTCTTTATAATAGGCCAGTTTAATTACGATCACATCCTACAGCATGAGCAAATTTCATTGTCTCTTAAGGTAATCAAACGCAGTAGGTATCTCATGGGTCCTGTGACCCTGATAAAATCTTGTTTATGGCGCATTCAGTGCCATACTTTTGAATGAAAACGACTAAACATACAAATCAAAATGTGCCTAAGTAGGTGGGTACGTAGATCATTTTAATCTTCATTATACTTAACATCCATGTGTCCGATTGTACTTTAACCTCCATTGTGCCCCCATGAGATGATGTTCAGGCCACTCCGTTCACAGCCATTGGTCACACAATACGCCATGTTGCTTTGTATGTGGTCGGTCTAGTGGAAATCCGGACCGGTAACCAATTCGCATGGGTAATCGAATTTACTGAAAGAATTCGTTCCATGCAATTCTGTGAATCGTTTGCACTAGTTGATGCTGCAGCGTCGCTTGTTTTTGTTAAAAATATTTTACATTTAGTAAAAAACATCGGGAAAACTAAGAAAAGCTCAAAAAAGGGTTCTTGAAGCAAGCTGTTATCGTATCAAGCTATTTCTAAACTACGATTCAAAATCATTACGTGCTACCTACAACATCATCTGCCTAGCCTTTTTCCAACTATGTTGGGGTCGGCTTCCAGTCTAACCGGATGCAGCTGAATACCAGTATTTTACATGGAGCGACTGCCTGTCGGACCTCCACAACCCAGTTAGTGCTAGGTAATACGATACCCCTTGGTAAGACTGGATGTCAGACTTTCGGGCCACTGACTACCTGTAACGACTGTCAAAGATCTACAAATGACAGCCGGGACCAACGGCTTAACGTGCTTTCCGAGGCACGGAGGAAACTCGGTATGTAATGGGTGGTCACCCATCCACGGACCAACCTAGGTAAGCACGGCTTAACCTAAAGATCGATCCGAGCGGCTGTTCTTATTTAGCCACGAGCTACCTACAACATACCTAAGTAAAACAAAGATAAAATTATAAAAATCAAAACGGTGCGGGCGCAGGCCTGAATCGAACTCCGAACCGTTGGGTGCCATATGGCGGTTCGAGTGCTGTCGGATGGTCGTATGCACTCCACAGAAGAAATATCACTCAAACCCCGTTGTTTGTTGTAGAGATCCTCTGGGGTGTATATGTCCAGCAGCATTATACGATGTAATTAGAAATGCCACAATATTTTAGTCTATTGTTTTCTAGATAAAGGTCCTAAATATGTTATCTTAAGTCGGATTTTAACAATTCACAATGACATTGCTATTACTACAATATTATAGCTAAGATATACCTAGTGGCTATTGTTGGTAAAGAACGTTGATTGTCTCCGTTCTCACGGATATTATTGTAGTAATTGTATCTAAGTTCGTAATTCTCATACCTACAATTTTTAATTATTGTAGCTAGATGGACTAAGACGTCATTCATAACTACAACAGGGTGTTGATGTAAGTTCGCTCAAGTTCCGGTGGGTGTAGACATTTCCTAAAATAGTGAAGTTTTAGCGGTGGGAAAAAGCTTCCCATGGCTCTACATTGCTACTTTACTTGGTTTACAATAGGCCTCTTCCTAAATGACAAGATTTCGATCATGGCGCCATTATCAGCAGAGTTTTTATAGTGCACGATTGCGCAAGAAACACAAGTTTAGGTACTCTCTCTTCTGTCAGTGCTGCGACGGCAATCCGAAACACCCGTAAGGAAATCAGGTGCTACCAAGTAGGTAAATAGTTGGTAAAGTGTACCTAGTTATTATTGAGATAATGGCGCCAGTTGATGGAAATTTCCTTAGCCGTTTAGCACTTATTCCATTTGCCAAATAGCAGACCCAAAACCACGTGCGAGCTACGAACAAAGATGATGACTCATTGATTCAATTCATGATCTCTTTCCATGATTCTGACGCCAATCCAAGATGATCCAGAGACTTGACTCACATGTTTTCAAACAGATACAATCTTAAGGCTTGGTGTCCACCAAAGCGGGGAAGAACGAAGCGGAGAGGAGCGCTAGGATTAATAAATCAGATTAGTTGATATCCACATCGCGTCTCTCGTCTCGCCTGTGATTGTGATCTTGGACCTCTCTCCGCTCCGCTCGACTCTGCTTAGATGTAGACTGGGCCTTAAAGGCGTCTTGTTAACCTAAGAGGCACGTTTTTTGTAAGTAGCGGTAATGACCGAGATCTTGTGAGCCGCCATATCAAGTCTTGGTCACAATGATATCACCGCGGGAAATGTTAGTAAATACATTCATTTGTCAGGGGTATTGTTGATGGAAGGTAGGCTGGTTGCACCACCAGCAACCGTGGACTATGGTGAATAAGTAAGTAGCAGATACCTACAGATACAAAGGTGTGTCTGATAGTATCATAATAAAACTGAAAACAGTAAAGATGTTTGATATTTGACAAAAAGGCATTTGGCTGTGTGATATAGGAATTTAATTTACTTTTTTTTATTAGCCTTCGTCCCAATGCTGAGCAAAGACCCGCAATTCCTTCCATGAGCTCGATTACCCGAGCCTCCTCAAACCATACCAGTCCTCGCGGTATACGTCCAGATCGGTTTGCTATCTCTTTCTGGGCCGGCCTCTGCGGCGCCGTCCGTCTTCTGGGAACCATTGTGTGTAGAACTGTAGACTTTTGCCCAGCGGTCATCGTGCACGCGGCTGACGTGACTCGCCCAATCCCATTTTAGCCTAGCAGCCTTCTTGCCAACGTCCACTATACCCGTTTTGGACCGCAGCGTGGTGTTTTGAACCCTGTCTTGTCGTTTGACACCCAGAATGTTGCGTTCCATTGCCCTCTGTCAAACTCCAAGGCGGAACTTCTGAGATCTTCTTCGGTGGTAGGTTAGGACGGGCAGAATGCAGATGTCGATGAGTTTGCGCTTCAGGGAGATTGGAAGAGCACCTTCATTAGCGTCTTCATGGACTAGTAGCCTTTCCAGGCGTTTTCGACTCGGTGATCGTTTTCTCTTTCTTGCCTGTTGGGCTTATTTGCTTAATTCCTTTAAATGTTTTTATTAGTGAGTTGTTATCTAATTTGTGTTAAGTTTATGCCAGTTTCAATCTGGGATAGATAGGTACTTTCCTTCTTATTTGGTGAATTTTGATTTCAGCCGTTCCAAAAGGAAAATTCAGAAGTTGTTGATAAGTTAATAATCCAGTGATTTACGTAATAGATTCTGACGTTTCTTATCTCCCTGATCTTGCGGAAGATTGTTTTTTTGCCTATAAATATGGCTGGCTTCGATTGATTCCATGCAAAGCCTGCCTCCTATATCGACCCTGCAGTAAATGCGACCGCCCGCAAAATCTTATTAAAAATGAAGAAAAGTCAGTTGCTGCGACACAAAGTCGTTCGAAGTGGAAAAATATCTTCGTTTGCAAACAGCCTATCAGCGAAAAGGTGCGCGCGATTCATGTGCGGCCACAATTGGCGCATAATAGCGGCGTTCGGCGCTCAGTGCCGCGTCGCCGCCCGCATGCCCGCCACGCGCCGTCTGCTCACCGCGCGCTGGTTCGCGCGCCGCCGACAGACCAGCGAAGATGACGCCCGCCCCAAGACCCTCCCGCGCGCCGACATGGATCGCAGGCCTCGCGTCTCCCGCGTCCTCTCCTCCCCAGCAAGAACCCAGCACCAGACCCACCCTCCGCTTGACGAAGAGTCCCTCGAACGAGCCTACCCCTCCATGGCACACCTGGAGTACGTCAACGCTGGCTCCTCGCCCCCCGCCGAGAGCGCCCCCAACATGTACGACAGCTTCGAAGAGCCACCCCTCGACCTAACTGCGCACATCTGCGGAGACTCGTTACGTCAGAGCGCGCACGAGCAGATGCGCGCCGTCGGCGGACGTCTGCGATTACTGGACGAGCTAGAGACCGGGGTTATTACCGCAGAATTCGCTGCTTCTACTTTCTCGACGGCTACAGAGGCAGAGAAGAATGTATGCCTGTTTTGGGCGGCCTTCCTGAAACTTGCCAACTTTCTACAGCCGCTGATTGAAGTCGGAGCTGACCCGCTGTACTTCGATGCCCTGGGACTGTCCCCGCTGCACGTCACAGCCTTCAGTGGATCCACCGAATGCGCTACCTACTTGCTGTCCTGCGGCTCGGACCCTAATTACATGCCAAGATGCTTCGCCCCGCTCCATTGTGCCGCGTTCGGGAACTCAGTGCAAGTGGCTAATTTGCTAATCAGTCGCGGTGCATCCGTACATTCCGCCGTAAAGTATGTCAACTGTGAAGGTGGCCTGCTCCATTGTGCGGTGCGAGCCAACTCCGAGGAATGCCTTAAATTGTTTATATCTCACGGTGTCGACGTGAATCAAATTGAACCGGGCGGCACCAACGCTATACATCTTGCGGCCGATTTAGGAATGTTCCAGTGCCTAACAATACTGCTAGAGACGCCCGGTGCAGACCCGAACGTGCGGACGCGCGTCGGCGACAGGGAGTCTACTGCGCTTCATCTGGCAGCTGACGGTGGATTTGTGGAATGTGTGGATTTGTTATTGTCTAAAGGTGCTGAAGCTAGTTTGAAAAATCACCGAGGTTTCACGGCATTGCACCTGGCTGCACGTTCATCGAGTTTGGAGTGTGTGGAGTCCTTGCTGAGAAAAGGTAACGCCGAACCGAACGCCAACGACTTCGACATGAGAACCCCCCTCCACGCCGCTATCGGCAAGTCCGACAGCGCTTGCGATATTATCGAGACGTTGATAAGTTGGGGAGCCAATGTGAACCAGAAGGATGAGTACGGCTTTACTCCACTGCACCTGGCCGCTCTTGACGGACTGTCAGCATGCGTCGAGACATTAATCTATCACGGCGCTGACGTCACGACGAGGTCTAAAAAAGGAAACTCGGCGCTCAATGTAATAGCTAGAAAAACACCGGCGTCTCTAGCAATGGTAACTCGAAAATTGGACTGTGCGATCACGCTACGACACTCGCAGACGAGCAATAGGGAGGTTGAATTGGAGCTCGATTTTCGTAGCATACTACATCATTGTTATCCGCGGGAGATTAGTTACTTGAACACATTCGTCGACGAGGGACAGAAAGAGGTGCTCCTCCATCCACTTTGTTCAGCATTCCTTTACATAAAGTGGGAGAAAATACGTAAATATTACGTCGCTCGGCTGTTTCTGAGTTTCATATTTGTTCTGTGTCTAACATTGTATGTTTTGACTGCTCTGGCGCATAATTGTTACAACGGCAGTAAAGATATGGAGGAAACGATTCAAGAGCAGGAACTCTGTCAAAAACAATCCATACTCGGAGACTTGTTACGGAAAAATCCATTTGTAATAGAAATGCAATGGTGGGTGCTAGCCGGAATCACGATATTTGAGATATTCAGAAAGGTTTACGGAATAGCCGGTTACTCTACTGTGAAACAATATTTGATGCAATCCGAGAATATTATCGAATGGTTCGTGATTGTGAGCGTGTTTCTCATATCGTATATCTACACCAACATCACGTACACTTGGCAGAATCACGTAGGCGCATTCGCGGTGCTGGCGGGCTGGACTAACTTAATGATGATGATAGGCCAACTACCTGTTTTTGGGACCTACGTCGCGATGTACCAGAAAGTTCAAAAGGAATTTGCTAAGCTACTGATGGCCTACTCCTGTATATTAATTGGCTTTACTATAAGTTTCTGTGTTATTTTTCCTGACTCCTCCTCTTTCGCGAACCCTTTCATGGGCTTCATAACAGTCCTGACCATGATGATTGGCGAGCTAAATCTAGATTTACTGCTTAACGAGCCAGACGGTAATGACCCTCCTGTCCTTTTAGAATTCTCAGCGCAAATCACTTATGTTTTATTTTTAATGTTTGTTACTGTAGTCCTTATGAACTTGTTAGTAGGTATAGCTGTCCATGACATTCAAGGGTTAAGAAAAACCGCGGGTTTATCTAAACTAGTGAGGCAAACGAAACTGATATCCTACATGGAACTGGCCTTATTTAATGGCTATCTGCCGAAATGTCTATTAAAAATCCTCCACTCCTCGGCTCTAGTATCTCCACAAGCTTACAGAGTAGTGCTGAGCGTCAAACCATTAAACCCGAGTGAGAAACGACTTCCTCGCGACATAATGATGGCTGCTTACGAAATTGCGAAAATGAGGAAACAATATGGTCACACGATATCGTCGAGCGGATCAACAACTGGTGCTTACTCGTGTTTCAAGAAGTACGAGAATAACAATGACTCGGGTTACAGAGAGTATGGGTACTCCTCAGGGTTGGGGAGTCTGCAGGCCAGGCTGGATGAGACATCGGAGAACGTGCGTCAGTTGACTCAGGAAGTGAGAGAGTTAAAGAAGCTGATAAGCGCGCAACAGCTTGTTCTCCAGCAAGCCTTGTCCGGCGCGATGGACCGTTGATGATATAATGGCTACCGTTTACATTCAATGCCACTGTACACAAGTCAATAAACTACAGTGTGTATTTGTAGCATGTACCTCGGTAGCTCGGCGTACTAGCTGACTTAAATTCTTTTAGAGTGGTGATATTATTTTTTCGTTTTGTTTTACCTAGAAAACCCACTGTTACACCGTCTTTTACTTAGGATTTAACATAATTATGATATTATGAGTTTTTGTTGTTATTATCGGTGTAATTAGGGTGTACCTAGAATTAAGGAATGGAGTCAAGGGCTCTGTTCATGCACAGTTGTGTTGTATCGCAAAAACTATATTTAAGGGCTGGTCCCAAATTAAAGTTAACTAAGTTTTAAATATTTCACATAGTAACTAGTTATGAGTTTAGGCCTACCTTATAAGCGATATTAATGTATCATAAAATTTTAAACTGTAGATGAATGGAGTCTCGTAAGCGGAAAGCACTGGACACTGTGATTGTAGGAATTATATTGTATTATTGATTCTATTGTGATATTAATCGTGTCAATAAAATTATTTTTCAATTTATAATTGTGTTTCTTTTAATATTCCATAGTTTGAAGCAACATCTAATAGGTACCTACTGTTAAAGTCAAGTTGATTGACCTATACGACTTTTCATAACATGCTCTCACAAAATATATGAAAATATAGTTAAATAGCTTCAATCCGCTATAACAAGAACATAACAACAAAACTTATTTATTATTCAGCATTCTAAGACCCTAACATCAGATTGAAATGCTCTCAGGTACACAGAATAAATTATCTCGCATCTTTGACTTCACCTATACTGACATTCAAACGATTCAAAACAAAAGAAACAAAGAATATCTTTAAAACATAACAACATACCCAAAAAAACAATAAAACAATATATGTCCTAATTTCATTTGTAGCTAGGTGGTATCTGTAATTTATTCGTCGCCATTTCCAATATTCGTATTACGCCAGACATGACATTGGCATATTTGAACGTTCGCGCCATTCACCCCATTCCACGGTTCCCACCCCATTCATCCCCAGTGTTTCGCGCGCAGCTTGGATGACAGTTGTGAACGGGTCAACTAAGATTCTTATAAGAAAAAAATACACGTTTTGGCTTAAAAATTGGACTAAATTGAACGAAAAAACAACGAAATCAGTGTAATATTTTGATTTGGTGAAAATAGCACCATTCGCATTATTAAATTCGAGATAACATTTGGTTTTTGTTTGACAATCATTAAAAAATTTACGACATAACCTTCACATTTTTCAATGTTAGGATTTTTGATGAATTTATTTTGATTATTTGATAGAAAATTAGAAAAATGTTGTAAATCACAAAGGAAAAAGTGCGATATCGATGCCGGATGCACTATCTGCATCTATCTAGACCGGACATCATCAATTTGACGTATTAAATTGACATAACAATAACAATGTTGACGTAAATTACCCATGCGCGGAACGCTATAAACCGGTCGATAACCAATTGCCTGAAGAGGATAGGCTATCTAGATTTAGGTCTTGTCTCTTTCGAACTACCCCTAGTACCCCTTCCCAGCGCCCCGACCGCCGTCGTACCCTGCATTCGGCCGGCTCGGCCCCTATATTTGAGTGCAGTTGCGTGAGCGGGGGCATTCGACCCGGTGCTCCAATGCAGGGCAGCTTCAAGATCCAGCTCATCAACATGGGAACCCGGGCGGCGGCATGTAAGTATCCCTATTACTATTAGAGCTTAATTTAAATTCAGTGAACGCCTTGCATGGAAATTAACGCGTTTGTTTTTCAGAGTTGTATGAGGGGCGTCGTTGAGTAGTGCTTTATATGTGTCCAAATGCAGGGGCCACAGGATACCATGCAGTATTCGGTTTCGGACTCTGAGCTGAGCTTGAAAGGTGAGCTCGTACAAGCGAGCTATTCAATTTTGTGGCACTTTTTGTTCCGGCACGTTAGCTTGCCTTGCCCCCTCATATCTTAGGGTTGCCATCTGTGTCTCTTAGCAATTGTGATATTCTAATTATATTGTACTAGTTGATTTCCTTCCAAAAATCTTGATTTTCTCGAAATTTCTTAGCTGCGAAGCGCGGAGAATCAGTGCTCACACTGAACTTATTTTTTTTTGTCCTTGCCTTTGCAGTTTTATTTTAATTTTTGTAACTAGCGTCATGTATTTTAGATGTTATTTATCTCCAGATAATTTTTACAGATTAGATTTTTTTTTTATTATTTAAAAAGTAGTGGTGAACAATTAACTTGCAAGCATCCATCGTGCATTGGATGAGCGCTTCTTGCACTGTGAAGATAAACAATGAAGTGCACCATTAATTCACCTAACTCTTAATTTCTTTTGCGTAAAACTTCTATGAAAAGACGTTGGAACAAGTGGCTAGCTAAAAAACTTAATATTTTTTCTTGCACATGCAGTTGAAGTTTTCCTTTGCGAGTAATTAACAATTTGGGTTTTATAATGCATTTGCCTTCTGGAAATAAAATAAAATTTTCCATGATTTGATTAAAAGTTTGAATCGTGGAAAATATTCACTTTTACCAAGCAGCCATAATGCAGTTAAATGTGGCTTGCTTTCACTTTGGAAATGCTTAAATATTTAATATTTGCAATAAAGCTAGAGAATATTTAAATGAAATACCTATTACATTAAATATGTAATCCATAATATAATATGCATGCAATTTGAAATAAAAATCTTTTTAAATATTATTTTAGGATTAGGTCTTAGGGTAACTTTAAAGACAAAGACATAATACTTCAAGATGGTAACCCTGTTTCCCTTCTAGGTTTCATGTGTGCATTTCCCTAGGATTATTTGGTGTTGGTGTCTCCATCCTGCCCCGTTGTATCCTAGAATGTTCTAAATATACAATGTGTGTTTAGTTCTACAGAGATGAGTATCCTGCTGATGTTATATGTATTCCTGATTCTGTTAATTTGTGGTCAAACTGCATTAGATTGGTTAAATCTTGATCATGTCATTGTGTGCAATTTCTTGGGCTTGCTTTGAGAAATAAAGTGAGCCCTTGAAATTCTAGAATGTGGCTGATGGACACAAAATGGCGGACGGTTACGTAAGCCACGCGGCATCGTCCGCAGTTTTCCAACCGCGCCCAAGGTGACGCCGCCACAACGCATGCGCGCAGGTGAGGGTGGGGGATGGAGGGGTGCATCCGCCATTTCAAGCCACCTTTGCCCGGGGCTCACAATACATTTAGACTTTGTCCAAGCAAGTTGTGTTAGCTTTTTCAATTTGTGCACCATCCTGAACAGAGGGCTCCGGTTAGCAGCTTCTCAGTTTTGCCTCGGACTTTAACTAGGTATTAATAATAATTTATTCAGCTTAAAATATCTTCATTTAATTATTTATTATAACTATTTAAATGCAATTTCACCAATTACTTGACTTAGCAGAATCAGGATTCCTGTTTGTGTGGCTCACCTTTCTAAAATGTTGGCTAAACCAGTATGTCTGTCCGTACCATCCCGCTGCTTGTCCTGGTGTGGGGGTTTTCGGGGAAGCTTTGACTATCATATCTCTATGTATACTCTATACCTGCTGCTTACCCTTCTGTGTATGTATATGTATGTCAATGTACTGTCTGTCTATGTTTTATGTGAAAAAACAAAATTAAAAACCCTTTTCCAAATATTTATAATGATATATTTCTGAGTAAAAATTCCCTTTGTCACTCACCTTGCACATACCTATTGATTTTGAGAGAAAACAAATTACTACAAAATTTTTATAAAATTAAAGTAATAAATATGCTTTTAACTTTAAAAAAATCTCTTCATAAAATATCTCTGTTCTCTGTAACATCATTGAAAAACAAAATGTTTCTATCATATTGAAAATATTACTATAAAATGCTTAGTCTAAACTAAGTTGTATTATCTATTTGCTGGCCCTCTGAAATATTTATTTGCTTCAAATAAATCTATAAATACATTGTGTAACAGAATATAAGGAAGTCCTATAAATAGATTCTTTTTAATGCTGAGAGTTTTCTCTGAAATAATAAGCTAGTAAGTCGAGTCAAGGTAAATTGAAGCCTTAATTGAAGACATAAGACTGCTTTTCAAATAAACTTGTGGGAAGTAGTACATTTTCTTTGTTTGAAGTATTACTTGCTTTCTGTTACATATAACAAATTGTATTAAAAATCTGTGTGTCTGTAATACTACAGACACACAGGTTTTTAAGACTATATAATAATTTGGTGTTAAAACTGTAAGAAATAGTTTGGTGTCTGTCTTAGAAAATTGTCACTGTACTTAGGTTGATAAATTGCATGATGTACTTTTGTGTAGTAAATAAATGTATCAATAAATCTAATGAATGCTGCTTTTTTATTTGACCTGTGTTTTCTGAATTGTATTTCTTGTGCTATGATATGGAAACACCATGTGTATGATTGCCACTCCAAACGAAATCTTAGAAGAGCTGTCTTTTTTCATAACTTGACTATTCCCTTACTGTTTAAATACTTTTACAAATATTTGCAAATAATTATTCGAAAATAATATCCCCCGAAATTAAAAAGCTTTAATATGCATTAAATTACGCCCAAAACACTCATCAAGACTTCTAATAAGAAATCAATAGAAAAATCTATTTATAGAGAAAAAGTACTGCATTGGCGTAGGACCCGGGACGCAAGCGCGAATTCCCCTTGCACCCCGGTACCCCCCGAGCTCGCTCCTCTAGGAGGACGTCGATCAATACGGTCTGCACATGCGTCCCGCGGGTTTAAGTAATGCGTCCCAACTGCGGCACCAATCAGTACCTACGCGTTGCCCCGCCCCTGATGCGCTCGCAGCGCATGCCTGTCGCGGCCCTGGATATATATGCCAAGTTCTCGGGAGTCAGGGACTTTACATTAAGAAGCCTTACTATTTTAAATATAAGTTGAAATAGTTCATTGATTGCTGATTAAACTATTTCTCTAAACCTGTATTAAACTTATCTGATATTATGCGCACGCAAAATACGCGCATTGGACGTGGAGTTGAGGACACCAGCCCGTTTTACAATACAACTGATATTACGAATCTTTTACTAGGAAGGGTACGACTTTTTTTAAACACGCGCACGCGGTTCTTTTTCTTGAGTTAAGATTCCCACCACGCCACGCATGCGTCCTTCTTCTCTTAATAGGCGCGAAATCTTATTTCGTTGGCTCAAAAGGCGCGTTAATTTCTCAATTTAGGTTCTAGGAGTTTTTAAAGAGTAGGTACTGATTCTTACTTCTTAGCCTCTTCTTTCTTGTGGTAACTGGTTGAATTCTTTTGAAAATAGACTCTGATAGTCAGACTGTTGAGTATAGGTACTCGGGCATAGGAAGGTAGATAGGTACTTTCATACGTCGTCCGTTCAAGATGACGGCGTTGAAGGAGCGGTTTTCGCGGTATTTATATTTTGAGTCCATATTATATTTTGACAAGATAGTCGAAAGACTTTTTAAAATTATTATTGGAACCTTTCTAATCGCCATCCAAATAGGTAATTTGTAAATTTTTAGCTAAAGTCTTCTAAATGTCTTAACCGGAAATTAATTTACAAATTTTCATTTGACAACGATTCATCATTTTACAACAATAAATTTGGCAAATGATTCACTTAAAAAAAAATTACTCGATAAGCTTTTATTTGAAAACGTATTATTTGACAAACAATTCATTTTATATTCATGCCATCTCGTAAAACAACGTTTGAAATGTAAACGTTTTACATATTGAATTATTTATTACGCAATTTTCTAAAAAAGAAACTCATTAAATAAGCAAAATAGGAATTTTAATTAATAAAACAACAAAAACTATGCAAGAGCAACCGAAGCTAGCTCGGGACTTGGGGCACCCCGGCTCAAACAGGTTAGGTTCGAAGGGGATCCCGCCATCCCCCCCCCCCCCCCCAATATAATGAACGCTGCTTTTTTTTTACCTGTGTTTTCTGAATTGTATTTCTTGCTATGATATGGAAACACCATGTGTATGATTGCCACTCCAAACGAAATCTTAGAAGAGCTGTCTTTTTCATAACTTGACTACTTATTCCATTACTGTTTAAATACTTTTAACAAATATTTGCAAATAATTATTCGAAAATAACATCCCCCGAAATTAAAAAGCTTTAATATGCATCAAATTACGCTAAAAACACTCATCAAGACTTCTAATAAGGAATCAATAAAAAAATCTATAGAGCAAAAGTAGATAAGTACTGCATTGGCGTAGGACCCGGGACGCAAGCGCGGATTCCCCTTGCACCCCGGTACCCCCCGGGCTCGCTCCTCTAGGCTAATGGAGGACGCCGATCAATAGGGTCTGCACATGCGTCCTGCGGGCTTAAGTATTGCGTCACAACTGCGGCACCAATCAGTACGCGTTGCCCCGCCCCTGATGCGCTCGCAGCGCATGGCTGTCGCGGCCCTGGATATATAAAGTAAAGTCCTTGACTCCCGAGAACTGCCAAGTTCTCGGGAGTCAAGGACTTTACATAGAAGCCTTACTATTGCTGATTAACTATTTCTCTAAACCTGTATTAAACTTAACTGATATTACGAATCTTTTAACTAAGAAGGGTACGACGTTTTTTAAACACGCGCACGCGGTTCTTTGTCTTGAGTTAAGATTTGTCGTAAGCCACGCATGCGTCCTTCTTCTCTTAATAGGCGCGAAATCTTATTTCGTTGGCTCAAAAGGCGCGTTAATTTCTCAATTTAGGTTCAAGAAGTTTTTTTAAAGAGTATTCAGGTACTGATTCTTACTTCTTAGCCTGTTCTTTCTTGTGGTAACTGGTTGAATTCTTTTGAAAATAGACTCTGATAGTCAGACTGTTGAGTATAGGTACTCGGGCATAAGAAGGTAGATAGGTACTTTCATACGTCGTCCCTTCAAGATGACGGCGTTGAAGGAGCGGTTTTCGCGGTATTTTTATATTCTGAGTCCATTTTATATTTTGATAAGTTAGTCGGAAGACTTATTATTGGAACCTTTCTAATCGCCATCCAAATAGGTAATTTGTAAATTTTTAGCTAAAGTCTTCTAAATGTCTTAACCGGAAATTAATTTACAAATTTTCATTTGACATTTGACTGATTTTCATCATTTTACAACAATAAGTTTGGCAAATGATTCACTTAAAAAAAAATTTTAGTACTCTATAAACTTTTATTTGAAAACGTATTATTTGACAAACAATTCATTTTATATTCATGCCATCTCGTAAAACAACGTTTGAAATGTAAACGTTTTACATATTGCATTATTTATTACGCAATTTCCTAAAAAAGAAACTTATTAAATAAGCAAAATAGGAATTTTAATTAATAAAACAACAAAAGCTATGCAAGAGCAACCGAAGCTAGCTCGGGACTTGGGTCACACAGTGCTTTCCCCGCCATGTAATCAACTGGCAGCGCCACGACATCGTAGTCGCGTAGGCATTTGCACTTCGACGTTACAACTACATATTATAAGTGTAACTAGAGAACGCACTGCAATATGTTGACGTCCAAGATGGCGGCTTTGCGGGACGGTGAATGTACGAAAAAAAATAGGGGTGGCCCTCCATACATTTAACTGAAGGTTGAAAAAAAATATCTACGTATATAACTATCTGGCCCACATAAGCCCTGGATCGAAACAACTGGAAGTCATTGGGAGAGGCTTTTACCCAGCAGTGGGGATGACACAGGCTAACAGTACCTATCAGTATATAACTGTCTGGGGTGTCTATCGACAGCACTTATAAAATCATATCGAGGTTCCACGTATATAGTACTTACTTTCTTTCATAAGTCAATGGATTCGCTTCTAAAGCCGAAAAAATTGTGTCTAATTTCTAAAGTAAGAGGAGGAAAATTCTGAAAGAAATTATGTTTGTAGAACGTAAACAAAACTTTCAACGTAAGTTGGTTTGAATAAGATTTGATGTTTAGTTTTTGAGATAAGAAGTAAATAATATAATTCATCGTAATTGCATATACGAACAGATTCGTGCACTTGTAAGTCGTAGGGAAAGCACTCTGATATAGTCGTACTTTATAAAGTAAGTACGCCATGCGTTATATTGGCGTCCAAAGATGGCGGCTATTCCAATATCCTGGTAAGATTTGAGGGGTGCGCGATTTTGGGGGTTGTTTGTTAATAATAACGTAACAAAGCAAACACTTCTATTCTAAGTAATATAACTGGGAGAGAAACCCAACATAAGATAATTTATGTGGGCTTCTCCTAAACCTTCTTTTAAATCTTAGTTGAAAAACTCCACTATACATTTTTTTCCATTTTTGTCTGTCTGTCTGTTTGATCCGGCTAATCTCCGAAACGGCTGGACCGATTTTGACGGGACTTTTACTGGCAGAGAGCTGATGTTATAACGCCTAACATATACTACTTTTATTTTAGAAAAATAATTAGGATTCCATGCAAAACAATAAAAACCCTTGAAATTGGTTCAAAAGAAAATTCGATTCAAAAAGGGGTTTAATATTTTTATATACCTAATAATTTGACGCGAACGAAGGTCGTGGGCAACAGCTAGGTATTATTCAATATTACATAAGTACAGACATTGCACTCGCTCCCACACCTCTTCGTTGCTACGTTAAACATTACACACAGACTTTGTAAAAAAAAACACGTAATATTTTCTCACCATGCGGCACCCTACGCAGTTTGTTAGTTTAATTTTAAATTAATACTTACTACGCATTTATTCTTTAAACATCTGTTATTAGGGTGCGCCCATACTCGCGTCCCTTATATATATAAGTATACAAGATGTACAAGCCGGATTACGAGGGTTGCAGTTATATACTAAATACTACTATGCGCTTTGAGGGTAGCACGATACTGGATGTTGTTTTGATCTAAAATAAAAACCTAACGTTTGCCAAGCAATTCAATTTTTTGTAACAACTTGCAGACTTTCAAAAATGCTAGTTTTATTTACCATAACATATTAATAATATATATATTATGTTTGTAGTATTATTCTGAAAAAACTGATCGTAAGTGTTCAAGCGTACGAAGGAGGTACTCACGCTTCCGTTCCCGTTCAAGAAGGCGACAGGCGCGTTGGCGCTTTTCGAGGCCGTCATGTTTTAAAATGTTCTTGGAAAACTATTTTGGTCTATATTATGAATAAGTAAATTATGGCTGCTATGAAATTGAAATTCTAATCTTCTAAATCTTAAGGTTTTGAATCCTCGTAACCGTTAAGTTTTCTCAATCTGCAGTTCTGGGCCACACTCCTGCGCTCCTTTGCTTCTGTACTATAAGTCTGTAATGTACTACCAGAATAACCTCTGGTACGCTACCTTTATTTTAATAAAAGACTTGCAGAGACTTCAACTACATATATATTTTTAAGTACGGACTTCACTTTTCCGTTTCTTAGACAGAAATGACATTACATAAAAAAATAACTCCAACAAACCAAACGTTTTCAAATGAAAATAATTTACAAGACTTATAAACAGCCAGCATGAATAATGAGGTTGATTGGAAGGTAGACAACCTAACAGTAGGTATCTAGTCAAATGACGTGCAAAAAAAAAGAGTGTCCATGGAGTTTCTTGCCCATTCTTCTCCATAGAGATCTACGATTTGGAATGTGCAACTACAGTACTTTCGCAAGTTATCATGCCTTGTGACTGTGACTGTAGCTTAGCTTTTTTGTTTTTGACTTTCAAAAGTGCCTGTAATGGTCTAATTGAAATAAATGCTTTGAGTTTGAGTTTGAGCATTATAATGGCGTCTTAAAAGACTATAACTTCATCGACATGGGTAGGTGTTAATTTTTATATGGACTGTAGGGCTCCGAAAGTCTAACTGTAAGTAAGAACGTACTTAGAGAACCCTTTGCGTTATGTCGGCGTCCAAATATGTCGGCATTTTCATTTGAGGAGTAGGATTAGATTTGAGGCGTGGAGCGGTGCGATTTGAGGTTATTTGTTAATAGTACGTTTACGAAACAAGCACTTTTATTCGAGTTCAAATCAATATCTTGGTTTATTATTAAACGACATTGCCCTTGCGCCCACGCTCGTTCACTGGCTACGTTAAACACGGCGAAAAACTAGTAATATCTTCGCACAGAGCGAGTACCTATGGAGTTAAAGTTTTGATTCATTATTTACGTTTAATCAAATAAAATCTGTTATTTATTATAGAGCGCGCAGACACGCTTCCCTTAGGTACAATATTGCATATAAAAGATCGATCGATAACGGCGCGAGGGTGGCAGTTAGGTACTATACTAAACAAAACGCGCTTTTAGGGTTGCCATGCTATTTACAAAAAAAAACTGCATCTTTTGAAAAGGGGTTGTTTGTCTGCGTCTGATCGTAATCCACCCTTATATACCTCCTAATTATTTGCATCTGACATAAGCTGATGGATACTGGTCCTTTGAGGGTTGTGTTTTGTAATAAGGCTTTGAAGGGGAGTTCGGTATTTAATAATAAGCCCTCTCTCTATTTCAATGAAACATCCCACGCAGCGAGGCCCTGACGAATGTAGGTACTGGCTTGGTAATTTTGTTTATTACAGTGGCAGCTTTTTAATAATCTCTCTTTACAAAAGCATGGACCCCTTCAAAGGTATTGCTGTACTTACAAAGAGGGTTGTAGTATAGTAGCTACGCAACATAAATAGTTTGGGAATATTCACGAGTTTTCTGAATTGAAATTTGGAATGCAGCATAGACTTTGAGTCTAGGAGCTTAGATATAATACTATTCTAGTTTAGGAGTCGCTGCGAAACAGTAGATACCTACAGGGTATCTTGAACTAACACTACCTGCCTGTAGCAGAATTTCCGACATGGCCGCAAGGAACAACTTGACTTGAAGATCATGGGTCTTTTTAACAATGGAACTGGAATAAAACGACTAAAAATATTTTGATTAATTCTCTAATTGTTCGTGTGTTCTTTGCCGTCTCAAACTAGTAACCGTTTTTAAACAGTAATGGAATATTTTTAAAATCTAACAAAAGTAACTTTGCGCTCTAAATCTTACCCAAAGCCATCTTTATTTTCTCCTTATTTTCCTTTAAGAAGAAAAAGACTTGATACTAATATTATAACTCGATAGCCTCGTCCTATACAGTTACAGCAAAAATCCGCAGCCTGTACGATGCCCAGCTGCGGCTTCACCACAACATTCAGCCGTTGCCTCTTGGCACTGATATTGCCAACACTGTCAAATACTTCTCCCAGACTCTTCTTAGTAAGTAGCCTTTGATTGTATTCTTCTTCTATAGTTTATAGGTTTTTTTCAA